>JAWDJC010000008.1:0-1200000 GCA_033682645.1 Phoma sp. ATCC 74077 | reverse complement strand
CATGTGCAGCAAGTGTATTGATATAGCTTCTCTCATTCGAGTCGAAGAGATCGCGGGTATGACTTATTATGGTCTGCCTGATAGCACTCGTGTGAACTATCTTCAGAATAGGCGTGGAGGTGCTACAATCCGGCCGACTACAAACCTGACTTGGTTGGGGGATATGCTAACGCCCGGTCTCAGAGCTGCATCAAGATGGGCCTACGTGAATGTCACCTTCATTGCGGACGGAGGAATACATCGCAATATATTTACAGCAGCAGCGTGCACGCTATATCCGTGTCTACGGACATATACTACCAGCATCACGAACAACGAGCTCTCCGAAACTAATATAGAATCGGAGATTATGAAGATTGACCTTAACGGGGTCAGTCGAGAGCAGGCTGATGGCTTAGCGTTCGGCTGGACAGATTGGAATTACACAGTTGTCAAATCCCCTTGCAGAGTCGATGGACAGACGTATACGATATCACAAAACGCGTCTTCATATATTGGAGGAACCAAGTTGGACTTGTTCGGTGTTTCCGACGAAGACGGTCCTGGCTCATTGGGGTACACTATTCAAAATATCACGGCCCCTGAACAATGCATCTATCGTCACGCTCGATTCTTCAAGAACGCGATCTCAAATACTCTCATCGATGATATATTCGATGGGTGGTGTACGGAGTTAGGAGGCCTTGGCCTTGGCCTTCTGTCTTGCGGCAAGTTTAGAGAGGGACAACCACTGGCTGAAGTGGATAGAAGGCTTTCCGACATGGTTGTAACATCAGTACTTGGAACCCTTGATAACAACCGTAGCGCTGAGTTTTCCAGTGTGTCGCGATGGTTTAGCTCGTTTGCAGATGCAATGACGAACAGATTTCGATTCCAATATGGCTCCGGAATTTTCAACGACTCTTGGTCATTTGATAGAGATGGAGACCTACCTCTTGGCGAGATTCATGGTGTGGCATGGCAAGCTACAGTATGCGTGTCCATGCGCAAAGCATGGCTGCTACTACCTCTATGCCTCACGGTACTTACAGCCGGCCTATCAATCTGGACAGTTGCCACAAACTGGAAACAACGTCACAGCAGACCAGTCTGGAAAGACAGCGTTCTACCATTGATCTTCTACGGCTACAAATTCGAATCAGAAGAGCCAGAACCTTTCCTGCGCCCCCAGCGTCCTGAGGGCAACGCTGACGGAGACCACGCAGAACCTGTGGGACAAGATGATGTCTTGCTGGAGGCAAGTGAGATGGATCGTATCGGCCGTCGCATGCCGATAAAGTTCCGGTGGCCGGACAATACGGAGGATGACTCTGGAAATGGCGGCGCTAGTTCCTCGATTGCCCTGCAGCCAAGCCACAGCTGGGTGAAGCGTCGCAGTCCGCAGACTGTCGAAGTTCACTCACTGTTGGAATCAGAAGAAGAGGTCCAAAGGTGATGCTAGGCCAAAGTCGATCAAATGGGCGAAAATTATCATATTTGGGGTATCGATTCGCTCCTGTATGTCGCATTGCGCCTATTGTACACCTCACCAAGCATCGAAGTTGCCAAACCCTCCTGTTTTGGCTTTCTTTTTGACTGGCGCGACGTCCTCCTCTTCATCTACGTAGCCCACTATCTCATCATCCCCTTGTTCTTGTATCTCTTGCTTTGCAGCTTGCAAGTATTTGCCTACACCCAGGCCTCCTCCGGTTCCGCCCTCGACTGTGCCATCGGCTCGTATCCTCTTGCCGGTCCATGTTGTCTTATCATCGACTGTGCCTCCTTGTCGCTTGATCTCTTCAGCTTCCAGGTCCTTATTCTCTTTCTCCTTGCGTTCTTTCTGCCACTCCTCAAATGGATCGACGAACACGACTACATCCAGGATCTCAATGTCGTCGACCGGTTTGTCCTTTTCGCCGACTTCTGCGAGCTCCATACTCCGCAGCGTGGTGTCTAGGCCGCCAACAACCCTCGCGAAGATGGTGTGTTTGCGATCTAGATGTGGGACTGCACGATATGTGATGAAGAATTGGGATGTGTTAGTACCTTTGCCTTTGTTGGCCATGGATAGTATTCCTCTCGCGTTGTGCCGTTCCGGTCCGTCAAACTCATCCTCAAATGGCTTGCCCCAGATACTCTGCCCGCCTCTCCCCGTCCCTGTTGGATCACCACCTTGAATCATGAAGCCCTTGATATTCCTATGGAAAATAGTGTCCTTGTAGTAGCCTTTCTGTGCAAGCTTTACAAAGTTCCAGACCGCCCTGGGTACGTACTCGGGGAGGAGTTCAATGTTCAGGTCGCCGAGGGATGTGGATATTCGGGCGTAGCCCTTTTGCTTTATGCGCTTCGGCTTGAGCATGTAGTCTTCGTCTGATAGGAGGGCTCGCTCGCCGGACGTGTGTGGAGTTACGCCTGTGGAGGTGAAGGATGCAGCAGCTTTACCCGAGGTATATACTGCAGCATTGTAGGCTGGCTTCTTGGGTTCTGCTCTTGCCGATGGTGTCGCGCCATTCTTTGGGAGACTTGCGAGAGCTTTCGAGGTCTGAGAGCTTTGCGCTTTCGCCTGCCTCTCCGCGCGCGCTTTTGCTACGGCTTCTTTTGCTTTAATGATCTTTGCAGCGTTGCCCAACGCATCTTTGTTCACGCCACTCTCCGACTCTGGCAGAACAGTATCTCCTTCCTTAACATGCTTGTACGATCCGAAATCTCTTGACTCGATGTTCTGAGGGTCTTGAAGTGTGATGATGTCCTTTCTCGTGAACTCGTCGTCGCTAACCAGATCCCGCCAATTCTTTGCTTTGATATTCAACCTCTCCACCGTATCCCATGCAAAGACATTTCCACTTTTCCGTAGCGCCACGATGTGTGTATTATCTGTAAACACCTTGTAGGTGACTGGGTCCACATATTCACCATCCTCATTCTTGGTGAAATTCAACGTGATCAGATCAGCGCGCTTCAAAGGCGTCCCATCAGTGGGATTCGTGTCGGGGTGTTTCGAAAGCCATGTGAGGATGTGCGTGAGGTCGAAGATGGTACCTGAAGATGTGCATACAGGGTCCGTAAAGGGTTGGAGGGAGACGGCGCAATAGTTGAATGGAAGGCGCCTGAAGGTCGAGGAAAGGCCGGCGGCGGAGGCTCGATTTGCGCTATTTGCGCCGCGCGCAGTCCCGAAAGCGTCAGAAGAAGACCACTCGGAGTGTGTTATATAAAGCTTGTCGGTGCCTTTACCCATGTTGTAGTAGTCGTCAAAGCAGTAAAAGTGTAAGTTTCCTGCGGCGTTCTCGAAAAGCTAAGAAGTGAGCAAGGGTGCATGGGGCTAGTGCCCTGAGCTAAGACGCCCCAGCGATCACCCGTCCCCTCATCCCCATTCATCCTGGATCCGCGCCATCTCCCAACAATGGCTCCATTCGACAGCGTCACTTCTCGCTCGATTTGTAACAACATGAACTCTTCCGGTTATTCTTGTTATCATGTACCGATAGCTCGTCACAACGCACGCACTTCCCTCAGCTGGTGCAAACGACTTCAATCAACAACATTCGTGCACGTTTGCTCCGTAGCACTTCCTCGATGGACGTTTACGAATTATCACGTCAGATGCTGTGCATCCTACTTCTATCTGTCAGTGGGTAAACTGGTGGGGAAATCAGTCTCTCCTCTGGTGCTTATTGTATAGATTAAGCTCTGCATAATGAGCCACCTGTAGCACAGTAGATGACTGCACAGCCTGTTATATGTGTTTTCATTGCACCTAGTTACTCTCGAAGACACGACAGAAGCGATTTGAGCTTCTGCTAATGAGGTTTCTAGAGTGCGCAAGCCTTCATGCGGAGTCCAAATGTGCGTAATCAGAGCTGTCGAGAATTAGGTCATGGGTTTGCAATTAGTATTCTACGCCTATTTTCTTCAACTACCCCATTGCATTTCACATCATCGTCATTCGCTTCAGACGTCCTTGTCTCCGAAGTGCGAACAGTATGGGAAACGCGCAGTCTAATGTCAGATCGCTACGGCTCGTCCAAGTCCATCTCATCAAAGTCATTTCCTTCGTCACTGTCCTGACTCCCTGAAGTCTCTGAGTTTGTGATGGGCGTTCTGATCACCAATTGCCTGTCGCTTCGAAGGTAGTCCTCTTTCCACTCTTCCAAGCCATCAATCGCACCAACAAAATAGAGGTAGCCAACCTCCTCCCCCACCTTCCTAGCTTCCCTTTCCAGCTCCTCTAGCTCGTCCTTCTCCTTCATTATCTCTACCCAATTTTTATCCACTTGGAGCTCTTCGGAGAGTTCGGAGTGCGACAATGAGCTCCGTGGTGGCCTTGGCCGTGGTACATTTCCTCGAGCACGGCGCGCAACCATGCGCTGATTGTCCTGAATGTGCTGAAAATTGCGAAGACTTATAACGCCAGATATTGGGGAATCCCAGAAGTCGGGCTCGAAGTGAAAAGCCTCGCCGAGGCTGTGTTTCCGACGTACAGCGGACTCCGTCTTGTACCGAGTTTCCCACGCACGCCTTTGAGCATCTGCAGCGGACGTAGATGCTCGAAGGTTCTTGACGATCTTTCGAAGTGCCTGTGTGCTTTCCGGTCCCTGCGCGTGTGGTCGCGGCTGCTTGCGCAACCTTGCTGGACTACTGGGTACAAAGATATGCTCCTCAGCAAGAGCACCGGGTCGCTCCCACCATGGCACGTCTTTGGCAATCTCTATCTTGGACACTTTGGTTGGGTATGACGCCACCATTGAGGCGCAAACAGGACATTCAGCGGCGCTCTGGAACCCGGCTGCTGCCTGCGCACGCTGAGAGTCATATCGCTGATGCGCCTCATCCCACACCTGCTCCCGCTCCCAACGCAATTGGTCCTCTTTCCTAATAGTCTCCAGTCGCTTCTTCGCAATCTCGTGCTTCAGCCTTGCTTGGTTCCACCGTCGGTCACGCATGTACTCTGCTGGCGTTAAGCCTCCTTCGGCGACGAATTTCTTCTGCGCAGCATCTAGCCTTGCTCTGGTCAGGGATGCAATACAAGCTGGACACCACGGGGTGTGTGTCGGTGCAGAAGGATGAAGGTCATGGCCGCATTTTGTAGCCTTCCTCCTCGGGTGGCCGTAATAAGTGTGACGATCCAGGTGCTGTCCTTCGAGAGGAGTTTTCGGCGATACTGAAGGACTGAGCATCATTGGCATTTGAGTGATAGGTTCTTGGTTGAAAGATTTGGTGTTCTGCGTTTGCGAAAAAGCTAGGATTCATTCTGAGGGGATGGTTCGGGTCGCGTGTTGTGGTAGCACCACAGTTAGCGATATTGATACCGAAACAGTGAAAAAGGGAAATTCAGGTCGCAATTTGAATGGAGTGAGGCGTAATCGTCGGTAGTGCGAGGTATTTCAATGAGTTGTACTATTTCATGAGGCGCGTAAGCGCGTCATCGCTTAGGCCTTATTGGCCTACCTGTCCTAAAGTCACACACGAGCAGTCATCGTCGACTTGGCCGTGCATCCTTTAGCTCTCTGGCATCCGACACCGCTGACAAAAGCCGTGGGGGCACAGGATCTTAACAAAAAGATTGTAGAACGGAAATAAAAGGGCTCTTAAGATACACCAAAGTGTGCACAACGGTCTTCACCACCCCTACAGCTACCCTCGGCATTGCTGTCAATTCCAGAATATGAGATGGCTGCCTTCACCTGCACAACAAACGCCGGCAGTGCTAGCGCGAACGCTCTCTTCGAGTTCAATCCACCTTCACCTTGGAAACTCGATGCCGCCTCCACAGCAGCGCGATGATGCTCAATCCTATCCTCTTAGCCCGAGAGTTGTCAACAACAACATACCCGCCTTTCATCCCCTATTATCAAAAGACGCTGCAGACTAGTCGCCTATGCATAAATCACCTCGCTGGTTCACGACGCAATTCACTGTGAATGAGAGCTGAATCTAGTTTGTCTTCCCCTGTTGCAATTGTCTTGGAGCAGCGAATAGTCAATTGCAAACGTAATTCACCATCGCATTTGCAAGGCCAGAAGAGCTTTAGGAGGGCCTCGAAGATTGAGGATCAGGACTTTTGTCTAATGACCTACGCCTTGCTCACAGTAATCCACAGTAACACATCAACATGGATGGTCAGAAGCCGACGCTGGGACAGCGTAAAATATCTACGTTCAATCCTCAAGCGGCCACCTTCAGCCCAACTCAAGCCACTGCGACACCAGAAGGCAGAGAGTTGATCATGCCTACTATGGCTTGTCCGCCTGAGATACCGCGGGAGCCCTTCAGGATCGCCAGCGTCCTCGGATGTGAGTTTCTCCGCTTTCACAGCAGCAAGATGTGCTCACTGTGAGACAGATGACTCGCCTTTGCCATTTGCTGAAAATGTGCGTTCAGTCTACCACAGAGATGCAATGACGTCGCGTGAGCCAGCTGCTTTGGAAGCTTCTCTTTCCCGAGATGTACCATTTGATGCATTGCAGAAGATGCTTCTAGGTGAGCAATCTAAGTAGTAAACTCAAAAGAATTAATCATTGACCAGGTTAGAGTATGATCTCGCCTCAAACCACGGCACAGCAGGTTCGCCCCTCCCGGAATACGCCCTCCCTACAGGCCCCATAAAGTGGCCAGTTACGCGGGATCCGCCGTCCCTATTGCCTCCACCAGGTTTTGGGACCGACCGTAACGCTGTCGACGTCGAAGAGTTAAGTGAGAGCCTTGGTCTACCTGGAAGGAAGAAGAATATAATGGTCGACGAATTCCTCACGCGTTCGGACGAATTTCGCTCTTCTCAAGGTGCTCACGATGTCCTCTTTGGGAAGCTAATCGGCAAGGCATTGGACAGGCCTCTGACGGCTAATGCCTTAGCTCAGCATCTAAACACTGGTAAGAGAGTCTTCTCGAATGGTAGTACCACAGCCTCTCGCGAGTATCAGGACCCTGTGGTGGGCTTTGGGACGCCAGGTCGTGGGGACGGACAGGTTACGAAGATTGTACAACCGCCTCCCGGCTTTCCAGGACTGGATTCCCGCGCCATAGCAGTTGAAGACCCCATATCTGTTGAGACAACCATGGCAGGACCCAGGCATGTGCCTATAGGCCCCGATCTGTTCCGTTACGCCCAACAACAGAGCCTGTTCCAGGCTGCCAAGCACATGCAAACCCATGCACGACATGCATCTAGCAGGAGGCGACCGCGGGCTCACACCCGTATCAAGCGTACTGATCAAGGCCCTGAGCCCTCTGCTGCTGACATTTACCCTGAAGATGCGATCTGGGAGCCCTCATATAAGCCTTTCGTTGGCGATGAGCCTTCGTACAACCGCCCTGCGTTCGTACCTCCATTGTCTCCCAAACGAGAGCTCCTAGTTAATGACACCATCAGTTGGCCTACGCCTGCTGAAGTCTACACCTACCATCCAGTTACAGTCTACACGCACAAACCTGACACTCCTCCGCGTTCTCCTGTGTTCAGCATCTTCGAGAATCATGCTCCACCAACGGCAGAAGACATCAATGCTGCAGATAACGAGGTGCTAGCAATGATAAGTGAGCTTCCGCAGCTTTCGATTCCTACACTCCTCAAATTTGGGGCCCTCAATCTGATATGCGACGAGCGTCCACTTACTCCAGGCCAAGTGGATGCTTCGAGGTACGGCATGAGGTACCATGCACTCGCCCTTGGAGATACATGGAACTGCCCCCGTGTTCATGAAGGAGAACCGTTTAGGGTGCGTCCGCGAAATCACGAGGGCTGGGGCGATGAGTGAGCGCGTTTGGCGACACGAAGGCGATATCCTTCAGCAAGCTTGATGGGATTCGGAAAGCAACTGACTACTTCCTCACTGTTATTTCTGGTGACGGGTATAAAGACCTGGAATCTGCGAGGCGACTGTATCATTTTGGCGGTACTACCTGGCCATCATATTACTCCTTGTAGTCACTGGCCCAGAGTTGAGAATGCGGTGCTTTTGCGCCGAATCTGGATGTAGACGTCGTTGGACAAGGGCTTATCTCTACATGAATAGAGCAATGAAATAATTACCCGTATGCACTAATGTTGCGCAACATCAACTCTGGTAGATAGAAAGTGGATGGGAAGTGAGGCAGGAGCCAATCGGAGAACTATAAAATCGTCTTACTCGTCTTACCATCACACCACCACGCACCACTGTCGCGACACGCCATCGCACTTCTCGATCAAGTTACCTCAAAACTAAAGTTTCCAACCATTTATCATAATGGCGTCGGGCTTTAAGACAGTATTGCATCTGTATTTACGATGCCTAGCAGCACAACAGTCATTTTCTGGCTGCTTCTTATTCTCGCTGTATCCATTGAGTTGTTTCGACCATCATCCATGACTTCGACAGCAGTGAAGAAGCCGTGGGCTGACGGCCCATGTGCTTTAGTCACGACGCCGCAGTTTGCGACGAAGAAGGTAATAATGTTCCGCCTCTAAAAATGAAATGCTAACCTGCACGCAGAATGACATTTTCACGCATGGCGCAACACATATGGCCCATATTCACAACGCCATATTACGAGGCTACAACTCTATCTATCTGCAAGCACCACACGTGACCGATGCCGATAAGCCCGCCTTCGTAGGCTATGCATTGACATGGTATCGCTTCGTGAAGAGCCATCATGACGACGAAGAAGCGGAACTATTCCCTACGGTTGAAGAAGTTTTGGGCACGAAAGACCTCTGGGAGGAAACGCACAAGGAGCACGGTAATTTCTAGCATACACTGCACATTTAATTGAAACCTTGTCTAACGAGTACAAAGAATCATTCTTGGGCGGCCTAGCAGAATATGAAACATACCTCTCCAACCTACCAACACCATCCGCGTTTTCCGGAACTCAACTCCGCAAGATCATGTCCTCCTTTCAAGATGCCTTTGTACACCACTTCCACCACGAAATCACAACTATCGCCTCCTTCGCCGATCTTCCTTCCGTGCCCGCACCAAACACCGCCCAAGCCCAGCAAGCTGCTCTCATTTTCAAAACCTGGGGCAAAAAGACTGTAACGAAAGCTGGCACCTTCGACGTTGTCCCGTTCTTCCTGTTAAATCTGGATGCGAGTTATGAGAAGGGAAATTGGGCTAATTGGCCGCCTATGCCTGCGCCCGTCAGATGGGGACTGGTCAATGTTGCGGGTGCTGTGCATTGGGGATGGTGGAAATTCGCCAGTTGCGATGCGCAGGGACGGCCGAGGAATTTATTTGCGCTTGGGGATGAAAAATCTGAAGAAGCAACATGATGACAGGGTCACTCTAATGGTTTAACGCTTGTTTTCTCCAAGTCGTTATGTAAGGCTTGATAATCAATACGCCCGGGAAGTTATATGGATGTCTCGGGTCCTTGCTTTACCGACATTTCCGCTGGTTTCATTGATTCAATTGATAGCAGGCGTTTGGGATCCCCCAAAGGTGTTTCGAGAACTGCTTCTGTAGCGAGAAAAGGCTTCGTCTGCTCTTCCGTCCGCTTCAAGTAGAGCTGTATTACCTTCCATTCTCTAGCATGATTGTGCAATAGACTGCCTATACTCTAGGTGCAAGGCAAGTATGGAGAGAAGAAAGATAGAATTTTTGCGTCTAAAATATGCTCCATGCAACTGGCGGAAAATATGCAAGAATAGAAGAGACTGAGACCCAGCAGATAAAAGCTTTACCCAAGCTCAAACTTCACGCCTTCTCCTTCAGACCCTTCACCCCTTCCAACTTCTCCCGCCAGCCAGCCTCGTCAAGACACCACTCAACAGCCTTCTGCACATCCCTCTGGAAGTCCACTCTAGGCTTGTAGTTAAGCCTATTTCTCGCCTTCTCAATACTATAGGTATGCGTAAAGCACGCATACTCTACTTGCTGCTTGCCCAGATTATACGGTCTCTGCAGTCCCAAAGTGAAGATCCAATACACCCACTCCAAAATTATGGACAGAGCTAGAGCGAGTGTGGCGGGGACATGGCGCATGGCAGGCGCAGGGTAAGGATTGTAGCCAGCAAACTTCCAGGTTAACTTCGCCAAGTCCCAGAATGGGTATGGCGAACCGTCGTTGATGTTGAACGCTTCGCCATGCACTTCGAGGTGTTCGGGCTTGGGAGTAGGGTCCAGAAGGGCGGAGGCTAGAAGGGCGTGTGCGCGTGCGGCGTTGGAGCCGCTGCAGAAGGACCAGAGATTGTCACCGGGGCCGAGGGTTGTGTTCGTCTGCCCTTTTGACAGGGCGTTCAAGCATCCTGGGATTGTTGTCTCGTCTCTTGTGCCGTAGACAATGGGGAGGCGCAAGGATGCTGTAGCGAGGTAGCCTTTCCAGCTTGGGTATTCTCGGAGCTTGGGATTGTTGGCACCGAGGACGCGGAGCTCTGCTGTCGCCTTGGAGCGCGCGTAGGGTGAAGCGTTTGGGTCTTCATTCGCGAGCATGCACTCCTCACCGAGGTCGAGATGTTCAGGGCCCTTTGCGAGTGTTGAGGAGGACGTGAAGATGAACGCTTTCACATGCTCTGAGTCCTTTGCGCATCGCAGGAGATTACCCGTTCCTCTGATATTGACTTGCTTGTAATCTGTCGTCGTTCCGGTGACTGGTGATGGGCTGGCGGCGTGGATGATTACTGCTGGTTTGGTTTCCTCGATAACCTTTTGGATCTGGTCCTCGTTGGTGATGTCACCGTTGTGGTAGGTAGCGCCATTAACATTATTCTTGCTCGATGTTGCATGGCGACTCAAGATATGGACTTTTGCGAAGGACTTGTTGGTGACGAAGTAGGATGTAAGGTGATAGCCAACGAAGCCGCTCCCACCTACCACGAGCACTGAGTCATTTGTTGTTGAATACATTGCTTTGGTCAAGTTAAAAATGATGTGATCGTAGAAGTGGAGTATTTGTTTGAATCACTCTTTCTCAGCCGAAGTTGATGTTGATGTTCCACTTAGGTAATGATCGGCGGTTGTGCGAAGCAAGTGGCGAGGATTGGCCTTAGAGGATGCTTGATGAAGCTTGGAAATCTCGAACCTTAAAGTATCTTGTAAAGTTATACTGTTGTCTTCGGGAGTCAGCAACCACATCTCCGGGGAGGTTATTCGGTCGCCGAGACAAGTAGGGTTCAGCGAAGTGAACATTTCCAAGCTTAGCGCCGCGCTAAACTAAACATACCCGGGCGATCTCGGTCTGTGCCGTGCCGTCTGTAGCTGAAAGGAAACGACCCCACAGATGTCAGCCTCTCAGTATGCTGCCCACGCAGCCAATCCCCTTCGGCTTTTGGTGGCCGATTTGTGCAACCGATCTATAATCTGACCCTTATCACGCGAGTCTTACGAGGTTGAGGGGATCTACAGGCATTGTGCCCCGGATCCGACACCGCTTAAAGTTGCTCTCCAGGAGCAACTACAGATTCATAGTGGTATCCACGTCTAATTGACGGATTGTGTTGTGTTAATTCCGAAGTAGTGGACATCTAAGTCCTACCAGACACAATTAGATATTGCTGGTGTACTTGAGGAAGCTTGAAGATTCTCACCGGCTACCTTACACTCGGTGACGACGATCCCTTCATTCGGAGCGTTGATGCACATCTCTTATAGCCTATATCTTGGGCAGCCTCTTCTCAAGATATTCCAAGGTGTTTCCGACGTACGGTACATTCATCTTGGAGATTCTTCTCTCCAGTTAAAGGGCTCAAGTAAATTCCTTTCCAAGCTGGTTGAAGCTAATTCGCAATTGAATGAAATATATCGCTTATACCGCCTACTGAACAAAAGTACCTTTACCGTATGACCGGAAATCGAGCGTTTTCGCACACCAAATCAATGTACCAAGCCTGTTAGATCGGGTTCCATAAGGCTCAAAACTTGCTGTTATCAAATCTGCGGTCCTTTCAAATCGACATCTTCTTTGCAAACACAATGCTACAGGAAAACTTTATTCATATAAATCGGCTCCGTAAGAAGCCGTAAGGAGGTGTCATATTCTGATTTCCCCGAATACGACTGTTAGTAAGCTTGTCGAACGAGGGGCTTCGAATTGCTCCAGGTGAGATGAGCTGAGTCAAGAGAAGAAAATGGATAATGATAACAAGCTTCGTTAAGCTCAGGGTTAGCAATCCAGAACATTGTTTGGAGCGACCTTTTAGTGGTCAAAAAGATAGTCAACCATGGTCGTGGATTCTGGGCATGTAGATGTGTGGAGGCGAAGTGCATAGGCGGCAATGTAGTTAGCTGCAGTGGCGCAGCAGTTCAAGGGGTTTGCACGTACACAGTGCATTAAGTCGGCATTCTAGAAGTGAACTGAAACTCAGAATTCGATAGAGCTAAGAAGACACATGGAAAACAAAATAATTCTGAGGGATTGTTTGCATAATAAGAATGCATTTCTTGTTGGCTTTGCCTAGAGTTAGAGGTGCACTGTGGTCTCGAAAGCCCGGTCTACGCATTTGACGCTACTCCACCTTGGGATCAGACAGATTTCAGGCGTTCAACATGAACGTCGGGTGTGACATCGCACAGGCTTTATACTCAAGAGATGATATAACGAGTGTACAATCCCGATACCATCTGTGTTGGATGTGGCCAATCAGATAATACAGTGGTGTCAGCTTAGCGCCTTCCCCAGTCTTGGTACCCGACTTGAACTCCGAAGCCTTGTTCTAGTGCTGATACCTTCGTTTCCATTCACTGCATCTCCAGATATCGTGATCCTAGCTGCGTAAGACGAACATGTTCCAAGGACTCAGTACGTCTGCTTGGCACTCGTGTAGAAGTCCGATGGTCCCGCGTTTGGGTCGACAACAATGCCTGCAACCAATGTCCACACAACAATATCCTCCGTCAACAAGCGCCGCTTGTCAGGAAAGTACACTATGTGGCTTGGACATATGCATGCAACATCGAGCTGCATCCGTAGCTAAATCCTCGCCGCAGAAGATTGAGGCGTCCAGCAGTTGAACGCAAATAGTAATCACTCGCCATGGCATAGGATTCGCCAATTTAGCAATGATGAGACCAACACGGTCGGATATGGCACAGCAGGATGACCACTCGAGGAGTCACGTCGGTTAGTTGTACCCTAAACAGGGAGTGAGTTCCCTCGGCGCGTCCTCAGCGCGCTTTGATTTCCGGGCGTTACGGTAGATACGCGGCATTCTAGTGCTCATACTGTACCAGTGGTCGACGATATAATAAGAGCGAGGTTTGCTGTCCAAGATGGAAGCTTGATTTGAAACAAAAGAACTACAATTGCCATCTTTTTGGCTCATTCACAAATACCCACTGCGGCACAGCCACTTCAAGTAAGAAAATATGGATCCGAATTGTGTCGGCTATCGAAATCGGGCGGACAGTGATACCTCCGGCACCAGCCTGACGAGCTCAAAGGCATGTTGAAACATAGTGGATCAAGTAGTCCGCTACTAACACCTTTGTAGGAGGGCTCCCGTGAAGATGCGAACCAGTTCTTCACACAAGTAAAAAAGGCGCTGGCATTCTGTCGAAGATGTACACGGATGTCCTGGTCAAAAAACCGTGCCGACACTTTTGAAAGTATCGGACTTCAATCCATGTCCTCCACAGCATCAAATGGGTCGCAAGGTTGTAAAACCAAGCCGCGCCCTATGGTGCTTCGCATTGGGCGAGGCAACAGATCCAATGCTCATGGCCACCGACTTAGCCCCAGCTTCAGCTATAGTGCAAGTTTGGGAAGCGATCCCTTTATCACCTCACCCTCATGGTTAAAGGCCGAATTTTCTACCAACGAAACGAGATTTTGAGAAGAGCAAGACACCAGCAGAACCATTGAAGTAGATGCACTCCTTGAAACCGCAGCTACGCTAGCAGTGTCGATGATACACTCTTCGCTCTGGCTTTGCGATAGCAGGTTCATCAACGACAGTGTGTATAACAACCTGCATGTCCAACCCAAAACCCAACGGACACCTATCTTGGTTAAGAGTGTCGTTTCAGATGCTGCCCAAAATCCTCGTTTCTCGCATTCGATCGACCACTGACCAAGGCTGGATGACTAAAGAGGTATAGCTCCCCAGCCCTGCATCTTGCATCTGCTAGCTTGATTCCTACTGGAAGCTTCGGCAGTACCCCGCTAGTTCATCCACTCTCGGCATCCTTCACGATTAGACCTCCACAACATATGTTATGCGACTCATCGATGCCAGGACAATTGAGCTCACATGGTTCAACGATAATGAGATTCCCAAATACGCAATTCTATCTCACACATGGGGCTCCGACGAAGTCACTTATCAGGAGCTGGTATGGATCAACCGAGCCAAAGCACTTTCGACCCCTTCCATGGACCAATCATCATCTTCTGCTGCATCATTTACTAGTCAAGATGAGCAAGCCACACTCATGTTGGCTGCTATGGAGATGATGATCCGAGGCAATTCTAGGACAACAGTGGGTAGCATCACGGAGGAAGACCTCATGAGGCGAGAAGGATATAGTAAGATCATACATGCTGCAGAAGAAGCTCGAGGCCAAGGATGTGACTATATCTGGGTTGATACTTGTTGTATCGATAAATCTAGTAGCGCCGAGCTTCAGGAAGCCATCAACTCCATGTATCGATGGTATAGGGATGCCGAAGTATGCATTGTCTACCTTGAGGATATTGAAAAACCTCGCTGGAATGCCTACACGACCGCTTCTGATGTGGCAAGGTCAGCCTTTGAGGATTGCAGATGGACGAAGCGGGGTTGGTAAGAGCACCAAGTACAAAATGCATGGAAGACATGCACTGACTTCGTACTCAATCTCTTAGGACACTCCAAGAACTCGTAGCACCAGCTTTATGTCGGTTCTACTTCCGAGACTGGACGCTGATGGGCGAAAAGGCTGAGTTTCTAGAAGAGTTGTCGGGTGCTACAGGCATCCCAATTCATGTTCTGGAGGAGTGGAGATCAATAAGTGACGTTTCGGTTGCAGAACGGATGTCCTGGGCTGCACAACGAGAGACTACACGTCTAGAAGATATGGCGTACAGTCTCCTTGGACTCTTTGACATACATATGCCGTTGCTCTACGGAGAAGGAGAAAAGGCATTCATTCGCTTGCAGGAGGAGATCCTGAAGACTACGGACGACTACTCGCTGTTTGCCTGGAGTGCAGTAACCTCTGATAAATCGACGTATCGAGGCTTGCTTGCCCGATCTCCGCTGGAGTTCCGCTATTGTCGCTCCATCGAGCGCGACAACATCATCTCCACATTTCCTATCGTGTCCACGCCCATCGGTCTCCATGTTCAACTAGAATTTCTACCCAACCCGCAGAACAGAAGAAACGTGCTCGCAATGATTCGGTCTAACAACTCAATGAACCAGCGTCTAGCTATCTCCCTCACCTGTCTAGACGGCGGCATGCAATACGCCCGTGTTGACGCCGGCTCCCTCACGCCCATTGATGACTGGCCAAACGGCGAACTAAAGACAATCTACGTCCGACAGAAACTCTTCATACCCCCAGACTTCACCACTCCAGACTTTCGATCTTTTCATATAGTTGGAAGGATAGCAAATCAGCGGACACCGCCCGCCCGTATCTTCAGTGTTCACCCGCGCGAACACTGGGACGAGGCTACCCACGAACTGCGCATCACAAATGACACAACGGATCCATTTGGCGCATTGCTACTGCGCGTGCAGTCATCGGCTCACTTTGGCTCACTCACTTTCCCAGTCGCATTTGGTCTCAATCGCGCAACATGCCACTACTGGGTTCGAGCACTGCCTGACTTTGTTCCGTCGGCAGATAGCACGAGACGCGGCACTTCTTGGGCTGAGGAAGTGAAGAAGTGGATACCAAGTGAAGTTTACGATGCACGGCGTGGCAGCAACTTGCGACATCATATTTTCTTTGTTGGAAACAGTGGGTTGGGCATGTCGGTTAGTATTCGGGCGGGCTTGTTTGGGGACAGTATCGCGCTGCAGGTACATATCGATGGGTTGGTTAAGTGGCAATGAATTTTCTAGTGCAGAGGAAGTAGTATTGAGCGAATTGCGCAGTTGATTGAATGTATGCGGGGAGTGACTAAAGATATGTAGCTATATGTGACAAATGCCTTTGAGGCCCAAAGAGAGTGTAAAGAAAGCAATGAGCGTTGAGATGGTGGCAATGCTGTTGGAAATGCAATGATAGATCAGCGTCTGTAAATGCCTCCAACCGCCGTAGTATGAGTAGAAGTTCCAATGTAAATACCAGGTGTTGCAGGCGGCACACCATCTCGCTGATGTGGATGCCTCCAAGATGTAGCAATACCCAAAGTTGGAAGGACTAGGGCGAGAGACCGGCATATTCAGTGAAGGTCGGTCATGACTTCTAGACACGATCGTCTGCGTCATGGCGTGAAATACCAAACTCGTGATCGACGTGAATGCAGTCGTCATTCTCATGGTTCTTCTTCCGTGGCGAAGAAGTGGTTGCCTCGCTCTCAATGTCCTTGCCCTTTGCATATGTGGAGACACTAAGCCCACGACTCTTATCACACGCGTACGTGCTTCCGTTCGTAGTGGTGGACTGAGTCGATCGGTAGAACTCGCCATGAATGAGACGCTGATGCGAGTCTGGTCCACTGCCGGCCGTGAAGGAATCGTTAACTACGCCAGCCCACATCGCAGAGAGAGGCAGAAAGATGCAAACAATGGTGAGGACCTGAGTGCCGAACTCGGGAACGGCTGTCTGGAATTGAAGGGAGGCGAAGATGGCTATTGATTGTTAGTCGAGTGTTTCAAAGATGGAAGATGGAGAACATACCTGGGATCAACATAGTTTGGCAACCCATGATGAAGACAATTTGCATCGGTCCAAATTGAGGCATCTTGAGGCGACGTCGCTGGAGGATAGCATACCCCAGTTTGTATGTAAAGACACAGCTAAACAGCCAGATGGAAACCGCTTGTACCACGTACGAGACTGACACCAGCTCCTTGTAAGGTTCTATGGACTGGAATATGAGCGCTTGCTTGATGTTGTAGATGACTACTGCGGCCTTGTATCCAAGTGCAATGCACGCCATGCTTGAGGTGACTGCCATGATAGCATAACGTTGAACAGGCATGGTGGTTATGCAAACTACCCAGACCTGGAGACTGAGCGAGATCATGATTAAGGTGGTGACCAGGAGAGTCATCGTGTTGGTGGCAACCGTTGTAGCGAGATCAGATGTCGTGACGCGGCTCCAGTCTCCCGACAGCTGTGAGTAGGGATGCCACATACTGCCTGTGATGAAGCAGCAAAGCAAGACGCAGCGGATGGTATTGGCAGTCAGACAGAGGGCATTGATAAGAAATATGAATGACTTTCGCTTCTCTGCCCTTGTCAAGAGAAGCAGAACTAGCAAGAGAAGGAAAGATGCTCCGATTTGGGTTCCGTAATTGATTGCGAGACGGCTGCCGTAAAGACGGTAGTAGTCGAGAGCTTCCATGCCAATGGTGAAATTGGTGCCATCTTGGTAGTATAGAGTGATTGGTTGCGTCCAGGGATCGAAGTCTGGTGGTGGCATCTCGGTGCTCTCCATGGTGTTGGGTATTGTTCAGAGTTGTTTCGGTGGTGCAGGTGAGGTCTGCCAGCAGCGAGAGGGCAACGGAAGAGGCAGCGCCTTCTGATCAATTTGTAGATGAACCGGGAGATAAAGAAGGCTGCACAAGTCGCCGAGGAAGGCGCTCTGTGACGAGGTTGAGACTTGCGATTGCAGTTTGAAAGAAAGGAGGAAGGAACGGTAGCTGAAGAAGGAACGAAGTAGTTGAGCAGCTTACGAGGCAGGAAATATATCTTCTGCGGCATTTAGGACATAATAAGTAGCGCACATGTACTGAGACGTAGAGTAGATATTGTCTATGTGGTATGGAATGATGCGGCTACGACAATAGCAAGTGCATCGCTTCACAGCGAGATTGTCCAATATCTCGACGCACCACTCTGTTTAGGCAGAAGAATAGCTGGAGCGGAGACGTCTGAGACAGTAACGCTCTTGCTATTGTTCCTCGACTGCTTCACTTGCATACATGGCGATGCTCGCCGTCGAGAATCTCCCTCTGAGTGACAATCAGCCAATGCTCTCCAGGATCACTTTCCCCTGACTTGCAGCAGCCGCAGATTCGCCTAGAGATCCCTGTCCAGGGTATGCGGAGGTGCTGTTTGCGGTCCGGAAAGTGGTGGTAGTGAGATAGCGCAGAATCCTTAGTATTGTTCTCCAACTCTCGCCGTCATCGCTTTGAGACGCATGGCTTTCTTTTCTGCAAACACAAGTGACAGTCGCTAGAGTAGACGGCGACAAACTCATGCCGCCAGTGATGGCCAAGATCGAGATGATAGGCGTGTAGCCCGGCGGTTGGCAACGGACAGGCACCTTTCGCGGGGAAGGTGCTGAGGACCGAATGGGACTAGTGCCCCACTTAATCCGTCTGCGCGTCATTGCTAGCTTCCCGTGATCGCGCGTTCACAATTCGACATTCTTGCCACGACGCGTCAACTTTGGCTTGAACCTCGAAAATGAGCTGGACGCTGCTTGCGCCTCCGCTCGCAAGCGACACAAGTCCCAGACCCTTTCTACTTACGAATGATAGAACTTCGCATATCGTACTGGCAAGTGGATCTGCTCGTCTCGGAGTTGTAGGACAACTCCATGCTGGGCTGCATACCGAGCTAGGCCGAGTTAGTAAGTGTCCCAAATTGGTCTGAGTTTCATCATACACACCTACTTACCATTGAAGCGGTCGGACTCTGGGGTGCGAAGCTAAAGGCTGTCGATGACACTCTAAGCATCCTTTCTGCTCAGCTGATTGCCACTCCGGGTACTGCTGCGGCCGTCGATCCACGAACCCAGAAGTATGTGCTGGAACCACGCAACGACGAGGGATCGGAAGTTATCCTCCTGCGACACGGAGATATAATAAGCTTTGCGAAATCTCTGACAAGTCTCACATGCCAATGGGCAGCCTCAGAGGTTCAGGTCAACTCTTCCGCTGCAGACGCAGAAGTTGAGGAGTTGGCTGATGTCAATGGCGTCAAAGAAACACCTGAAGAAGAGACTGAGGATGAGGACATCGACAATACCGTGGTCGCTGGTTCAGCAATGCTGAAGATGTCACCTCAGCCTCAACCTACCCCTCAGCTTTCTAACCAACGATCCGTTGTTGTTCAGGAAACTCCGACAGCAGTTCGATTCCACAATGCCGCGAATCATACGAGTGCCCGTGATGAAAGGAATCCCTCTGAGCCCACAGAGAACACTCCCGAGCCCGATACTTCAGACCAAGGTGAGGCTGTGGCGGAACCCTTCTCAACCGCCCGCACTGGAGATTCACAGAGGACACTATCTAACGTAGCCACAATGTTAGAAGGAGAGCTGCCAATGCTCGCGGAGGAGAGTGCGATGGCACCAACCAATGCGTCCACCACAGACGAAGTTTCCCCGCGCAAGACCAAGAGTTCCCCACGGGTGGAAATCACCCCACGGCTGCCTAGGAAGCGCTCCAACAGTGCTACAGTACATGAATCAGAAACAGAGATCCCTCCAGGCCGATCCAGCAAACGCGCGAAGCCTGTATCAAGTGACGACGACACTCAGGACAGCCGTCTAAGCAATATCATCGTCGAGACGTCACGTACACCTGCGTCACGTAAAACCGCAACAAAGGGCAAGAAACGCTTGTCTGAGGTCCCGGAAGCAACAGAAGCGTCTACGCCCAAGTCGCAGCGAAGCTCACAGCGGTCGAATTCGAACACTATCACAACAGTTGAGCCGTACGAAGGGTCGGCGCCGCGCGTTGCTTTTAGTCACTCTGCTATCACGCCTAATAGCCAAGCACTGAAGTTCCTTAAGAAGCACAAGGGCGTCGTGGTTGAGTCTATCAGCGAAAATTGTAACGTTCTCTGTGTTAGACCTGGCATCTTGACAAAAACAATGAAGCTTCTCGAGTCTATTGCTCTCGGCATTCCCGTAGTCACCGACAAATGGCTTTTAGACTCTGCCAAAGCTGGTCACTTCCTCGCTTTACCCGACTACCAGCCGTCTGTTCGTACACAAGAGGAAGAATGGAATTTCTCTCTTGATAAGGTCTGGGGCAAGCCTCAAACCCCATTCGAAGGCTATACAATCTACTTCACCCCTGAGCTTCGAAAGTCTTATGCAGATTTCAAAGAGATTGAGCATGTGTGCAAGACCGTAGGCGCAAAGCTGGCAACGAAGAAGCCGAGCAAGAATGAAAACCTCATTGTGCTTGCGAAGGAGGAGAAGGACAAAGAAGCAGGGAAATTGATGCAAGCTGGCATAACATGTTATAGCAAGGATCTGCTCACCAACAGCATCCTTCGAGGGGAAGTCGACTTGAATAGTCATGAGTTCATGATCAATGCAGGCGCAGCTGATACTTCCGCCACTGCTGCTGCAGGCACTGTAAGCGAGAAGAAGAAGACGAAGGGACGAAAGTATTAAGCAGCGGACACAGGCCGCGATCAGATAGCGACGACGATATTGTTATGCGCACGTTGGGGTAAGGAACATATTGATACCCATGTCTCACTCACGACACTTTTAACTGCATAGCGAGCGGAGCAAAATCTCAGATGGGAGGAAGCAAAGTTTTGCAGAGATTATACCAGGTTATGTGGAGCAAAGCACCCGGGGTTCATGATATAGATTTACGACTGTATCGCAGCGATCTCACATTACGAGATCTCCGGTCGAACATATAGTGTACACCAATCAGACGAGTATCTCATCGTCATATACCATGCAACACTATATGCGATTGAACGCCGATGGCAGTAAGCGAGCAAGGCCCACATATGCGATGTAGCCCACACAAACCCTGCCATTGTCCCTAGTATCTCCAGCATACATCTCATCTCTTTTCCCCTCTTCAAACTTTTCAATGTGTATATAAAAGTCAAAATTCTTGCGTCGTTCAAATCACGTGCAACAAGCCCACGAGCAACTTTTACACTTGCTCAAAACATCCTCCGTGGCGCAATTGGCTAGCGCGTTCGACTGTTAAGCATAGCATGGCAAATCGAGAGGTTGAAAGTTCGAGCCTTTCCGGGGGAGATTCTTTTTGCTCTTTGTTTGATGAATTGGCCTGAGTGTGGTTGGTTGGTTAACATATTGCAACAAAGTGTACATGTGGACCAGACTAGCGGGCTTCCCGGTGTTTGCTGGGAAGGGAGGAATGGTAACGCTATGTATCCACTGTTTTGTGATGTCGCGACATCGTTCTTAAGCCGCGATGCAGTAACACCTTCGCGTCACAAGTGATCTCAAGGCTCGTGTCGTTGATATTGGCTCCGAAATCGTTGCTGCTCGCATTCTGCTAACCTTCTGTCGCGTAGTTTTGCTACACCTCACGGTATGTATGTATGCTCTCTAGAAAACGATGACGACCATTCTAGTTGCATTTCTGCTAGCACGCTGGACATGGAATGGCCCATCGCTGAAGGACCCGGCTATCCTTACTTAAGAACTGATATACCTAGTATATTATGACTGTACTACTGAATAGGGCTGCATGATATTTTGAAATATTGAAAAAAAAGTTAAGTGCCTTAAGTCTCTTCCTGTCTAGCTTGACCGCAATCCATCTTGCGAAAGACGTTCGAGCGCAAAAAAGAGCCGTGGAACAATGAGCCCTAGGTGTCTTCGTCCAAGGCCCATCTCCAGATGTCAATCCCCCAAAGGCGGACCAGCCATAAGCTTAATACTCCCGCTCATGCGGAAAGGGCCTCCTCCTCTTGATCACGCCCGCATACCCAGCAGCCACGGGCGCATCCCTCGTGTACTGCCCATACATATCCGTCTGCGGCGTTCCCGTCGCACAATTGAACATGGGTGCATTATAATTCGGCTTCTTCGCTTTATAGCTCACCTCTCCTCGCTTCCTCCTCTCCCCCTCTTCTCGTTCCTCGGCCTCAATCCTCGCCTCCTCCTCTTTCTTCTTCTCCTCTTCCTCCTCGCGATGAATTACGCTACCGATCGCACCGTTCGTGCTAAGTGGATGAGAAAGTGATGGCAGATTGAACGCGTTGCGCACGTATCCATCGTCACTCTCTACACCTTGGAGCAGGCCGGCTTCTTGCGGGAGTAAACCCATGGGCATACCCTTTGCTGGCTTGGAGTATAGGAATGGCTCGATGTTGAGTTGTTTCGCGCGTGCCTTTTGGATAGCTCGATTAGCGTCGAAGCGCTCTTCCCAGGTGAGGAGAGTGAGATCGCGGAAAGCGTGGCGGAAAGCACGCCAGGCGGATGTGAAGTTGCTGTTCATTGGGCAGATAAAGGCTTTAGACGGGGTCTCTGACAAGGGCACTGGCTTGGTGATGAGGGAATGGAGACGTGCTGATTCGGAGTGATGGGCGTGTTCAACACTGTTCTTGTTGGCTTGTTGCTGTTGCGCCACCGTAGGTTGATCTTTGTTAAGAAAGCTTAGCAGTGGATTCCTCAATCCAAGGCCTGGGACACCACGGCCATTTTCTGGAGTCCTCTTAGCTGGTGGTGTATATTGGACAATTGTGCAGTACGTCTGTGGTTTCACGTGGCTCTCGAGCAAGCCGATATGGTATCGAGCGAAGGTGCCGGAGGAGAAGTCGCTGCGTGCAAGGACGATCTTGTACTCGAAGCCCGTAGTGTCGAGGTAGTAGTGGTAGAGATCTTTGAAGTGAAGAGTCTTAGCTTGTGGTTCAGAAGCGGGAGCAGGAACAGGAGCGGGGTTTGCGGCTGCCATTTGGAAGGGAGAGAGCGGTGACATCGACGAGGCAGAGCTTGGGGATGGCTGCACTTGACTTGCACATCCATCCTCAACCTCAATCGAAGTCTGAGCTTGAACCTGAGCCTGACCGGAAGACCCTTCTGCCTTTCTCTCTGCTCGCCTACGTTTCAAGTCCTCGGCGGACGACACGAACGGTGTATCACAAGTGGAGAAGAAGACACTCGTAGACTTCTTGGGCTTACGCTTAACAGCAGCGGTGTTCGACGTACCTGAACCAGTGAGCTCTCTCGCCATCTTACACCCCTCTATGAACTTCTTACCGTCAGCCACCGCACCTAGTCGCTTTAACTGCTTCCTCTTGCTCCTCTCCTTCATTAAGGTCTCCAATGTGTACTTCTTCTCGCTTAGCTTCCTCTTGCTCTGCAGTGAATCCTCGAACCAGTCGTAGCTGACGATCCAGATCCCCATATCGGAAGCTTGTTGGACGGGATTTGTGGTGTTTTTCCTGGCGATTTTCCATGCTTCTTTGCTGGCGATGAGGTGGGTGACGTTGTTTTGGACTCTGGCAGACCATTTGCCGCCGTTGGCTTCGACCCATTTCTTGATTTGCGTAGGCTCATGGGGTAGATTACCGGCTATTGTGATTGTGAGATTAGAGAGTACACCCATCATGGGAGATTGCTTGTGGTGGGTGGCGAAAAAGTTCGGAAGTGCTGCTGAGGATTACAGGCCGATAACCGCACGACAAAGGAGCGATCGGTTCTAGTAGGGCAATGTTGTCTGCTCCCAATTCCACAACTGTGGAAAAACTTCTGAGACCTTATATGATTGGCCAATATTTGAGTCTCTAGCCTATTTTACTTGTTCGAGTAAGATAGCAGTGGAAGTAAGATAACGTTTGTCAAGTCCGTGCGGCTGTCATTGGAAGGTGAAAGTGCGGCGAGAAACTCCTCTGCGGGGCTGTCCATGGAGCCGTGTTTGAACACGACTAGAAGAGGATCAATAGGAAGAAGCGAAGGAAGAGTACTAAGACTGGGGTCGAAAGAGGGAGAGACACGTGAATGAACGAGGGGCGGAAGACGTGGATAAACATATTGACTTAATCTTCAAGGAAGCGAAGTTGCTCTATACTAACTTCCACCTACTGTGGAAATATGGTTCGAGGCTGAATACTTACTCCTGACTCTTCGCAGCTCTCACGAAGGCACGGATCTTATCTAAACTTTGTTGGTCGTCCTCCTCTACGCCGCTGCTAACGTCCACAGCCTTGACGCGGTCTCGATACTCGTCTAGGCCAGTTAGAACTTTTTGTACGTTGTCGGGATTGAGACCTCCAGCCAGAACAACCTTGATGCCGTCATCCTTCGCAAAAACTGCTTTGACGTCTGATAAGTCGAGCTGTTGGCCCGAGCCTCCTGAGCCAGCATCGAGAAGTGGCAGTGCATGATATCCCCTTGATCCGATACCATGATCACGCGGGTTAAATGCCTTGAGCACCGGAACAGGGACTAATTTGGCCCATTCAAGAGGTTCTTGACCGTGGAACTGCACGATATCTAGGTTGAGCAGCCGTTGTTGCTGCAGTACATACTCCAGTGACTGATTCCGGAAGACACCTACGAGAAGCGCGCGAGCTTCACTTGAAACAAGCCGTGAGGAACCGTGTTCAAAAAAGTCAGAGGCAGACTTCGATTCCGCGAGGAGCCCTGATTTTGAGATTATTGGTTTTTTGGTCTTGTGCACAACTTCCGAGATTGCCAGGGCTATTTCTGCTGATACGGTTCTTTTGGTTCCAACAGCAAGAATCATGCCAATTAGATCTGCGCCAGCTTCAACCGCAACCTTTGCAGCTTCGGCACTACGCGTTCCGCAGATCTTAACCATCGGGGTTGAAGAGCCTTGAGCTGCTCTTGTGGATGTGCCACCTAAGAGCTCTGCAATAAATTGCGCCGTATCGGAAGCCCGCATCAGCGCCTCGCCAACTAAGACTGCACCAACGCCACTTTGGACGTATGGCTCGACGTCTTTGGGCCCTGAAATACCACTCAAGGCACAAAGAATGGTCTCTTTTGGTACCATGCTGATCAGGCGATTAGTCGTCTCCATATCGACTTCGAAGTTGGTAAGGTTTCGATTGTTTACGCCAATGACCTGTGCTCCTAGTTTGACTGCAGTTTCTGTTTCTTCGACGTTCTGGACCTCCACCAAGGGCTCCATACCAAGTGAACGTGAATACTCGTAGAGCCTCTTCAACAGGGCTTCGTCGAGCATTTTGACGATCAATAATACAGTATCAGCGCCTGCAAGTCTAGCCTCCAGGATCTGGTACTCATCGAAAATGAACTCTTTTCGAAGAACTGCAGGCCGATTCGGCATGCCCTCAAGGCTTTGTCTGACAGCCCTGAGGTCATCAATACTTCCTTTGAACCACTCAGGCTCTGTCAACACTGAGATCGTACTTGCGCCGGCTTTCGCGTACTTCCTTGCTTGCGCTGGCGCGCATGTAGACAACGAGATTATGCCTTTGGAAGGCGATGCGCGCTTGATCTCGGCCATGAGAGAGAGCCTAAATGGTGACTTTTTCAGACGCTCCGGGAAATTTATCTGTGGAGGCGCGATGTTCAAGTCATAGGATGCTTGCAAGTCGCTGAGCCGTTGCGAAGGAATCTTTTTCTGCTCCGCGACAGCTGCCTTGCGGTGGTCGTAGATCTTCTCGAGAATTGATGTCTGCTTGTTCTTCTTAACACCGTTGGCCGTTCCATTCGTAGCAGCCTCAACAGCTTCAATATGGGCCTCCTTTTGTAATCGCTCGTTCTCAGCCCAGGTGCCTCCCTGCATGCGCAGGAAATTGCGCATCATGACCCGTCCGTCCTCAGTCAAGATGCTCTCGGGGTGAAACTGCACACCTTCGATGACGTATTCTTTGTGGCGCACGCCCATGATGACTTCTTTCACGTCGGCGTCTTCATTGGCAGGGATAGTAGCGGTTACTTCAAGGCAGTCCGGGAGTGTACCGTGAGTGCCAGCGAGCGAATGGTATCGTGTAACGGGGACATTCTGGGGTATGCCAGCGAACACTCCCTTGGTGTCGTGCTTGAGGGGTGAAGTCTTCCCATGTAGGATCTGGCCGGTAACGTCTACGGTGCCGCCGTAAGTGTAGAATATGCACTGTCTGCTACTAGTCAGCACAGACTCACATCATACGTGCGCTTCTGACACTATGCTTCGACAAACTTCAAGTGAAGTGCCTAAAATGATACAGGGTGATGGCCACTCACTCTCCCATGCACACACCAAGAATTGGAATCTTGCCGCTGAAGTGCTTGATGGCGTCGTTGCTGATGCCAGCATCCTTCTCTGGGTGTCCCGGACCGGGGCTCACCACCAATTGTGTGGGGTTCTTCGCAATCAATTCGTCGAGAGAAATTTCGTCATTGCGATATACGGTCACGGTTGCACCCTCGAAGACAAGGTACTGGTACACGTTCCAGGTGAAGGAATCGTAGTTGTCGATGAGCACGACATTCGAAGCAGTAGATATCGGCGGAGAGGGGTCGGGATGGCGGGGCGAATGGTCGATGAGCTCTAATGAAGGCATTTTACAACTCCCTGCGTCGGGTTCGCTTCGAAAAAGAATAGTGTTTCTTTGTAAGATCTGCTGGGTCTCGCAACGTGTTGGTTATTTTTCCGTTGAGGAACGTTTTCGGCCCAAGCAAGACACAGGTCAGCTCCTCTATATTCCCACTATGCGCGCCAGAACAGCCAATGTGAAGTCGAGCAATGCGATTGCACGATGCGATCGAGGAAGCGAGCGTGTGGGAGTGGAGGAGAGGCAGACGATGTTCTGGGCGGGGTGAGTCAGTTCACTCCATTGGAAATGAATAGCCATCGGAGTTTGTCGCGTTATTGCCGATGCCACAGCCACAGGTTGTTCGATGTGGATGTGGCTGGTGCGATTGTCCCATGCGCCGCCGACTTTCAAAGAAGACCGCGAAGCTGTACGCGACAACCACGCCAAACATTTGCAGCGGCACCCCACCCACGCCAACAATCTCCTCTATGGCCTTTGGCTAGCTGCCTCTCATCCTGCGCACTGTAGCGCCAACATGGCCCCGATCCAATCGCCCGAGCTTGACCTGGCCAAGTGCTTCACAGGCGAGCAACAGCTAGTGTATGTTTACTTTGGTGCAGCTCTACGCTGTAGCTGTGTGCTAACGAGGTCAGGACCTGGGATATTGCATATCGTGCCCTCTGCGACCCCGAAACCGCATCCAAAAGCGAAGCCCTGCGCGCCTTCCTCACCTCGAGAGACAATGCCGCCATACTCAGCCGACCTTGGAAACCTTTCTCCGACCCGTCAACGCAAGAAAAGAGCAGGTTTGAGTCCAAGACTGCGCCGATAAGCGTGACACCGTCGAACAATGGGCAATATAACCTAGACGAGATCAAGGAAGACAGCTTGTGGTTGTCCAAAGAGGCGCAGATATCAGAATATGCGGCCCTGCAGCTTGTTGTGCAGGAATGGCAGAGCAGGCCAACTACACAGCTTCTGAGCGGACTGACTGAAGAGGAGGCGTTGAGCGTGCAGGAAGCTGCTGGCATCGCCAATCTCGGCGCGTCGACTTTTGTGCCGAACTCGTCCATCCTTGCGACACCGCTTGCGTCGAGATTCACCCAGTTCGACACACAGGACCAGCGCAGACTGCGTATAATCGAAGTCTATCACTCGACCTGCGCTTCTATTATCCGCATCAGCCAGCTGCTCGTCTCGTGGGGTTCTGCATCGTATCTCCGGAGTCAAACAATCTATGGCAATGATTACCTCACCATAGGCGCTGGGTGGATTGAGGAGCTTGGTCAGACCATTTCCACAGCACAGATTGGAACATCTTCGACTGGGTCGGGTGCAGGAGCGCTTGACGAATGTCTTAAAGCGGTTCAGAAGAGATGCGACTCCTTAGAAGGTGGCTATACTTGGACTGTTGCAGATGCGATCGTGGAAGCTGCGTCCGAGAAATGGGTGACTGCTCAGACTACCGAATTGCTACATATTCTGCATCTGGCCCTCGTACATGCCGATCTGGCCATCAAGGGCTTCGTACCTGCTGCGACCATTGAAGATTGGCTCACTACTTTCATGACCCGCAGCTTCTTTCGTGAATTTCCAGCTGTAAGTGCACATTGTGTCAAAGAAGTTGAGCAGCAACTGACAGCATATAGGTCACCCTTCGCCAGGAACCACTTATTCCCGTGATTCAGCTCCTAACCTCCCTAGTATCACTGGCCATCTTGAAAATAGACCTCATCATCGACGATCTCGACTCTGGAAACTGCAGGAACTGGGATCCATCATCGTATATACTCAACACCGGTGTCGTTGAGAATATCACCACAATCTTCGGAGAGGCAAAGTTACTGGGTGCAAGTCCTGCGACGCCACCCACTTTTGCCTGGGCCATACTTACCTGGAAGCTCACCAACCGAGCGAGCTATGAAGAGCAAGAGCGCGAACGACTGCTTGAGTCCTCGAACGGTGTGCAAAACTCTTTGCCCGCATCTTCCGCAATTGAAGAATCCGCATTAGCCGTTGCGAGGCTCGAAACCCACGAGTTATTCGATAACAAAATGCCATATGAAGAGTTGGCAAATGCTAGCTCAGCGGTTGGCGTGCTTGCCATCATCAACCAGTTGGTTGAGATAGGCATACCCGCTTTTGGAACTCCGATCGATCAGATCTCTCGTGACAGATTCCGACTCATTTTCTTACAACTCATCCGCGCTGCACTCGGTAGTGAAATCGTTGAATATAGTCCGGACCTGATTATAACTACATATACTATCTTGGCAGGCAACAAGACTTTCCGCAACTGGGTGGACGCAGATGTCTCCCGATATACTGATCCAGTCGTGGCCTTCTTCCTAGAGGACGAGTATGTTCTAAGGCCACTTCTTCTGAATGAGGCTCGTCTCCGGTACCCCTATGAGATGACACCCTTCCTGAAGTTCTGTAGCGCTTTGACCCGCGGTGACAGAACAACGCAAAATGGGATGCCAACATTCGTCGACAAGCTCACGAATACAAATCGATTAATGCAACGCTTGCCAGAGGGATTTAGAGACTATGCATTGACGCGTGAGGAAGAGAACGCAAACTGGGTCGAACTAACAGCCGACCTCCCTCTTTTCTCATCTTCGACGCTATCAAGTTTCCGTGGTCAACGCCGGCTCATAACATCAGCCGCCTCGACTCCTGCTGATGGGCTCATGGCGATCCCAGCCGGCACAGAAGGTATTATTGTTGATGATAGTACACAACCCTACGTGGCGGTATGGCATCATCAGCACTCCACCCTAACGTACCTTGTCCAACTGCTTGCTACATACTCAGTTGGAAGCAGCAAAGTAGAGTGCACTACACAAGAGCCCGCATCTCGTGAGAGCGCAATCGAGATTATTGGACTTTTCGCCGACTTGATACATTCTTCATTACAATCGTCTGAAGGTGTCTGCTCGAACGAGCTGCTGGAAGCACTCGGCGCCAGCGCCGATAGCACTTCAGATACCATCAACATTGTGCTTGCCGTTTTCGAAGAAGAGCTTCTGCGTCTTTGTCAAGAACCCAACAACGAAGCATCTTTAGAGCTTTTGGTGAACTGTACCCACTTCCTGGAGGCTCTTGTAGTCGTCGCTCCTAACAGGGTTTGGCCTTGGCTGGCGAGGAGTCGGTTATTAGAAGGCGATGGAAACGGAAGCTTGGCAGCGATTCTCATCGGTACGGAAATGGTGCTCGGCAGATATGACTTCCTTATCGGATGCATACGGCTTTATAAAGGATTGGTCAAGGACGCAGTTGACAGGTCTATCGCACGTAAAGTCCCCAGCAGAGCTTTGAGTCGCTTCAATTCCTCCACACCCTCAGAAAGTGGTACTTCAGACAAGATCATGAGTACCATCCTCTTCACCTTCGGTCGAACACTGGCAAGCATCTACGAAAGTTCGTTGGGTTGGAAGTACTCGAACCCCGAACATCGTCCCGAGATCAACATCGCCATATGCGATGTTTTCACAACAATTCTAAGACTTGCTTATGGCGTCGACGATGCGCCGAAGCTCTCCGCCAAGCTCACTAAATCTATCGCGCCTATTGCTGAATACATCACCCAGCTGTATCTCACTAAGGCAGATAACGACTTGCCAACAAACCCAATACTGGCGTCACTGGTTATTGGAGCTGGCCCTGAAGATAAGACACTCCTCACGAGTTCCGCGGCACTGTGGAGACAACAGACACAGGCAACTTTAACGTTGTCGGATATCCTAGTTCGTGTGGCCATATTGATCAACAAGCCCTGGACACACTTGGAGCAACAGCTGTTCAAAGCGACACCGCTGCTGGCACGGTTATACGCCACAAGCGACAAATGGAAGTCCCAAGTTGTCCTACTGCTAGAGACTCTTGTCCGCGGCGCTGTCCGTGTCATAGTACCAGAAGATGCTGACTTAGGAAATTCGGACACGAAACAATCTGCCCGCAACAAGAACGAGCAACAAGAGCCACCTTCGCTACTTGGACATCTAGGGCCTCGAACCGCGAAGAATTTCTTGAGTGTACTATCAGTATTAGACGAGCCGTTGTGCATAGTAGATATTCAGACCAACGTCTGGAACCTGTTGTCCGCGGTAGTAACATGTAAACAGCAATGGTTTTCATTGTACCTGCTTACTGGTAGCACTCCGCGCGAGTCACTTCGTACTAAGACCGACACGGCTCAGAACTCGCGGAGCAAAGCCCTACTCACACGGGCACTTGACTCGCTCTCTAGCCTGACCCTACCGGAAAAATTGGCAAGCGACATTACATGGCCACTGTACACAGCCATGCTCGAGTTCGTCTCGTCAGCGCAAAACAATTGGTCGTGGGCAATGGGCGACCTGCGTCAACAGAAGGACTTGGTCCAGAAACTACTCGCCTTCCTAAAATGGATGGCAAAGCAACCCAAACAACTTAAGCTTAGTGCTGAGATTCTGGAGCGCTCGTATCAGAACAGATTCGCCTCACTAGCATGTGAAGTCATTGCAATGTATCTTCACAGCTCACGGCAAGCCGGCGACATTACTGCACTCAAAGACGTCGTCCCAAGCCTAGGATATTTGGAAGATACTGCGTTGGACTTGCCAGCATATAATGTGTCACTGCACGGTTACCTGAAACAGAATCTTGAGCGACAGTATCCTGGTGTCTCACTAGCCAACCTAAAGCGGACGACTCTCTTCCCCGAGTCCTTTGGTCGAACGTTCTTCTACGACGTTGGGTTTGCTCAGCAGCTTCTAGGATTTGACAGCAAATGGTCTGGACCTAGGGAAGGCACAGGCTTTGCCAGTGAGGTGGAGAAAGCGAATTTTAACCTTGGGCTAGTGGAATCACAAGTTCTTCTACTCCAAGGCTGGAAGCTATTATCATTGGAACTGAGTTATGTTGTCTCTAAGGACGATCGAATAACGAAGGTTCTCATCGGCGTCATCAAGAAGTGCATGGAGGCCAATGCGCAATCGAGTCTACCCGAAGCACTATTTGGGCAACTCATGATCGCACGAGCTGATCTTGCGTTCGCTCTTCTGAAGAAGCTTGTCGAGGCAAAGGTCCAGACACCTGAGTCGCGTCAGCTGCTCACACCTGTCTGGAACGCTGTTCGATCTTCTACTCCAGATTTCGACAATGTCTTCTCCACAGATGCTGTGCACTACCACCGCTCATTATTGCGCATTACTTATCTCGCCCTTCACTTCCATCTGATTGAAGACTCCGATCAGTCAGAGGATGCTTCATTCCGCTCCAGCTTCCGCGGCACCATGCCCACAAGCCACAACTCCTACACAGAACCCATCTCCACACAGCTTCTGGAAATTCTCTCCGACGCAGTGGCCAAGGGTTTCCGCAGCTTAGCCACTCAACTCCACGCCGACCCTTCTTCAGTCTCGCCATCCGATTTTGCCCTCATAACTGCTCTCCTCCAACGCATCATAGCCATCCCGGAAATGGCCAAGTGGCAAACACAAGCTGCCCTCCTCTTTGCAAACAGCAACACTATCCGCTATGCGACAAGCTTGTTCTCATGGTCCGATCGTCTAACACTATCAAATAACGGTGTCAACGACCCCATATATGGAGAGCTGAGCTTACTATTCCTGCTCTCTCTGTCCAGTATCCAGGCACTCGCAGAAACAATGGCAGTTGAGGGCATACTAAGCCAACTCAACACGGCAAACCTGATGAACTACTACCGTCGCCCCAACGGCATGGGTCCGTTCGACACCCCAGCTCGCCTTTACTCTATCTGGACAAAGGGCCTCCTTCCCTTATGTCTTAATCTCCTCCTTTCTGTCGGCCCACCCATCGCAGCGGAAATCTCCTCCTTTTTAAACCAATTTCCCGAACAGCTTCTCCGTTCCTCACACTCGATCAACTCGAACCCCTCGTCTCGCTCATCTGCAACGAAGATCACACTATCCGTAGCCTCAGAAACACACTCCCTTGCGCTCATTTCCGCTATACTAGAGAATGTGCGTAGACAGGGGCCGAAGTTGGGTATACAAGCGAATGAAGTGGCGCTGTTGGACTGGGATAAGGAGAATGTGAAGGAAGACGTTGAGAGCTGGTTAAGCAGGAAGGGGGTGCTGAGGGAGCGCATTATTGCTGTTGATGAGCGCGAGGTGGAAATGTTGGCGAGAAAGAGGGGTCAGGGAGATGATGCGTTGAATGAGCTTGAGGAGAAGGTGTTGGCTGAGTTGGAGGATGCGGGACGGTGTTTGGGGGTGGGTAATGGGAATGGCAAGGGGAAGTGACGTGGCGAGAAGAGTAATTAGCATAGTGTGTCACATTAGAAAAGCGGTGGAGTTATGGACGAGTTGGTTTCTTCGTTCGGTATATTTTTGCGATATGACAATGGTACCTTGTAGCTTGATCTAGCAATGATAGTGTTCAGGCAGTACCTACTTAGCTTTCTGGTCTCACATACTGTTCAACATCACGTAACAAAATGGAATATGAGTATAACGGGTTGGATTCTATCCTATGGTGAGCAGTCGCCGTTGCGCTCTCTCCGGTGGTTAGCTATTACCAACATGATGTAAAGGCAACCATCTCATGCGTGCTCTATCCCATTGTGGCATGTAGGGATAGCCAGAACACAGTCTGTATATCGCTTTGGAGTGTCGCCTCCTTAAACATCATGCACTTTCCGTTTGTACCCCTTCACGAGGGTCCAGGATGACCATCAAGCATCCACAACAGACCAATCGGAGTCAACTTCAGTGAGCGGAGGGTGACACTGCCAGCAAGATTAGTGAAGCTCTCCTCGTCGGTGTCAGTCTCAGAATCAGAATCGCTCTCCGTCTCAGAGTCAGTGTCCGATTCGGATCCGTCGTCGGCATTTGGCTCTTCGCGCGTGGCTGCAACTTCTGTCTCAGTGTCTTCCTTATTTGACGAGATCTCCTTCTTGACCTGGTTCGAAGTCTCCTCCGCCTCCGTTCGAGCGCCTTGATCATCATGATCCTTCTGCTCACTAGTAGTGCCCCCAATTTCGCGACCCCGTATAATCAGGTATACGTCCTTTAGCAACTCACGGATCCGCAATACGTCGCCTAGATGCGACGGTGGAAGAAAGAAGCTTATCAACATGGAGAGGCCCACCATCGACATGAAAAGACCCCATACCAGGGTTCGCTTGCTCTCGGTGGTAGAATAGTGCTGCATCAAGGCGAAGATAAGCTCAGAGGTAATCTGTAAGAAGTAGAAGCTAAAGCAATACTTCTGTTCCTTTGAGAACTGGAGCAGAATCATATCGATGGACCGCCATTCCTTCCCGGCAGTCGCACCAGTGAGCTTAATATGTTTGGGGTCGAAGGCGTGTGTAAAAGCCAGTATCCCGAAAAGGATAACCTGAGCATGTAGCACGACGCCTCTCAACGCATGAACCGCCCTTCGAAGCGTATTAAGATTGTGGTAGAAGACGCATAGTTCGCACGCCTTGCGTTTGCTGTTCGAGACTGACTCCGTTGATGCCATTCTCCTGTCTGGCAACTTGTCGGAAGTGAGAGGATAGACGAGGCGACACGGATTGTAGTCCTTGCAGTCCAAATCGAAGCCAAAGGGCATATTGAATCGGGGTTGCTGGTCGTTAAGGGGCTTCCGGATCTGATCGTAAGTATAGACCTGATCTATGTGAGTAGCATTGTCCTGAACAAGATCCATGCTAAACAACCGGTGCCAGATCCAGTCGGCCTTGTGCTTCACAAAGCTGAGTGCCTTCTGGGCCATCTGACGGCCGCGGTAGCTGGTCTGAGCCCAATACATAATGACAGCCTGCTGTAGAGAAAGATCTGAGACTTGCGGTGTGTAGAAAAGACGATCACAATTGTCCGTGACCCAGTTCATAGTCTGACTGCGGATATCCGGATATCGAAAGCCATCGCCAAAGAAGTGGACATTGGCTGTCCTAAGTCCTCGCGCAAGACACTCCTCGTGGCTTTCCATGAATCCTCTCCTGAGCTGGCTGGAAAGAAGGTTATCGAGATGACTATAGAGCATTCGCTCTTGTTGCACGAAGTCTAACTGTGCTCGCGCCTCGGAAACAGCCCACATGAGACGCGGTTCGATATGCTTTGAGATACCGAGAAGGCCGACGCTACAAGTTACGAGGGCAATAGCAAAGTATGCGAGACAGGAAATTATAAGCAAGATGCGTGGACCGACAAGCTCGATTTTGATGCGTCCTAGGTCCCTTTTGCAGGCCTTTGTCGGAGGTTGAGCTTGTTGAACGGTGGTTGTCTCGTTGCACTCCATCTGTGACTCGGTGTCCATGGTCGGAGCAGTATCAGGTGTAGGGACGGCAGGTGTGGGAACGGCAGGTGCAGCAGCAGATGCTGGCTCAGCAGCCTCGATCTGATCCTCGTCCATCTTTCGTAGCATCGCTTGTCAACCTTGTGAGAGCAGTTGAAGCAGCGAGAAGATGTAGGTTGGTCGAAGTGGTGGGCTGTCGATGCGGTTGAGAAGTTGTGGTGAGGAGTTTAGGGGGTACCACGGATGAGTCGCGAGGGGGCTAAATACTTGTAGAGGCCAGTCAACGCCCGGTGGTGCAACTTGCGTGCGGTGAAGGGTGAAGCGACAGGTTGTATGGAAGGGAAGAGCGACACCAGCTCCGTCGTCATGGTTTTGAGGTTCGGTGAAAGACGTCCCAATGTGTCGATTGTCCTAGAGACCTCTGATCAGGCAGAAGGTTCCCGCTCATACATTGTTTCACCGGGAAGGTGCTAGCGAGTGACTTTCTGCATCTGCGAATAAGAAGTGCGCATGTGAGCCCTCTTCACACTCATAGAGCGCCACTTAAGCCTAGTCATAACGCGAACGCGAACGAAGGTGATGTGAAGTGGACAGGAAAGCTGCATATGTGCAACGTGCGCGTTAGTGTTCTTATACCGTACAAAACGAGAAGACGAAAGAGTAAAGAAGGCTCCCAAACTACCCATTACTCCTTTCGCGCTGTCCGTCTGCGTGGAGCCTTCCCGATGTCTTCGATGTCTAGCATTGCACCTTTTACTTCTTCAGCCTTGACTTCACCAACCTCAGCAACTATCGACTTCTCATGCACTATCGACTCGCCACTGGGTGCTTCCACTTTCACAACGCCTTCCTCCTTCTTGATCTTCGCGCTCTTCGCCACCACTGCTGAAGGACATAGCCCTCTGTCTGCCAACTTGCAGTCCCCGCATTTTCTTCCCACCGGCAAGCAAATCGTCTGCCCGAAGCCAACAAGCAGGTTGTTGATGTCGTGCCACTTATCCTTGGGAAGCCATGACTCCAACGCAGCGCGTGTCTGCTCCGGTTGTTGAGTTTTATGCCACCCCCATAGATTAGTGATGCGGTGGACGTGCACATCTACCCCTATGCCCTCATCGCGGCCCCAGGCTGCACTCAGCGTCAGGTAAGCCATCTTTGGCCCTACTCCTGGCAGCGACGTCAATCCTTCGATGGTATCTGGAATATCAGAATTCCACTTATCCCTCAGGATCTCTGCAGTCTGCTTAATGTACTTCGTCTTCAGGTTATGGAACCCTACTTTGTTGATGAATGCATTGAGGGCAGGGGGATCAATTACGAGGACGGATTCAAGGTTGAAACCCTATCTATGTTAGCTCTGCCCAAGCCGGACCCTGTGGCCAACCTACTCCTGGCATCTTCTCCTGCATGCCTCTCATCGCAACAGCTGTCACCGTATCTTTCGTCTGGCTACTGAGCATTAAAGCGACCAGCGTCTGAAATCTTTGGTCTCGCGGAGTCCTAGTCCTATCTGCCAAGCTTTCACATCCCATTGTATCCACCGGAGCAATATTCTCATTACGCATCTGTCGTGTCAAGGCGTATATCTCCTCCCAATTCGATGGTGGTTCGATCTTGACACTGCCGTCCGATGTCTTGATTTTCTTCGCAGGCATACGGCGTGCCTTCTTCGGCTTGCTTTCTTTCTTTGGCGATGCGATCGTGGCCATTGATATCTCCTTGCCTTCCTGCTTCACGAGAACGGGTGTATCCTTTCCTCTTTTCCTCTTCCTACTGATCTTTCCTGCCTCGTCATCCGAGCCCGACTCTGCTGGCACAGAGCTATATTCCGAGTCTGAAACTTCGTTCTCATCGTTTTCCGTAACTTCGCCTGCTCGGCTGCCCTCGATATGGGCATCTCGAATCGATATATTCGCGGCAGTTCGGGTCTGGCGTAATGTACGCTGCGTGCGACTCGCAGCGAGGATACGGGACGTATCGCGGGAGATACGTGAGGTTCGCATTGGAAGGTTGAGCGTTTATACAGAGAAATATCGAGCAATGCTTAAGCTGAACTGCAATGAGGTGTTGATGGTAAAGCTGAGCGTAACAGTAATGCCTTGAACGCGATTCGCGCAACTAACGCGAAGGACGGCAACGCGCCGCCACGTGATAGCAGATCCACAACATCTAATGTCGACATCTTAAAGGGCCAACTTTGCCAATGAACCTTAGGATCAAATATGTAGTGCGAAAAGCGCATGTAGCAGACCTTGGTCACGTCAGGTCTATACGTAAGCAACGAAACAAAGCAATAGAGCTCTAAGGTGGGGTCCGACAGTTGGTAAACCCTCTTCGATCAATGTTACCACCAACTACCGGCTCCTAAGCCTTATACGATATCGAATTGCGAGTTTCCCGATATATCTACCTCATTTGTTTCTGCGTATCAGCTTAGATTCGAACTCGCTAAATCCATCGTTATCTGTCTCCTAGATAAGCCCGTCATGACGGACCCTTGTGTTAAGGACCTCCCGGAAGAGCTACTTGAGCAAATACTTCGACAAGTAAAGGATACCACATCCTCAATTGCCTTTTGGAACTGTTTGCGAACATGCCGTCAGTGGCATCGCATTGGTTTAGGACTATATAAAGGCCTAGGTTTCGCCGCACGTGCTACCATCGAATCAGACACCCGCCGTTGCGATGTCCAGGAAGAGTTCGCTCATTCGAATTTTAACCTGCGAACAGACTTTGACTTGAAGCCGCCTTCTCAGCTGTACTTGTCGCTACTAAGAAGCTTGACGGTCCACGTCCGGCATCAGCGAAATGTAGTGCCTTGCACTCCATCACGAGGACGTGATCTCGTAAGGTCACTGCAGGAGGCCTTCAGATTTACGAAAAGCCTGTCGATTTTTTCGTTAAGATTCACTGACGGTTGGGACTTCCCTAATCTGGACGTACCAGCGATTCCGCAAACCATGCTTGCGAGGCTGGTTGAAGTGCTTCCACACACAGTCGTTCAACTTGAACTAGATACGTATGGCACAGACGTACCTCCCAGCATCGAAACTACTGCAAAGAACCAGGATGAACATCTATGCTATCAGATCAGCAAGATCCTGACTCGATTGCGACACCTTAGGCTGAGAGTCGGGCATACATGTAACGCTCTCTTCGCTTTTCGATCATCGGTGCAGTGCTGTAGTCACTCCGGAAGTTGTGAATACTGCATCGTCAACGAAGAAGCAACTTGCGCTCTCCTTCGGTCCTGGCAAATGAAATCAATGATAGTGTGGCTGCCATGGGGCCACACTGAGGAAAAGAACACCTTTATTCGAACTTCTAAGGCTCTCCTAGATCCCTCTCTCCGCAATCCCACTATTATACTTTTCGTCCACCAAGACGACCGCAAGCATCCCGGACGAACAAGTTTAATAAAACCGTCTCAGACTATCTACACAAATTTCGCGTACAGACCACAAAGCAATGTGTCCGCTGGACTTCGCGAGAGGTTGGAATACTTTAGGTTCAAAGTGATATCAGGTCAAACGCTCGCCTCTTCGACGGTTTCATCCAAACGACTCACCCAAGCGCAAGAGAATTCCGGTCGCATGTGTACCGAGCACTCCTACCTGCTATCCACGCCGATTCGGACCTTCCTCGTTTCACCTTCATTCGGCGCACTACCCGAAGCTGGAAGTACATCACCGTACCCGTACATGGCTGAGCAGACGGTCGAGAATATGCTCAGCTGGACGCAAAATAGCTACCTTGGATATAGCTTTCCAATGTCAGAAGGAGACGAATGTGGGAAGCCGTTTTGGAAAACCTCGAAACTTTGGGCATGTCGATTTCCAGGTTGCAGAGAGAGATGCGAGACGATTGTTCATCTTAGGGGACACCATATGTGGGCACATCCAGGGCGTCCTCATGATGAGAGATGGGGAGGGTATGAACCTTGCCCAAGTGTAGGGTGTGATAGGATAGGTGTGAACGGTTTCAGAGACCGCGAGGAGGCTGAAGGGCATCTGTTAGCGCATCACTTGCGGCCATGCACATTCAAAGAGGGCGCAGCTGGAAGCTGTGCATCTGCAAAACCCTGAAGGCAATATTTCACATTTTCTAAGCATGCCTGGGTACAGGAAGTTTATTATCGAGTAGACAGTCCGAATCAATCGATTTTCTGCCTCCATTTCACAAGTAACATTCCAGAATTGATTTGTGGACCGCGAGGTTAAATTGTCCGCACGGGTGGTTAGTGCAAAGCCCAAATTTAAGCTTAATTTTAGGGTTTGTGGGCCGATTGGTCTCGTGGCAGACGTCATGACTCCATATGCCACACTCCCAATGCCTTGTAAACCACGAAACAAACATCTAGCATATTGAATTTCCAAGAGAGTAACAATCGAAATGCTACGCGAGCAAATGAAAGAGGTGGACCTGCTGATTCTGGGTGCTGGATGGACGTCGACATTTCTAATCCCTCAATTGGAGAGCGAGAAGATCTCACACGCGGAAACTACCACAACGGGGAAAGACGGCACAATACCATTCAAATTTGACCCTGATTCTGGCAATGCAGAACCATATAGGCGCCTTCCTTCAGCTCACACAGTCCTCGTGACATTCCCACTTGTCGGCCACTCCCAATCGAAGAATATTGTCGGCTTGTACCGCAGCGTTCACGGGGCGAAGAACAATTGGATTCAGCTCGGTTCATCCGGGATCTTCAACCAGTTGCCTGAAGATTGGAGCACAGATGACTCACCTTACGACAAATCAGACAAACGCGCTATTGCTGAGGACGAACTGCTCCAGTTCGGGGGCTGTGTGCTGAATCTCTGTGGCCTATATGGCGGCCAACGTATCCCACGAACGTGGCTTCCTCGCCTAGCAAAATCGAAAGAGGATGTGAGAAAGCGTGGATCTGTGCACTTCATCCACGGGGAAGACGTTGCACGTGCCATTGTTGCCACGCATCGGAAGTTCACGCCTGGCAAGCGATGGGTTCTCGCTGATTTGAGAGTGTACGATTGGTACGACCTCATAATGAGCTTTAGCTCGATGGCCGAGGGTGCCGAGGAAAGTCAGTTGGAACAGGAGACGAGGCAACAATTCGCGAAGTGGGTGGCCGAGCTAATGGAAGAGGAGGGAATTCGCGCGCTACCACGGGATACTAGTCTATTGGGACGGAAAATAGATTCACGAGGGTTCTGGCAGTATCACGGTTTGTGGCCGAGACATGGTCGGCTAGCATAGTTTAACCATTACTGACAACTTGAACGTGTGTCCCATGTCTCACGATGACTTCTAGCGCTCCAAGTGGTGGGAATCTGCTGTGAGTGAGATCTCACAATGGTACCAATGGTAGCAATTTCAACACATTCTACAGAAGCGTTCAACTGTGGTACAGTTTAGCATTTCTCGACATTTTCTATCTTCTGCTACTTGTAATTCATATTTAGGTACCCTTTCCTCTTTCTTGTACGTTTCATTCATCCATCAGTCCTCTCAATATTGATACCAGCTTCCCAAAGCCCAATTCAAACGCTCTACATCCTCACACATACCAGTATACGCCTCTTCTTCAGTTATTCAAGATGGCCTATCCTATCCTTCCTCCCTCCCTTCGGCCCACCGGCAATTATGGAGAATATTGGGACGTTCAAACGGGCAACTTGTTCGCATTCCGGCACATTTTTTTCAGCGTCCTCAACTCATGTGCATGCCACAGCCCAACTCAAACACCTTCGCCTCGCAAGGCAATTTCTCAGGTCCAGTTCAAGGGTATTCGAATGGGCCTAATCATTTTATGCCGCCACCACAGGTCCAAATGCAGCAGCAGAGATATGTCCCGCAATTACCAGTACCAAATTATTACTCTCCATTCCCTCCCGTACAAGCTGCTCCACCAAATCAGCAGAGAGATAGCAACGTGTGGCCAAATTTCGCTCCATCACCGGTACCGCCTCAGTTACCTCCTCAACAGCTTTTCCAACAGCCTATCCAACAACAACAACAACAGCAGCAACAACAACAACAGCCATGGCTTTTTGCTGGCGGCGAGGTTATCGACCTCAGTATGGAAGATGAGCTTCAGGTACCAGTAGCCCCTGAGCTCACACAACCAGAGACAGCTCCACAAGGGCAAGAAACTACTCTTGAATTGCCTAATGAAGCTACGCACCAGCCTTCCCAGCAGAGGGTGCGATCTTTCTTGTCAGAACGCCTAAAATATTTAAAGACAAACATACGCGAAGGCCAGCATCCCGTTGAAATCCGGCTACTACGCACATTTGAACTCAACACGGACACGTCATTACAACGTAAATACAGTTCCATGTTCTGGCCAAGCAACGAGGCCGCGCTTGAAGATCTGCATGAAATGGCACAATTCTCGCCAATATTCATGGAGATTTACATGTATCGAATCAGCTGGGAAGCTGCTGCTCAAGAAACAGATGGGCAGAAGATTGAGCAGGAGAGGAGGAAGATGGAGGCTGAGAAGGAGGAGTTGAGAAAAACTTGTAGGGGAAAGTATCAAGAGATGTTGGAGGCAGAGAGAGATGCCCAGGAGCGAACGTTCATCGGCTCGACTAGGGGAAACAAAGGGGTAGCGGCGAGGGAGAAGCAGTGGGACGCGTATTATGCATGTGTGGAGGAAAAGAAAGAGTGGGAGAAGACGAAAGCGAAGAGGAAGCAGAAGAAGGAAGAAGCGGCGCTGAAGACAACAGGGGCTGAGACTGAGAATCGAAAGAGGAAGAGAGCTGATGGTCAGCTTGAGAAGGATTTCGGCCGACCAGAAAAGGCTCCTAGGGTGGAGATTGCTCAAGCTCCATCTAGTCCCGCCTCAGAAGTAGACAACTTCGGCGATATCCCGGCCGATGAGACGGTCGCCGTGTCCTCGGCTGACAATGCTTCGAGCAGGTCCGGCCTACCTCAAGAGGTAGCTGCTAAGAGTACCACAGAGGCCTCCAGCCTATCTGAAGAGGAGGCTGACGACGGTACTTCGGAGACATCCAGCCCTGTTCAAGAGGAGGAACAGCTACTCGGTTCTGATAGTGCTGCGAGTACCTCTAGCCCATCTCAAGAGGCGGTCGCTGATAGTGCCGTGGAGCCCTTCAGCCCTCCTCACGACGAGCCAATGCTAGGCGTAGAGGACCTCGATGCATTGTTTGAGGATGAAGGTGCATATGATAGTGCGGAGTGGCCCTTCCGCCTTCCTCAAGACACCGCGGCTCGACAAGAAGCGGAGCCCGCGAAGGTATCCAGCTCGTCGCAAGGGGACGTGTTAATGGCGGAGGAAAGCGCAGTGGAGGCACCCAGCCCTTCCCAAGAGCAAGTGCCGACAGAGCCGGCGCAGGATCAAGCACTGCCAGAGCTCCCCTCTGAGGCCTTCAGTCCAGACTCCGACCCCGAATCCTCAGACGCAGAAGACTCAGAGGAGGAAGAAGAGATACCCCCAGAGCACCTCAACCCCTCCTACCTCACCCACCTCACCCTCCTTTCCCAAACCCGCTCCTCCCTCGCCACCATCTCCGAAAAACTCACGACCCTCCACGCACAGCTCGCTCGCAACACCCACCGCCTCTTTAAAGCCCGTGTCCTAGCCTCCATTTCCGCGGCAGAACTAGAAAAACTCACTCTCGCGGCGCAGCTCGATGAGTTAGAGGCTCTTCCTCTTCCACCTCGTCGCGCACTAGAAGCACCTCTGCTGGAATGAGGGGTGCGCCTGATAGGACATGTAATTCGCGGGAAGAGCGTCAGGCGTATGAGGAATTGGACAAGATAAAAATATTTGCGGTGGATTTAGGCTTGGATTGTCTAGCAGGTCTAGCAGGAGGGATTAGACGGGGAAATGCGTAGGATTGTGTTTAGGTAATGCATAGGAGAACTGTATATGTCAAGGTATTGAGCCATGCGATATGATGTAGTGAACTTGATGAATTGTACTTGATGTCAATGTAATAAATTGGGTATCGTCCTCTGCTGCAGAATGGAAGAAGACTAGTGTACCATGCAAACCGCCTCGCTATGCAAGATGCTGAGGACACGCTATCAAAATAAAATGCATGGCATAAAGATGAAAGAGTAAAGAAAGCATCGCCTCTTCATCATCCCTTTCGTCCCATCCTTTAAACCTCGATATTCTCAAACGGATCCCGATCAGGCGGCAACCCGCGATACAGCACGTTGCCGGCCGCATCTAATCTCGCATTTATACTCGTGATCCAAACCTTCTTTGTGAATGCACTCGTCCGCTGGATCTCGTCCTTAGCAACACCCAGCTCGTCATGCGGTATCCAAACAGCCGGTTGAATAGCCCGTGTAGCCGGATGCTGGAAGGTACGCTTGATGAGCTTCTGGCGGGCCTCGGGCTCAATGTCTGCGAGCTCATCGTCAATGTCGTCGAAAAGGTTCTTGGAGGGGAGGATCTGGGCTTCAATGTCGCGGACGGGACGGGCGACGTCGTCGAGGCCGCGCTTCAATGTGTCGGCGACAAAATCAAGTGGGTCCTTGCGTTTGTGCCTCTTAGGCGTGTGAACATGTGAGTGGGATCGCGAGCGAGATTTGGAGCTATGGCGTGACTTCTCGGCCCAATTTGAGTGACGACGTGAGCGGTCGGGGCTGGAGGAGAAGCCATTCGCCGTAGAATGATTGCTATCCAAGTTGCTCAACTCATAGGAACCTGGTTCATAGGAAGACTCTCGTTGGTTTGTGCCAAGGCGATTTTGTTCCTCGAGGTGTGCCAGTTCACGCTCCTCTGCTGTCTGCTTAGCATCTTGCTGAGCAGTGAGAGACTGGTGCTCTTCGTTGTTCTTCTCCCAACGGCTGGCTTGTGCACGTTGCCACTCTTCGTCTCGTTGCACTGCCTCATCTTCAAACGTAATGGGCAAATACGTGAAGAGCGGCCCAAAGGCTCGGTTGAGGATGACCTGGTAAAGTACAGTGGCGACGAGAGCAACGATCATTATGATCGCCTGGGGAAAGCAGGCTACTTGGTCATTCGTGTCCCGTTGCAGGAAGAACAAGCCGATAAGACAAAGCTCGAGGAAGTAGAGACCAGTGAAAAGTTGATTCACAGCTTTGGGGAAAATCAGGCCGTTCGTTTCTGCTTTGGCGTAGCTGACGTAGATCATCTGGTATCGGTAGGTGAACCAGAAGAGACAGAAGGTGATCAACATCATGATCAAGATCAAGGGCGATACAACAGAGTAGATGATACCTATGAATCGTTAAAATTGGAGGGCAAAAATCTGAAGAAGGTCTTACCAATAGCACCAAAGTTGGTGTAAACCGGAATCATGGTACCCCAGTTGATGCCAGGCCTGGTCAAAACCCTGGATACTTTCTCACGTGGAGTTGTGTCAAGGAAACGGAGGAAGATGATGATAACAACAGCGCCAATCTGCAACAACGTTCCGGAACTAATACTGAGTGCCTGCAGAATCATGTAGGAGAAGAAATAATTTGCAGATTTGGGTAGATTCTGTGCCAGAGTTCCAGGGATACTGATGGGATCGTTAACCAGGTCCTGGATGGCTGTTGTGATACCTGTTGAAATGGACACCACGAGGAAAAGCTGGACGAAGACGAAGGTGAAGTAGAAATTCTGCACAAGAAGCTCGCGTTCTCCAGAAGTCGTTGTACCGGTGACGCCCGCAAGGAAACGTAGAGTGATAGGCAGCACCGCGAAGAGAATAGCCAGGAAAGCTGGTGGTAGCACACCCTGAATGAAGCTTATCAGCCATGGAGGGAGGTCGTTGATCCATCCAAGCCATGGTAGCTCATCAGTCAGTGTCTTCACTTGGGACAAAGCTCCGGTGAAGGAGACAGGAATACCCCAGAAGATCACAAGAGCAATAATGGTGAGAATGACTGCCAGCATGCGGAGATATCGTTCCCACCACTTCATGGTCAGATTGTCCCAGAGCACATAATTGGGATTGACTTCGATAGTTCGAGGCGCCATCTGCCTGGGAATATGATGACTGATTGACTGGCAGGCCATATGCGCTGCAACCTGGTGGTTGAATTGAATGAAAGCGGAGTTCATCAATGGGAATCGCTCCGGATGGGCTTGGTCCTCGGCAATCTCTACGTTCAGGCGGGCCAGCTCCTTGCGACAGTAGTAAATTGTGTCCACCTTTTTTCCAATCAGCGGAAGCGCGGGCCACCATGACTTGTTAAGAAGTGGTATACGCATAGTTTCACGGTCTTTTGGCTGGATGTACTTCCTCCAGACAGCGTTCTCATCATCCTCCGCGAAAGCATCATTGTAAAGCCCTAGTGTGTCATACTTGATATTTTCTGGGTTCTTGATTTCCATTGGTAAAACTTCACCTTCCTGTCGAAATGGCTGGGGGCTTGCGAAGTCGCCCTGACCGAAATAGGAGGCTTTCAACTTCTGCCAAGGACGAAATCCACCTTTGGTAGGCTTCTCCTTCTCTTCATGACTGTCAACTCTCTCCGCCGGCTTGGGAGAGCTTGGTTCGGTCGCTGTGCCCTCAGATCCGTACTTCTCCTTGGTAGGAGCCGCCAACGGAGTATATGTGTCACTACTGGCGCCCCTTTGCGCAAAGTCGGCAGACGTTGGCGAAGAACCCGGTATTTCGGCGGTGCCATCAAGGCGCGGCTCAGCGTTCTCATGTTCATGCCTATGTTCATGACGTTGCTTTCCACCGAAAACGCCTCTGACTCCGCCATAGATCTTCTTGTTGAACCGATCCACACCTTGGCCGACATCGCGGATCCCCTCGCCGACAGCGTGTATGCCTTGTCCAACGAAAGGAATCGGAATAATTCCTCGCTTGCGATCGGGAGATGTGGAGCGTGAGGACGATGAAGATGAAGAGACCGAATCTTCTTCGAGCACCTGCTGCAACTGCTCTTCGATCTGATGGGGGTTACCCGCATCTTCACCTAAATCGTGCGTCTCCTGATTGATCGCGTGGTTTTGCAGTGCTTCGTCGCGCTTCTTCTCCTTCTTGGTCCTCTGGTTGCCCGCTGCTTTCGCAGCCTTCTCTTCCATCTCTTTGTGCTTCTTGGTGCATGTGATAATAAGATTTGTCTCGGCTGACTCGAGCTTCCTTGCGATCTTGGTTCTTTTGTTGACTTTCTCCATCAGATCATCAAAGTTGCGGTTGATCCAGATATCCTTGATACCACCAGGGAAGACGTCGTAGAGGGCGTCTAAAGCTGGAACTGTGAGCCATTTCCGAGGAATGCTCTGCACGAGAATCGTGGTGGCAGAAGCTCGAATACGATGCTCTGGCATGGTGAGAATAGTCTGCCTTAGGCGTATAAACTTCCTCAGGGCCAAGTAGAAATTAAAGCAAACCCATAGGACGACACAGACGGCAAGGATCAGGTGTGCCCACAGGCGGTGGACCTTCTCTGCTACACCAACATTTGGCCATGCGAAGGAATCCAAGCCTGAAACGCCGTCCACGTCTCCAGCGCGGTTTATTGGCAAGAGGATTGGTAGGATGACAAGCGCCATGGGTACGAATATTCGGAGTAAGAGCTGTAGGTACTGTAGGAAGAGGTAGCCATCAACGCCGGCGACTCGAACCAGCTCGCGGTCACTGATGGTGAAGACATTCTTGAAGGACTCGATGGCAGTCACGGGCGCTGCTATGCGCTTCGCTTGCGGTACAAAGGCCGTCTTGTAATAGCTGGACTGGTTAGCTTTAAATCGGTCGTGGCGGGAGACGGTGCATACTAGATCTTGTGGAACAAGCTCTGCCTCTCTGTAGACTTGTCGTCGGTGCTCTTCTTTGTCTTGTGGAGCTTCCAGTTACCGCTCAAGATCAAGAAAACGGTTATCTGGACGCCAAAGATGATTGCGGCGGTCGAAAGCGAAGCAGCGAAGTTCTCGATGCTTTGGTTCTCGTTCCGCTGGGCGGCGCCTGCGCCATTGGTAGGCGTGGGCGACGCTGAGGCCGTGTCGGACATGGTGTAGCCTCCAAAGCGCTGGAGTTGCGCAGGTCGCGTGGATTGCGGATCGTGAAGTCGTGAATCGTCACCCCTTGTGTCTAGACACCAAGGGCCATGGAAGAACTTTGGAGAGCGGCAGCCGCTGTTGCTGGAGGATGCAGGGCGAGAGGCCGTGGAGGAGGGGAGTTTAGGACTGTGAAGAGGTCGTGGATGGAATGCACAGAACAACTACCTTAACCAAGGGCATTATTGATTCATAGGTGACTGGGTTGGTCGACGTGTTTCATGCCCTGGATTTCCCTGATGCGCGTTTGCAGGCCTTGGCAGCCGTCATATTGGCGCCCATTACTCGCTAACGCCCGTCGCTGGCAGCCAAACAAGTGCTTCTGATACCGCGAATGCCAGACAGCGGATCCCGTGCCTGGACTCCTCCATAGTGTATCCTCCTAGGTGCGCATACAAACACTTGACCGTCGCCTTCAGCAGGTCATGATATCCCTATATGACATTTGTTGTCTTACTCTCAGATCTGATCCGCCGCCGTGGATTCAGGAGCATTAAGGATTGCGGCACCCTTGCGTGATCGGATCTGAGCTTGACCCCCGTCCTATGACGTGGGCACGCAGTGGAGGCGCGCCGTACACCCGTATTGGCTTCGGCGCACGTTCAATCTCGTTTCCACTTTCCACGATTGATATCTCTTCTGTTCGATAGGCATCACAATCAGGATTGAAGGCAATCACTCCCCAAGAAATGTTCAGAAGCAACGTGTTCTTGGACCCTGCTACAGTGGTGTGCAACTGCGCCGACATTATGCTCAAGAGATCCCCGGCAGACTATTCTACAGGACAAGAACGACTGCTGGCCAGTTGTCGCGAGAAAACTCTGTGGAGCAGCGCACAGCCACGACCATCTTCTACCGTTGGCTTCACTCCACACCAGCCTCGATAAGTCAAGCTATGAAGATCGTCACGAGACCAGTGCACGGTGCCTCCACCCCTTCTCCGCCTCGAAAGAAGCGAGGCTGTGTTAGAACCACAAAAGCGAGCAACGCGAGAGTCCGCCCCGCCAGGCATACTCCAAAGGTAAAACTTGGCACTCTCAGCCAATAAACAGTCAGGATAGAAAAGTTTACGAAATACCAACCTATCGAAGCTTGCCCTATGGGCAATGTGGGTTGTGATGTCGAAGGTAGGCAATATGTTTCTGTGCATACATGGTGAATACTTAAGCAGTCCAATCCTCTCGCATCTGGCCAGTCTCGATTCCATCAAACTAGCAGCACTCTGAATATCATCGAAACACACAATACCAACACAGCTGTCCACTATGTCAACCGCCATCGCACTACAAGATATGGGTGCACCTCAGCATAAGGACACGGGCACAATCCGCCATCGCGCGATATCAAAATCACATACCAAATCCAGCATATCCTCTGAAGAAGACCCATGGCTCAACGCACCACACGACATCGAATCCTCCAAACTACCTCTCGACAGCCGCTCCTTCGCTCCAACAGCAGTGTACTGGATCTCGCCACACGGCTTGCTCACCAAGAAAATCACAATCCTCGACCTGTCCAAGGACATCAGCGTACCACATGCAGGAATCACAAGCGAGTACAAGGAAGAGGTTAGGAAGACGCTGAAGGACCACTCCTTTACACCAAAGATCACCTGCCACCGCAACAACTGGCTGGGCCTAAAGTACACCATCACAGACGACCAAGATAACACCATAGCACACTGGAACCACCACTGGTCTTCTGTTGGCGAAGCGACCCTGACTTTCCCAGAAGACTCGCCGCACTCGCCGCACAAAATTAGTCTACGCAACAAACGTTGGGGTCTACGTACAGAAGCCTTTGTACTCAATTCCGTCCCGTACTTTTGGGAAATGGATAGCTTGTGGCACTCCACTAATATGACGCTGTACAGGGTGGTCGGTTCCGGAGAGCACCAAGAAAAAGTGCAAGTTGGAAAGTACGCACAGAAGTGGTGGGGTGGTTTCGTTACTGGCGGCACGTTTGTGGTGGATGAGAAAGAACTAGATGGCGTTGTGGCTTGTCTGAGCCTGGTGGTAGTCCTCAAGAAGAAGAGACAGAGGGCGGCAGAGAGACACAATGGTGGGGAGTAGAGATTGGTGCATGGGAATTTGGATTTGGGGTTAGGGCGTTCAAGTGTTCAAGACGGCTTCGCGATACCAACAGCTTTCTTAAGGCGTACGACTAGTATACTAGGATGGAATTCATCCATGTCATTGTAACTGATCAAACCACCCATCATCTTGGTATGCAAGTGCCCCAACGAAGCTCGTGCTGTGAATGGCAGATCACGCTCGGACGCGATCGCGCTAACACCCCGCATAACGCGGACCCTCTAACAATGCTCATCACCACACAACTTCCCACTTAACGTCTCAACGATCGTCGACGCGTGTCAATTACAATGTCGAAGCAAAGCACTGTTGTTGAGCAGAAGCAGCTCTTTCTCCAGTCAAGAAAACAGCTCCTGTCGCGTGGAATACCACCTTCCGAACGGCTTCGAACCATTGCTGAGGATGGCGGAATCGAGCTCAGTGTTCTCAAGGGTGTATTAGACAAAGGTGCACACATATCCATGCTTTATCTACCCTTGCTTGTGCAGCGCTAATCTTCGCAGTCAATCGCGACCTCAAACAACACTCGCGGAAAGTCTACAGTCGCCAAATGATCGAACACGTCGTCGAGCAAATAGACACGTTGTACTGGGAAGCCGGCGCCCAACATGGAGGAGACGACGAAGAAGCAGAAGAAGCCTCCACGACAGCAGACGGAATCGAAGACACAAACACGCTCTCCCAAACGGACGATCTCACCCTCGACGAAAACATCGCCAAACTCCCGCCCGTCTTCCCTTCCTCTTCCTCCTCCTCACCCTCCTCCAGCACCATAACACAAGATGAATACCTCTCCTCCGTATCTAAATTACAAGCTCTATCCGCACACCGCCAGACGCTACAAAACCGCCTCACAACGTATCGAACGCTTCTCTCGCTGCTCGAGCCCTACCGCATGCCAAAGGAGAATATACAGCCGAATCTCGTCTGGAGGGATGCGCCGCTTGCGCCGGAGCTGGCGAAGACGAGGACGCTGGCTATAAGGGTTGCCGGAAGGGTGGAGGAGAAGTGGGGGGATGTGCAGGTCCCGGCGACCGCTGCGGATGATGAGGGTTACCACGAAGAGGGGGATATTGACATGCAGGAATTTCACAATGACGGGCAGAAGAAGCTGGAGAAGATATTGGCGACTTGGTAGGGCTAGACAAGAGCTTCGCTTTCTGGTTTGGGATCTGGCGTTTGATTATGATACCCCGTGGTTTTGAATTTGGCTTGGCGTGTCTATGAGGGGAGCGAGTTTGATCTGGCTTGGGATGAATGAAACGAATACAGTCAATACAATAGGGCTCTAATAATGGGTATAAAACACGAACGGCACAGGAACAACCTTACACCCTACAATCTCCGTCTCCGGGACTGTCGCCTCACCAGACCTTACTCAGCATCCGTCGTCACTCGTCCATTGACATCGCCTTGCAATCCTCCGCCAAACTCCACGTTACCCTTCTAGCATACTAAGCCGGCGCACTCCCCAAATCCCTAACATGACTCTCCGCCTCAAGCACAAACTGCTTCCCACCAACCTCAACCCCCAACTTGACCTTGACCCTATACACCCTCGTAATCGCAAAACTCTTAAAGTTCGGCGCCGTAAACCCCGGCACCCTCACCGTAAACCACGCCTCACAACTCTTCGCCTGCTCCAAGCTCTTCTTCTCCCCATACCTAGGCGGCTCTTCTTCCAACTCGCAAGACGTAAACTGAGGAATGCTATTCAGAATCGTCTTGCGCTCCGAATAATCAGTATGTTCCTGCCCTTTGTCTTTAAACGGCACGTCGGGAGCAGGCATGAACTCGTATTTATTCGAGCGGTGGTGTCCGTCGCGGAACGTGGAAGCATCCCAATCGCGCGGCGCTCTGATAAACGTGAAGTCTAGGAGTTCCAGCTTCAGGATGCGGAATAGGATGGCGGGGATGTGTGTTACTGTGTCTGTTTTTGCGACGACGGTGAAGGAGGCGCGAAAGCGGAATTCCGAGCCGCTGGCGAGCAGGTCTGGCATTTCGAGAGCGGCTTCGAAGTCGAGTTTCGGTGTGCTGGAGGAGAGGCGATCGCGCATGTATTGACGGAAGCCGATCTCGCTAGGTGCTTGGCCTGTCAAGAGGGAGCTTTGGAAGGTGAATGTTTTGGGGTAGCGGAGCACACTGGTTGGGCCTTCGAGTATCTGTGGGAGGTTTGGGTTGAGAGGTTGGAATAGAAGTGGCGCTGAAGCAGTGAGATCTACTAGATTCTTTCCTTGAACGACACCGACGCCAGGACATATCAGCTTGACTTTGACGCCATATTCGATCTTAGCGTAGTTTGCATCCGTGCCGTCTCCGTATTTGTGTGTGTGTAGGAATGTTGGCGGCAAGTTGTGCGGTGTGACGATCCACCGCTCATCAACGTCCTTCTTGTACTGTCCGAATCTTGAATTTCCAGTGCCAGCTGGGAAGCGGAATTTGAATGGAAACGTGTATGTCTGTTCTGGTTCAAACGCACTCAAAGGTTTCTCTTTCTCCGGCTGATTGGCTAAAACGTTCACGGCGACCTCGAACAAGGGCGCATTGTCACGCCAATGGTAGTAGTCGGTCGAATCGTTCGAGTTCTTATGACTAGTGCGATGCCAGATCAAAGATTGGCCGAATAGCGAGACTTCAAGGGCCTGTGGGGTTATTGGAACGACAGGTGTAAGTGCAATGTGACCGGTAACGACATCATCAGGCTTGAAGAATTTCTCTGCTGGGCTGTAGAGGTGGATGGCGAGGTTTGGGAGTGGTGGTTGTGGAAGTTTTGGCGAGGATTTGAAGAAACCCATAGTAGTATTAAGGCGTGTTAGAAGAAAGATGGTGTAACTTCACCGCGCGATGAGGCTTGTTTGACAACGGTCAGTGGAATGCGTGAGGAGGTCAAACTCCCTATGAGCCTGAAGCATGTACGAATGGCTACCTTACAAAATAACACAAACTGAAAACTGGTCGCATAGAACCTGCGTACCAACAAAGCTTTATGCCATGAGCTGTGCCTATGATCTAAGCCTTGTCGTGGCCATGCCGGCTGTTAGGGTGGTCAACCTCATCCTTCAGCAAGAGCAGATGATACAACGCCCTGTGAATGAGGCTGTGCAGGTAAGGCGCAGATCTCATCGACGCTAGGAAGGGGCCTTACCGTAACCCTCAAGTCAGCCGCATTGACCGGTGAGTGGATATCATGCGCTATAAGTTACGGAGGTTTTATTGATTATGACACATAGCGAGAGCAGAGATGGCCAGAGAACGTCGCTCCTTGCGAAACGAGCGCTTACTTAACGAAGCACCAAATGGGCGACGTACCCGCACTGCATACACCATTCTACGATGTTTCAGGGAATTGAAACTTAGTTTGCACTACAATATGATAGCTTTTTCATAAATTACAGTAACGCAATATTGTATATTGGACTTTCAACCAGGCCGTAAATGTCCATGTGTTCTAGCCAAATCCTCTATCTTCACAATTAGGAGAGTAGAATCATAGACCTTGTCGTACGCTAGGTGCAAACTTTCCATCATGATCATCATTCATCATCATCAACTACCAATCAGGGAGCCTAGTACTTTTTTGAGGCTGTAGCAACATGCTCCTCTTCACTATAATTCCCCCCTCTTCATCACCCGTCCATCCCTCTACGTCTCAGCAGTTCCACCCCCCATCAACACTAACCGCATTCCCCGTGATAAAGCTCGCTCCATCCCCCAGCAAATACACAATCAACTCTGCACACTCCTCCGCCTGCCCCGTCCTCTTCAACGCAACACTAGTAATCTTGCGATTTCTCTCTTCCAACCCTCCATTCGCAACCGCAATATCTCTACTCTTGTGATTCATCGGCGTCTCAATATACCCTGGACAAATCGCATTCACGCGCACACCACGGTGTCCCACTTCTTTCGCTGCGCTGCGCGTTAGTCCGATAACGCCGTGCTTGCTCGCTGTGTAGGCTGCGTTGTTGGGCATGCCCTGCACGCCTGCGATGCTAGATGCGTTGACGATGGCGCCTGTTTTGGAGGATATGTGGCGGAGTTGGTGTTTCAGGCAGAGCATTACGCCTTTGAGGTTGACATTCATGATGAAGTCCCATTCGGAGATGTCTTGCTGGTCGATGCCTTTGAGGCCGATCGACTTGCCGATGACGCCTGCGAGGTTGGCGGCGCCGTCAAGCCGGCCGTAGATGGTAATGATTGTTTCTATCCATTTTTGTACTTCTTCTTCTTTGCTGACGTTCAGGACGTAGGGAAGGATATCGGCATTTGGGAACCGCTGTCTTAGCTCTTTCTCTGCTTTCTCAAGAGCTGCAGCGTTCACGTCGGCTATGGAAATTGTGGCATTCCTTGAAGCTAGTAGATGCGCTGTCGCTAGGCCTATGCCAGATGCAGCACCTGTTATGGCTATAACGCGACCGTTGAGGAGAGCCATTGGGATAAGTTTGCCCTTTGAGAATTAGAATGACATTATTCGACACGTGACTCAAGAGGGTATATTTGTAGTTGTAGGGGAATTTGACAAGATATACGTCGGACATGGAGGCTTGATATGGGGCCCCAGGTGTCGGGTAACCTCTTCCGACTTATGTCCCGAGGACACGCGGGGTAATGGGAAGCCATAATCGCAGAATATTGTCGGGCGGAGGACAGATTGTTAAGTGTAATCGCTGCATATTAGTAAAGTGAGCCTGCGGAGGTTGCACAGATGGTAATGTCTGGCTGACAAAGCGCTAGGGGCTAACACATATCAACGGAGGAAAGTCCGAATACGGAAAGCACATTTACCATTCAGAACTGAGGGATGTTTGGGCCAAAGGCGATGAAATGACAAAGTAAGAAAATGAATCAAACATTCATGAGGCATCCATTTCACCTATAGACCTACCCAGCCCAGCCCAGCCCAGCCCAGCGCCAATCCAATGTGCTATTCGCATCATCCAGCTTTTGCCCAGAAACGCCTCGCCTCGTAAGCGCAATAAAAAGAAATCGGAGAGGATATTAAGATGTGTGCATAGTGTTTGATCCTGTAACCGGTGTGCGGGCCGTAATAGAGCTGCCGGATCATTCCACTTGGGCGGGGGCGCACCGAATACTTGTGGATACCTGTGGCACAGTGGTGAAGGATGGCAGGCTAGATGCTGCTCAGGTATTCGGCGGTCAGTGTTGTGCTAATGCACCATGGCGAATGTGACAAGAGACAGCGAGAAGACCGTGAGCACAAGTCTATAAGTCGGTCTTCGAAGCCGTAAAGTCCCACAGCATCTTAACCAGTGAGTCAGGTAGTGTGTAGAGATCGACGTGAAATTCGCCGTCTGTCACATAATTAGCATCCCTATCATGGAAGAATATAGAAAACTTACTCTCAACGTCGTTCTTTGTGTAGGTCTCGCTCGTCTTGTTGTCGTGCACCATGGTGACCACATGCAACAGGTCATCTTCGCTCAGCTTCTGCAGCCCGTCTGCCAGCTTCTCCATATCGACGTTCTTGTCTCGCCTGCTCTTCTTCTTGGCCGCATCCTTACCGCGGATGCCGTTCGCGTCGGCAGAACCCGACTCTTGTAGAAGTGCGAGGAGCTCTGGCTTAGGGTTTCGGAAAGTCTGTGTTCATGTGTTAGCGAGAATGCCATTTCGAAAGTGGTTCTGTGCTGCACCGACCACCTGATGCTTCGCCTCGTATCGCTCAGACTGGAAGTTGAGGTCGTGTTCGAGTGTGTGATCACCGCCCTTGCCAACGGCCGTGAGGACAATGCTCATGTCAAACTCTCCCCAGCCCTTCTCCTCGATGCGGAACGGTGGCTTCTTGAATACTGTAGCTCAATCAGTACTCCATCCTCTGCATCTCGTGTTATGTTGCGCTCTCACCCTGCTTGTTCTTGTCGAATGATGGATGCAGATTGTACGTAGCCTTCTCGAAGACATTCGGCATGACCTCGTTGCCCTGATCATCTAGTAGCCAGATCTCTATGCTCCATGTTCGCATTGGGAAACCCTCTACGGGCGAAGGCTCCGCGCTGTTCGAGACGTATTAGCAGCCGGTCGCAATGTGACGCGTCGTGTCGAGGAGCAGATACGACCGATTGCGCGAGGAACAGATGTGGCGTATACATACATAGGCTTCTGGTGCGTAATGAGCTTAACCCAGCGCTTGACCTGCGGGACCATTAGCACTTCTTCAATCATCTTGACTGTCTCCACAAAGCGCAACATACGTCCGGCATTTTGTCTAATTTGGTGATTGCGCTCTTTCGTGTAAATGTATGAGTTTGATAGGAGAATCCACGCGACAGAAGGCTGGATGAGCGCGCTTTTGTGGTTGCTGTGGTTCTGGTAAAGTTGAAGTTGCGTGGTGGCTGGTCGCGAGCTTTGATTAGGCGGAGCCATATGCAGGTCGCGGGGCGGCGATTAACTAGTAGCTACAGCTCGCTCTGGTCTTGGCGCAGACGAACGAGCAAGCAAGCTCATGGCAAATTCGTGACACGAGGTAAAGGTAATTCTTACTTGCGTCGCGTCAGACTACCAGAAAAGGTGAAGGGTGTTAAAGAGCAAAGTCAAACTTGGGGGACGCCGTAGGCTGCAGTAGCCAGGCCGATTTGTTGCTATCTAGTATGTGCAGGGTGTGGGACATCTCTCTACCGCCGTGATATGTTGCCATTCCAAAAGGTCATCGCTATTCGTGCATACATGCTTGTTTTCCCCTCCCATCCCACATTCCCAATCCGACAAGGGGATATCCAGTGACTTTCTACTGCTCTGACTTGCCGAAAAGCGCCTCGTTCTCTTGCTGAGCCTTGATGAAAGCCTCCTTGAAGAGGTTGGCATCTGTATGCGCTTGTTAGTCAACTGCATGGCTCGAAGGTAAGGACAATACTTACTCTCGCTGTTGGCGAAACGGATCGCTAGAGTTTGGGCCTCAGGCTCACCCTCACTAACGTCGGCAGCGGCGTTCCAGACCCAGCTGCGATCGCTGCCTACATTGGGCGACAGCTTCATGTCGGGGACAACTATGCACATCTCAGTAATCGCCCGTATGCTCAAGTAGCATGTATCATACCGTAGTGGTTGGCGCAGACCTTGAGCGTCTTGTCTCGTCGCATGACAAGACGCGTCTTGCCATTCTCTTTGTGCTTGAGTAACCGGACGTCACCAGTGCCGCGCTCTTTCCACTCCCGCGATTCCCTGTCGAACTTGAACAGTTTGGCGCGCATCTTGAACACTTGCTCCTCGAGCTCTTCGTTGGTCTTGGTGTCGACCTTCTCGGTGAGGTGAACTACGGGTGCGAACTCGACGTCGGGCTCCTCGTTCTCGGGGTTCTCGTCCTTCATGACATTAATACAGCTCGAGGATTTGCCTGGAATGCAGACATACCTCGCCCTTAGGCTTCGAGGCGCCCGATGGCTCATCGACATCGTCCACCTCCTCCTTCTTCGCCTTTGCTGGGCCGCCACCAAACATGGAGAATACATTGTCCTTTACTGCGGCTGCGGCGGAGGTAGCAGCCTCGGCCGCCTTCTCGGTGACTGGCTTGTCATCCTTGGTTTCGGTTTCGGGCTTGTTGGCAGCAATGTCGGTGGTAACCTTTTGGGTCTCATCCTTAACGAGAGTTGCTCCAGGCGCAGTGGTCTGGTCCGCAGCGGGGTCTGGTTTGGCGACGTCAGACATGTCTGCGGCGGTGAGAGTTATGTGAGGGTGACTGTTGGGACTAGTTGGGAGAGGGGGGGAAATAGTCTGTAGTTGTGTGTGTTTGGGAGTCGTTGGTGCTAACACAAGCCCTAGAATTTAGGAGTGGGAGGCGCGATGGAGGGGCACCACGCTAGACTAAGCCCCATGCAGATTCAGGGACGTGCGTGACGTTCACTCGCCGCCTAATGGAGCCTATTGTCGCCTAGACACCGCTGCTATAGGCAAAATTTCCACGTGTCTGTGGTGATGCAGACCTGCCTGAGATCTTGGACTCACTTGTTGCTTCATATTTTATACCCTTCTCGAATCAACTGTTAACCACTTCTAGGATCCCTGATGTAGCAAATGAAGCGTCACATATGAACATAGCATGTGAGTAAAAGGGGAACAGAGTATTGAAACTAAAAGACATAATCGGTAAGCGATCTTGACATACCGTGGGTTCGAATGCAATCTCCATACGCCAGATGTGAAACCGCCTCAGGCACTGGGGTTCCCGACAAGCGTTGACAGTTGACACCAAGGTTCCTTCTTTAGCTGATGCCATGGGTATAAGCCCGCCAGATCAATTCAACTCCTAATACCCCGTTGTGGGAACCTTATAAAATTAAACTCAAACGCCACCCAATGGGGGAAAGAGACGAGATATCTTGTCATTTGTAGCGCACCATCTCTTTTTCAGACTCTCTGGGAACTTCAATGTTGATCCTTCTCTTGTGACTTGCTTCGTACCTTGGTACAAGCCCAACTCTGCTTCTCTTCCAACTTCTCGCTCGATAGTCCCGCAGCCATTTCCATTTTGCACCTGAGACGAAGGGCGTTCATCCGAGCTCTCAACATAGGTGACGAAGTTCGAACGGGAGCAGTTACTTGCCGTAGCCCTAGCCATGCTGCCGCAGGTACCTCGGATAGTAACTCGGCTCCAACAGTCAGTTGTCGCTGAAACGCTTGCTTTGCGCTTCGAAAGCATTCAAGAGTTCCCTCGCTAGGCCCACAAGCATTGTTTGTCCAAAGGACACCAGCGGCCTCCAATTCGGCAAAGCCTGCTCGCCATCGCTCTGATACTATGGATGAGGCATTCCATAAATCGTTTCGCGCACTGATGAGATTCAGTTTGGCCGTGTTAAGGAGTTGGCCTAGTGTTGACTTGTTGTGTCCTAGCGTAATCTCGAAAGACTGCCGCAGCAGGGGCTTTGAATGTGTCGTGATGCTCACGTTGAAGGTACTAATAGGGTATGTTTGCTCAAGGTCTACAATGTATTCGCCGCTGATGGTCCGATTGTAATGAGCACGCACCGCTTTCGACTCGCGAGAAACTTGGATTTGTAGTTGGGGCGTTTTGCGGTTATTGGCGAAACCCTTGGATGGGCTGAGAACGAATTGATGATCACCAGTTGCGTGGATGTTGAATTCATTGATCTTTCCATCCTTCTTCTCTGGCATTCGCTTGGGAGGCTTTGCCTGCGATGGTACAAGCGTGAGATCTCTCGCCGCAGATCTTACTGAAGGTATGGAGGAGACCGGAACATCAGTCTGAGACGTTAACACTGCCGAAGTAACAGAAGAAGTTATGACTGGGTGTTGTACTGAGATCGATGATTCGATTGCTCCGTTCGACGGTTTCTGGAAAAGAATCGGAGCGTATGCTGCGCCTTGCAAAATAGCAGGTACCAGTGCGAACACAACCAAGACCGGAATCAGCATCTTGATCAGTCGCCATTGTGAGCGGACTGCCTTAACCAACGCACCGCGTGCGTCTCCAATGAAAGATCTGTTGGTCTTTTGAGTGATTGAGTCTGATTCTGGAAACAAATGAGGACTGATCAACGCCAAGTGGCGATTCAGCTGGGAAGGTTCGAGCTCGCTGAAAGTATAGTAGTCGAGAGGAAGGACTTCCTTCAGCTCATAGTCAGTTTTCGAGTTATCCCTACCCTCTACGCAAACTCTCAAACTCTTCGAGTCGTATGCGCTAGCTCCATCGCCATATGGCCGCGCTTGAGCAAGATTGATGCATGGAATGTTCTCGCGACCAAATATCTCACCGGCAGAAGCAAACTCCTGTACGTCAGTCGCAGAACCTGGAACTGTTGGGTGGCAGAAAACCACGAGATCGGGTTGGTCCTCAGCGTGCGAGGCTAGACCTGGTCCAAACTTGAGTTGTGTCCCGTCATCCAAGATGATCAGGACATGTGATTGCTTCTCATATTCGGCGAAGGTGTGAAGCTCGGCACAGCGGTATACGTGTATGACTGGACCGTATGGCTCTATCTGACCGCCTCGCACCATTACTGACCTTGATACGCTGGGTGAAGCAGCGAGCGTTGCGCCGATCTGTGAAGTAATGACGTCTTCCAGCCACTTCTCAGGCATACCAATGTATAATATCCTGTAAGAGTCTGGTGTGGGTATGGGACGCTGTGACAAGGCTGCTCGGACAACCAGCCTGACTTGGGAGCAACCATATCGATTCAAGACCTGGGGCAATTCGCTTGTGTCGTTCGGTACGGCTTTGATGACTTTGCTACCTGAAATCACGTCACTTCCTTCAGTAGATTGTTCCTCCAGCTTGATCTTCCGCAAAGCTTCGCTTCCTTCCATGTGTAGTGGTACTTCGGTCAGAGTACTGTCTTCCCCGCTTGCTATCGGGTGCAGATCGGGATGTTGCTCTGTTGCTTCTGCATGCGAAGAGTGTATGCTGTCATTCATGTCTCTGTGACCTGTCTCGTAGACACTGTCATCGTCACTAAACTCGGACGTGTCATCGGGCGTGGGGCCATCGGTCGATGCGATCGACTCGGTGTGTGCCTCGTCATCTGAGGCCTCGAGAAGGCTATCGCCCAGTAGCTCGTATGTGCTATCGTCTAGAGAGCTGCCGGGCTCTTCTGGCAGTCTGCGAGTAGTTGACCGCATCATCAGTGTATCGAGGTCGAGCTTGGTCAGAGAGTGGTTGACTCGCACAGGGGGGTACTTGAAATCTTGGGGTGAGTTAGGATCGCTAGAAGGCATGTTAGTTGAGAGCTGCGAGGCAAAGAGCGTGTGAGGGGACTGAAGAGGGCAGTGGAGAGAGGGAGCTGGTCCGAAACATGGTTGCACGGGGTGAAAGGAGCGGGCGGACGCTGCCTAACGTCTAGTCGCGGACCATGCGCGTGGAATGGAAGCCTTGCCGGCCGGGATGGGCATGATGCAAGCGGGGAAGCTGATAACACTTACCTTCTTGGTCACTTTGACAGTGCGACTACTGCGCGAGCAACATCAGTAAATAGATTCGCTCAGCGTAGTAACTGCGAGGGTAGAGCGAGTGCAGTGTACAAGGCATCGAGAGGCGAGAGCAGCTTATGGGTTCCGAATGGAGGGGCCCAATAGCTTACCCCACGTCGCTGTGCCGATTAGATAGGAAACCATGGGTCACCAGCAACAAAGCAAGCAAACAGCAAATACCTAAGTGCTGAATAGCAATCACTTGACGCAGTAGGCAAGGTTCGACCATGCTTGAGATTTGCTCATAGATGTCCATGTCGCGTCGATCAATATGCACTGTGCAAATGACGCACGTCCAACAACGCCCTCTACGCCTGAAGTACCCATGCTCCGGAAGGGTTGCCCAACCCATATGCAATACCAACACCATGGCGCCATGCAGAAAAAAACAAGCCGGGGTATTTGTTGATGCTCCCTCAAAACTCTCGCCTGACGCTGGTAGGAAAAGTATGAAAATATGTAAATCCCGACATCAAGGCCACTGAGGACCAGGTGATGCCCAACCACCAGCGACGTCTACCCACTCCGCGAGACAGGAGCCCTCTTTGCCTTCTACGTCGACAATGTCGGTGTCACACTTGCAGCGACAGCCGACACCGTTCTCCTTAACTGGGTCCGGTGTCGCCCAGTACGCGTCTTCTTCGAGCCGCTCCTTGTCGTCTAAAGTCGTCTTCTCCAAGTATGGAGATCTAGGTAGCTGTCGTGCTTGTGCATTGGCTGGACAATGCTGGATCGTGGTATGCCGGTACCCAAAGTCCCGAAAGTAGTGAATGTCTGCAGGGCTGAGAAGAGCGCCGGCGGCTAATGAGTGGATGGGTGCATCACCCCATCTTTCCATCCAAAAGCCCCCACTACGATCCATCAGATCAAAGAAGTCATTGTACTCTTTACTTCGGAACCAGTCCAGCCTCGCGATCTCGAAATTGCTCCAAAAGTGACACATGTTGTAGGATTCGCCCTCCATCGCTTCAGGATCGATTTCGGGTAACTCTCCTATACTAGACTTTGAGTCTAGAATATCCTGGGGCCGAGGCTTCTTGTACTTGAGATCCTTTGTTGGTAGCGGTTTTTCGTCCTTGTCCTTTGGCTTCTCCACAAACATCTCCCAGAGTCCCTTGGAAGTAAGATTGTTCATGCGCTTGTAAGCTGATGCATACCGGAAGATGTTGGGAACAGTCTCTCGTAGTTCTTTCACGGCGATTGTGAAGCCATATGTCTTCTTGTTCCGTATCATGTGGATGAAAGGATCATATGTGATATCGCAAAAGTATTTGATCTCCGGCTCGAGTCGCCAATACCATTCGTACTTCTGCAGCAGCTCGTGCTGGTAGAACTTGCTTCAAAACATTAGCACAAATATCTGCAGTGACACATGACACTCACCCTGAGTAGAATCGACACATGTGGTGATAGCTTTCCATGCCGCCATACATGATCGCATGATCACCCTGCTTTGCAATTCCCTCTTTCGCGACTGCGGGATCTACCCAATCTGGAAATCCCCAGTGTTCCCTTGGGATTTTGCCCCACTCTACTGGTGCGCTAGTGTAGTTCAAGACTGTGTCTTTGAACGTCTCGTTGAAATCGCCATCGTTGAGGAAAACATACGGGTAGTGAAACCACCGGTTGAAATGTCTTTCGATTGACTTGATTGATTGTATAACACCTTCCAGCTCCTTGTTCCTCGCCAGGACCACAAATGCAGCCTTCGCTCGGGGGCCATTCACTTGCGGTTCGAGGCAGCCAACTGCGAATGGCTTATCGTACTTCTCGCTAATCTTCCTACGCAGTGTTAGTCATCTGCCGTGATGTAAGTTGAAATAATACACAACGTACCGTATTGATGGTGGTGTACCGGCGGGCATGTTCATGATGCCCTGGGAATCCGGCGACCTCATGAAGAGAATCAAGATTAGAACGATGACAAGACATGGAAACAGGAGCACTAAGGCTAGTGGTATCGAGATAGACGAGTCTCCCTTCAATCGTATCCGTCGGCGGAAGAAGGATAGTGGTGGGGAGGCCTTCTCTGTGCGCCGCGATGACCCGTCAGGCTTCTCCGGCTTGTCCTTAGAGGATGGTACCCTCCTCGTCACATCTTGTGAGCCTTCCATCGTTGTGTTTGAGTAACTGCGCACCCAGCCTGACTTTCCCCCGCTAAACACAGTCGCCTCTTTTTGAACTCCAATCGCAGTGCACCTTCGGGGGCTCGGAACTCGTAGATTTCGTGTAAGACGAGCAGCTACACGAGTGTACGGGAGTGGAGAGAGCGACGTGGTCAACGCGGGCAGATCGTGCTTGTAACGAGCGGACAGAGGTTACTCCAAATAGAGGCACAACAACAGAAGCTGGTCTGATGATTGCCCAACAGGAGATCCAGAATTTCTTCAAGTCGAAGTGAAAAGGAGGGTTATTGAAGGTGATTGTAAGTCTGCCTGGTGCCGGGCGATTGCGTCCCGGTTTCGCGACTTCGCACAGTGGAGCTAGTCGGGCAAGAAAGATGTCGTCGGTGGTGTCGCGCAGGGGCCAAGTTGGTAAATAAATGCGCCAAAGGCAGCCGCTGCCGGCCAATGCATCGTGTTCCCGTCGTAGCGATTATTTCACGCGTCATATTGTCTTTACAAAGACTTCGAAGAGTGAAATATGTCAAAAGCCAGGTGAAGATAGACATTGCGTAACATTGGAGATCACATCGCCAAGCCCATTCCACAGGAGCCGCACGGGTATCTCCCGCTCAACGATCGGCATGCAACGCCTTCTCTGACCTTACCCTTTCAGCCTCGCGAAGCATACACGACCTCGTGCCCAAGTCACCACGATCCTCAAGATGAGCTTCAAAGCCAAAGATCTCCACTTCGGTAAGTATTTTCCAACGACATTAGGAGAAATACTCAATCTGGACAGACAGCTCACAGCCGGCATTCCTACAACGTCTGCGGGGCCAGCTGGCGGGCGGGGACTCCGCACGCCATGAGCAGCCAGTCCCAAGAAACAAACGAATGAAGCAAGATGATGAAGATGACGCGCCCACCTATGTACTTGAGGAGACGAACCAGTCGCTGACTAAGGAGGAGTATGATGCGCTTGTATCAGGTAAAGACAACGAGGAAAGGGAAAAGCCTACAGCAGAGGGCACCTCACAGGAGCAAATTGCGGAAGGCGATGCGAAGCCGATAGACAAGATTGCTGAAGTTGGTTCGAATGTAAAGAAACGAAAGGCGGCGAAGATCATTAGCGATGAACCAGAGCAGCGCCAGGCAGAGGAAAGGAAGGGTGCCAAGAAGACAGATGGAAAAGTCATCAAGAAACCAAAGAAGAAGATGAAGGCCGTAAAGCTCACCTTTGGCGACGAGGAAGAGGGGTGAAAGCCTCCAGGCTACCCCAGATGCCTCCGCACGAGTGCCCGTTTAATAGGGGACAATTACCAGTACAGTCTGCTCAGATCCGCACTGGTCGGATCTGACCATAACCTCCGAAAAGTCTCCATAGAACCATGGATTGACAACTCGGCACACGTTAAATTCCAGTCTGCGTAGCTTGCCAAGTCGCTTCTCAACCGAGTCCACGAACCGACGGCTCTGATACCATCAAGTAAGGCAACATCTATCAAATGGATGCCATCTAGCGCAGCTATGGCAGTCACTGTCATAGCGTAACTACCAGAAACTTGGTATCGACTATGATGGCTCATCAAGCACACGATCTAATTGCATGCAGTCGAAACTACAGGAAAGCATGCTTTGTTAGCGGTGCTGTTAACAGTGGAGAAGGATTCAAGGTATTGTTTTTGATTGGATGTGTACTTATAGTCATGAAATCAAGCTAAGAGATTGCCATGTGAGTAGGTTTCTAGCAGACGAGAGTCTTTTGCATGAATGCGTCAAAGTGAAGGAACAAGCGCAGAAGTGGCTTCCACAGCTGCATTTGAAGTGTATCAAACTTCTGTAATATATTACACTTTGCTGAAAGCGAAACAACTGGCCTACTGCTGTTGTAGAGAACCACATCGGATTGCTCCAGCCTAGTCCACTTTTTGTTCATTCCGAGTTTCGGAAGGGGATTCCGAACGCATTTATGCAGGGAATTTAGCCCCTACCGTCGGAGGTCCGCACCAGAGCTTCAAGCTCGCATGCGCGCGACCTTCTTTGTGGCACCACAATCTCCGCACAACATGACGAAACTGTCGCTCGAGGTAAAAAACATCAATACTTCGACTGCTATCTCTAGTGCATGTCTTACTCGATTTCTAGGACTTTGACAAGCACATCGAAGCTCTTCGTGCACAATTACAGTTCCTGAACGAGGTCCTCGAGGCGACGGATCACAATGCGCCAGACTGGCTAGCCACCGATCTCATATCGCTGCGGAACAAATCAGGAAGATTGCAGGACGATATGAAAAGATTCAGAGATCAGCTCGACAGCGAAGGGTTGGCAGAGAAAAAGGTAGGCGCTTCTGTGCTTTCGAACTGCAACTCAGCCACTTACAATCACAGGCCAAAACTTCCAACAAACGTCTTAGTATAGAAGGCCTGAAGAAGACTTCAACATCGACCCCCAAATCGCATACTCCGAGCTCACAAAATCAAGCTGTATCTCCACCTTTAGAGCAATCGGCCACACCTCGTAGCAAGCCGGCTCCAGTCGAAGAGACGTACGTGGTCGAGCATATTGATGTCACAGAAGAAGTCAGTCGAAGATTACGCGAAAGTCGCTTGCGACGATTGATGGAAACCCCAAGTACTGCACAGAAACGAAAGTATAACGCGTATGAGGAGGCAAGGTCAGAGAATATAGCGGAAACTGAAGATGACGGATCAAGAGGTGGATATAGTGGTAGTGAGTATGAAAGGACTCCTACCAAGCGCTTGAAGAGTAGTGGCACATTCGAACAGGTGGGGAAACGGAAGGAAAACGGGAACGAAAGGCCAGAAGAGCGCTTAGATAACCGAGTAGACTTCAAGCGGCGGAAGCTCTGAAAGTCCAGCAGGGCGTAAAGTCTTCGAGGAAATAAATCAGAGGGGCGCATGTATAGATTACCCATCAGCGACGTATATACAAAGTGCTGCAAGGCATGCCATAATACCAGGCTTGGCCATTGTAAGTAAATAATACCACCTGCAAATAGCTCCAGCTTCGCATTCAAAGAGACTCTGGTCACCTTAGTCCTCTCGAAAGTATATAATCATCTCGTTGTGAACATCGATGTTGCAAGGCCTGGACGCATCAATAAGGGAAGGTTTAGCCGAGCGAGAGCTAACCGCGGTCTTTGCATCATGGAACTTTTGAGATCGCAGCAGAGCTCCGACCACGATACTGCCAGCCACGCTCACGCCCATACACTCCAAGGACGGAACTTGATCATCGCATACAGAATCGACTAACAATACTGAACTCATGATCACACCTCCATAATGGCGACACCAACGCAACAACCCCCCATCCCACCCGAAGAACGCCTCGCTCTCGAGCAACAAGCCCGCTACCAGCGCATAACGCGCAATCTCGCCATCGGCGGCGTCGTTCTATGTCCTATAATCGCTATTCTACCCCCGCGCAAATTAGACCTTTACACCTTCTCCCTAGGCATAGGATTCTACCTCTCTGCCGACCACCTCATCACGCTACGCACTGGACGAGGCCTGGTTCAAAATTTGAGTCCGCTGAGGGCAGTAGATTTACCAACAGAGAGAGCGCGAGAGATGCAGAGGATACTAGCCGAGGAGAGGGAGAAAGGGCGCAAAGCGTTAGGAAAGCAGAGTGAGGAGGAGAAGGGTGTGCTAGGGAAATTGTGGATGGGAGATGAAAAGGAGGGATGGAAAGAGAGGAGGTTGGAAGAAGAGAAGAAGGCGTTGGAAGAGGGGAAGACTTATACGGATTTGATTTTCGAACAGATTTGGGATGTGTGGAATTGGGATAAGAAGAAAGGTGACAAGGGAGATGATGGGTCGAAGAAGGAGTGAAATATACATAATGAAGAATGCGGAATGATGATGTACGATGTTTTCGATGTATATTACGGTAGGGTCAAGAGCATATAGGCTGCATGGGGCATTTGGGCGTTCATGGGCACCCTTTTTCTGCTCCCGCAGGATAGCTCTACTTTTGCAACACCACTCCCAGATAGGGAAATCCTTTCACTTCATCTCACCGACCGGTAAAAGACTTTGGTATTTGTAGGGTGTCTAAGATTTTCGCTGCCCGATTTGAAGTAAATCACCTTTCAAGCTCTCAGTCAATTGACGACGAATGTCCTGATAGTTGCAGAGCACAAGGGGATGGATGTCTCTAGCAGCGTAATCACTTGTCTTTGAGAGCCGCATGCAAGCGAATAGACACCTCAAACAAGGAGACTGCTCAGTGGATGAAATCACTTCACCATGTGTCGCAGGTTGAATTCAATGTTTGCTCGCCCTCCACCGGTCCCAACGTAGGTACCCATCCATTCGCCCATCCCACCGCCACGGCGTACGCCCACCAACCCTCCACGACCTTCTGTCTCAGCCCAGGCCATCAGAAAAAGGAATCCAGAACTATATCTGGTCATCTGTCACGCAGCCTTCTACTTTTGGTGTAACATCCCTCCTGCAAATCCAGGGCTTGAGATTGCCATCGATCACGCGCTTTTCTACCATTTCGAGCGACCTAGGGGTACTGGAAATGTCTCAGCCAAGCACACCATCTGATGGTGTTGCTGTCGATCCATTACTTCTGTCAATGGGTCAACGGCAACAGCCTCAGTTTGGAAATCTCTTCGGATCGAATGAAACGGGGCAGGATCTCTTCTCACCCAACAATAGCGAGGTTCCCGATGATGTTAACTTTACATTCAACAACAACTCATATACACCACTTCATTCATCAAATCCGTCCACGATCTCCACCCCAGACTTCTCAACCTACAGTCTCGGCCGAACATCACCAGCATACCCGACTCCCAGTCACAACTCTCCATATCCATACCCGCATGAGCTTCAGCAAAGGTATCCATCAAATACTCCTCAAGACTTCCAAACCTACAATCAACGCCCTCAACCGATTGGCTGGCGCACAAACACCACGCTCGTTCGACACACGCAGGCCCCACAAACATACGTCCGCCGCCGTTCCCTCAGTCACGGAGATGCAGACCGTCTCGCTTCCGTTCCCCCAAACCCGACGTTCGTCCGTCTCCATGTCCCACGAGTGACATCTATAGCAACAGAAGACACAAAATGGCCGGGTCCGTATTCCAAACACGGAAGAAGTGCTAGTCACGGTCTGAGTGTGAGGGGTAGACCTTTGAAACCGACGGGTACACCGTACCTCCTGGGTGGAAGCCAGTTGGTGGGCGGAATGATGTCGACACCTATTGGAACACCACTGGACATGCTACGCGAGTCGAATAGTTCGGCGAGGAACGGGCATGATATTTCCTTGAATACGCACTATGCGCCCGCCCAAAGCCTGCAGATCAAGTACAGCGACCCAGTGTTCCAGCATATGACCCACCCCGATGATCTGGCGAGGAGCAGGGAGATTATCCAGATCGGCGCGATGGCTGTGGTGGAGCGGTCGAAGCTAGACCCGAGACTTGGACACGACTACGGGAGGGACAGCCAAGAGCGGATATTGAAGAAGCTACAAGATGTAGAGCATTATCTCCAAGAGAAGAACGGGGGCGAAGAAGTGCTCAGAGCATGCACTGTGCTTCGCGACGCGTTAATTCAGACAACGGAAGTCAACGTCGTTGTGAAGGTTGAAGATGGGGATGTGGATGATGACGGCCTCGAAGCACCTAGTAAGGTCCTCTCGCCAGAAGATTGCGGGCTTTATGGCAGTGCGAGTGACGGTACTGATCTGATGGCCATGTTGATAAAGGACAACCATCGCGTTGACGACTCTGGAGTGGACGACCTCTAATTGGTGCATTTTGACGAGCTCACGATTCTCTGAACGAACCGGAATGCGGCGGCATGCATTGTTACGCGAAGACTCACTAGTAATCGAAAACACTGGGCATCGGCGGCAACCTCTGGAGCTTCACCATGGCTCAAGAACATATGGAACATATAACACACATAGATATAATATAGAAGGAAGGCGTGCGGCACAATTCGAGGCGTTCTGTACAATATCAAATATAGACTCATCATCTCCCATTAAACCATTGATCCACACACTCGGTACTCCTCTCCCCTCACCCCTAAATTATCAATCGCTCTTCCCCACGCCCACAACCTTTGCCCCACTCCTCAACCCCAACTCCTCCGCGCTCCTAAATTTCCTCGCTTTCTCTACATCATTCCCTCCCCACGACCCACTCTCCCTCCCACTACTCCTCCTCTTCCCATGCTGTGCACGCTCATACTCATCCTGATGCCATCCGAACCCGAAGATGCAAAACAAACAAAGCACAATGAACAACGCCATAATCGCCATGATGAAGAGGATCAGCGCCCACACGCCAGAGCTGATGTACGTTACGAAGGAGTCAGACGCGGAGTTGAGCATGTGCGACGGCGTGCCTTTTTCGCCGTGCGAGTCCCAGTTGTTGAACCACATCGTTCTCTGGTTTCTACTTTGTGACTCAGCAGGATTTGGTCTCGCAATTAGCTCTGCGCGGATGATTTCATATGCATTTCCTGGGTCGCCCGCGGAGAGGAGGGGGCGCTGTAAGAGCACAACTTCAAGTATCTTCTGCTTTGCATCATCTAAGACGACATTGATGGAGGGTTCGGGTAGGTCGCTCCATAACTGGATGACATCGAAGTGGAAAAGAAGGGCCTTGGAGTCTTTGATAGGACGCAGAGAGTAGGCGTAAGAAAGGCCGAAGTACGCGCCGCCAAGATTGTCGAGTTGGTTGCTAGAGATAAGGTTTTGCAGGTCTTCGATTGAGGTGTCGAGGAAGACCTGATTTGCATAGATCCGGGGGAGGATTTTGGAAGATGTTAGGAGGGGCCCGTTGTTGATGCTTAAGTATGCTGAGTCGAATGGGAGACTGATATTCAACAGCTGCGCTTCGTTAGTCATGCGACCACTTCGAACAAGACTTTTGTGGTAAGGGAGATATATACCAAAGCATTCTCATCTTTCCTCTCTGTCCACGGCTCATCTTTGCCTTTCGATGTATCTTGATACAGGTACGGACAACCGATGCAGGGGAGCTTGGCAATAAAGTTGTAGCCTTCCGCTACGGTGGTGATCTCTGGAGCAGCTTCCGCGATAGTATGACCGAAGAGAAAAAGCGCGGCGACCGATAGCGCTAATCTCAAAATCATAGTGCGATATGGACTGAGCAATGGGATGAGCAGACGCTCATCCTGACACGTTTGAGGTCATGTTGGTGGGAGTGTCTCAATAAGCCGAGGCGGGCTTGGCGGACCTCACCGATACGAGATCATGTGAATTCGTGTTAGTGAATCAGCGCGTTCAAGATACGACCTACTGTCGCACCATTCTTCCTCTTATTATTGAGCTTCGGACGGAAAATTGTTAGTATGGGTGAGGAGCCTTCGAAGCATGGATCTGGTGATTCCTGACATGATCGTGAGGCCACATCGTTATTGAATCTTCGATCTACCAATGTTGAGACACCGTTCCGTTGTACTTTTTTTATCTTTCCAGAAGAAAATCGAGTGGTTGTGATTGCGGTAGGAGCTGATTTAGGAGGAGTGTCCCTCCTTGATACTATATGCAAGTCTGGAAATTCTCCTGATAACTGATCAGACTAGAAGAGAATGACTGAATGCAGATGATCACGCAAGACGATGTGAAGTGCAAAATGTAGATGGCATGCTTTGGATCTATCGCTCGAATAGAGTTGATAAAAAGCACTTAAACCAAGAATAATGCATATTCACCCAGTCTGCTCCGCCTTGTAGCATGGGTCTCTACCATGACAATGATACCGGCATGGACTCACTTGATCCCAATCAAGTGAATTCTTTGATATATCTGTGAAATATGCCGAAAGGCCAATCGCAAGGTCTTGGACGAATTGATTCGGCAACGCCTCTATAGCGCAAGCTCGCCACAAGTGAGAGGTATTTCTGATAGTCATATCTACCAGCAATCTTCGAAGTGGACTGCACCTATTGGTCTCCTGGTAGATGTTATCTGCCCAGCAGAATATAATTTGCAGTGCAGATAAAGTGAGAGTAGGTAGGGTGGTGACGACCCAGCTTTCAAAGAAAGAGGAAAGAGCGTTCATCGACGTGCCCCGTGTTCTAGCTCGCGCTTCAACAGGAAGGCACGGCAGCGTACTTGCGCCCTTCACTTAGCACTTTTACTTGATGACAGTGATGTTTACTGAAAATGTACGCATGGATTCGAAGTAACAATCGTCATGGAGGAACGTAAATTGCTGAAACAGAAATGCATGCATATACTCAACTCGCTCACATGAACGCTCATAAAACATCCAAACATATAGAAAGCCCTAGAAGCGAGCGAAGAGCCATCAACAAGACAGCATTGAAGCAAAATAAAGGAAGAAACGCCAGAAACGCCCACGCTGGGTATCTTACAAGCTCAAAATGACTTCCTCATCACTCGCACTAAGGGAACAAAAAATCCCTCCCGCACACATCATATCAAATCATGCGTAGCTCTTCAAGTTATCCCGACTCCTCTGCTCACGCGGATGGAAGAAGCCGCTCCCACCGAACCCCTCCTCTTTTGGGGTAGCCCATACATCCGGCGTAGCTAGCTCATCGTAACTGCCCTTTGCGCTCCGCTCGTCGACCCCGTAGCCGGCATCATATCCGCTCTCACTCCCCGTCTCACTACGACTGAATTTGCTGCCGACGCTCTCACGAACATCGGTTTTGCCCTGTCCGCACGTCTCGTCAAAGGGACTGGTTCGAAGGGCTCGCGGCGTTAGAAGGCGCTCCTCTGTGCTAGTGATGAGGGTGTCGGGCGAAGGGGTAGGGTATGAGGGCGAAGTCGCGGTTGCAGAAGCAATGAGTTTGTTGACCAGCGCGTGGAGATCGGAGATGTCATGTTGGAGGGTGCGGACTTGCTGCTCCAGAGCTTTCCTGGCACTCCTCTCATATTTTAGTGCTTCGTACATTGTCTTCAGTGCATGCTTGCTTGCTTCTTCACCGTCACTACCTGTCCCTGCAAGGTGTGCTAGTACTGGTGATGTGGGCCCGGGATTCAGCGTATCACTGCTCGATTGGTGGTTCGGTTCCTGATGTATGCTTGGTGTGGACCGGGATCGTGATGCAGATATAGAGCGAGATGAACTACTCCGATTTCGAGTACGTAAATTCTTGGGTGCGTTTTCCAGAATGATAGTCTGGCGATTGTTGCGCGTTGATAAACGGCGGACTGAAAATTCCATGTCCTCAAGTTTGCTTTCGAGGTGCTGCATGCGGTCCTCGACAGATGGCCGTTGCTCGCTGCGAGGAGGTGGAGGCGGAGCTTCATCCTGAGGCTCTGGGGCCCTCTTCAGATTGCCGAAGTTGAACGCAGACACAGGAGGTTGGATGGCTCTTTCCGCTTCTCGCTCCTGGTCAATATATTCCGGCTCAGGCGTTTCCGGCTCATCTGACTGCACAAGCGTTGCGCTCATCTCGATGACAGAATCAGGCTCGGGCTTTTGTATCACAGGCTCCTGCATCTGAACACTCCGAAGCGTCTCCACCGTCTTTGCAGTCTGAGGTCTACTGTAGACACTGCCTGACATATAGCTTTCCCTCCAGTAGCGAATTTCTGCACTTCTCCTTCGATCAAGTGGTGCGTGACTCTTAACGAGATCACGCAGAGCGTCTGCACTTCTTGATCTGCGCTTTGATTGACGTGGAGTCGTTGCTTGCGTCGGACTCGATAATGCAATACCAATTCCTGGGGACGGCTCTGGGTCCTCATCTTGCCTTTCTTCCCAGGTTGATAACCTGCCGCGAGATTCATCGAGACTGTGTCGCTGGATGCTTGCACTCGGAACGCTAGGCAGCGTTGCTCTCCGACGGCCGAAATCCGGTCTCTGCATATCGAAGGTGAGATACTCCTGAGGTGGACTCGCCTGTGGCGCGTTGACGTTCATTGGGAACGGGAGGTGCTGGCCAAGTGGATGTATAGGTTTTAGCTCTTCGACAGGTAGGTCAGATATCCGTGGCCCATTGGTCTTCTGTTCTCTTGGTGGCGCCCGTCGTAGCATTCCTGGGTCCTGTCCAATATCAGCTCTGACTCTGCCAATCATACTCACTTAACTTACACTATGATGGTAACTGTGACCTCGGCGCGCTGACTCTTGCTCTTGTTCTTCATGCTCGTCTCGGCTCTTTCGTCCAAACATCTTACGGAAAACACCGCGAAGGCCACTTTTCCGCTTCTTCTTTTGCGCTGCCTTGGTGGTACTCTCCGGCGTTGACCGAAGTGGAGTAGGAGAAGTATACGAAGAGGGCTGAATAACACTTTCCCGAGCCATCTCGTCCACTTGTCGCACCCTAGGCGGAGACCTTGAAGGTTGTCGCTCATGTAACGCCTCTCTTTGCGGTGAGTCGCCTTCCACGGGATTCGATCTTAAGGCTGATGCTTGCTCTGGAATGCTTGGTGGTGGTTGTGATGGCTGTGGTGGTGTTTGAGGTCTTTGATCCTCCTGCGGTGCATCCTGCGACTGCAACGAAGCATCCAGCCCCCCCTTCTCCGCAAATTCCCTCTCTTCCTCTTCATTTAGCGGCATATCCTCCGTAATGGGAATTGGTCCACTAATCTTAAGATCTCCTCTCCGAATAGCCTCCGCCTTCCAGCTAGACCGCTGCAAAGGGCTCTGCCCGCTCATGTTGGCGGCGACGAAGCCTTCTCGCGTGAGCATAGAGTGCGGGATATGGCCTTCTAAACTGGATGTGGTGGTGGCGTGTGATTTATGCGGATGAGATTGCGCTCACGCAGCCGTTGCAGGGAGGAAGCTGGTGCGCTGGAAGGTCACGCTTCCCATCACCACCATACAGAATGGATAACTACAGAATGGAAGTACGCATCAAGACGAGGAACGTAAGGCAACAATCGTCCGCTCCAATCCTATAATGCCCGATAATGCCGAAGTAGATGGCCAAGAAATCAGTGGACAAAATAATTTATGGTAGAAGAAGAATTAAGAAAGAGTGACGAGATTAAACCGTGGGCGTGCCACTGAATGAAGAAGGGGCAGAGAAGGAATATGTATCAAACAGCCAGGCCAGCGACAGCGTCATGAACCTTCTCGGAATGTACCAGGGTAGGGAGCGGGGCGGAGGGGTGGGCACGGGAAGGAGGCTATTGATGGCGCATTTGCGAATCAAGCCGTATGACCGGCATGGTTCAAAGCAGGCGGATGGGGCTGGCTGTCACTATAAAGGCATGATGGCGGGTAGAGGCTCTATCACCGGGGCCGATTAGACGGTCTGGGTTGCTGTTGGGTGCGTAGAGGGGGATAGTGGGTGCATGGCACTGCGTGGAAGCTGGTTTGACGGCTGCACCTCTTTGCCAAAGCGGTACGATGCCTGCAATCGATAGTACCCACAGGCCAACGATGCAATGTCGTACGCGCCTCGCTACCGTCGATGGAGCGTAGCGTAGTGTTGCGTAGCGTACCCATCAGACATCTGAAACGCCATGATCCCAGAGCGTGCGTCTGTCTGTGATGCGCTTAGCCTCTTGCATGCATGCCATGAAGCCACGGCTGCATGAAAACAGTGGTAGACAGCGCCGCCATTCCCAAATAGCACACCAGACCTGCGCGGTCCATACAGCAGGTTGTCACCTACCAGGGGAAATTGTCATGGATGGTAGAAACACGACGAACGAATTATGTAGTAGCCTGGCTGGTCTTTGGTTATCGTGATTCGTTCGTCATGCTTTCACTAGCCATGTCCATTTTCCCCTCGTAGGTGACAACCTGCTGGAGGCGAGACTGGCAGACACACATGTCATGGACCCTGGGGCGTGCATGCGCTGGTGCGTTTGAGAGCAATGAGCGGCCAAGCGAGATGGCGTCGAGGATTGGGTGGATGCGGTTAGCGGATGACAAGAGGCCCCGGTGGTTCTGTCGACTGAGAGGAGGTCGTGCAGTAGCATACCGCTCAACAACCCCAATATCGTCAACGAGAGGAGCAGAGCATCGTGCGTGTGTATATAGAGAGTGTTGGTGAGCGCGGTTGAGTGGAGGCGAGGGCCGCAACGTGGCGGGCACAGACGCTGGGTGAGGGCCGACGTGTGCTCAGCTTTCATATCGATAGTTACATATTGCGCCATCTATTGGAGCACGACTCGCCATGTCCCTCGGCAGCCAACCTCGCAACTTCAATTTCAAGCCATGAGGGTATCGACTGCTTTGGCTTTTCGTCGGATGCTCAAACCAATTCTACCCCGAGATGCTCTGTGGCGTCTGTCATGTTCCTGTCTCAACCGGCTACTTGACGCGGGCTACTGCACCTCACCGTGAGCTAAGTCACGCCGCATGCGAGCTGCAGCTTCGCTCAACTCTCTCAGCCGCCTAGCGACGACTTCTCCGCATTGTACCACAATTTTAAATTGCCATCTGTGCAAAGAAACGCTGCCACGCACTAGTTGCAAATCGACTGGCAGCTACCTTATTGCTCATCCACCACCCCGTTCGTCCACGTACACATCACTCAAATTCGGGTACCGCAAATCCGCATTCTCTTCCAGAAAGCCCATCCACGCCTTCAGGAATTTGGAGCCCCTGTGGTGCACGTCAGTATGCTGATGCCGTTGTGTAACGATTGTGGTCCAGCGAAACGGCGAGGGGAGCATGACAGGGGAGGTGCGTGGTGCCTGTCGCAGCAATGCCTGTGCGGGTTTCGTGTGGTTTGTCTCGCGCTGCAGAAGACCGAATCTGATTCCCACGTTTTCGGGTGTCCCGAGACGGATGGGATGGCTAGGGTAGACGTGCGCCTGTGCGACAAAAGCCGACAAAAGTGGAATGTGATCAAGTAGTGAGAACATGGGAGGTACGTACTTGCTAATCGTGTCGGAGTCTCCAACTACGCAGAGATGTCGCTTTGGGCGTGTCATAGCCACTACACCCTTTCGTCAGCACGGTTTCAAGCTAAAGTCCATTCGCATCGTCATTCGGATCGACGTACCGTTGAGCCTCCTCTTCTCGCCCAGGAACCCCACTTCTCGGTCCGCATTGCTTCGCACCGTGCTTACAATCACGGCTTCCTTCTCGCGTCCCTGAAACCCGTCCACGGAGCCGAGTTCAATGCCAGGGTATGCTTCCTTTAGCATTCCAGCTAAGAGTGCTAGCTATATACCATCAGCAGCCGATCCAGATATAGTGAGGGAAGCGTAGATCCTTGCGCAATTCGTTTCCGAGATTGGTAGGGAAAGATAGAGATGCGTACCTGTGCATTGTATGGCGTAACAACGGCAATGTCTTCTGCTTTGACGCCGGCATCGATAAGATTGCCGACATGCATCTTCACCAATGCTGCTTCTGCTTCGTTTGATTTGCTGTCGCCCAGGCTCATGCCTTTACTTCCCTTCCCAACCGCATCATCTTCAGTCTTTTCCGGAAAATCGCCACCCTGCGTATCCCAGAACACTAAAGGTTCTTGCGTGTCTTCTGTATCCTCAACTTCGTATGGGAGATCTTTGAGTAAGCGGTCTTTAACAAAATCAGCCGCGATAAGTTTCGAATCATACAGCTCGTCGGATGGAAAACGCATAATCTTCTCGTGCATGCGGTATTGTGTCGTTAGCATCCGTTTTATACGTGGACCGTGCAAGGCGAGTAGACGGTCGAACAGCGTTGTTTCCAGCGTCATGCTTTCCTTTGGCTCTCCAGAATCCTCTGCATTGCCTTCTCCAGCTTTAGAAGCCTCATCCTTGCTCTTCTTTGCGTCCTTCTTCGTGATCTTCGATTCCTTGGAGTTAAGCGACTTGATAGTAGGCGGAAGCTGTAGGTGATCACCCGCAAGCACCAGCTTAGATGCTTTGACCCACAAAAGTGGTACCCAGCATTGCGCTTCCAAGGCCTGGCTCGCTTCGTCAACAATAACAACGTCAAATTCCTGGCCTTTGAGGTGGAATCCCCCGGCACCGTGAAGTGTTGCGAGGACCACTTTACTCCCGTTGACCAGATTGTTAACGCAGCCCTTCTCCCGCTCTCTGAACTCTTGTCTTAGTTCTTTCAGCTCGGTGTAGATCTGCCGCCGCTCTTTGGCGTTCCGTGTCTTGCGGATGGAGGCTTGCTTGTCGTCCATCTCTTTTCGAACATCTTGCACTAAGGCAGCTGCGTCTGATGTTCGCGTAAGAACATCGAGTGAGTGGTTCAGCACCGAAGGTAGTAGGCGCGCCGGATGTCCCAAGCGTACCATGGGAACTTTGTGAGATGCCAATCGCTCCACAATGTTGTCTACTGATATATTCGATGGCCCGCAGACTAGGAGGCGGAGCTTTTGCTTGAGCAGCTGCAGTATCAATTCGATGAGGGTATGTGTCTTTCCTGTGCCTGGCGGACCGTGGATCAAAGCTACTTCGCGTGATGCCAGCGCAAATCTGATGGCCTCTTTCTGACTGTCATTCAGTGATGGATCGTTCCATTCCAGCTTGTGAAGCGGATTTGAAGGGTTATTGAGGTCTGACGGTAACGGTGTGGGTGAGTCTTGTCCAAAGAGTATGCGCATGAATGGCGTATACTCTTGGTCTCCATACTTCTGAAGACGGGTCATGGTCTGGTTCATCCTATCATGTATGAGCAACAGGTATGCAGATTATAATATATTTCTGCGAAGAGGTACCTCTTATAAGTAACGTCATTCGCCAACTTGACTCTAATACAGCAATCAGCCTTTGTGCAATCATAGCATCGAGCCATTCCGTAGGAACTGACATCCATAGCTTCCCTCCACTAGGCACATCCGCATCCTCTTTATCCAGTACAATCTCCACGTTCTCCCTCCTAACTCTCAACACCACGCCCTCAACGCCCTTCTTCACCAGCTCTTTCTTCTCCGTCTTCTTCGCACTTCCACTCGGCTGGTCCTGCACCGCCACAATGTCGCCCACTCGTATACCATGCTCAGGTATATCCGGCTTTTCGCCTTTAGCCACGACTGCCGAATCTAATCCCAGCTCAACCACTGTCTTGCCGCCGAGCCCTGTCCGTATGGAAGACACGTTAAGATTTAGGATTGCGAGACCAGCCCGAGCGAGCGCAGTAGGAGTGTGTGAGGAGAGGAGCGCATTTGTTTCTGAAAGCTCGGCTTGGAGTTCGGCATCAAGGAGTGTGAGCTGGGAAGCTGCGAAAGACGGTATATCTGTGGCCTTCGGCATGGCATCTACGCAGTAGCTGACAGATCAGTGTGCAAAAATCTGTGTGTAAATGGAATGTGGTTAGTAGCCGGTGGACGAGTAACAGATTGTGGTGGGATGGCGGGGTCTGCGTTGCTGTCGCGCTGAACATCTGTCGCAGTGCCGTTCCTGCTGGCAACTGCAAACGAGGCGTGTACTTAATGTCATCATGGTAGAGAGAGCTTGAGGAAATTATCAACCATCATGCAGCTTCACGGAATGGTTGTCCTCATCGCGCGCGTTGAGCTCTGCAAGCAAGCTCGCCAGTCCTGCCGCTGTTCCTGCATTTTACACTAACATGAAATTGGTCTAGCCACGAACGATCCCAACCTTGAGCCCGTGCCCATCATGACGGGAATATCAAGACAAGGACTATTTCAACTCAAGGTGGCCTTTTGATTTATGCTTTCTAACTATTGAGTGTCTTTTTACGGCAGCAAGGGCACATGATCCTACATCACATTCACCAAGAGAATGCTTCAACGTCCAGCTCCCAGACGGCAGCACCCGTCCGCCCTCTTCTAGATATTATACTCCTGACATCATCACATAATCCGCCAGGTCCACAAACAACCACACCGATTCTCTTCCAGCCCTCAGCTTCTTCGTTGCCCAAGATGCTAGCAACATCAAGCCTTCCACCAACCGAGACCTCCTTCTCGCTTAAGCCTTGAAGGACGTCAATAAGATCAGTGACTAGGCCTTGCCCGGTTACTTTGATGCTCCAGTATAGCTTGACGTTCGGATGATAGGCGATGAAGGGTAGTACGGCTGTGATGCCGATACCGCCAGCGATCAGAACAAGACGGTCGGTCTTCAAGACGCCGGATGTGGAGTTATTTGGGTAAGGACCATCAAGAAGTGTAAGTAGCGAAGCCTGTTGGTCCAGGGCTTTTGTGATGCCCGTGGATCTGCGGACATAGAGCGATATGCCTGCTGTGCTTCCACCGTGTGTGTTAGGCCTAGTAATGGTCGCTGAAGGACAGTTCTTCGCAACAACACCGCTCTTCTCGATGTCATCAGTGGAGTGCTGAGATTCTGACAACGAGCTTGAAGCCGCAACACTATGCCCAAGCGACCGTAGAAGCGCGGTAGGGACAATAGAGAACGGGTGGTTTTCCCAGGGTCGCAGTGGGTTAAGTGTGGGAAAGTACGCGTAAGTATGTCGCCCTGGAACCGCCTGCCATCTTACATCCTTTACGTCGATCCTCACTATATCATCAGTGATTTGCGTCACCTCCGCCCTTCGCATACCGTTCTTTAAAATCCTCCCTACCCTGATCACCCGATCGAAGAACCATACAGCGCAAGCAGCGTACAGCCAGAGCTCATATCCCCACTTCCTAGCAAAGAGGATCTCGACATGGTACCATGATCCAGCAATGACGAAGATGGCCAAAATGATATGAATGATGAGAAAGATCTCATAGCTCATGCGACGGAAGTAGAGTGTTGAGATAATGACCATGATAACACTGGCGATGGTTGCGACGATGCCCCAGATCCAGTAAGGCTCCTTTTGCTCAGCATCTACTTCGCCTTGCCGCTTGTACAGCATGAACTCCAGGATCGAGTGCAGGATGATTTGGAGTGTGAATACCCGAGCCACCCATCTGTGTAGAAGCAGGTACGTCGAATGACTCCAGTTCGTAAGCCACAGGAGGATATTGTTTCGTCCAGCAAACAAGATGGTAAGCGGGGCCAATGCGAATGCAAGTACACCGGTCCGCGCGGAGACGTACGCCATGATCTCCTGCCAGCTATCCGGGAACCAAGAGTTTGCGGGATACTGGAACGAGTGGTACCCAGCAGCAGTTGCGATGATGTTGATGATCACAAAGAGGATGATGTACATTGTCTGACCAAGTGTAGGGGCGTTGCCAGCCGAGAATGGAAGAGAGCGGACATGGTATGTTCCAACAAGGGAGGGCCAGACGATGCGTGGTTTGAGCTTGTCGAGGATGGTGGATCCGAAGGGAAGGTACCCGAGGACAGTGATTAAGATTGGCGTGGCAAAACTAACTACTAGTAAAATAATGCTACACGAAGTATTAGCATGCATTACAAACCACCCGAGGCTTTTAGAAGGCAGTCATACCCGTATTTCGAGTGATTGGTCTCAGCGAGTTCAAAATGCTGCAACGCGCCACGTGTTGACTCCCAAGCTTCTGGGTCGTACAGTGCAGTAAAGTTCAACACCTCATCCTCTCCCAGTGCCTTAGTCGGTGGCGCCTGTCCCTCCATGCGAAACAGCGTCTCTTGGTACGTCCACTTGGGCTCTAACTTATTCCCGCGTTCGCTCTTTGTGACTCTTTCAGCCCAATACGCTTCCAGTTTGAACTTCTGTATATGCGTACATGTTTGGTTGATGCAGTAAGCGAGGGTAGTAAGCCAAGCCGTATCTTGGGCGTAGCATTCTGGAGAAGTAGCACTGCTACCGTGGTGGCCCCCACCTGCGTGATCCATGGCGGTGCATTCTAGGTGAGCGCTCGAGAACTGATCTCGACAAGCAAATGCGCAATTAGGTTGGTACACTAGGTCTTATCAGCGTACGACCTCACTGACTATCAGAGGTCAAATCACTTACTGGGAATATCATATCCAATGAAGGCAGAAGCTGTACTAGGCAGCGTAAGAGCCCACAACCCCAGTGATAATTCAGTTCTCATGGTCACTGTCTTGTTGGTCAACAAGAGCTTGGGTGAATGTCACCTTCCCAAGTGCAGTGCTGCTCACAAGTGTTATATACTCCTGCCAGAATGTCGGGTCCGCTCTAGACTTTCTTGGTAGATAGATAGCGTGGTTCACATTTACGCCATCGTGCGCATAGGGATACGCTCTGGCTGTAAATGTGCTCATATCAAAGACAATTATTGTATGGCCTTGCCGTAACGAACCTCTTCCTGTAGGAAACTTGCTCACTCTTTGGAGCAGTAAGACCGAGAAGCTGTTATTTAAGAAAACGACTGGGCGAATCATGAAATGTATATTACAGGCAAGATGAAACTAGAAGTGTTCTTAGGGTAGAAAACTAGCTCACCTGCATATATCCGTACTTGGCGTAGCTTGGCTAGTGCGACTGGTAAACTTCATTTCGTTTCAAGGGCTCAAGGAACGACGAGCTCCAAAATATAGAATTTATGTTTGATAAGTTCTTCGTCTAGGTTTCCGATTTTATTCTGCGGTCAGGCTAGACTAGAGCAAGCGTGGACAAGCATTCAGATAATTCGTCTTCTGCAGAAGTTTGTCGCTCCTATGTCCTTCCCCATAGAATAATCATTGATGATAGATCAGCTGTACATATTCGTCAGCGCGCAATTCATTTCATCTCTCACAAGATGATTGCCATGGGCGCGATGAATCGATGAACAGCAGCTCCTAAAGGTGCTCCACTTAGTTTCACCTTGGTGTTTCGTTGTGATTGTAGAACACTGCCATATGCCAATAGTTTTCACCAGCTACCCGTGTCTTCAAATTTCCCTACGCAATACCCAGTGAAATTGTATAGCCAGTAATCCTCTTCCGACGAGGTGTTATTTTCGGAGACCCCCAACCCCGACAGACCTGATAAATTCCGCCCTAGCCACGTCCAATCTACCTCTGCTACTCTTGAGGCAACCCCTAAGAACGGTGACCTTGGCAAAAACGGCCACCACTTCCCGAGATGATCGCACTCTAGATTTACCATCGGCAATGCACTAGTGTATAGTCCACTAGGCGATTTATTCGTCTCAATACTCGCAACGACGATCATGACGAACATGAACCCCATTAAAAGCAGAGTGTAGGCCCTATACCATATACTAGAGATGCAGGGGAGAATCGTAGTAGTAGTCTTTCCGATGTAGAAATAGTAAATATAAAGCGTGATGGAGATGGTGACCAAGGGGAAGTAGAATATGCCCACTAAAAAGGAGGTGGTAGTGTAACTAATCCAGCGGAAGCGGACTCCCGGCATGATGTACATCAAGGATATTACCCAGAAACTTCCGATTACCAGGAGGTAGAAAGAGCGAAAGATGCGGCTAGGCCAGGAAGAGCTAGGGGATTTGAATCGTGCGTCGATTTGAAGCGGCCTTATCAGGAAAGGGTCAAGGGCGTCGTAGGAATCTGCATTGCCAATGCCTTGGTCATCGATGATCATACTCAGGAGACCTTGCGGTAGCAGTTTATGCAGACTATCATCCCGCAGGGCGTATTCGAAGTCCTCAGTAAGCCAGGTGGCGGCGCAAAGTCGTTGAAGGCCTAGAATGGCAAGAGAGGAAAATATCCTATCTACAGCCAAGGGCTCGATATAATCGATATTTTTAATGCCATTAACGAAGGTAGTTATCGAGTACAGTGCCGAAACACCCTGTAGCGTCGTAACTATTGTCTTAAGCATTGTCACTGAAACTATCCGCACATGTGTGAGCTCTGGACGTCGCGTGCAGTACGGAGCAGCCGCAGACACCATGTCCTCCCCACCATCCCACCCCTTAGCCGTCCAAAAAATAGCGTTGCTAGCTGCAAGGTCATGGTGGCTCCAGTGGTTGGCACGCAGCCGCCGGTCCGCAATAGCGGCATATCGCCAGATTATCGAGGTTGGATTATAGTGACAAAGATAGTCGTGCCATTTAGGGCGACTGTGAGTAAGGTACGATATTTGAGGGGTCCCCGAGGCTATATGGGCGATCAGTGGGGCGAGGCAAAGAGTGAAGATGGAAACCCATTCGGGGAAATTGATGCATTGGCTATTGTAATGTAAAGGCCTGATGGAGTGTTCGGATGAAGGCCGCATGGGAGCGTGTTCTTGGTTCAACGAAAGCGTCTGAATAGCCTTTACGATAGATTGTTGGGAGCTGTAACACTGTTTATACCGCAGGTTGGGTCCCCGGCCATGTCCAGTTGTACGGTTGTAAGATGAGTCGGACTTCTCGGATTGTGCTTTCAACGTCTTTAACCATGGGAGAGTGCTTGAAAAGGGATTGTATGCAGTGGGGCATGAATAAGACTCGTGAAACCCTGTCGTACTGCAATCTTTTATTTGTCACCTGGAAATTGGTCTTGTGTGTACTACACTCGTGTCGCAAGAGTTTAGTGACTTACTGTTGCACAGTAATGCGCTCTGCTTAACGAGGGCAGCGATCTCCGTGATACTGACCGGTCTTCTAATAGCTTTCAGCCAATATGGTGATGTCGACAACGAAGGTCTAGCAAACTCATTTCTCTCCTTTCTTTTCGAAATAACATAAGCGTCCAAAGCAGGATGGACTGGAGATAGTTGGGCCTTGGCTGCATAGAGTACTGTTTCACAAGGAATGAACTGATTTCAGGCCCGGGAGTGATACTAGGTAGTACGAGGTCAGGCCTGTGCTTATGAAAACGCTTGCGTTGGAGGCTCAGATACGCACAACTAACGTATCACAATTCTGTACTTATAATATCATACCGTAGTAGACCATGTACATGTACACAGTTAAGCCCGACCACGAATAACTTCCGTTTAACATCACGTATTGATAATACCCTGGTTTTGACACATTTCTTAGCATTATTATCTTGGAGAGCATCTTAACTTCACGTCCTGACCCTGCGCTACAAGTATAACACCAGGAGATGGCCTTGGGCCATCCGCCTTGCGAAAGTTGCTCGACTCTACCTCCACATCGTATCGCGATAGTAAGATGGCTACAAGTGCGTTGATCGATCGACTTGCAAAGAAGCGTCCAGAACATAGTGTGTACCGCTACCCCATGGTCGATACGAGAGAGTTTTTGCTAGCTTTGCGTTCTCGCTAAAGCGATATGCTTGCATGGAGTTCGGTCCTGAGCCCCAACCTTCGGGATCGAAGTGGAGCTCTTTGATAGGTAGCTGTATTTCTGTGAGGAAAAGGGCTCAGTAACTAGCTGAAAACTACTCACCATGACCTTGTTGTCGGGCCTAAGCGACTTGCACTCTATAATGGAAGTCTCAGTTACTACACGTGCGAGAGAACTAGTTGATAGAGCTTCGCGAATGATCCTGTGATAATTACCTTCGCTTGAAGGATGTCTTAGGCAAAGCCATTTAGCAGTTGGAGCAAGAAATTTCAATTGCACTATTCCTAGTCTCGGAAGGCCTTGATAAGTCCTGGCTGCATCTGACCGAGCTCTGGACCCGAATATGCATCGGTGTCCTCACTGATCAAGAGTTTCATGTAGAGATCGAGCAATGATACTGAGAATGATCCTTCTGCCCGCGAGCTCACCGCTGGCTGATCGAGCTCGTACTCAGAAATGCCAATCTAGTCTCTCGCGTCCGGCACCAAAATGGGTAGTGCGCTGCACTCGGCTCGTAAGTATCATTTGGACGTACTCAGCATGGGATCCCATAGTCCAGTGTACTTGGCCACGCTTCCACCATAACGGAGTATGCGCTGGTTACGGCGGCTTTACCCGTCACTTTGAACGCCAAGAAGTATACGGCATGCTCACCGTGGTCGTGGACGATTTATCGGACGACATTAATCCGTGGGCCGGCAATTGCATCCTCTCGTGGTCTCGAGCGCGCAGTATGCACCAAGCAATAGAAAAAGGATTCCAAGCAGCTTTCAACATGTTATGAGGACATGTTCGGAGTCTAAGACCGTGAGATTCCGAGGTGCTCATTCCCAAAGGCCATGCCTTCCAAGCATTCCAAACGCGGCGAACGACGGCTGATAGACTTCTTCCATACCGATACGAAGAATACGCTCATTATACCAAGACGAGGTTACGCATCAATATAATCGCTTGTGAACTACCAATGAGAATTAGTCCGAAAGCGCTGAGCCGCCCGGTTTGCTTTCACATGAAACGCATTTCGCACAATCCTGCAGATCTTGTACTGCTGCCGAGGCTATTCCTCGCTTCTTATAGAAAACTCAACGCAGGATTAAGCTCTGTGGGGATGAGAAATCTGGAGAAATGCTTTATCGATACCCCGCGTTCTGTCCACGCGGGACCAAGCGGGTGCCCCTGAACGGAAACAAGCCCGTCACTAAGGGATGAACCAACGTTTTCCGGTTATTCTCCATACGTCGCAATGCACAACCAGGTTCACCGCTGACCGGAGAAAGAGTTGCTGTACGGAATACGGAGCCTTCTGATATCTCTATATTGTCCCGCAGTATGATGCCGTCATCTTACTGTTGCTTTGCGATTATATCTAGGAATTGCTATGTACACCTCAACAATTGATCGTCAGGGCGCCAAATAGAGGAACGGAACGCGATCAACAACCTTACTAGTACCAGCCTAGGTCGTGACCCTGGTTCATCGAATCTGTCGGTACATGGTACCCTGATTCGTCCGCTAGTAACAACAACAGGCTATGTATCTCATGACCACTCGAGAGTTAATGTACAAGCGCCCTTGGCTTGCGCGTTGGACACCCTCTTTTCGCAGACTAGGCTTACTTCGAATGGTTCCCCTGGCTAACAGACTGTCGGTCAAGACCTCATAGGTCAGACGCCATGAACCCCATAGTCGACATTCATCCTAGTAGGTTACTTACGGTTCTCTTCCCCGGAATGGTTCCGATCTGCAACTCGAAGTCTTGTAAGATGCTATTCAGGCAGGGGTCCGTCTGCAACCACGGCGAATATCGCGGAGGATGGAGTAAAAAGGTCGCAAGAGACACATCACCTGGACTTCGTGGACTTCTCTTTGCCGAACACTCTGCGGGGAAGACCAATCCTTAGCTTGTGATTCTTCACTTGTCGTGAAGATTAAATACTTCTTGTTGCACAGGTATTGATAGAGTAGCCCAGGTTCACAAGCTTCGATTTTGGTAGAAGGCAATATCCAGACGACACATCCCATCATGAAAGTTACAATAATCCTCCCACTTCTTCCCTTAGCTTTTGCAGCCCCAGCGCCTCTTGGAAAACGCGCCGACCCTACAGTCATTGCGCCATCACCACAAGCAACCGTAGTCGGTAGTAACATTCTTGGTGTTGAATCCTTTAAAGGAATCCCATATGCTCAACCACCCGTCGGCCAGCTTCGCCTCAAACCACCTCAGCCCCTCATATCTGCGCTTGGAAAAGTTGATGGCACCGGCATCCCAAAAGCCTGTCCGCAATTTTTCTTCAGCGTCGACCAATCCACATTCCCAACCAGCGTTCTTGGGACGATCCTCAATACGCCGCTCTTCCAAGCCGCGACCAATGCCGGAGAAGACTGTCTGACCATCAATGTTCAAAGACCGGCTGGAACTAAAGCAGATGCTAAGCTCCCTGTTCTCTTCTGGATCTTCGGTGGCGGTTTCGAGCTAGGCTCAACTGCTATGTACGATGGCACCAGTCTTGTCGCAGAATCAGTCGCTCAAGGTAAACCCATCGTTTTCGTAGCCGTCAATTACCGTGTTGGCGGTTTCGGTTTCATGCCTGGTAAAGAAATTTTGGCAGACGGTTCTGCCAATCTGGGCCTTCTCGACCAACGTCTAGCCCTGCAGTGGGTGGCAGACAACATTTTGAACTTTGGGGGTGATCCTGAGAAGGTTACTATTTGGGGCGAGAGCGCTGGAGCCATCTCCGTGATGGACCAGATGATGTTGTATGATGGTAACAACAACTACAATGGCAAGCCACTGTTCAGAGCTGGCATCATGAACAGCGGATCAGTCGTGCCCGCCGATCCCGTAGATTGCCCTAAAGGGCAAGCTATCTACGACAGGGTACGCTCCTTTCCAAAACTTCTTATGTGTTTACTAACCAGCGCAAAGGTTGTTAAGGAAGCCGGATGCTCAGGCTCCACTGATACACTCTCCTGTCTTCGCGGCGTCCCCTACACCAAATTTCTCAACGCAGCAAACTCAGTCCCTGGAATCTTGTCTTACTTCACAGTGAATCTATCCTATCTTCCAAGGCCCGATGGCAAAGCCCTCACTGCCTCCCCAGATGTACTTGTCGCAGCGGGGAAATACGCAAAGGTACCGTTTATTGTCGGCGATCAGGAAGACGAAGGTACACTGTTTGGTCTCTTCACAGCGAACATTACGACAACGAAGGAGATTACCACATATCTCTCAACCATCTTCTTCAACAACGCGAGTCCGGCGCAGGTCGACCAGTTGGTGAAAAGCTATCAGACGATCACCGAAGATGGCTCACCATTCCGAACTGGGCTACTGAACAACTTCTACCCACAATTCAAGCGCGTTTCCGCTATTCTTGGAGACATTACATTCACCCTCACACGTCGCGTCTTCCTCGAGATCGCTAGCCAAGTCAATCCTGGCGTGCCGTCGTGGTCATACCTCGCAACATACGACTATGGCACCCCCATCATGGGAACATTCCATGGTTCGGATATCCTGCAAGTATTCAACGGTATCTTGCCGAATAATGCTGCGAAGACTATTAGAGGCTATTATTATTCATTCATATATAACCTAGACCCGAATGAAGGAAACAATTTTGGGGAGTGGCCGCAATGGAGTAAGAGCAAGAAGTTAATTGATTTTCAGGCGAATAAGAATGGGTATCTGGATGACAATTTCAGAAGCGATTCGTATGACTTCTTGAAGCAGAACGTAGCAAGCCTGAGGGTATGAGAAGCTGGAAATAATGAGGCCATGACTTAGTTAATCGAAGTTGATCCTGTCAACGCATAATAGTATAATAAATACCAATCTTGTCTACGTCACATAAGACTACAAAGGCTTCTCTTGCATCTCCTAGCCTGCACGTTACTCATGACTGAAACTGCGTTAAATAGACTGTGACCGCTTCAGGGTTACCTTCGCTATCTAGACTTGAGGTCGAGGCCACACTGAATGGTAACTGGATTTACTGACTTCCCTTGTTGCTGAACTGAAGACGAGGCCGTTATGTTCATTAATATCGAATGAGCTTGGGATACTCGTAGAATGACTGGCTACAGCTAATGCTCTTATAAAAACTTGTCCAAGTCCCACCCCAATCTGATTGTAATAATGGGTATGGGGTTCGTGAGAATACGCCTTCAATGGCGGCTTGGACTCTCAACGGTTTGCATTATTGCAAAACGAGGAGGAGCGACTCCCCGCCGGGTAAGCATATTAGCGCGTTAGGAGTCGCAAAGGCCAAGTACGATATTCTGCACAAAGGAAAAGCATGAGAAACAAGATTGAATACTAGGAGAATGATTATGACTTGAAGTATGCGGAGCCTCCAACCCTGCTGATGATATGCCAAGCCACTAGCACCGAATGCGTGCAAGATCCATTGATACCCTGGAGTAACACATTGAGCTTCCACTGCGCGACTTGAGTGTGTGAATGAAGAACAGTATCTATACTCATATCGTGAGCTCCATATATACGGCGGCTTTACTCAGAACACATCCTCACGCGGGTGCCATCCCGCGACAGCAGTAATACCAATTGCCACGCCACACGACTTACCTAGCCATCTCCACCTTTAAGTCGCGCCGCACACCATTCCCACCATTCACACAGCAAACAGTACGCCCGCCACCCGCCACAATGAACAACTACTCCTTTCTCGATTCCACCAGCCAGCCGGCGATGCCCCGGCCGCCTCCTTCCCCTTCAAACTCGCAAACAGGTTCGCAAGTTAACGGCGGCCAACAAAACGGCATACCGATGGTCAACGGTTTGCCCTCCGGGGGCCAGCAGACGGATATGAATCACCTATGGGCGGTGGTGCAGCAGCTGAGCCAGCTCTTGGAGGAGAATAAGGCGCAGACAGCAGGAATTGTGAATGGTGTCGCTGCGATACAAGGACGGGCAGCTGAGGAAGGTGGTGCGGTCGGAGAGATGGGGATGAGGGAGGTCAATGGGGAGTTGAACGGTATGCAGTCAATCCTTCTTTTTAATACGGAAGCTTGTCAAAATGGACAACACAAGGGAAGGAAAGCGATATGGATAGTCAACATTGGGATGCACGGAAAACTAACAACTTACACAGCAGCAACGAATGCCCACCAAATCTCCACACTCCAAACCCAACTATCCTCCGCCCAACAAACGATTTCCGCCCTAACCGCCACAAACACTTCCCTCAGCACCCTACTGACAGACTACGAGTCCGCGCTAACGCTCCTCCTCGATAAACTGCGTCCCTACGCCTACTCCCAAACGACCTCCATCCTAGCCTTGCACAAACACTACCAGGCTCTCTTAGACACCGAGCGCAGCACCTCTATGGGCTTGAGGCTGGAGCATGCAGAGTGGCAAGCAGGACTGAGTCGCGTGGCGGAGAATGCGAGGAATGCGTTGAGGGCGCAGGGGGAGGTGGAGGAGGGGCTGAGGAGGGAAGTCAGGGATCTGAAGGAGGAGAATAGAATTTTGAGACGGTTGGTAGGCTGGGAGGAGAAGGAGGGGAGTGACGACGAGCAAGAAGAGAAGGTTCAATAATGATGATCTGGGAACTACGAGAGTGTGAGATCGTAGGCTACTTTTACAATAGTTGTGCATAGCGTTGGCGTTTTGGAGATGATATCATGGGTCTGCAAGCTTTTGGGAGTTCAAAGAGCTCATTGGGGATGTGACGCTATTTGGGTCTGTTTACGGACAACCTTTCATTGAAGTGCGAGGACATGTCAAACACTGTAAATGGAAATGTATTCAAGGCGTCACAACTTACGCCTCTGAGAGCTTCATCAACTCATTATTCATTGCTTCAGTTTATGCTTGTATTATGCCTAATTTGCTTGTCGTCCCACTGCCTCCAGAATACGTCGTCGTTTATAGCTTCTCCTTCTCATCCTCGATCTCGCAGAATGCCTTGAACGTCACCAGGCCCTCTCCATCCTCGACATCGGTGTCACTCTTGACTACGACCTCCGCTGTAGCACCAACGAAGAACACGTAGCCCTCCTCAATCGTCTCTTCCTTCGGACCAACGCTTATCGTGCCCTTACCTTTTGTGCACAGGATGATGCTCGGCCCTTGGATAGGATCAAAGGTCGCTTTTGCGCCCTTCCTGTTGAGTGCGGTTCGCACGACGGCGAACTCAGGAATCGGTGGGTTGTACAAAAGGCTCCCTGAATTTGAACTATATGCCGGGGCGTTTAACGTAACGTATGGGTAGTCGACAGGATCCATCTTCTGCTCGCTAATCGGTGCATAGCTATACGTCAACATCGTCGTCAACGTATCCACATCCTTGAACTTGGGTGTGAAGCCCGCGCGAACCACATTGTCGGAAGACGCCATACATTCGATGATGTCACCGGAGAGGTATGCATGAATATCGTCGGCCTTGAGGAACATGGCTTCGCCAATCTCAAGCTTGACATAGTTGAGGAAGAACTGGACGAAGAGGCCGATGTCTTCGGGGAATTGAGAGTTGAGGCGGATGACGAGGTCTGCGAGCTCTTTTCCATCGTTTGAGGGACCTCCTTCACCAGCAAACTGTGCACCTTCTGATTCCGCAGCTTTGATGAGTTCTTGTGATGCTGAGGCAAGAGCATCTTTGTCAGTGTTCATGACTTTTGTAAATGCAGACTGTAATGCCTTTTTATTGGCCTGGATGTCTGCATCTTTATCGGATGTCTCTTTGCCTTTGATGGTGTCCTCGAACTGCTTCGCTTCTTCCTCACCGACAAGTTTGCGCAATGAGGGAACGGTCTTGAGGAAGTGTGCGATTTCGGCTAGGGGTCGGAAACCGCAGAGTCCATCGAAGGGTGTGACGGCAATGGTCATTTCAGGTTTATGGTTGTCATCTAGCACACTTGATCAGCCTAGATTCCACAACGTTGTTGACTGGATACTGACCTGGGTAGTTCTTGGGGTCTTTCGCATGCAGTTGTTCCGCGAGCTTCTTGTTAGGATGCGCCTGTATGCTCAAGGCCTTGTTGATGGAGAGGACTTTGAACAGGAAGGGAAGCTTATTCTCGTAGCGCTCAGCAATGTCCGAAGACAGTAGTGCTTGGTTATCCTGGACGAGATCGAGGAGCGTTCGTTTTGTCTCGAGGTCCTTCGAAGGAAGCGAGGGGTGAGTTCCCATCCATAGCTGTGAACGTTAGCAAGACAGCGAAGATTAAGTATTGCAGGAGACATGCCTCAGCGTAAGGCTTCTCCTCTTGAATCGAGAAGTCGGAAGCCGTTGCAGCAGCGAACTTAGCGGCGGCGGACGTTTTGCCAATTTTGCCTGGGTCGCTTCAGCATACTGCTGAGATGATATAAATTATGACGCGGGGCATCGCACCCCAGTCGTAGCTGTTTACACCTACAAAACGGTCAACTGATGTTCAAATCGAATTTCCAAAGCTTGACCTTACCGCATTCTAGTCTGATGAGAGGATTACGCATCTTGAAATTCGTCAATTCGTGATGTGATGAGCAAAGGGCAGCGCCGGACTGGCAAGGGAGCTTTTGGCGGGGTCCACGTGTTTACCGCCTCCGCATAATCGAGACACTGCCGTTGGAATAAGCTCCATCGGACCCGCTCTTAGTGCGGCTCTCGCCCTGCGTCTGCTACACTACCCTAGCACTTGCATTATCACTCTTCTCGTCTCCATCTCCATCCCCCTCTCACGAAGCTCACGACTCTCACCCATGAACAACCGGCGACCGTTGAGGTGACGCAAATAAAGTCGGGAGTGCGGAAGGCGCACCTTCCGTCAAAATGGCCGCGCGCAGCAGGCCTCGAGGTGGGCAGCTCAAAGATGAGTTCGACGAGGAAAGGTCAATTTGGAACTCGATCAAGAGTGACGGTAAACGGGTTGACCAACTTATGGTAAGAAGCTTTTTAATGAGCATCAGCCGTGTCAAACACCACTCGTATCCCTTGGGTGTATCATCAAAAATTTGCTTGTTACAACAAGTTGGACTCAACATTCTCGCTCCCAAAAGAAACAGTCGAGTAGAAGAGGACGTGCAGAGAACCGGACGAGATCAGAAAAAGGAATTTTGCCCTACCCTCGATTGATTAGCGAATACCTCAAGGTCTCGCTTGATTCTATTCAGTTGCGGCTTCCCAACACCCTGCCGGACCATCGTATCGTCAATGACCGCCTTTAATCTATCTCTCGCTCTGTGTACATCTCTTTCTCTCAACCATAGACTTTTATTCACTTCATACGCTCCACATATTCATCTAACTCGATCTCAAGTAATATGGACTGACCTTGCACAGAGAGAAGCCGAGGCCATCCGGATCAGACTTGGCGAACTCAACACCGAGCAAGATGCCCGCATCGGTGCGCTTCCCAGTTACTCATATCGTTATGCTCGATCTGCTTACATTTCTTGTTTCAACAGCGCGAGGCGCGGAGCCTTCTTCCCGCATTGACGACGAACTTGAAAAGAACCTACGCGAGGATATCCGCCTCTGCAACGAGATCCAGACACTCCTCCAGCCGATAGAAGGCGGAAACGATATTTGCACGCAACTAACACTCCTTTCTGCCCTCCGTGCGTCTGAAGAGGTCACATCCTCAGCATCACGTGCGACCAGCGTCGGTGGAAAATCCGGTCGCGACCGTCAGGGCAAGAGGAAATTAACTGATGTCGACGATCGTGACAGCATCGCTGCGGATAGTCCTGGTGGTCCGAGTCCGAAGGTAGTCATCAGCAGTCAGAAAGACAGGCTCGTGGCGAAGTCGGGTAGTAGTCGAGCAGGCTCAGTGCCTGTTAGAGAGGGAAGCGTAAAAGTGGAAGACGATAAAGACGATATGGGTAAGGGTAAGAAGGCTCATTATTCTTCCAGGTCCCAGTCCTCCGCTAAGAAGAACGGCACTCGCTGAGCGATGGTCTCTTCTTACAGTGTTTGGTACTTTTCTTGAGACGGCATATGATACCCACTCTGGCATATTAGACTCGATTAAAATGGCTTGTTCTAGGTTTGTAGTCTCATAGACAAACCTAATCTCATTTGTCTTTCCTATGTATATTGCCTCCATTCTCAGTATCATTCCTTCATCTACTCCCTCCCTCGGTTCCTGTCCGTCTATCTCCTTTCCATCTCATCTTCCATCAAACGTCTCCATCACCAAGCCCATCTCCATCTAGACTTCCTATCGTTCAACCCAACTGACGAATCTCAGACGCCCGCCCCCGCCTCTCCCCCCAAACCGAAGTCCTCTACCGCAACAATGCCAAAAACCGCTCCTCCTCCAGCTCCGCAAACTACGAAGGCGAAGGCATCCTCTGCCGCGTCACTAGCGTAATCGGCGAAGGCAAACAACGCCGCTACGAAATCATCGACGCAGACCCCGACCCTCCCACACCCTCCATGCCTTATAGAGCAAGCGTAAACCATCTTATACCCATTCCGCCACTAGCGAGCAATTTGACGCTGCCGGATCTACCAAAGGGCAGGAACGTGCTCGCACTGTACCCGGGCACAACTACGTTTTACAAGGCGGAAGTTGTTGCAGGATGGAAGGTAAGTGATTGGAAAGTTAAGAAGGAAGATGGAGGGAAGGAAGGGGAGCAGGTTGAGAATCTGGTTAGACTTAGATTTGAAGGCGAGGACGAAGCGGATCGGGAGATGAGTGTTGAGAGGAGGTATGTCTTGCCTGATAAATGATTGGTACGATGCAACGAGCCACCATGGGTTTTGGATACGGAAAGAGAAGGGTTACAAGAGAAAGAAAGAAAGAAAGAAAGGACTGGAGCACTTTCGCTTGGCAGCTTTTGCAGGAGATTATGGGAATGAAAGTTGTTGGATTGACTGGTACATATGGGTCGCATTTTGGCGTAGTTACACAGGCTTGATTTTGCTATCGTTTATTATCTAGTTGCATGATATGTTAGTTCCTATTCATTCGTATTTCATCATGAGTAAGCTTCACCTGCCATTTTTCGTGTCGTTCTCGCCAAAATTTGGGTATCATTCGTCTATCTTCTACTGTGGCAGCCATGAGCTGTCGTTAGCCCTCTATTATGGTCATGCGGATCCCAACTATGTTTGGTGGCTGATCTGTATTACATAAAGCGTGACGGCGAGGAACCACTTAAGTCTTCCAATATTGCTCTTTTGGATCGATTACTTTTGCCTCAGCATTTCATGCACATCAAAACCCATCCACAACTCCCTTCTGTTTCTCCTCGTCTAATCTTTCCTTATTAACCGTCCACCACCACTCATGGTTCTCATTGCTACACTTTCCCGGCTCCTCATCCCACGGTTTGGGACTCAAGATATAGTGTATGTTCTTCACTTCACCATCCCTCCATATTTGATGGTGGACGCCCTCCCAACGCAGAGTCTTCAGTGCATTGTAGATGTAGGGTAGCGCAACCCAGCGCCCGTTGAACAAGTCGCCTAGGAGGGATTGATCTGCGAAGTCGTATGACATGGACGTCTCGTTCGAGAGCTGCTCAAGGATGAGATTGTATACGGCAGAGGAGGGGTTTACGACTTGGAGCCCACCGTTGGGCATGCCGAGGCCAAAATTTGATGGCGCTCCTTCTTTCTGCGCGAGATCTGGCTTGTCGTGCTGGGACGTGAAGGCGCAGTTCTCCGGGATCCTGTCTTCAATTAATTGCCTGTTTGAGGGTATGGGGACGGGAGTTGTCACCAGTCCTTGGGATAATGCGGCTTCTTGAGTGGGTTGCATACGCACGCATGGCTCGCAGCAAATACTCTGTTTCCCTTACCGGCCTTACTTGGCGGATCGAGCTCCAACTCCATGAGTTCATCCATGTTCTTTAGGACCAGCATATCGCTGTCCAGTTGCACTACCCTATCATACTCCTCTAAAGAGAAGGGTGTGAGTTTGCTCCAGCAGTCATAGAAGCGGGGATCGTTTGTGAAGTCTTTTTGCACTTTCGGAAGGAGGTATTTCACATGTTGTTTTGGTATGCCACGCTCATCGAGGGCTTTATGACCTTCTGGTGGGAACGTGTCCGTGTAGAGAGCAACGAGCGGGTATTTGGACTTGTGCTTCTTGAGGCTGTAGTCAAGGGTGAGGAGGCCGGTGAGGTAGGCTGTGTTCGTGATGAGAGTCGTCCACACTGTGGTCTTTTTAGTATGCCATATCAAGTATGCCTTGCACTATTTGGACGTACCTTTCTTCGACTGAACACCCGCCGACTCTGTGGTAAGACTCGCTGTGGTCATAGCTCTTCAATCCCTCTGTAGGTTATTTGCTGTAGTAGGAAGCTTGTCAGTACAAAGGATTAGCTGAAGATTACAACTTAGATCAGAGACTACAACATGTCTGGCCGCGCGCAAGGTAAGCTTTGGAGGGGTCAGAAACGCTAAGTGACGGTTGCACCAAAGCTCCGACAGAGGCCGATGGCGGAATCCCTGTCGAGATCGTCACCATCCCACATCGCGGACGCTTGTGCGTTTCCGAGCGAGAGCTCTCGATGACCGCTGCTGGCTGTCAGCGTTGGATGAAGATATCCACGTCTTTCTCGCTCGAGCGCTCCGACTCATGTTTACATTCTCAATTCCTGATCGTCAAGACGGCATGCTTCCGAGATCAAACGTGAGAAGAAGATACTTGCGACAATGTCTGCCACGGTCATGAAGACGGGCGAGAAGCCCGCGGCAACCGCCCTAATAGCTACTTCGGAGGAGCCTCAGAAGTCACCAAAACACTATCGAGGCTTTGTTGCAGGTGTTTTCTCCGGCATTGCGAAACTCTCAGGTACTGCGCTCGCGTGCAATGCATTCTATGGACATATCGCTAACAGCTCCAGTCGGCCACCCCTTCGACACTGTCAAAGTCCGCTTACAAACAACCGACAAGTCGCACTTCCGAGGGCCAGTGGACTGTTTATTGCAAACAGTGAAGAAAGAAGGGTTTACGGGCTTATACAAGGGTGCCACACCGCCATTGGTAGGATGGATGTTCATGGACTCGATGTACGCTGTTTCTCTCTCATGAGTAAACCACGGTACAATTACTACAACTAGTGCTAACATTAGAAAGTATGCTAGGCTCCCTGAGCATGTATCGCCGCCTCTTAAACGACTCCATCTTTAACCCACCCCGCCTGGGCGAATCCCAGGGTAAACTCCCCATCGTCGGTCACGCAACAGCAGGCATAATGGCGGGCTGGACAGTTTCCTTTATCGCCGCGCCAGTCGAGCACATCAAGGCGCGGCTACAGGTTCAGTACGCGGCAGATAAGAGTAAGAGATTGTACAGTGGTCCGATCGACTGCTTGCAGAAAATCTGGCGCGGCCACGGCGTACGCGGCGTGTACCACGGTTTAAGCGCAACATTACTCTTCCGCACATTCTTCTGCTTCTGGTGGGGCACATATGACCTTTTCACACGGCAGTTGCAGAAGCACACAGACCTCTCGACGCCTTCGATAAACTTCTGGGCTGGTGGGCTGTCGGCGCAGGTCTTCTGGATGACGAGTTATCCCAGCGACGTGGTGAAGCAAAGGATTATGACAGATCCACTAGGGGAAGGGAGACAGTTTCCAAGATGGAGAGATGCAGCGAAAGCGGTATGGAGGGAAAATGGGTGGAGAGGCTACTGGAGAGGCTTTGCACCCTGCTTCCTGAGGGCATTCCCGGCCAATGCCATGGCACTCGTCGCATTTGAGGGGGTCATGCGGGCTTTGCCAGAATGAGATTGATGCAAGATGTGTGAGCATTTGACACGGTATCTGACGACCACTGTATATATGGATCCACGAGAATGGCTTCAAGGACGACGTCAAGAGGCATACGGACCAACAGAGCCTTCGACAGCTGGGCGAGTGTCAGTAAGATGCTAGATAGCAAGGAATGCCCTGAATAAGAGGCAAGACTTCTTTGAGCCAAGTCAGATTGCTGATTGCACGTCATGACTCCTATTCTCCCCAAAGCTGTTCTTCTGATAGCCCCCTTTTCCCCCAGGACTCTGCTTTCGGCACGTGCTGAATGAATAACGTCATGAACTATGACGTCTAGGCGATAGGGATTGAGGGCTAAAACGACTATTCTAGTAGGTATAATTGGGCATTGTAACACTTAACGGTACGGTGGAAGAGCGATATGGGTCGATTTCTACCCAAAGATGCACAGGACGGTGCCTGAAACATTCAACGGCGTCTTGGGCTTCCAGAAAGGATCTCGCATTCAACCGCGCCGCGTTCCGACATGCAATGCCATGCTACGTCGGAGAAGTATGAAGGTATCAATCTCAGGAGTAGCTCCGCGTACCTGCATACTCTTCGTCATGGTTAATTTGATGGCGACGGCAAAGGTCGCACCGCATCACTGTGCACTACTGGAGTGACAATTGACTAGCTACAGATGCTTTGCAGGAAGTGCGCATGTGCAAGCAGCTGCAGGTCCTTCATCTTGCACAGCATCTCGAGAAATGAACGATCCTGCTCCGTACCCCTTTTTGTCCGAAGATAGTGGGAGCGCAACCTGTCAATGTCAAGCGAGCGTTGCGCGCGCTGGAGTGGGGCTTGCGCTCGGGCGCCGGTTGGCTGCCGATCTGCAACGCGCCTGGCTTGTTTCACCCTGAGGCGTGAGGACCTGATCTCTGAACAGCGCCCACCGACAACTTTACACGGCCAATTCAAAATCCCCCGAATATCTCGTATCAGCTGGAGAGCCCACTGTCCACGCTCACAGCCTTTGTTTCCTCGACTACCGAAGTCACAGCACATCTCTGCGCTACGGTTTGACTCTCCGCGCCAATTAAGATTGTCTGCAAGCCTCGCGTGGACGCTATCAACACCTCCATCAACCCCTCTGCAGCATACCTCCACCGACGATTGGCAACTAGAAGCACTCAGCAGTTCTAATCGACTCTGTCGAGCGAGGAATAGACAAGATGGGCGCGTCAGTATCTAAGATAATGGCCAAGATCTTCGGATCTAAGGAGATGCGATTGTTGATGCTGGGTCTGGATGCAGCGGGAAAGACCAGTATGCTACCACCTCTGACACAGCCCGCCTCACCCACTTGCCAATACTCTCACTTCCATCTTGTCGCACTTTTGGCCTTATCAGGAGCAATTGCTGACTACTATCTGCACAGCGATTCTCTACAAGCTCAAGCTCGACCAAGACGTAACCACGATCCCCACCGTTGGCTTCAACGTCGAAACCGTAACGTACAAGAACACCAAATTCAACGTCTGGGATGTTGGCGGCCAGGACAAGATCAGGCCGCTGTGGAGACACTATTTCTCTGGTATGTTGGGCCGCGAGGGGAGTGTTCCGGGTAGGCGAGCATACGTGCACTGCATAGAGCTCTCTCTACCCGCCGAAACTCCGCTTGTATATGTATTAAACACGGGTGTCTACTAACGAAATGGTGCAGGAACCCAAGGTCTCATCTTCGTCATCGACTCAAATGACCGCGATCGTATCGACGAGGCCAGAACAGAACTTACGCGCATCATTCAAGACCGCGAAATGAAGGATGCTCTGTTGTTGGTGTTTGCAAACAAGCAGGATCTTCAAGGAGGTATGCATATCCCCTCTATGCTCCCGACCTCTACAGTACTCCACTGCAGTACAATGGGTGAGAGGAAAGTGAAGCATTGTTGGCTAATATGTTGGCAGCTATGCGACCAAAGGAAGTCTCAGACCGCCTACAATTAGACAAGATTGCGAAGGACCATGTGTGGAAAGTCGAGCCTAGCTGTGCGACAACGGGAGAGGGTATTTTTGAGGGACTGGTGAGCCCACAATTTCTGTTCGCTAAAGAGAATCTACTGACAACAACTAGGCGTGGCTTTCAAACAACGTCAAGCTTCCTGCTGGTGGCAAATAAGTCCTCTCGCCTTCCTCCCTTCGACATCTGTACGACTGCATGCACTCTGTCATTTCCCTGGCTTCCTGCATATACCCGGATTCCTCTTTGTAATGCCCCTTCGTGACCTTTTACATGATTTCTAATACCAGCCACTATGGCTCTTTACTTCATTCACGCTTCTCCTCTTTCTGATTCACGTGTGTGGATTGAGATACCCTCCTCAGATTGAACTCCCTGTATCATGGATGTACTTTGTAGATTGACGCTTAGTCGAGATTCGATCATTGTTCATAGCGCGCGGCGACGTGTGACTCATTAGGGGTTTTGAGCTGATAGATGATTATATGGACGTGTACGAACTTTCTGCTTGGTCTTTGCTCATATCTTCTCTTGGCTTCCGGTGTTCTATCTGATTTCTCGTGAGCGCGAGCTGACAAGTGTAGGCTTATCTAAATGCATTCGTTACTCCGTTTGGTCACACCACAAGCATATATTCGGACATCATTCTCACGTCCCTGCGCGATTCCCATGTGAGCACTATATATATGCCAAGGGAGTCTAGATTTTGATGTTATCTTTCTTTGTTGCATCTTTTAAGATCACTATTAGACTCTGTTCGCACCAGTGCCTCGCTACGCGATGCAAGATTATGTTGGAAGCAAAGGTGCACCACCTTGTGCCTTCTCGATACGGCGCAAGACACTCGAGACGGGTAAGCGCGGCCCAGATCTTCAGCTTCCGTGTCGGGCGTTTCTATCTATAACCTGGTGCCTGGCTGGCTATACGACACTGGTGAGAATTGGCCTCCGCCGGAACGTCATACTGTGTAGCACTAGCTTCTGCAATTGCTTCTCTGGGATCCTGCCTCAAACGTCAAAGAAGAAGCATGGCTACATCGCTGTGCTTCTTCTTGAAGTGCGCGGAAGGCGCATCGTGGTTGCATGATTCCCGCCAACCAGAAAGGTGAGTGCGCCCAGCCAACGAGCACCAGCCTTGTCTGACATGAGAGTCTGGATAGTTTTATGACACTATCTCCGACATCCTTCCGCTTGAACGCTATCGCTATTCCGATCAAAATCTTATCACTTAGCTCCATATTGTTCTAGACATCTTGTCTCTCGCTACGTACACCCACAACGCCATCCCTATACGTTCCTATCGATTTGTTTAGCTTTACGTGAGATTGTCTAATTTGCTTTGTTAGACACATTTGTCTCAGACATTCGGATATAGGGGTTTCTTGGAGCAAGCATCGAGTTATATATTAGGGCTTGCTGACGATACTAGACGGGATATCAGAGCAGAGTTTCACGAGCGGTTACGATACGACAAGGACTTTTCATTATTTGCTTGCAAATTCTGTGTTTGAGGAAGACGCTTGGAAGAAGGAGACATGTCGCAACGCGGTAGTAGTCAGCGAGGCAGAGGCAGAGGGAATGGTGGTGGCAAGCGTGGACGTGGACGCGGTGGTACTCAACGTAAGCTCAGCATTGTCATGGGCTTCAAGCATAGCTAACATATAAGCAGAAGGACCTTCCCCGCCAGACATGTCGAAACTGTCACTCGTTCCATCCATCCCCGTCAAAGTCGCTGTCGATGGCGGCCCCCTTGACATGGCGAAACCGGAGGTCGCACTCAAGGGCAATCCCGTCCCTGGCAATCCTGTTGACACCAAGTCATTCGACAAAATTCTCCAAGGCCTCCACGTTGCAGAGTTACAAGCCGAGTTTCCTCTTCGCAAAGCATATAGCAACCCAAACACAATGGTCTACACCAACCATTTCGCCATCAAACTCGATCCCAAGATGCCGCTGTTTCAGTACGAGATTAAGGGGCTGCCAGACAACATTGGAAAGAAGACTGCCAGAGCACTAGTTCAAGCAATGATCGAAAGTATCCAGTTTCTGAAGGATCATCAAAACGATTTCGCGACAGATCTATACGAGAGTATCGTCTCATGGATCGAATTACCAAAGGAGGCCTTGGGACCTGCGCCCGTATCTTCGACTGAGGGCAAAGATACTATTAGCCTGTGGCTTCAGGAGAAGGGCAAAGTGAACACATATCTTCTCCAACAATATGCTGAGGGCAAGACTCAGCCAAACAAGGTACGTATCATCCCCGTGCCCGCAAAAGCCGGTCACCACGTCGAGCGCTACTTCATAATAGCATGCTGATATATAATAGGCTGTCAATGATGAGATCAAGTCGATCAACAAAGTCTTGAATGTGGTCATCTCAAAGGCACTCAGCCGAGACTCCTTCTCTCTGAAGGCTAACAAATTCTTCCTTACTGGAGGCCATACACGTCTTAGCAACTCTCTCTGTACAATGCGGGGATACTTCTACTCGGTCAAACCGGGTATGGGCCAAATTCTTCTCAATCTCAACGCATGCACGAGCGCATTCTATCAGCCTATCTTGGTCAGCAACTTCCTACTCGACAGAGATTCCATCAAGAGCGAAGACGAGCGCAAATCAGTGTTGCGCGGCGTAAGGGTGCACTTGATATACGACCCCAAGTACAATAGACAGGAGCCAAGATCCAGAGCCGCCATAATCAATGCCTCTATGAAGACGATTGAAGGGCACGGTGAACCGTGTTCCAAGCAGACGTTCCTCCTAGAAGGTCGGAACGGAACGCCGGATGAGACAGTAACAGTCCAGGACCACTTTCAGAGGAGTAAGTCTTCTACAATTCACTATCTAATATGCTTAAAATGGATGCCTCATTGGGGTTAGAGTGTATCGGTTCTGACCAAAACAGCGTACTCCATGACTTTGCAATATCCCTACCTGCCGGCCATCAACTGTGGGACAGAAAGGAGACAACTTTGGTATCCTCCCGAGGTGCTCCGGATTCTCCCTTATCAGATCTACAAGCGCAAAGTACCAGACGGTTTAACCAGGACCATGCTTGACGTAGCTTGTCGTCCTCCGCAGGACACTCGAGCGCTCATCGAGCATGAAGGTCTACGTAAACTTGGCCTCAGTCCTTCTGAAGGGTTCGCGCCATTCGTAAGTCATCATTTCTTAATTAGACTTAGTTATGCATAGGTCTCGCTGTCTCGAGAACCACTAATTGATATCAGTCCGCCTGCCCTCCTATCCATATCGATTCCCGCATGCTTCAAGTTCCCGCTACTACCCTGCCGTACCCGACGCCCAATTATGGTAACGGGATTGTGGATTGGAGTAATCCGAGGGACGCGAGGGATGCGAAGTAGAATTTGATCGGCCGTAGATTTTTGCGCTCCAGCCCTCAAGCATTGTTCAAAGTCTTCATGATCGTCGTCCCTTGCAATGGGAACAATACCAAGCTGCAGGGTGCCAATCTACAGAAGGTCTGGAATGACTTCCAAAAAGCAGCGCAGCACACCTATGCCACTGGAGACTTCACATATGTCGGAAAAGCCATTTGCCCTCCTTTTGCGCAGACCCATATTGCCCGCCAAGCCATGGCTATGGCGGAAGAAAAGGGCGCCAATTTCGTTATCCTGCTTCTGGAAAAGAAGAGCGTAGCAGCATATTCGATTTTCAAACACCTGGCAGACTGCACATTCGGCGTGCATTCTCTTTGCATCGTTTACAAAGAGGACAAATCAGGAAGACCGTTCGGTGACCAGTACTGGGGAAACGTGATGCTTAAGGTCAATCTTAAGGCCGGCGGAATCAATCACACCGTTTCACAGGTCGCTGAAATCATGAAGGACACATTAGTCCTTGGGGCGTGAGTCTTCCCTTTGTTGGTCTGTTGAGGATGCCTGCTAACATGAGACAATAGCGATGTCACACATCCCGGATCAGGCTCGCTGCGAGGAACTCCTTCGATTGCAGCCATCGTTGGCTCTGTGGATCAATATGGTGGAAAGTTTCTTGGGTCGATGCGTCTTCAGCCAAGGGATACAGCATGCGAGGATATCAAAGACGTCGAGGGCATGGTGGTTGAGCGCATCAAGGCTTGGCTCTCTGTCAACAAAACTCTGCCAAAGAATGTTCTCTACTACCGGGATGGCGTGAGCGATTCGGTACGTGTTCTATCACCAGTAACTCCCAACACACACTAATTACTAAAGCAATACTCTCAAGTCAAAGAGAAGGAGCTCCCTCAGATCCGCAAAGCCTTTGCTATAGCCGCAAAAGAGGCAAACATCAAGATCGTCCCCAAATTCAAGCTCACGGCCATCGTAGTTGCAAAACGTCATCATGTTCTCCTCTTCCCTCAGTCAAACAACGCCAAGGATGCTATGCCAAAGAACGGCAATTGCAAGCCAGGCACTCTCGTCGACACCGCTATAACCTCACCGTACTTCCAGGATTTCTATCTTCAGTCTCACGATGGAATCAAGGGCACAGCTAAGTCAGCTCACTACTTTGTTCTGGAAAATGAGATGGGCAAACCGGAGAGGGTGTGGCAGGAATTCGTGAGTTAGACCTTTAGCACCCGACATTTGCTTGCCTAGCCTCACTACACTATGCATTCATTGAAGTTCACGGCTAACCAATTATGAAAGACTCACCGGCTCTGTTACACGTATGTTCGTGCAACCATGGGCGTCTCTTACGCTCCGCCCGCATACTACGCAGATCGTCTCTGTGAACGAGGCCGGTAAGTCGAAGGAGCTTGATATTCACGATAATCATCTGCTTGGCGCTAACATAGCATAGCTGCTATCTCCGCGACTACCTCGCTCCTCCACCCGATTTCGCCAAGGGTCACAAGAAGATGCGTACCGATCTAGAAGCAGAACTCAAGGCCAAACGCGAAGCTAAGTTCAAGCCTCTACGCGAACCCGGCCCGAAGGGTAAATCTGTCAAGAGTGCGGAAGAGAGGGAGCAGGAAGAGAGTGACAAAGAGACTGTAGAAAAAGAGGTAAAGCACCAGACATTTGAGCGAGCTAAGAAAGCTTTTTACGGGGAGAGGAATATTGTGAAGAATCCGTGGAAGGATAACATTGGCGGGACAATGTTCTGGATGTAGACACATCATGTGGAGAGGGACGAGGAGGAATGTTGTGAGGATAAGAAGGGAAGACATAAGGGGGTCTGACGTAGCATTTGTTGCTCACGGTAGTGTGATTTCATCGCGCATATTCTGCGTTTGACGTTAGTCATCACTGTCGTAAATACGGTGGCCCAATTCCTGTATTCTTGTGCTTTGTTGTGCTGCTGCGATAGACTTGCTTCAATAGACACACCGCGATAGACCACCCATTTGTGAAACTTGCAGGAATAACATCATGTTTCCCGTCTTGTCAGCTTTCCAAGGATATATTCGAATATGGCAAGGGAACTCAGCTCGCTTACAGAACGCACAGTCATAAACAAGGGCAAGAGTTGAAAAGATGTTGATATGTAAATTGCGAATTACTCACAGTCCGTAAAGAACGCGCTTCACCGGACTTTACCGTATAAACTCCTCCCCATATCCACACGAAATAGAACCCCGAAACGCCCGCAAATGCAAAATACTGCTTCACTCACAAAGCTCGCATGACTCCTTAATCCCAAGCTTCCTTCTCTTTAGCTGGCGTTCCCAACATGCCCATATTCGCGCCTCTGCTCCTCTGTCTCCTGCCCCAAATCTCCAGTCCCCAGTCATACATCTGCCACGCCCAGCCACCCGCCACCATGACACCCGAAATAACGTTCACAAGGCGGACGACTAATCTCCAGAAGCCGCCCCACTCTTCCACTACGCTCAGCATAATCGGCTCGATATCAAACTTGACGAATACGCCTGGCACGTAGTTCTCCGGTACTGTGTGGCTCTGACTAGTCACAGCGTATTGGTTCGTTTTGATAGCGTGCGTGGTGTGGAAGATGGAGGAAGCGGGGTGATTTTTCGGATTTCGGTTTACGGAGTCGAGGAGTGGAATGAGCGAAGAGTCGTCGGTGTAGATGGTCGGTACGATGGAGAGGTAGTACTGGAACTTGTAGAAGTGGTCATTTGGTGTAGGGGTCACGGCGATGGTGTTGTCGAGCGGGTTGGTGAGGGAGGGGTAATAAGGTCCGAAAGACATCTCACGGATGATGTGAGAGAAGTTGAATGCTAGGAACACACATTAGCAATCTCATCGCCTCTGACTTCTCGTCGCCACGCTTCAAACTTACTGGAATGATCCAAATGCTCGCCAAACTCCATGTATCCGTGGCCTCGCGCGGTGATGTGAAAGTCGCCCTGAACTTTATTTCCATCCAGGCTCCCGAAAATCCTACAACTATCCGTCTCGCCCCTGACCCTCGGCGTCTTGCTGAACTTCCTCCTCTTCGCCTTCCCTAGCTGCTCATGCACATCCCAGAGCTCTTCCCAACCCGGCGCACTATCCCCCTTGCCCAACTCATGCATGCCCCTCTCGAGGTTCTTTCCTGTCCAATGCGCCCAGATGGTGGGGTCCTTGCGGAGCAGGTCGCCGGCTAACGTGCGGTCGCCAGCTGCGTCTTGCATATTGACGTGTAAGTCGGCGCAGCGCATGGCGATAATGACGTCGAGATTGATTTGCATATCGTGGGATACGCCTTTCTCGACGGAGAAGGCTTGCGTGGTTGTGCCAGCGAACCAGCGCGTTATCTCGGACCAGGAGAGGTAGATGCATGTGAGGATGAGGGTTACAGTCCAGGCAGAAGAGTTGCGGCCTTGGACGAGGTACGTCTTTTTGGTTTTCGCTGCGATCTGACTGTTAGTCTCCAATCTCTAACATGCATCAAGTGTGTGTAATGTCGCATGAGCTCCAGCTTTGAAGAGTGGCAGTGGCAGCCGCAGGGTATTGTACGATGGATAGATTCAAACTCCCCCAATTGACTAGCGCTCGAGGTAGCACTTACGAAAAGCATCGAAACTCGACACTATCCCACCCTTCGAGGGTCCAAACGCATCCTCGTCATGGCCATGTTCCCCGAAGCCATTCATATTATGCACTCAACTACACAATCCGGGTACTAGAAACCCAATGACGAATTAGGAAAGCGTAATTCTGGAGAATCGCAGTGGGTGGGAGGTAAAAGAACGACGTTTGACTGCGGGAGATGTTCACGGCTCACGATCGCGAAAGGCCACCTTGAGTTGCGGCTGCGGCTGCAGTCCGTGCCCGCGGAAGAGGCTCTTTTGGGAAGGCCCGCCACGTGCTGCACTCTCACACATACTTCACGGTAGACAATAGATCCTCTATGCTATGGCACATGAACGCGGATATGCCCCGTTTTACGCTGTCATTATTTGTACCTAAGCATTCAGCCATAGGTTTATACACTACTATAGGCACACATCATGAATTCTTACACTGGCAAACTCCTAAGCACCCTCGTCCTTCAATCCACTGAACTTGGAGTCCCCTCCCTGCGCAAGGTCCCTGTTCGACACCGCGCCTGACGCAGCATCTCTCTTCGCAAAGTCCAGCTCCGCCACCCTCGCAGGATCCTGATCCGTTCCAACCTCGCCAAACTTAGTATTACCCTTGAGTTCCTGATCCTCTGTAACGTTCTTCCCCTTCGGTTTATAGACGCCGGAATCCAAGTCCTGTCCCGCATAAGCACCCGTAGGCGCTACGTTCCCTTGAACGCTGCCATAACCACCAGATGTACCCGTCGACACGCCCCTCGCGTCGCCAGCGCTATTGACGCCAGAGCCGACGGTGTTGTATGTTGGGCCTACGCCACTTTCCTTGCCGAGCCCTTTGCCAGAGCTGATTGTCTTTTCTTCGCTCCAACCCTCCTGTGCCTCACGTGCATGTGCATCGATGGCGGGGTCGAGCTTCCTGGCGTTCGATGTGTCTGTAGTATTTGTTGTTGTGGATGAAGAAGGCTGCTTTGAAGCTGCGGCTTTGGGGTTGCCTTCGCCGAACGATCCACCGTCGTTGATGGAGTCCGCGGCTAGGGAATCAGATGTTACGGTGCCGACACCCTCTTGGATGGGGTTGCGGGTCGACTCGGGGTCGGTTGTGACCTGTGGGAGATGAGATTAGTGCGTGGTATGCAGTGGCGATGAGATTCACGATTAGACAGCCGGAGAATCACGAGCGGCTTGCATGAACAGAAGGCGACGAGATACATACCTTCTGTCCGTGAGAAGTAGGCATTTTGGCGTTGTATTTTGGCTAAGTGTAGGATGTTAAAATTGTGAATGTTGCAATTGGTTTTGAGCAGGACGTTTGTGTTATTCTAATGATATTCTAGGCTACATATCGTTCATTAAATGTTCCTCGCAAGTGGTCCACATATGGCGTGCCTTTGCGTCATGTTTATGCATTGGTCGATACTCTCTTGTGACGTCAAGCTATCTACTCCAGTCCTCACTAGCAACCCCGCTATAGACATCCGACATCCGAAAAGCATATGAAAATACACACCAGGGCAACGAGGTTAAGACTGGACGAGAAAAAAATGTGTTTAACAGTATGGCGCAGTTGAACTGGGGTTTACTACAAGGTTGTATCGCATGAGTTCGTAAAATTAGATGAATAAACAAAACTGCTCACGTGTGACAGAATATTACTACCACTCGATGTGTCTTGCTCTCAAACAGAATATGTCACATAGTACCAACCAGACAAGTCATTAGCAATGCAAGCAGAATACGAGGTTCATGGGAATGTGTTGTACAATTGTTTTCATTCATACATAATCATGACAGGACCGCGTGTTGCAGCCAAGGCTACCCAACCTGGGGAAATAACCATTCCTACTCATAGAGTACAAATACATGTCGAAGACACGAGGTATCCCAAACGCCGTTAAATTATGCACTCCGTGCAAACTACCATGTCAGCAGTCTACTGCTTAACACCGGAGCTAGGGTCGTTCTTGGCAGGGTATCCATAGTCCTTGCCCGTTGTGTTCTGAAGACCAGAGTGGTCCTTCTGGTCACGGGTGACCGCGTCGTTGGGAATGCCACTCAAGCCATCTTTGGCTTCACGGCCTGAGCTGCCAGCATGGCCTGTGGCGGGCTCACGAAGAGAGCCGCCGCCAGACGAGATGCCGCTTTCTACGCCACCGGCACCGACATTAACGGTGCGCTCGTCGGCCGAGTTGAAGTCTGAAGCAACGGGCGGCTGTTCGGGGAGAGGGAGATTGGCTTTGCGCTCGTCGATGGTTTGAGAGGATGCCATGGTGAAAGATTGGTATGGGCTGAGCGAACGTCAGAATGATAAACCTAGGGGAAGTTCTTATAGAAGCTCGTGTAGCTTTAGGGCGGAGAAGCTCAAGCTTGAAGCTTCTTGTATGCTCTTGCGAGAGTGTCGGTACTTACCTAGTTGGTCTGAGTTTGAAATGCGAAATTTACCGTATAGTCTGAAATTGTTTATTTTGTAATTGATCCGAATCACAATAGAGATTTACGGTTATAATATTGGAACGCTTTGGAGCGTGTTCGAAATTTATGGTCGCGGCGAGGTAATGCCCCACTGTGACGTCAAAGCGATGCGGCAACTTAATCGAAGATTCTCGTGGGCCTTAAACGGACCTTAAGTCACGCGAGCGTCATTGGACGGAGATCTTTTAACAAAAAGAGTTAAGACTTACGTGCAAAAGCTTGAGCCGCATGGTAGCACTGGTAGGATACCGGACCTTTGTAGGGCACCATGCCTTGATGTCTTGGCAAGATTGTGTCCCTACATATGTCGACTAGATGGCCTTGACGTCGCCCACGTCGCATATTCGCTGACTGTCAAAGCTTGTTTGTTTCTATGTAGCTTGTGAGCACATCAAGCATCTGAAGTAAAGACAAGAAAAAGATAATTCTGGGCCATCTTTTACCGCCAGGGATAAGGTGTGTGGGAAAATTAAGTCCGGTAAGTATTGGTCTACCCTATTACAATTTCTATTTCAATGAAATCTGAGGCTATCGTATGTAAAACAATCTGGTGAAGAGATAAAAAAAATAAGTGGAGAGGCTAGTCGACGGGTGATACGCATGAGTGTCTGCACAACGCTGAAATCCGGCAATTTGGCGCATAGCGTCCAACGAGTATGGCTAGATACGAGAATTGTCTGCATGATTCGATTATACAGCGATATCCATTAAATGGATATTGCGAGTCGTTGGCGTATAGCGTTGCAGCACGTCAAGCATCCGGTGATAGGTCATGGCACCGAAGCCCAATTGCCCAGGAACCAATCTCGGAAAGAAGTCGTCGTTATGTCTGGGTAGACGGAATTGAGGTACGCTGGAATAGCGAAGTCGTAACGGCCCTCGGCTGTAGCGAGAAGCGGAGCGAGGCGTCGTTCTTCTGCGGTATCGCCTTCTATACGTGCTATTTGCATCTGATATTGAAGATCTGTGACTTGTTCAGTTGTCCGTCTATATCTTGAAAGCGTATAACGTACTTGCAGGATCCTGATGTACTATACTACTCCATGGTCGATCTGATGTGATATTAGCTTGGCAACTTAGTCCGAGAAGGGAGTAGCAATGTACTTCTGCAAGCTCTAATAGTCTCCACGAGAGTATTGACCGTCATCCGTTCGCCACACATAGACATCTCCGATGCCCAAGTTGGCATATCCAGAGACCTGACGACAAATTGGGCAACGTCGTACGCTGAAGTCAAGCACAGACATGCGAGATTCTGCGCTGCGTCCCAGACTGGTGCGATCGCAGTCATATTCCGGGCGTCAGCGATGTAGTCTCCTTCATTGCCATATCCAGTGCTGGCACCAATGCGTTGGGAGACCATCCCGTTCACAGCAAATCGTTCGTAAAGTATGCCGCAGACGAACACAGTGTACTGTATGTAGCCCCCGTAATGCTGCAATAGGGCTAGAGCTGCATTCCTACCGCGATCGAGCACATCGTTTTGGGCACGCAGTCCTGGCTGACCTTCGAACTCAGCAGGCGCAAAACGACGTACCCGGCACTGTACAGCTGCTTCGATGAGCCGGAGTTGAGCGGTCCCAGTTACTGTGGAGATGATAGTGTCAACGCCCATCAACGCATGTTGAAGGGATGACGGGCTGTTGTAGTCGACGACTTGGCACTGATACCCCTGAGCTATGAGACCCGTTTGATGCTATATACCTTAGAAATGATACAGTGTCTTGAATAGAGAAGTTGGGCTATTCGTGAGAGTACTTACTGCTCTTGACAAGATGACAAGCTGATGGCTTGTTGAGTCGTGAATCTCCCTTGCGATTAGAAGAGCTAATCCGCAAGTACCTGGGAGAAGACAGAGTTAGTGTTTCTTTCTCACGTATAGTCCGACATATGAGATTCTTACCTGCTACTGCGACGCGCATGTTGGACATTGTTTGTTTGCAGCTTATTCACTCGGGAGGAGACTCGTGGAATGTTGAGGGGAGAAAAACAACTCACAATTCCATGCCTTTGTGCCCCTCCGTGGAAGCTCGGCCGAAGAGTTGGGCTTCAAGGGCTGCCCATAAGCCCCTGACCGCAACGAAGATATCAATGTCCGTGACTCACGGGGATGAAACTGGATTCGAAGACGGTGAAGGGACGCGCAAACCCTAGGGGTTGGCCTAAGAGGCTCCCTGGACCCGTTCGAATCCATTCCAAATCGGCCGTTGCTTTCAAAACATGACTGTACGTCGTGGTTGACATGGAACTCTTGCCAATGAGGATGCAGTGAAGCACTACATAACACACAAAGTGCTGATTACGCAGGAATGAAACTTCGGGCGAGGTCTAGCGTTGGTACGAGAGCATAGCAACTGCCACCGTCTTTTGCAACGTTCCAGGATAATCGGAAGAGAGCGAAGCAGGACTCAATAGAGAGCTAAGAGCGGAGTTCTCAGCCGTTTGGATACGGTTGCCTTGTTTTAACGCCTCTTCCGCTATGATGGTTGATGCTATAGCCTATGCTGAAGAGCTGATTCGCCACTGGAATCTGAATGAGGGCGGCCTGTGGCCCTTGGCTGTACAACGGAAACACTGGATGTAGACACCCGTTCGGCGTGGACGTGGGGTCGGCCGCGACAAGAGAGGAATAGGTGCCTAAACGCTGTACCCCATGAGAAGACTGGAAATTAAACCGATGAAAGAGCTTTGTCGTGCCCACGAATGAGGGCCGGATAGACCCGATGGCCGAGCATGTCGCTTGGAACTGACAGCCATCCAATGAGAGAGAATGTCTGAGACTGGACAGTCATAGACGGCCTCTTGGGAAACAATATGTGTGGAGCCCTACGCAAGATGTTCACATCGTGGAGGTACCTGTAGCGGAGCCTAGGCCAAATATAACAAGTGCGGTCGTAGGGCTAGCCTTATGCCACTCTCTCGGCCACCACAAAGTAGGGAAACTGTGAGTTAGAGCCTCATCTGCAGCCCTTGGTACACACGACTCGTCTGCAAAGCAACGACCTGGTAGCGGTTGAAAACATTAGCCTTGCAAGGCTGGTCGAAAGACTTGCTATGTAGATCTGGAAATTGTTGCGGGACATTGTCACCAATCAATCATCAGAGAGAGGAACTGAAAGTTGCCAGGAAATGACAAAATAGGGAAATGGGGCCAAAACCGGTGACGCTTTGTGGTATCACAAGGCCAGCCGATGCCTCAGGAGCCGAAGGAAATCCATCCGCGTGTGTAGCGAGCGCTTGAGGCTGGAAGTGTCCATGAGTGCCGAGATGTACGGGGATCGTAAGCCATCTTACGATTTCCTTTTCGCTGTTCATGGTTGGGCTTGGAGGACACTTAGTCCTCCATAGCGCGCGACAGCCAGCACCAAAGTGCATCCCAGGCAGAAGGATATCATCTCTGACACATGATAAAGGTGTCTGGAAACCTTTCGAACTCCAGCTCTTGCGCTTCAAGGAACTTCTGCCTTGGATCGATCATGTTCACCGGTAACGGTGGGGTTCACCTGCAGGATAATGGGACAATGGGCGTAACTACTGATGCAAGGATATGCAGAGGTCAGATGCTAAGAAGGAAAAGTGAATTGCGCGTGTGCGAAGATCGTGTATTGATCGCAGGTAGGCGGCTTTCAGCTCGTCTTACAGTGAAGTGCCAAGGATGATAGACCGGAGGCCGGAATCGACGTTCTTGCAGTAGCGGGCTCGCTGCCTAAACAGCCGCCTTTTAGCACGAGTGGGGTGAGAGTAGTGCATGCTCAAAAGCTCTTTATGCTGATGGAAATCAACCCATCTGTGCCGGTGGTGTTTGATACGAAGTAGATTGTCCGGGCAAGGTCAGTTTCACGAGGCGGCAGGCGTGGTACCTGATCGGGTTAGTGCATCACGTGCTAACGCGTCTCCTGCACAACACAAGCATTGCGGCGAAAGACTGCGTTGGCTATGTGTCGGTGCTTCGCGCGGTCAATCTTCCTTGCGAGCGACGTGTAATCCTCCGCGTACCATTTGACTGAGCTGGGTGCGGCGAAAGGTGTTCTGCAACCAACCGATTCTGCGCGTGAAGTCGTATCGCTGCACGCTGTGCGACGTCGATGCATATGCTGATTTCCGAGCTCGAGCTTGAAACAAGAATGGCAGTCCAGATGCACGAGGCTCTTGAACGTGGTGCTGAGCTTTCTCCTCATGTGCTAGCAAGTATACGCGCCGCGGGGATGGGGACCTGAGGTAGCTGGAGGATAATCGTTTGGCATATACAGACGCAAAGTGCCCTGGAGCCACCCAGGACGCATTGAGGCTGGAATCTAGAAAAGTGCACAGACTTGAAGGTGGACTTTGGGATGCACGACATCGCGGCAGCTTGGACCATTTCCTTACGCGCCTACGCGCCCGCCCTCACAACACTTCCCTGCCACCATATTCATTCGCGTTGCTTTCCTTTTGACTCTCCGACGCCAATTGACCTTTGGCTTCTTCTCCTCACCGGTCCTGTTGTGTCTGGCTAATTCGACATGTCTACCTCATCACCATCACCCTCGTCGTCACCTGCGTCATGGCGCGGCGCGAATGGCAGACGTGCCAGTCTCTCTGGTCAACTGGCTTTCCTGGTGCACTCGCCCGAGACGGTCGCAAACCATATGCCTCCAGATGTTGACAACAAGGCTCTTGCTCGACAAAAACGACGACGTACCAGGTGTGTATTTCCACCTACATTTGCTTCTTCCATTTCAACTATCATGTTGACTCTGGCCGACGCGCGCTGGAACGTGCGTCCGCGCCGGCCCTCGGTCTACCCCGCGAAGTCAAGTCCACGTCGCATCAAAGCTAACCACGACATCTTGCAGCAAAGAAGACGAAGACGTTTTGAAAGCAGAGTATTTGAAGAACCCAAAGCCAGACAAAGCGGCTCGCTTGGACATAGTAAGCAAAGTTGCGCTTGGCGAAAAAGAAGTGCAGGTGCGTTCAAGCATTCCCTTCCACGTCACGAGTGTGTGCGAGCCATTACTAACTTCGCATGTCGTCTATAGATTTGGTTTCAGAGTAAGCTATTTGACTCCCTCTCAGCATCGCTGGCCAGCTCCGTGCGGTCTTTTCTGCAAGAACGGGAACTGTCTAACGAATTGAAACTCGTACCTCCCCATTCAAGGCAACGGCTGATCAGTCATCACTATAGATAAACGCCAGAACGACCGCCGTCGATCGCGGCCTCTTGATTCCTCGTCGAGCGCGTCGCTAATGTCCTCATCATCCAACATGTCCGACCCGCCAACTGAAGACGAGACAGCAGTGCGCGATATCGAAAACGCGTTGGAACCAAAAGAGGAGCATGAGTGCCCAAAATCTGACCCTCCAGAGCAAGCAGCCACACCTGAACTTACTTCGGACGAAACGACACAGGAGTCGCGTCTTGAAGAGGCAACCGAGCCCGCCACGTCCGAATTCCAAATTCCCACCGAAGCTGCACTCGAATCCTCTACTAGAGCTAAAGTCGCCGATATCGTCCCTAACGAACCAAGCAATTCTCAACAGCCTGCGTCGTCCTCGCAAGGCACTTCGCAACCACGCACATCGTGGATATCGAATCGCCGAAGCGCATCCTTTGTCCGATATGGCGAGGACTACGCGCCTGAAGTCATCACCTTCCCGAACGCTCCTTCAAAACCAACAGAGTCGCCCGAGATAGCCAAGTCGACTTCACGCTCGTTAAAGCGCACCCACTCGTTTGTGCGCATATCCACGAATGACGACGGCACAGCACGCATCGTTACGGACCTCGACAAGACACCTTCGCCACCCCACGCGAAGACCAACCCGTCTACCTTCTCTCGTGCCGCTGCGGGCCTTCGACGGAGCTATAGTGCTGCTGGCCTGAATGATCGATTAGCAGCCGCTGCACGAGGCGAGCCGAGTCCTAAGATGCCCAGAACTTCATCGAATATCGGCAGGAGTAGAGATAGTCGCGCTTGGGAGTTTTGGTGTGATCCAGACAGCCGGTCCTCCACAAGTTTAACAACACGAGCAGAACAAGAAGGAAGCGGAAGTGCTGCAGACGCTATTGGAATTTTGCGAGCGAACAGGAAGATACTAGCTCAGAACCAGGCGCGCCAGAATACACCTCTCCTTTCACGGCACGGTTCACACAAAGTTGTGAATAGCCCAGGAGTGAAGAAGTCTCGCGGCCCCATGCAACGCGCCTCCACCATCAACGGCCGTTTCTCAACCAAGGACTCCAAGGACTACAAGAAGGGTGGCGATACAACTGAGTCAGACGAATTTCCTCAGACAGAATCCGACAAGGAGAACTGGGAGCCTGATGTTCCAAAATCAGTGCGCCGGGATCGACAGGTTGCCGCCACACCTCCAGCTTCTCGAGTAGCACGTCAGATATTGGGTGAGAATACAGACCTCATGTCACAGACCTCCAGTCTCGGAGCAATGTTAGCACGAGAGAAGCGTAAAGGCGGGAAATCAGGTACCGATCCGGAGCAGGATGATGAGCTGAGGCAGTTCATGCATAGCGATGGCTTGAGCGGACGAACAAGCTTGAGTTCGGCCGAAGAGGCGGGATGCGTGGAGGGTCTGCTGAAGCTGAGCCAGGGCCAGTGGAGATGACCGTCATACGATGACTGTGAAGGCGTTAAGAGGAACACGTGTTCCGACATGTTACCACAATGAGTCTGGCTCTGCAGGGTGTTCTGTTATTCTTCGTTTCGTGTCCATGCATTTACAGCGCAGTGGGGTGGGATTTTGTTTCAATCTGGTTGATGATAGGTCTTCCATGATGACTACAGGTGCTTAGGACTTTTGTTATCACGAGGTTTGGTGCCAACCGAAGCATGGAGAGACTCAATGCACCACGATGCTACTCAAGTTATTAGGATTTCTAACGCAATAAACGAGATTCCTACCAAGTTAAGAGTACATGAGATGGCTCAATGAGGTTAAGGTTTGATTTTACAACCACCTACAATGATAGCGGAGTTCATATCTTGGGCATGCACTAGGCGAGAAGCTATCCACGAAGCCCCTTCACCTCCTCCCAATTCTCCCAAACACACCGAGTAGCGTTGCTACGCGATTAACATGCAAGAACGCACTAAATCCAATATTCCCCCACATCACGTCAGTATAGTGCTCAAAGTCCCAAAATACATCTCCGCCCATGATGTGATAACTCGCGTAGATGTGACCTAGGTCTGCCGCAGCTACCATGCCGAGGTACCATTTTGTGACGCGTGCGTCACGCGTTATCAGCGTGCATAGAATTGCGAGGCCCGCGAGTAGCACGAAGATGTTGCCGATGGTGTGCGAAAGGATGAGTGCGGAGGGTGGGATGGATAATGTGGAGGTAGGGGTGCTGGGCAGCTGCAGAGAGACGAAGGTTGAGGGGTTTGTGACGGCAGCGTGGCAGCCGAGAACGAGCGAGACTGTGCGGTGGAGAGGTCAGATAATGTGGTCGAGAATCCCTGGGTGAGGTGGTAGTATGGCTTACCCGGCTCGATGTAGGTAAAGAGCATTGCTGGCCAGAAGGGCAACGTTGTTCCGAGGGCCATTGTGGACGTTGCGCCGCGCCGTCTTCAGTTTGCTCCTCGAGAGGGAAGACAATAACCTTTTGCTACGGCTATGAGGTGCTTATTCTTGAATAAGCTGGCGTTGACGGTCATGTCAGCATTCGGAATTATTCCACACATTTGGAAGGATCGAAGCTTTGATCCATCACGTCCTATAAAAAGAAGAACAACACACCTTAGAACCCCTATGCACTGTCAAAACACAATTAATAGCTTCGCTCCTACTTCCACATAAGTATATCAATTAGTCCGAAACGGGTGCCATCAAACATACCGCTCCAGGTCCAATCCTTGAAATGCTGCGTTAATCAATAGGGTACTGACCTTCTCGCAACCTTCATTTACCAATAGCATTACCACCGCAATCTACTGGAACGACGAAACGCAGAATATTCGCGTTGTTTTGGCCTACAACGAGATCCTCCAATGGAAGAGCGAGTATTCTGACATTTTCTGTTAGCTACATCGAGGATGTGACTGACCACCTACCCCAACACCATGCCTCAGCACGGGCAAGCGGACGATGCATTTTCATGGTTACCAGAGGATGGTCCTTGGAGCCGCCAACTGCGTAGAAACGCGAAGAAATACTTTGACCGGCGTATGCTTCGACAGCCCTTCCAACGGCGGGGTTCCACGCCAGCATCTGTGGAGCGATACATCGGACTGAAGAACCTACATTTGATGCTAGGACGTGGCTGGGACGATGATATATTTATAAACACGGACGAAAAGCAGGCTGCTCATGATGAAGCAGAGCTATACTCATATAAGGGTGTCCTAAAGCGGGGTGGTGGGGCTCCTAGAGGTCTCATCACACAAACCGCTTCGGTGGACAACTTAACGGCTCGGTATTTCCAGGCAAAGTTGCCCTCTCACCAAGTCGAGGCTACGCGCTTGTCCCATGAACAGGATCAGAACTCGATTCAACAGGATCTTACCGCCCCAGTCTGTCAGAGATGTCTTGGGATCAACGCGGAGAATCTAGGCAGAGGCCGCGAGTATATCCATTCAACCCTCTTGCGATTAACATTCTCGAGTGCGGCATGTCGGCTGTGCAAACTGATACTTGATATGCTGGGAACCTCTTCCTTAGGTATCACCCTCCCAAGATACCGTATTGTTCTGACCATCGAGGAAAGAAGCAACTTTCTCGATCTTCAAGATCGCTGTTGTGCCGTTGCGAACCATGAGGAGGATACGCGTAATCATCTTAGCGGACTGAAAGTTCAGCTTCAGGACCTGACGCCTTGGGAGAGACCTGAGCATGAGTTGCTCGATAATGCCCTAACAGAGAGCGAAACGCACGAAGGAAACGTAGGTGAAATCGAAGCATGTTTGAATACTTGTGCTTATGAAGACGACATTTTTGAATTGAAGCCATGTCAACTAAAGGACATTTTTGGTTGGTACAAGAAAGACGAGGATGATAGGCGTCTGCAGCCTAGAACGGTACTGACTGACCAAAGCCTACGCTGCTTTACAGAAGAACAGGATCCAGCAAGATTTTTAGTGAATGGTCTCAGCTGGATTCGCTCGCTGGAGGAGACGACTGCTTCTTCGGCTTCGTTCGACGTTGCTGTCCATTGGCTTAAACGATGTCTCGCAGAAGACAACCTACTCGCCTCGAACTATGCAACATTTGACCATCGCGAGCCAGATTACTCTCCACCGTCTTCACCTTGCACAATGGTACCTTTCGATGACAGCGGAGCGTTAATTGCGGAAGACTGCCAAATGGTTAGTAACCGCGAGGCGTCCGTGGACCTGCCGAATATCCATGAGGAAATTCCGTCCCGGTTGCTTGAGATAAACGCTGATGCGGCACTTGTTCGTGTAATCGAGACGCGTGGCCGCCAATTTCCTTATGTCGCTCTGAGCTACTGCTGGGGCAAGGATGACGGGGGAGACTGGAAAACAACGACACATACCCTTAACAGCCATATGGAGCATGGCATCTTAAGCAATATCCTTCCGAAAACCTTACAAGAAAGTCTGGCTATCACTCGGCGCCTTGGACTGTCGTACATTTGGATAGATGCACTGTGCATTATCCAGGACAGCAGCGCGGATTGGGCTAAGGAGGCTACAAAGATGGCCGGCGTCTATTTCGGCTCCGTACTAACCATTGCAGCGTCAGGGGCGCGCTCATGGAACGACGGCTGCTTCAATCAGCGCTCGAGGCGAATCATCGAGCGCACGCAGTACTCTAACAGTTGCGTGGCTATAGACTCCGAGCTCAGCACTGGTCAAAGCAGCCGTCTGTACTTACTATCAACGGATGCATTGCGGTATGGCGAACACACCGACATATACTATCATGGAGTCTGGGAGAGATATCACAATCAATTATCCGGGATGGCCTACAGTAGCTTGGTACACGCTAGCCCGTTGGCCAAAAGAGGGTGGACGTTCCAAGAGCACCGGCTACCACGTCGAACACTATACTACACAAAGGAGCAGCTCTTTTGGGAGTGTCAACACTGCCGCTGTAGCGAAGACAACTTTCCGATCCAGCAAAATTTAGACAAACACCCTCTCCTGGGAAACCACCGTCTCACTTCGGACGGCGCGGCGAAACGCTGGTATCTCGGCGTGGTAGAAGATTATTCCCGACGCGTTCTAACCTTCTCCAAAGATAAACTGATTGCCGTCAGTGCTCTAGCAAAGGCGACGTACCTAAGGAGACCTCAACCATATATCGCTGGGTTGTGGAGAGACAGCATACTACACGGGCTAATGTGGCGGCGAAGAGGTCACGGCGCCAAAAGCACCACATCTCAGTGTCCTTCGTGGTCTTGGGCCTCTCAAGATTCTGCTGTGCAATATCTCTGGACAAACCCGGGCATTGATCGAGCTACGAACTGGCTAACATCATACAAGCCTCAGATAATAAATGTAGAATGGGAGCACTCTCCCATTAGCCCTTTTACAGATGTCCTCTCGGCATCAATAGATTTGATGACACAGCTCACGACTGGAACCGTATTCTATCACACGTATAGGAGAAACGGCGGCCAGAACATCCAAGGCGATTCAGGATGGAGTGGCCACGAAACAGTAGCCGAAGCCCGATACGAACACATTGATGGCGGCTACAAGCCATTCGCGGAGCTCGAACAAGGTCTTTACATCTCCAGTGCATCGCAGAATGATACTATCTGGTACTTTGAGGCGGTCATGGACAATGCCCCCGAGAGTTGTTGTGGTCCTGAGCAAGTCACTGTTGCCTTTCTTGGGCTCGACAACAGCGACAATAGCCACGGTCTCCCAGATCTGCAACCAGAGCAGAATAACAACAAACTAGTCTTTTTATTGCTCATACCAGCTTTTCTTGGGGCGCACGAGTATAAGAGAGTGGGAATTGCACGATTTCGGTCGACATGGGCGCGGAAGACGGGCCATGGATGGCGGCTGAGTGGGGTGCGAGAGCACCCAATGGCCGGATGGCAGGAAGACAATATTTGCATAGTGTGAACTGAGGAGGACAAAGACGGTCTTACTAGGTAAGGAAAACCAGTCCTAAAGTTATGAGTAATGTTTGTTGTTCCTACAATGCTTGCATAGTGTTTGACTTCCGAACGTGTTGATAGCACAATGTATGCTTTTATTTACCTCCTGACTATAGTATATAATATCTTCTTTACCTCTAAACACACATATACAGACAATTACGTACCATCAAGCACAACCATGGCTACTCCAACTTCTAACCAACGTCAAGAACGAAATCAACTCGAGACATTCGACACCCAGAACCCAACCGGCAATATGCCAGCTCTCCGTTCCCAGGCCGAGTTCTTCATGACCGGCGTAGTCCCTGGAAACACACAGCCCAACCAAGGTTGCACCATCTGCACCGAACCCCTCATCGACGACGTGGTTCAAATGGTTGCATGTACTCACTCCTTCCATTGTGTTTGCATTCTCACCTGGCTTCAGGGCTCCGACAGGCAGAATCGCACATGTCCGAACTGTCGTCGTGTGCTGTATGAAGCTACTCACCGGCGTATTCAAGCTTCTTCAGGTGGGGCATCGTTTGATGGGGGCCCTGAGATTGACAATGAGACGGGTAGCGTAGCTTCTACAAGCACCGAGACTGAGGAATCTCCTAACATTGCTCAGACTCTTTTGGAGTTCGATGGCCTTGTTCGGTTAAGTCTTGGGCTCGAGCGCCTACATGCAGAGGCGGTACGCCGGGAAGTAACTGCGGCGGAATTATGGTAGATTATGCACGATACTATCATGATGAACAACTCTGCTCTAGTGACTCGCCCTGCTGAAGAGGTCGTGCGTCGAGCATTTCAACACGTGGAGGAATTCAAAGGTTGGATTAAGCCCTAACTTATTGCGACTATCAGCGTGCGTGAAAAGATCGAATTTCGGGAGCCGTTTTGCCTTACATCTGTACTGGTCGACGTCAGCAATTGTGAAATTTCTGATTCTTTAGAATGAACCCAACAGTACACTCTCATTCCATATGGCTATTCGTGCGTTTGTAGGTTGAACGTTGTAATACATAAAACATGACGTTATCATAAAAAGCTAGTGGTATCTCGTGGTAGCTTGTGCATATCTTCTTGTGGACTCGTTATCCCCACTGAAACCTCTCTTCATCAACCCTTGCGCCCTCGTCCCAACACTTCTCCACCCATTCGATTCCCACTGTACGCGCCAACTTTGTGACACTGCTTCTTCCTCTCTTCAATGTCGTTGCTTGCTGTCCATTTGGTACTATAACGTGGGTGATGCCCTCTTCATCGACATCTGTGACCTTTCCGCCCCCGAAGTTAATATAATTCTTTGCTAGTTGAGCCCTCAGTAACCAAACACGATCATCATCAGCATGGAAAGTAACTTTCATGTTCGAAAACAAATGTGTCTTCAGATGATAAAATGACTCTCCATGATCTTCAAGTTGTTCCAAGAACGACTCGTGGTTGAAGCCTGAGCGATTGTCCATCTTCTTCATACCATCAAGCAGCTTCCTCATTTCGTCCACATCCGCGATGTCTCGCGCATACGAATCACCATTATCGTCAACGTTCGCTTCGAAGTCTAGTTGGTCGTCATCATGCAGGTAAAACATATGCCGATTCGGTTCGAAAGGGAGCATATATGGTAACGCCTCGACATCTACCTCGTTCTGTTGTATGCAATCCTCAATCCAGACTGGCTTGATAATGTTGTTTGTGCCACGTTTTTCGAGGGACGCAACTTTGATGAGTCGCTTGTCGGCTACAATGACCAAATTCTTCTCTAGTGAGTCGCGCTGCACGATCTTGCCCCCATTGGCTTTGACCAACGCTTCAAGATCGGCTTTGGACTTCTTCCTTGGATGGATCTGGTCTGTCATGATGTAGAAACTAAGACCATCGAAGAGCTTCGATTCGGGGCCAGCGTACGGCGTAATCACTGTCTCGTTGCCCACTACAGTGAGCGGCTTCTTTGATGTTCTTGCCCTCTTTCGGCGCGATTGCTCAATCTTGAATTCCTTCTCCTTCTCTGCACGTTCCTTTTCTACGTTATCTTTGACATCATAGAACTCCTGTAACGAAAGAGCTTGATCCCATCGTTTATCTACACGTAATTGTTTGAAACGTGGGAAGCGAAGTGTGATGCCGACTCGGAACTTCTCACTACCCTCCACACTAGCAGCTTTGCATTCCAAGACGACAGAGTCGCTAGGATGAATCCATTGGTCAGGCCTCTCGTGTTGGCGATTCTGATCGTGACCACCCAGTTCAATGATCGGAGGTGGTCGTCGAGGATCCCAATCCTTCCACTTGCCCTCAGTTCGGCCACGAATGGCCGCGTAATCGTCGCGACTGAACCCACCGCCTACTTTGAAGAAGGACAAGCACTTTTCATAACTTGCGTCCCCTGGCTTGGCATTCTTATTGGCCAGTAGCGCGCAAAGGAAGGAAGAGTGGGCGCCACCGCGGTGACCAGAGCCAAAGTATCCACCAACGACAATGCAGTCAAGCGACTCTCCAAACTCAGACATGTACTCCGGCTTGACTTTCATCCAGTCATTGTTCCGCTCATTCAGGCGGTACATCGAACGTGGGTTTTTCAGCACCAGTCCTTCGGATGATTCAGCAACTACCTTTCGCAACGCCGGCTCGATCTCAGTATAGGAGTGCGTTTCTATATATGGATGGATCTCTAGGCGACGGTGCACACCTTTGACCGCGCTCTCGAGAGCACGACGGCGGTCGCGAAGCGTGTACTGGGTGAGAAGCTTATCGTTCAGATACACACAGTCGAAAACACGGAAGAGTGGGCGCTGCCCGGTGTCTTTATTGGTCTTATTCTCCTTTTCTGAGATGGCTGCGGTCTTGAGAGTGCCGAATCCAACAACATGGTCGACATCCATATCCCAGGTGACCATCTCGCCATCAAGTATGATATTCCTCACGTTCTTGCCGAACGCGTCTTTGATGAAGCGTGTCAAAGCACCAGCTTCATCACCCTGAAAGTGCTTGCCGTAGAGGTAGGCATAATCCTTGGCCTTCCGCGACCAGAAGCCAAAGAGCTTTCCACCTGGGGCCTCCGGGTGTTCAATCATGTGGAGTTGCATCCGTTCACCATCCAGCTTCTCTTCGATCCAGAACGCGTCATCTTCAGGGTTGGTCTGAAACCTGGTTACCATCTTGTCGAAAGATCCCACCTTGTCTTGAAATGCTGCTAACTGGGGCTGAAAACACTGCATTAAGCTGAGGCCTGTTTCCTCACCCTCTAGGCGGATGTCCGTATCGTACAACTCCCAGCACACCCGACGAAGATTCGATGAGATGTTGAAGAGAGTTTCCGCGTCTGGGTGCCAGATGTCAAGAAACGTCTTTTCAGTGGCGCCAATTTTCATCTGACGAAGGATCATGCGAATAAGCCAGGTCATCTCCTCAGCGTTCATCCTTCTGTAGAACCTCTGGAAGATCTTCACTTGCTCATCTTCTGCACCGACCTGCGACAGCTTATCTAAAGCGTTGTTGACTTCGGCGATGCTCATGTCACTGAGCTCGGTCCGCAGTTGGCGTGATGAGAGTACTTCGTAGCATCGTCCAGCAAAGTCGCCGGCTGTCGATGCAGAAGCTTTGTGTAATTGACCCGGTAGCTTCCAGTTCAACATGTGCTTCGCATCGTCTGAGTCTTTGCTGATCTTGGTGAGTTTGATCAGGACCTTTGCAATGGCCTTCTCTTTCAGGCCATACATAGCTCGGTCTCGGTCTTTCTCCGGAATGATCAACCGCATCGCAGGGTAAAAGTCGTTGCCTACTTGCTTACGCCAGTTCGCGATGAAGCGCTCAATGATGTTCCGCCTCGCTTCATGCGGCGACATATTCGAGTGACCCGTGGGTCCCACCCTTCGACGGGGCCCGGGAGGCTGCTTCCTCTTCTGAGTGTCCATGAGCGGATCAAACAGCTCAGTGAACAACGTATGGAAAGGTAGCGTTTTGTGGAGGTTTATTGGACGAGTGGGATACTTCTCGTCGAGTTCATTGTCATGGCCGTACATGAGGGTGTTCTCTCGCACAGCCTCCGCATCAGGCATTTCTGTGTCCTCCGCCATGTTGAGTGCATTGAGGAGTGGAGTTTGCTTGATATGTGGGCTTGTATGTGAGAAGGTGGCGACATCAGCTGCCTGGAGAAAGTCGCGATACGCTATGCCGCGCTATCACGTGATTTGAGGGCCCGTAAGTGTTTAGTGTATTACTCGATACGCCAAGCATCCTTCACAAGGCTGCCCATGCTCAGCCCGTATCGAAGGTCCACTTCCCTTGGTTTCCTCTCAGTCTCTCGCTCAGAGTGCCATTTTTCATGCTTCATACTCATGTCTCATACATAAGCTCTCATATCTCCCTGTGGTCACTGCAACGTCATCCTCGCTAATCCGATGGGCACCCAATGAGCTCCGCACGCAACCACGGCTTAGCACCGCAGTCAACCGGCGATACGCAATACAATGTCCGAGATGCTGCCCTCCGTGGTGCCTCTTTGGCTTTCTCCAAGCCGGCCGTGAAGCCAAAGCCTCAAGTAAACACGTACAGTGGAGCAGACAATGGGGCTCTACTAGCCGCAACGAAAGTAGGGACGGGCCGGAATAGCACTGCGGGCAGCCCTGGCCCCTTGAAGAGGGATTGGACAGGCGGGAGCTCGCGGAGCATAAGCAGGCCGAGCCTGTCACCAATGCAAGTCGCAAGCAAGTCTAACAGCTCCAACTCGTTGGGCGTACCTGACGCTCACATCGACCGCGTCCCCTCTCCGTCCAACATTGCTGCTAGGCTGGCGGCCGCTCGCTACAGCCCTCTGCCGCCCGCACCCCAGGCTACCGCTGCACCTACAATGAGCGAACAGGATGTGAACGAAAGGGATATACTGCCGCCGATGGGAAGCGTAGGAAACGTCCTCGCAAGGCTTGAGTCTAGGCAGCCGCGCGAGCAGCCGCGTGCGAGGAGCGACAAGCCAGCGTCTCACTCGGCTGTGGGCATGGGGAGGAAGGAGCAAGCTCACAAGCCCACCATTGATACTCGTATCCCGCCTACTACTTCACTGGTGGAGATGTTCGAGCAAAACCGACCTACCACCCCTACAAAGCCTGGCACCGCGCCCCCCAACATCACTCAAAAGTCTCCACCTCCTGTTCGCTCTCCTAAACCGCAGCGGGCATTCAGACTGCCTCCTGACCCAGACGTCGATCTCCCACTGCAGAGGATGAAAACACAAAGTCCGCCCCCGGTCAAACCAAAGCCAAAGCACCGACTTGAGCTTCCTCCGCAATCCTTCACGGATGGCGTCACCAATGAAGCATACTTCAATACAGGGAAGAAAGATCCCCTCAAATCCCCGCCAATCAAGCAGAGACCGACGCAATTGGCAGCGATCAAGACTACGCCTCTGCCGCCGAAGCCCCCACCTCAAAGAGGCTCTCACCAGACAGGGCCCATATCCCAAGAGGCATCACGATCGACCTCGATTCACAGAAGACCTTCAACTTCTCTTGAAAGCTACGGAACGCCTGATTCGCCTACATCCTTCAAGTCAGCCAAGGAAGAGCAAGAAGCGGAAGAGAAACCGAAGCCCAGTCTGCCCCCTCCACGACGCTCAAACACACGGCGAACAGACGCTGTATCCCTTGCTAGTAAACCTAAACCCACAGCACCGGTACCGATTAAATCACGGAATCAGAGACAAGTACCGGCATCGAAGCGCTCGCTCGAGCAATTGTCGCCTCCTCGTAGACCAGCATCTGCCACGGGTACATCTCCCTCCCTATATCACAACAACTATCAACGGCAATCGGTCCAGCAAATCACAAAACACATGACTGGCGAGTCCCTTTCAAGCGCAATCATGGGCGCTGCCCTAGCCGCTTCATCACGTAACGCCTCACCTGCACCACGCCCTGCACCTATAGAGCCCCTCTTCCCGCCTCGCAAGCAACACCATCACCACTCTCCCTTTCATCGATCGCCCTCGCCACCGAAACAGTCGCCGCCAAAAGCGACTAGCAAGATGCGGACTACGATGCGCAAGGAGCCTTCGTCATCGGAAGACGAGGATGAAGTGGAGAGGTACAAAAAGAAGGGTACAAGAATCATGGGTATCAAGGGACGAAAACATCCAAACAAGCACCATGAAGGGACAAGAAAGCGGTGGCGCGATCAAATCACCGAACGCGAGCGCAAACGGTATGAGGGTGTTTGGGCGGCAAATAAAGGACTGTACATTACGTCCCCCTCTTCATCACCTTCTCGTGTTCCCATTGAGGATGACCCTGCGCTCGATGTGCTAAACCTCTGTGTGCAGGAGATTTGGATGAGAAGTCGCTTACCGATACATGTACTCGAAGAAGTGTGGGATCTTGTCGATGGAAGAGGCATTGGCCGACTAAGTCGATACGAGTTTGTGGTCGGGCTTTGGTTGATTGATCAAAGGCTGAAGGGAAGGAAGCTGCCTGTCAAGGTTAGCGATAGTGTCTGGGCGAGTGCGAGAGGCGTGGGGATAAAGGTCAAGGTTCGCAGGTGAATTGTAAATAGAATTGTGTGGAGAGTATGCTGCATTGCTTGGTCTTTCGTTTGTCATAGAAGTCAGAGATACCCATAATTATTACTTTTCTTTCTCGCATCACGCTTCAATCACAATATTTTATGCCTGACTTCCCTTTGGTATTCCTGCCCTTCCCAATATGTTTGCTCACGTCTTTGCATCCGTCATGCTCAGAAGTCCCACGCTTCGAGTGAAATTTGCCATACTCCAAAATCCACCACTGAAATCTAAATCATACCAGTAATTTACCGCACAACATATACTTTCTTCATTGCAGCTCTGCCCCACTTTATGATACCACAGCGCAGGCAGATACAGCATATCGCCCTCGTTCAGTGTCACGCGGAGTGGTTGCGAAAACTGCGAGTATGTATTTGCGTTCTCGGAGGAGTTGTCCGGGTCGAAAGTTGCGAAGGGAACGTACTCCTCAGGATCATCGACTTTGATGTAGAGATCATTCTTCTCCAATTCTTGCGCATGGCCTGACGCAGACACATCCTTCAGAGCGTACGTAGCTGCAAGTACGGCTTTTTCATTTACACAGGGCGCCTCGACCGGTGGTAGCAGAACGAAGTGTTTCTGCCCAAGAATCTGCACGTAGACATTCTCATAGTTGTCTTTGTGGAGAGCGGTGACAGAGTACGAGTTTCCGAGCCAGAAGTTGACTGCATCGGGGTCTTTTTCGAGAGCTATACGGGCGAACGGGATAGAGGCGGGGACGTCAGAGAAGAGCGTTTCGTACTCGTTGCGGAGGTTGTCGTTCTGCGTTTGTGCATACCTCGTCGGCTTATTATAGTCATTCTCGAGCTCCTGCTTCTGAATTGCTCGGATGACGGATTCGAAGGGCTGCTCTGTCTCATAGGGCTTGACGAATAGTGAGCCACCGCTAGGGAGGGAAACGACGGAGTCAGCGTTTCCATGGGGCGTGATGGCGACATTGACGTTTTGGCCGGTCATTACGTTGGTGAGGTAGGCGGCGTTCCATCTCTTTCTGGCTTTCCAACTTTTCGCTCCGTTGCGGATGACAAAAGGGCGATTTCGTGCAACATAGCGCATGAACTCTAGAGGTGAGGGTTCACCATTGAGGGAGTCGATTGTGGAGGGGTTGAGGTCGTGATAGCTTGTTATCAGATCTAGGAGTGGTGTTAGACTTTAAACAACGGCAAGTGGTCTTGGAAAGATGATGGTATAATGATGAGCTATGTGATTGCCAACTCGACATGATTTTGGAAGGACTCTGTCATATCTTCGGCAGACGCGGCGGTTAGGAAATTTTTGTGAAGTTTCATTTCTGGTGGAGAAAGGCAAAGCGAATCCCCTGAAATGATAATGGTGGAGCATTGGATAAGATTAGGAAAGGAAGCACCTCTTACAGCATCGCTCAAAGTTTCTTCTCCCTCGAGTCCTGTGGGTGCAGGTCTGAAATGAAATCAGCATTGAGCTCTACGCTTCAGACATGCGAAGGTAGTAAAGACCTACTTTAAAGCACTTTGTTGTACGTTGTTTAAGCCAACTATCTCATCTTCGACTAACATCGTGCCCTACTAGTGATCCTGCTTCTGTGTAGTTGTGCCAAGCTCGTGCAAGCAGATGTGAGTGATGGATGGAGTTAATGGTCTTGGCGCCCGGAGTTTTGGGTCCTAGAGGGAGCATGAGCTTCTCACTCCTACAACCTTCTACTCCTCGGCAAACCTCCAAGTAGCACCTTACCATTCTCTGATAGCGGAATTCGAGGTCACATCATGTTTCAACGATAGCCAAACGAGCTCAACTTCCTAATAATGCCGCCGCCATGGTCCTTCCTCCACCGCTTTCCTCACAAATCCACGCCAGCAATTCTAAATCCTCAAACATGGGCGCGTATGTCACGCTCAATTTCTTCTTAGCTTCTCGCAACTAACAAACTTCAGGTAATGCGCTCTTAGTCGGCAAAGTAGCGCTCTTTACGCACGTCTTCTACTCCTACATTGGCGGCGTTGGTTCTACGACCGGCATATCCATGACCCCAACCATACCACACTCCTGGAACGGCCATCCATGGATTCTCTACTCCTCTCTTCATCGGCGCGGTCGCAACATTAAAGTCGGCGACGTCATCACCTACATTCATCCTATTTTCCCTCACGAAAGCGGGTGTAAGCGTGTCATCGGGATGCCTGGGGATTTCGTGTCTGTCATAACCACTGGGCGCGGGGAAGATGATGTAGAGGCTGTGGACACGGAAGGGAAGTGGGCGAGTGTTAAAGAGCAGATGATTAGGGTGCCAGAAGGTCATTGCTGGGTCGCGGGAGATAATTTGGAGTGGAGCCGGGATAGTAGGTCGTTTGGACCGCTGCCGTTGGGATTGGTGAAGGCGAAGGTGCTGGCTGTTGTATTGCCAGTCAAGGAGGCGAAGTGGGTGGGTAGCGAGGTCGATGTTGTGGACCCGAAAATGGGAGAGAGGGAATGGGTTGCACAGTAAGAGTAGAAGAGAGATGAAAGCGGTGTATGAATAACTGTGAACGTAGGACTCTGGATGGGCTCGACATGCATGCTCGACTTCGTAAGATACCCCATTTTCAATTTATGGAAGCCTGACAATCCACACTGGGTTTATTCAAGACCGTCGAAATTTAGATGCCTTCTACCAACATCATTTGTTCCTGACTGTTATAGCTCTGACTACCACAATGCAACGTCTCGGTGTATTATCTGGCTCAAACCTCACCAAGATTACAAAACGCCATGTGACACAAAGACCAGGCTTTGGTGTTGACTTTCATTCTCGCCAACGCTCATACGGCCCATCCGATAGACCTCCATATCTTAATTTTGTATCCACCTCGAAACGCGAAATTAATGCATCTTTAACGAATCTCTCTAGATTGAGGCTCCTGTCTGACTCTTGCTTCGATTTGGTGAGAAGATCATAGGATTTTGCATTGCTTTAACACCTGCCAAAGATACTATGCCCAAGTCAACATCTACCCCTAGGTGTTTTCTGGGAAGTACTTACTGTTCGTGACTTCTCGACTACCGAGGTACGGGACGACGTCGAGTTTTGGGACGATGTCGAACTTTGGGATGGCGTGCGTTCCATTTTGAGTTGTAAATTCGCAGTGTAGTTTGATGAAAGCTACTATTCTGGGGCTAGGACAAGCTTTGATCATGAGGTTGGAGTTGTTGATTGTCAAAAAGACATGATCAATTGGGCCGGGCGTCTACCATATATGAAGAGGGGTTGTCGGTCACCGACGTGCTGATCGCGGATGCTCAGGTGAGACAGAACCTCTCCGTTGGGATGGATCGACACATCGCCAACCACGAACAACAAAGCAAGCTCCAACACAGCAACGGAACTTCCCATCCAATGATCTATCGGCGTAGTAGCTTTATGGAAGGATAAATGAATTTATATTGGTTCTCAGGCTATTTATGAAAGCGAGCGATAACAGTAGTATACTCTTTAACGCTAGTAAATGCGAACGCCAGCAGAGAACGCCAAATGCCAAAAGACCGCAAGTCCAACAGTCCTCATGTTTAATAACAGAAACCTCCAATAATCCGACCGAATTGTCTGGAATGTCTCCCTTTGTTCCCACGCCTCTCTCGGCCAGCCGACGGGACTTCAACTAGCGCTAGTGTCCTTACACCAGCATCACACCAAAGGGACTCCCATTGTCGTTCTTTTCACTACATCATCGAGACACCAGTCTTACGCTTGCTACTCGATAGTAGCATACGCTCGTTGAAACAAGGAATGCCAGCCTGAACTGAACCCGCTCAAGGACCTGCTTCGCTTGTGGGCCCATCTTAGGCGCAATCGAAATCAGAGTATTCTGCACTGTCGTAGAACCTGCCAGAGGAGCTATTGACAGTTAGACTTCCTGCCTACCATCCTGAACTGTACTAATCACATACTTCTTTTGGTTGTCTTTCAAAGCGAGCGAAAGTGGAGCTCCTTTGCAGGTTTCTTGGAAGCGATTTGTCTGCCACTCGCATAGAGTGGTGAATAGTGCTCTGGACGTATGTCGGATTCGATGGATGCAGCTGCATTGAGGTAGCAAGATGCCAGGCGTTGCTTGAGAGATGCGCTAGCTCTGCATTGAAAGTAGAGTTGGCGAGAGTGCTTGATTCCACAACGCCATTGCCGTCAACTCACTGCCGTTATCAATGCAGCAAGGCGTGAATGCCCAAGAACTTCCAAGCACTTCCAAGAATCCCATGTTGCATACTCAAACATCGCGATGTGGACACCACTACCAAGACTTTCCATACTCCTTCACACAAAACACAATTTGGGTGTTGGAACCAATGAATTTGCCCAAATGGTGGTCGGATCCGACGTTCTTAGCGCCTTCCACCCGGAGCCGAAACGCCCTGCAGCAATTCCTGTGCTTGCGTCTACTCAGACCGCTTACCCCACGAGAGCTGAAAGTGTCGCCATCTGCAATTAACATGCCATTTGCTTTACACTTCACAGTGCAGTGCATACCCTAGCTCGTAGCCTCACCAATGGCCTCCGGTAGCGGACGGGTGTGGCTGCGCGCTTGGCCCAGATATCCCGGCCCTCGACCGAATCTAGCACACTAAATGCAGGACCCGAGTCAAATGTAGCTACCGAATAGGTACTTTGCAGTATACTGCTAGAAGGCTGAATAGATGCATAATGTTTGTGCATTGCAGAAGCGGTGTGAATGCACACTAAGTTCATGACTTCGGATCCGATGTATCTTTCTGTTGTGAGACGGATTTAAAAATATAGACGACTTTGCGTGTCCCAGGACGCGTACATATAACACCGCCCATCACACTCATACGGACTTTAAACTTCAAACAAATACCAAACAACAAGTCACACAATAAGTCACCGGCTTGAAAACCGACCCTAACCAAGCTTTTCTTAAACACCAAGCCTTCATCGCCATCGCCAATATGCCAAACTTCCACCCCTACTTCCCGCGCCCGCGCTACACCTCCCCTACCGCATCTTCAACATGCACACCTCAGACGTCTACTCCCTCTTCGCCCTCCTTGCAGCCGCAGCAAGCGCCCAGTCAACAACCACAGCAACAGTCCTCATCCCAGACTGGTGCGTAACTCAAGCAACACCTACCGTCACCGTCTCGGAGCAGGACGGTCTGACGACGTATTCCTATCTCTGCTCTACCGAATCTGCGGCTGTCTCGTCTGCCTCGGTACATGCTTCAGGGGTGTATGAGAGTGCGAGGAGTAGGGCGAGTGAGGTTAGGAGTAGGTGGGAAAATGATCCCCGAGTCACGGGTAGGGCTGGGGATGAAAATGATAATGACCGACGACGCTCTTTGAATACTTTCAACTTCAGAAAAAGGGGTGATACTTGTTATAGGTGGGACTCTTTGGACGCTTGTATTCCGTGGGAGATCACACAGGGCGCGAGCACGTGGGCTGTTCACTACTCAGTTACGGGAACCGCTGGCCTCGATCAAGAATGTACTTTCGGCTCTGGCGGTGTTGCTTCTGGTCCTGCTACCTGCACTGCATCTGGACGCTTGGACCCTTCAGTATGGGGCGAGGGTGACGCATCTCGCACTCGCACTTTCCAAATGAGCGATGTGGACCAGTTCTGGATTCGAAACACTGTAGCTGCTACTTCCGGTGGAGCTCCACTTGCAACGGGTAATGGTGTCACGACTACTGGAACGGCTTCTAGTTCTGGCGCGCGGGCTGCGACCGTGTCAGCTGGTGCTCAGAGTACGGGCGTGGGTGTTCCTGTGTCAATTCCTACGGGTGCGGTGGCCATGATGGCTGGAGCTGGTGGAATTCTTGTCGCTGCCCTTGCCCTTTGAGTTGGAATTGCCTTTGCCCCGGAAACATTCAGTAGGGAGTTTATGGGAGATAGAACACTTAGGAACTTCTTTGAATTCAAAAAACATCGTAGCTCTTCATGAATACCTTCAATGCACCTCCAAAACAATTTCTCCCGTCGCAAAGCTCTTGCCGCTGAATGGGCTGTCAATGTAGGCGTTAAGTTCGTCCTCTGTTACCTCATTTCCATACTTTCCCCAAACTCCCTTGAATGCCCCCTCGGCCTTAACTTTATACTTCGCAGGCTTCGCTTCTGGCATCCATGGCTTGTCAAATACTACCTCTACTGCCTCTTCTGTGCCCGGCGCAACAGTGACTAGCTCCTCCTGCGGTGGCGGCATTTTCCTATTGATCTGCAGAACAACCTGTTGAACCTCTTCACCACTGTTATCATCGATGATGCTGAAGACACCAGTGTTTAGTGCCGCGGAATCGAGTGGTGTACCCCATTTCAAGATCGTGTATGGTGTGTCTGGAGTGGTGTTTTTGAGGGTGACGCGGAGCGAGGGTGGATTTCGCGAGAGCTGGGAGAGCTTGAATTCCAGGCCAGGGATTTCGTTGGCCACGCTAGAGCTTGATTTGGGCATTGTGAAGGAAATTGGAGTATCAGATTGGTAGATGTAGAGTGCGCCCAGTGCGGTTATGAGCACGCCTGTGATAATCGCTGTTCGGCTATTCCAGAAGTTTGCCATGTGTGAGAACGGTCGTTCGTTCAGGGAAAAGTTTCAGGAAAAGCTGTCGAACTTATGCTGGAAGTGCGCAGTCGTGTGATGGGATGTTTCTAGGCAGCGGGGAGCGCCAAACCGCTAATGGAAGGAGAGAATGCTTTATCGCCTTATAAAATGCTTGGTGAGGTGACGTATCCTAAAGAATAACCTTAGGAAGCGGTAATGGAAGGTGGCTTTTGGTCTTGCGTGTCGTGATCGTACAGGAGCTTAGAGGGTCTGAGGAAATGTTGATGACGTTCAGGCTGGAGTCGAAGGACAGATTTCTGCAGGCTCAATATGCCTTACATTCGCCTACCGGATCAGTACCGGATACATGCTGGTTCATGTGGTTAGATTAGTGAGCGAATCACATTGATCCAGACGATTTAAATTACCTTCGGCTGTTGTGCTGGCGAACTGCCCCGGTTGGCTAGGTGGGCGAAACGGGTGGGTGGCGCTAAAGATGATTCAACTGCCCGTTGTGGAGTGGAGTGTTGACGACGCAATTCGTCTGTCTCTCGCAGAGATGAAACAACACCCCAGCCGAACGCGCTCGCCACCTAGACATCTGAGGCGACTGCTAGATGTCGTGTCGTATTGTGATGAAGGAAGCTAGCACACGCCGCTCCGCTTGCACTCCCGCGTTGCCTAACCGACTTTGTCGCTGGCGTGCACCTGCCGCCTTCCAAAATTGCCCGCGGTAAATCCTCCGACAACCTTCTTTCAACACCATCGTCTGGAATGTCATTGTGACCCCATCGCCCGAGCCGGTTTTTCTGACTTTTACACAAGCCAAGATGATTGACCTTAGAACATCGCGCAAGCCCAAGGATGCTTGTCGTTTCTCTCCAATGGACCTACCACCAGTTAGGTTCAGGCCTGTCTTCAATCTAGCAGATAGAGCCTGACTATCGAGCGATCAGCACGTTCTCGTTTGGTCTGGACAACCATCACGGGCACAGTCTATCAGCTATTCTGAACTAATCGGAACGAAGATGTCATCTTCTAGTGGATCTCGGACACCCACCATTGGCTGAAACAACCCCCAGACTCTTTCTCATGCCTGGTAAAATCGCCATCTGAATTGGCCATCTCATGAAGATGCCTGACCCTGGTACAATTGCCACTGCTTTCATTCGCAACGACCCTTGTCTTCCGCCTCACGTTACCATGTCTCCGCAAAACCCCCCTACGGAGCCAAGGCTTATCTGGGCTATTCCTTAATCTATACCGAAGTGATCGACGTACGTTGGTGCACCACACAGATTGAGGTTATCTGTTTCACTGCGTAGATATCACGCAGGGTATACTCCTTATCATGTTGTCTCTATGAGTATGCCTAAAGACCTTCCATTTCCATTCAGGTTTCCGCTCCCTATTCAGGTCGAGCTTAAAGCTGGTACCTTGTTAGAGTGAATGCGTCCAATCACTTCGTTTCCCTAGTTTTCTTCCGTTTCTCTGGAAACTTGATGCAGAACCGCCCCACCACCTCCACTGTAATCATTTACAAACCACTAGGTTCATGCCCAATTACTACCTCAACTGCCTAGGCTAGTCAAACATCATGGAGGAGTTTATCCCGGATACCATGGACCCCCCAGCCCGAAATGATGACCTGTGCCCGAAAATCTCTTCTTAGACAAAGTGTGTCTGATCAAGCAAGTATAAAGGTATGTATGCTGCACACCACGTTCACTGATTCTCTACTGATCACCTCTTCTCCAGTCTCGTTAACTGATCACGACACCCTGATCACCTTTGTTCGCTATCTCGCCACAAACAACCATGAGAGTCTTTTCACAACTATCTATTTTGGCTCTTGCTGCCTTCGCCACTGCAGCTTCGGTTGATGTCTCCAAGCGCGAGACTCCTCTCAGTGTCGAACTCATTGCCACAGGCAATTCGGAAGTCAAAGTCACCGTCACTAATGGCGGAGATAAGACCGTGAACCTTCTGAGCAAGGGCACCTTCTTGGACGAGAAATTACCTGTTGAGAAGGTCACCATGTTTTCCGCAGGAGGCAGTAAGTTCCAAACATTCTATTTCCGGTCTTCATGCGCTGTCACGCACCCCTGGCGATATGTGGCGACGCGATTACAAATCCCTGCAATTTAGTCGAGCATCATTGAGCTTCGCTCGACCCACCGTCCAATACTCTTCACCCGTTTGTACACACCCCAAACGATTCTAGTCTAACCAAGGTATAGGCGAACAGGTCCCATTCGAGGGCATCAAGATCCGACTCTTGACGACTGGTCTCAGCACGGATGACTTCGTCACCTTGGGAGCTGGAGAATCAAAGGAACTCACCGTCGAGACTGCTGCTCTCCATACCTTAAGCAGTGGTGGTGACTTTGATGTTTTTGCTAAGGGCATACTGCCTTTCGCCGAGGAGGGCTCGACCGAGCTCGCCGGCACTTACAACTATGAATCAAACAAGCTCACCATGTCCGTCGACGGCGCTCTTGCAGCTACAGTCAGTAAAGCTGTAGCCAAACGTACCGTGGTCGGATCTAGCTGCACCGGAGCGAGGCTTCAAGCTATCCGGATCGCGTTGCAGAATTGCCAGAAACTTGCCTCCGCAGCTGCTTCCGCCGCTAGTGGAGGAACAAAGCTTGAAACATACTTCAAATCGTCAGCAGCTAATGTCAGGTCCCAAGTCTCGGCTCGCCTAAGTGCCGTTGCAAGCGACTGCGGCGGCACAGGATCACAGACATCCACCAACTGCAACGACCCATACAGGGGATGCGAGTCCAATGTCCTTGCGTACACCGTACCCTCGCAGGATTTCATCACCTACTGCCCTCTGTTCTTCAATGAGCTTCCAGCTGTGAGCTCTTCTTGCCATGGTCAAGATCAGGCAACGACTGTGATTCACGAGGAGACCCATGCTCCGGGTGTGTACAGCCCAGGTACTGACGATCTGGGTTACGGATTTACTGCCGCGTCGAGGTTGTCGACTAGCCAGGCTCTGAACAACGCCGACTCTTACGCATTGTATGCTAATGGTGAGTCTGACTGCTATATCTGATAACTATTACAGTAATGCTAACGTAATGCAGCAATCAACCTCAACTGCTAGAGTCAAGTTAGATTGAGTTGGCAGCGTTATGATTTCTAGAGGATTTAGGTAAACAGAAATACCATACATCCTACACACATCAAGACCCTATCCGCTTGCGAGTCCATGTGATACAACTAATGGCATCGAAACATCAACGTAGTAAACAATAATACAAACTTTCCTGCCGCTTTTCTGAACAATTATTAACAAAATGAATACGCCGAGGATGCATTTAAGTATTTAAACATGCACCGAAGAGTTCTTGTTTGACTGTGTTGCGTCAATCGGGCCGTTTTTGGGACATGAAATCACCGAGGTTGGCAAAGGCTTTCACCTCTATCCTTGAAAGGGACCTTGATTTAGCGATGATGCGTTCTCTGCGTAACAGCTACAGTATTATCTTCTCTAGCTCTCCAGTAGATCATTTGGCGACACTACCCTACCAGTAGATCAAGCTCTTATCGATACGAATAGTACGACGATACGATTCTTGGGCTTTGCTGCGCCTCGCTCGGTTGTCGGAACTCATATAATGAAACGGTGATCCTTGGGCGCCTGAAAAGTGGAAGAGGATATTCTTTGTAGAGCAGTCCGGCCGCGAACTATAACGACTCTCACATTCGCTTTGTGATGTCTTGCGTGCTGCAGCACTCCAGCCATGCAGCCGCAATACGTTCTCCGCCGAGATCTCGACCCTGACGATGACGCACGAACGAGCGTTGAAAGGCGAAACATGGGACGCCGCGATGAGATCAAGTCGATTTCATCGCGTCAATGGACGAAACAGGATGAGCGCAAACAGGCCTTCGGCCAGAAATGCTCACCATTGCCTTGGAGGACTTTTTTCATCGTCCTCACGCTACCGCTCGCGCTGGCTCCCATTGTTACACTTGCTGCCGCAGCAGAAACAGCATCTCGGAACTACATCCAAGGACGCGACTGCTATCCTAATGGGTCATGGAAAGAGGCCAAGGGCGCGACGTGGGAGATCATGGACTCGAGCTATTTCTTCACACCAAATCTAAGCTTTGGTGCTTTCACGTTTACGCAAGTGAAAATCATCGATATTTCATGGGATTTGATCATTGGGAGAGGTGGACAAATCCTCCTAGCATGGGTCAACTATCGTGTGTTCAATGAATGGCTGGTGTACCACATGGAATTGCATCTCACATCGTACAAGATGTACGCGGCCGTTGCGTTTCAGACAACGACTTTGAGTACGTTAGGTGTGCTGGGCAAAGAGTTCCTAGCATTTGGGAAAGGGACGTGGAAATGCTTCTTTCGCTGGCTTGCGATCCTGAGCATGGTCCTTTCGACGCTTTACGTGCTTTCGTTTCCCACACTAATGGGAGCGCTTACTGGTTATATCACGACGAGCGAGCCGTATATTGAGAATTACCAACGCAATCTCATCGAATGGAGCCAGATTGACAGAGTTGTATATGTTATCAACGACGCCGGCCGCATAGGCTTTGGTATGCCACTCATTGCTACGCTGGAAGATAGCGCGCTTGCCAACTATATTAATATATGTACGTATCCGATCGTAAAGCCACAGACTCTTTTAACGTTGAACTTTGGAAGACCAATCGCAATTTGGCGAGAACAACACGGCATTCTACGACACACCTAAGGGTTCAGGGATCGGGACATTCTACGCAAATGAATCTTCGACATGGGAATTTGACGAATACAATCCGACTGAACTCACAGCGCCAAGTCTCAACATCACTGTGTTCAAAGTTGACGCTGGGGTTAGTATTCCTCCTGCGGAGGTACGCCATCACTATGCATATGCTATAGACGGGCGTCAGAGCACTCTCTACAATGCCACGTACCTATTGGAACACAGTTCTTGCAAGCCAAGCGAGACATACCAATGGGGCTTTTCTTACATCTTCCTGTTCATGGTCTCGATCTTCAATTTCGTGTGGACTTGTATCATGGTCGGCATGTGGCTTGACACGCGTCGCGGATCCAGGATGTATAAGAGTGGTAGGAGGCCTGGGCTTCTTCGCAGCATTATGGACTACTCGGCTGCGATCAGGGAGGAACTGGGTACAGAGGTAGACTATTTGGAAGAAGAGGAGTTAAGGAAACGGGTGAGGGATAGTGGAGGTGCCCTGGTGGTGCCGAAAACAGAGCTTAGGGTTACGAGAGCCAATATGGGGCAGGTGGGACCAAGGCAGAGGAGTTGGAAGCGAAGTTTAACAAGGGGTAGCACGTTCTGAGGAGAACCGAATGGATTCGATTTATTGAGATATTGTCCCTAAGATCACCATGCTGGATTCGATGAACTATGAGGAAGCTACCTAATCAGCAAAGCGATAGCACATGCCCAGATACTAAACGACCCAAGGTCTAGACTCAATTGACTAGCTGAATGGTATGGTACGTTGCGTAACCACACTTGGAGAAACACCGACTGGCATGCATGGTCAATGACACGTGAAAGATAACTTTGTTGACGATGCGCTGTTGTTCTATTTGCGCCATGACGTCAGTGTACGCACGTCATCTCCGTTCTCCAGCATGGACAACCTCGACCCTATGGACTCTAGAATACTTGCTCAGCACTCACAGATTCCAAGGCCCCGGTGAATTCATACAAGATAGTACAAAACTACCTAGATCTAGTAGCCTCGCGCAGAGCATCCATGGACACCGGCCGGTTCTCAATGCAGCGCTCGATGATTGGGTTTCAAGGGCGGGATCACAGTCTCGATTCAGGTACACGGAATCGACTGCGCCCCGCTCTGACGCTCGCTGTAGATTGTTCCGTGGTATTTGTGTCCCGCAACACGGATTGTGGCTTGCATTCGTTCGTACAAGCAGGAACTGACGCAGCCTACGTCATCTTGGCACGCGCACCATATCTTCCACAATACGTGCGCTCTTTGACCCCAAACATATCCGAAATACCTCATTTGAAGCTCACCTGAAGTGCTCGACTTTACGACTAACTCTGCACCATCATAACCATGGAGACTATTACCAACATTGCGTCTACTGCCACGTCTACGGTGTCGAACCTCATCTATGGCGATCAAACTAAGAACAATGAGACGGCTGGCAAGGAGCCAATCTCAGGGGAGGAGGGCAAAGGCACAGCAACCGAGCCCTTCGACAAGGGCAACGCAGGTGAGCCATCCTTCTCCTCGACATGTTGCACAGCTCTCACTGACCGGACTGCAGCGACCCCTCTAGACACAACTGCAGACAAGAAGACCTTCCTCGATTACTCAAACAATGAGACGGCGGGCACAGAGCCTGTCTCTGGCAAGCAGGGTAAGGGTACGGCGACTGAGCCATTTGATCAAGGCAACTCAGGTGAGCACTTGTCCGCTGACTCAAATTTCTCACTGCTCCACGAAGGCCGATGCTAACTACCAGCCAACAGCCAAAGCTACCAATGCAGCCTCAGGCTCAGATGACTTCCTCAAACTGAACCCGAAGCTCGACGGACCATCGCACGAAGAAGGAGCACCCAAAATTCACACCAACACCTCGGATTCAACCTACACCGGTATGCCCATCGTTCCTCTGAACCCAGACGCTGCTTCTTCAGGTGTGAAGACTAAGCCCTCGGATGCAACAGAGAACACTGGGATCACGGACAAGGCTGGGGCGACAGACAAGGTGTGGAAAGAGACTCCACTCGATGACATCAGTCGCTCGGGTGCCCCAGGGGCTGGCCCTGCAGCTCCTGGCTCGGGCACTGCTTCGACAGAGACATACCAAGGCTCAGCCACACCATTGAAGGCGCCTAACGCGCATGAGAAAGACGCCATTAAGGAGTCAAAGGAACGCGCTGAGCAGAGTCTCGATGGCACCGTTAGCCCGAAGACGACAGGAACGTCAACAGGTGGCGCCGTTGGGGAATCAAACCGTACGTGGACACAAAAAGCAGGTCATGTCCTGAGTAGAGCTGACGGTGTAGCAGGTCTTGTCGGAGAGAAGCCTACCCACAAGTCTGAGCCCACAGTATCGTCCCCTACTAGCGACGAAAAGAGCGGCAAGATGTCAGAGTTTAAGAACAAGCTCAAGGACAAGCTTCATATTGGCCACAAGGACAAATAAGTGCTTCGCCTCTGCAGCACTGACGGTGCTGCTTTCCCATGGATGACGGAACGAGATATGATACCACGGCTACAATGGCCAGACCTCAAGGGTGTATTTTCTTATAAGTAGTTACTTCTCATAGTATCCTAATCTGTACAACTACCATTCAGACATCGCGTTCAAGCTTGTGTCCAATGAACGTCATCATACCAACTCGTGGCACCACATGCAGTTAGCGTAGGTTCGGCAAGCTGACCCGCATGAACAACGCCTCACTCTTATCACACGCACACATGCCACTTCGCTCACATTGTTTTGGGTATTATTGAGGGTTAAACAAAGTCACACGACCGAGTGACTGGGAATCGCTCACGCCGCTGTGTTTCGGATAATTCCTTTGTGGTATGTCATCATAGTCTCTATATCCGCTTCTCCTAGCCCCATCGGCACATCGTTCCCTCCCAGCTGCAGCTGAGCTTTACTTCCCACGTCCACCAAGCCAAGAACTGTGTCCCTTGGTCTCTCTGCACTCCAGGCTTCTCCAGACCTTTGAAAAAACCCCTTGTACCACATCCAGTGCGTTGAAGCCTCGCTCGGTTGGCCGTCCTTGGGAAACACCAAGCTATCTTTCCTGGCCTGACTTCCTGTCAAAGCTTCTTGGGTCCTCGTTTGTGATACTGTTCTTCTTCAGCGTGCACTTCCACCGGAACCGTCTTCAAGTAGTGATTCTCTTCTCGACTTCCGCTTCATCAATCATCACTCTGCATCATGGGAAACATTGGCAACTTGAATGTTGATCGCAATATCCACAGGTCAAATGATATATCGACTTCAAATAGGATGAGTACGAGCCGCATACGTCAAGATCTCTCCGGTGCTTCCCAAGCAAACCATCTTGAAGAAGCGAACGGGACAATTATGATTCGCAGAGCAGCGGGGAAGGTACCGCACGTTTGCGTTGTAGGAGCTGGTGTAGCTGGTCTACGATGCGCAGATGTCTTACTCCAACATGGCGTGAAAGTAACGATTTTGGAAGGTCGGGATCGAGTGGGCGGACGGGTACGTTCGAGCCACATCGACACAGGCACGTAGGACTAACATACTGGTAGCTGTGTCAAAGTAGTGTGTTGGGACACTTGGTTGATCTGTGGGTCCGCGAATCCTTTTGTTCGTTCAATCCCAAGATGGATACTTGTGACTGATCATCACTTCTACAAGGGGACCCAACTGGATTCATGGTACAGATAACAATCCGATGCTCGATCTCGCCAAGCAGACGAATACAAAAATTATGAACTGGGATGGTCGACAGTCCGTGTTCGACCACCGAGGCAACCATATGCCTGAGAAAGAAGCATCGGAGAACACTGAGGCCGTGTGGACCATCATCGAGCAGGCTATGAAGTTATCGAATGAAGAGTCTGCGACGATCCCGGAGGAGAAGAGCTTATACAACTTTTTTGAAGAACAGGTTGAGGAGATGTTTCCATCTGGGGTCGAGGGCACCAGTGATAAGAAAGCGAAGAGAAAACAACAAACGATTCTACAGATGGCAGAGATGTGGGGCGCATTCGTCGGAAGCCCGATCCAGAAGCAGAGTCTCAAGTTCTTCTGGCTTGAAGAGTGCATCGATGGGGAGAACCTGTTCGTCGCGGAAACGTATCATAAAGTCCTCGCAAAGATTGCGGAACCAGCGCTCAAGACTAATGTCAAGTTTGGCTACAAGGTTAAGAAGATCATATCGCTCGGGGAAAGTGAAGATCCCAGTGTTTTGGTTGATATCGTGGGCAACGAAAGCGAGACTTTTGATGAAGTGGTGATGACCGCTCCACTGGGCTGGTTGAAGCGAAATCTGGATGCTTTTATTCCTGAGCTACCAAAAAGACTGAAGGAAGGTATTGAGTCAATTGGATATGGACATTTGGATAAAGTTAGTCTCTTCGAGTCCAAGGCTCAGACGATGTACTTACAGACTCAGGTTTACATCAACTTTCCAACCGCTTTCTGGAACGAATCTTCGTCGTCAACCGCTGCACCTCCATCCGTATCGCATGACCAAAGCTTACCCAACGTGACAGCGACAACAGCACCACTCCACCAAGCCCTTTCATCCGATCCTTCTGATTCCCCCGTCGACCCATCACACTACCCTGGCTTTACACATTGGGCTAGACCAGACTACGCTCCCGACACAAACCCACAGCAGTGGAATCAAGAAGCCGTGAATCTCGCCGCCCTACCTGAACCAACCGCACATCCAACCCTCCTCTTCTATATCTATGGTCCAACATCGATACACATCGCAAAGCTCTTGGCCTCACACCCATCATCTGAGCACCAAGTTCTCCTGAGCACATTCTTCCACCCTTACTTCTCCCGCCTACCAAATTATGTCTCGACTAACCCAAGTCACCAACCTAAATCCATCTTAGCAACGGCCTGGGCCAACGACGAACTCGCGGGGTATGGGAGTTATAGTAATTTCCAGGTGGGGTTGGAGAGGGGCGATGAGGATGTTGAGGTTATGAGACGGGGATTGCCGGAGAGAGGACTCTGGCTGGCGGGTGAGCACACAAGTCCGTTTGTGGCTTTGGGTATGTAGAATTTAGAAGGACTTACATATGAGTTGGACGCTAATATATTATGTGTAGGGACAGTTACTGGGGCTTATTGGTCGGGTGAGGCTGTCGCGAAGAGGATTGCTAGAGCTTACGGACTCGAGAATAATACAGAAGTTGGGAAGGAAAAGGTAGAGAATGGAGAGATACAAGAGCCTGAGAGGATTTAATCGTTACATGAAAGCCCCTTTTTGGGAGTCCTAACTTGACGTGGTCGCGTTCGTATGTATCGGTCTGCACAAAGTTTGTCATTGGTTACAGGTGATCAATAAGCATCTCCCTAATGACAATATGTTTTAGCCTCGCTGGGAGGTTAGGATCGAGATGAATCCTACAGCAGCTAAAAAAAAAGCAGTTGTCTGCTTTATTGCAAGATTTGGTTTGCAAAGACCGTTCAAAACTTCGTTCGAGGGTGGAACTCATATCGACCACATTTCCTGCGCGATTCAGTATAGCACGTATAGAAGGAATCCTGGCTTCTATTAGTTTGATAGAATATATACATGTTTTAATTGTAATTAATGCTAGAGATATGTAACCGTAGGATCTGCCAACAAAATTGACAATCGAATGAGGTTATTATTAGCAAATTACTGCGATCGCAGAGAAGGCCTTTGAATTCTTAATGATGAGTAGTGTGTTTATAACCAAAATTCATCAAGAAAACTACAAGTCGACCGAAAGTACATTGATATTCTTAATAACGTTTACTTTGCCTCAGCATCAAAACACTGGTGTAAAAGTACAAGAAAGTCCGAAAGGAAATGGGTTCAGTAGTGAAACAACGAAAGAATTCTGAAGAGATTCAGTACCCAGCTAGAAGTTGGAGCTAAGCTAAATCATTTGTGTTAGGAAGCGGTTAATTTCACCAAGAATTCGTGAAGGTCTCCTAGGAGATTTACGAATTAGTGAATTACATTCTCAATTACGCGAAGGTGTTATTGTAATAATAGACTACATGCAGCTGAATGTAAAACCATACCACCTCCTTTGAGCGTCTAGAAGCCTTCTTCAGCAATCATGCTCCACCCATGCCCTTTGAATATTGACCACACACTTCCACCAAAACGAATACCTCAGCTCCATCCGATTTCAAGAACCTTCTTTTCAATTCTACACACCGTCTCCAACCCCCGCACATCGAATCGAGTCTATCTTCTCACCAACATGCAATCCATACCTCTCCCTACATGCCCCCTCTTCGAGATGAAGCCAATCAATGGCATCGTATATAAGGCTAAGCAGCTTCATCGTCCTTACCCCAGAATCCGCGAGATGGACAAAAAAGAAGTGGAAAAGCATCAGCGGAGCGAGAGTGCCGCCGCTATATCTTACAGCGCGGAGGCGAAGCATAGTCGACATGTGTCCGCGCCGGTTGTTCGTAAAACTCCACTACCAATGCTAGCAATCAGATGCAAACTCACCTTCATCCGCACAAGGTGACTGATAATATCCCACGGGATGCTGCAGCACTAACACACATGGAGCGTACTGTCGAAAGAAGAAGGCTATCAAGTCCATCTTCGATCGTCACCACAGCTATAGGACTGTAACAACCATCCACGGATGCAAGCATAGTTTTCGCAAAGATTTGTGCAAGATGTGTGGCTATAATAAAGTACTACAAAAAATGGCGGGCTTCGACCGGGTGTCTATTGTACTAACGGAGCAGTTCTCGGGTGTGGATCGTGTTCAACGGTATTCAACAACGAACTCCACGAGCAAGAAGTGAACGAAATGTCGTATGTTGCAGAGGAGACGCGCAGATAGCGGTAACTGATCAGCTGCAGAAGCCTACTATAGCAGAACCTAATTCGCAGCAGTCACTGCGCCCTACCCTGAAGTTCATCCCGCCCTTAAGTATCGAGGATCCATTCGTAGATTCTGCGGAAGCTTCTCACAAAGATAGCGATGTCGAAGTATCCCAGTTCTCCAACAAAGCACCACAAATTGCCGTGAGTCGCCTCTTCCGTTGATCTTAACAAGGGTAGGACTGACTCGTTGTAGCCCATCCGCCCAATCTCAAGTTTCATCGATAAGCTCCAAGGCGTGATCATACCCGTCGATGACAGCGACGAGGCTAGTGCAGTCTCATCGACTGGATCCCCAGACAACTCATGGTCTTCGTCGAGTCCGACACCATCTTCGTCTGAGAAGTTTTATACCTGGTCCGGATCATGGCCGCAACAGCATCCAGGTAAACCAACCCCATGCTCAATACCTATCTTTGCCGGGAAAGAGCAAACTATCTCCATAATTCCAGCAATCCATAATGACGCAGTTGTTAGTGTGGATAGAGTGCTTGGTGTAGATACATCGTCTGCTGCGCTGCAGATATTGCAGGCATCTGCCATGGAAGTGTAAATCTGCGATGGCCAGGGTCATGCTCTAGAACCTGACAACTCTTAGCACTCAATTGAGCGAACTAAAGGGCGTTACATTTACCAGACTCTCTCTGGGTCTGCCGATTATTCTGATGCAACACAGTGAGAAAACTCTGCTTGGTATCCCCTGTATTGGAATAGGACCGTAGGCATGATCTATGTGAGTAAGATTAACTACATATACCGATGCGTCTATTGATGAAATTGGAATCGAAAAAAAGCAGAGCTATAAACAAGGTCCCCATTTTCCATCCAGTGCGCCTGTCATGCCTCGTACACTCCGTGTTATGCTTCTGATGCAGGAATCGCATCAATTCTGCGTCCAATGGCCTTCGTTGTGATGCTATCAACGGCGAGGTCTGCGAGATATATGGTATGGGATCTTATGCGCTAATTGTCGTGGCGAGCTGTTTGTGTTGAGAATTTGTCTTTGAGTTATGTCGTGCGGAACATCGCATATGCGAGGGTGCGCAGTGGTCAATTGTTGCGTCATATTACTCGTCTTCCATGCCTTCCAATAACGTATGCTCGAGAACGTCACTTAGTGTTACAACGCCCTGGAGCTTGCTTTCTTCATCGATGACGATGAATCGATGAACTCGCGATCTACGAATAGTGTCGTATATGGTCGACATGTTATCATTCAGCGAACAAGTGAAGATACCAGGAAAGTCCTACGACCCATTAGTTATGAAATAAATGGAGGCTCTATAGCTTGAATCTCGTACATCTGAACGCTTCAGGAGCGCATCTCCAACTGTGAGATTGAGATCGTCGTACACACCGCCTTTGATGAGTGCGATTACATCAACCGCTTCAAAGACGTTGAGAACAGTGCCTGCTATTGTCAGCAATGTCGACCAGACTTCGTTCATGCACACATACCCGCTTTATCTACAATAGGCACGCTGGAAATGCTCTTCTTGACAAGCATATGTATGACATCCATGACGGGCGTATCCATTGATGCAGTAGCGAGATCCGTGTAGGTGCCTACATTCAGCTCCTTGAGCGGCTTCCGCAATTTTTGCGTCTCTTTAACGTTCACAGCGATGAATTTCAGTATTCGATATTGCGTTATAACACTGACCACCATTGTCCGACGTGTTTCGTCATCGCTGTCAACAATGGGTATGCGTCGAGCGCGTGATTCGAGCATCTTGCGACATGCTTCGTAGACGGGCTTGTCAGGGTGGATCGATATCGTTTCTATAGGTTTAACGCCTAGCGCTTTCTCGATGTCTGTCCACGTGAGCTGATGTTTGCCACGGTACCGCTCAGCTCGCTTACCTCGGAGGCTGTTCAGGCGGAACTGGTCTACCCTGGCCAGCGCATCTGGATTCTGCCAGTAGTATTGGATGACGTTGATGTAGTCTGAGGTAGTTAATAGTCCGGCGAATGTGGACGATTTTGAGTCCCAGAGCGGTGCCGAGACAATGCCTGCAAGTAGCAGTCAGCGTTTCCCTCATGCAATCATACGCGCGATATGCCCACCGTTCTGGTTCAAGATGTTAAGACTTTTCTTCACTAGCAGAGCTGTATCGAAGACTATCAAGCGATAGCTGATAGGCAGCACATCATAGCTCGTTCTAGCCTTGAGGAAGGCGCGAATCGTCTTCTACTTGTTGTGAGTCCCCACTTTGCAAGCTGTCTACATTCAATTATGCCATACCAAGCCGTCGAGCTGCTCGCGGTCGAGCGCAGTGAAAACCTTCGCAGGTGCTGTTGGCCGTGACTGCTCGAGTAGGGTCCGCGGTGATACGAAAGAGGGTCGCGCATCGTTAACGACGGGATTGGAAGTCGCTGTGTCGCCCGGGTCGACGCCAGACATGATGACTGCGGTGCTCCTTAGGTCGGAGCCGCATGGGGGGTTGTATGACTCCAAGCTGTAGGTCTGCAGGTGGAGAGAGCGTGCCTTATTGTAGGAAATGTGGGGAATCTGTCCTGCAGTGTGAGGTCGAAAGATGCGGTCGAGTCCGTGCGTCATGAACTTCCCCGCGTCACGCAGGGGTTCGAAGATAGGTACATATGGGCAAGGGAAATGTAGCCCTGAGTCATGGGCTATCATCACGATAAGGTACCTCTTGATAACTTGAAGTACTTTGATTTAGGAGATTGTCTGGCTTCAGTTGTATAGCTGGACTTCATGATAATGCACACGAAGGAAAAGATCTGAAGAAGTCTCCAGACATGGTCGAGCTGGGAACCACACATTGCCGCCACCTGCTCATAAACACTATGCGCCTTCCCTTATCCTGAAAAAGACGCTCTTGCGAAGATCAGAGTAACCCATCCATCTAAACCATGCTCACCGAGCTTACGCTGGGTTCTTCTGAGCCGCCTTCGCAGCGTCAATGTTGAGCTCTGGGCCTGGCTCAGCTTCGACTTCTTCCATGATGATCTCTTTGGCAGCACTTTCAACTGATTGTTCTGGCTCGCTGATCGATTTCTTCGCTTGTGCTACGATAGCCTCCGCCTCGGTAACCCCACCCTTCAAAGTAGCCTGGTCACCATCCACACCCATCGCGGCTTCGTTCTTGCGCTGTCGGAGCGCTTTGTTGTCGAAACGAACGACCATGCAGGATAGGTTGTCCGTCGAAAAGCGTGCTAGAGCGTAGTCCACCAGCTTCTTGGAGGCTTCTTGTGGATCATGAACTTGGCGTACCAGGTCTACAGCTTCTTGGTCGGAACATACGTCCCAGAGCTATATTTGTCAGCCTGTGCAAGTTTTTGAAGGTATTTCGTACTTACACCATCACAAGCAAGGATGAGGAACTCGTCCTGATCTGCCTGAATCACAGTCTCCGTAGTATAAGGGTGGCCGGTTACCAGATCCTTCATATATGCATCGCCGAGGGCCCGTGTAACAGCAAGGACGCCGTTGACGCGGTTATTGAGTATCAAGCCACCAGCGCTAGCAACACGGCGTCCTTCGTTCTCGTCGCTACCCTTGTGGTCATACGAAAGTCGGAGTGCTCGGCCGTTTCGACATAACACGATGCGCGCATCGCCAACATTGGCTGTGTAGAGTACTCTTTGCCGACTAGCCTCACTTCGTAACCTTGTTTCGGCAGGATGCTCACCTGCGGGCTGTGAGACCACTTCAGCGCCTGTTTCCTCGCTTTCGCCAGCATTCTTGATTGCGGATACTGCAGCAGGCGCAAGCAACACCGATCCAGTAGATGACTGTGCGTTAGGAACTCGATCCTCCCACCGCAGGACAGCAATAACTGCAGTGCATCCACTATTCTTGAGGGGGAGCTTCTCAAGTTGCTGGTCGACGACGGTGAACGTTTGGTCCAGTAATTCGGGTATAGGTGTATTTGGGTTCTTCCGGATCGTCTCTTCCAGAATCAAGTGCAGTTTCTTACCGCACCAGTCCGCAGCGAATGTGCCCGCATGCCCGTCGAAGATAGCAAAATACCCGTTGTCAGTCTCGATTACCGGTTGCGTCGAAAGATCAGACCGAGTCGAGCCAGCATCGGAGATGGAACCTGTCTTTTCTGCCCCGTACGATGGCGCAGGCGTGCTTAGGAAGTTGTACAAATATGCATGTGTGTCTTCCATCGTCCGCCTGCACTTCTTATTCTTGTCTTCTGTAACACCTACCCGGAAGGTAGACCGGGGACCTGGTGCGGACTCGCCAGCGGAGTTGTTTAATGAGCCTTGGGGAACACTGAGCGCAGCGTCAGACCTCCCCAGCTTTTGGATGGGCGTTTGACTAGTCTTTTCCGACATGGGTGAGTTGGAGGTTGGAGAAGACCCACTCAGGTGTAGTGACTGTTTTGCGCTGGAGAACATGTCTCTCGCACGCGACACGCCGCTACTTCGTCGCTTCTTCTCCGTATTGGGGGTGGCAGAGGCGTCGCTGGGCTTAGGTTCTATGGATGTATTCCCGTTGCCAGCAACGTTTGCTCCTCCTCCAGCCCCATTATCCGTTTGTGTGGCTACCGCGGGCTTGGGTGTGTCGTTGACTGTAGGCCCATCGACGGCCGCCACTTCGTCATCCTTTACAGGAGAGGTGCCAAACATCCTATTTAGCAGACCTCCTTGGCTGGAGAAGCTGCGGCGCTTATTTCCTGCCAGATTGAAGGATGCGCGACAGCGGTCTATACAGGTCGGTAGATCTCCTGCAGTCGATTGTTCCGAGAGCTGTGATATTAGGATTCGACAGACGCGCGTGTTTCGAGGGTGACGTCAACGACGTTCTGTCCCAGATATTAGAACCTCTTGCAGCGAACGAACAGTGATGAGGGGCAGTCGGCTCGCCAGCTTTGCGGGACGGGCGGGCCGTGCACAATGAGCACATCATGCAGCGTCGGGGTACGTACTGATTTGAATGAGTAGTCTCAAGTACACGGATGCGATTCAGGTGCGGGTGTAAGAATGTTGTCTGGAGAGAGGGGTGTGAATAGGCGCTGGCGACGTTGTGGGAGAGGTGTTGGTCGCTGCGAATGACGTCGGGGGTGATGTGCGAGACGGCGGACGGGACCAGGTGAAGCGTAAGTCAACTCCCAAGGCTGCAAAGGAACACGGCTCAAAGGGTTTAGATCGGATCGGCTCTAGGGATAGCGCGGCGAGAATGGCACAAAAGCACGCATGAACTGTTACTCAAGGAGATGCGGGGGATAGTCCTTGAAGCCTTCAGCCTTCCTATACCCCGCTGTTTCCTTACAAATGGACGATTGCAGGCGCTGGCCGGTGGCTGGACGGCTGTGTACCTGGTCTTGTGACTCTCGACATACCCTGAAGCAAACCTCGACGCTGCTCGGCGCGAGTTCTGATTTTGGGCCGTGGTGAACTTGACGATCAGCAGATCTAGGCTCAAATAGACGTTTGCCGGCTGCGAGGGTGGACCAGGCAGGGATCATGAAAGGTTTCTTGACAGTAGCTAAACGCTAGTCATCATCTTCTGCGAAGGTGCAAGGTTCGATGGACTATATACAAACTCGCATATGAACCATAAACACCTAATTCTATGCCAGCTGCGTGAAAATAATATCGCACGCGGCACATTTCCGTCAGAGGTTCTTGGGCGTTGGCTATCCTCCAGTCTGACTTTGAGCGTGAATATCAACGTTACGAGCCCATACGACGAGATAGGCATATCTACTTGAGCGCCTTGCTCAGTCAGAAACCCCTGATCATGACATACAGGCACCAAGGACACAAACGCCGAGGACCTGCAGGACAGCTGGATACCGCTGCAGCACCAGCTATGTTCAGCCTAGAATCGAACACAGCCATGAACGAAATATATGCCTCAACACTCGTCCCTCATCTCCTCAGGCTGTCCAACCGAGCCTGGAGGTCATCATCGCCTGGGTCAGCTCCCCCAATCGCCTGCGCAACCCTAGTTTCCGGCACAGCGTTCTTTTGAAGGCCACTGGGTGTTTCGCCGAGCTACAAGGTGTCAGCTCAAGCCTCGTCAATGTTAATATAACACATACAGCTTGTCCGAGGTCAATGCCTATCTCGTCCAGGACTTGGTTGACGACGTCTTCGCTCTCCTCTTCATCCTCGAGACCCGTTGCATCGTCAATGGCATCGTCCATCATCTCTTGCCGCTGATCCATGATGTCATTCTCTTTCTCAAACTCCATAGCGATGCGCTGCAGGGCCGGGAGGTTCATCTGCTTATTCATACTACCCAATAGCGCTGTAGCCCCCTTCATAGACTGCATCATCTGCTCGTTGCTGCGGACAGTCTGCCAGATATCAGCCATCAGTTGTAAATCAGACATGTGTACAATCTCACCTGTATCCTCAAAGAAATCGCCTGAAGCTGTGTTCGCATCTGGTAAAACTTCTGGATGTACCTTCCGATTGTTAGTCGTATGCCCGCCATCGACCGACGAGCCAACGCCCAGCGTACCTTCTTGTCCGCACCAAATCCTTCGCTTGTATTCGCAGAGGTCCCATCTGCCCATTCTTTGCGCTCTTCTTGATATCTGCTACAAGCTTCTTCTCCTGGTTCTCAAGCTTCACACGCTCTCGGTCGAGCTCTCGTTGGGTCTTCTCAAGTGCTCGCTGGTGTTTCCGCAGCCGCTCCGCCGGCGTCATACGCTTTCCGAAAGCCCATTCAACAATATTCATCGCTACGATTGGGACCTCACGTCACGAGGCAGTTTGGCGGGTTATGGATGCGGGGTGCGTGGGGCGGTATGGCGGAGTCGTTGAATGGGCGGGCAGCGACTGGAACTTCAGAGGACCTGCACCAGTTTGCGTAGGTCCAGAGATTGTATAGCTATATTCCGAGGGGTACAATACTGAGAATGTATGGGAAACGGGCTCTTTTCAGAGTTCTCGAAGTTGCGTCGTGATCTTGTTGGTCTATTGAAAGTGCAGCATGAGGCAGGAGCGTTTGGAGGAATCATATATCGCGTATCAACGCCCAGCCTTAGTCAATCTCACAAAACCAACTTCTCTAACAAGCCTCTCAAGCGCAAAGCTAGACCAAACCATTAGCAAACTCAACCCCAATCTTCGCAGCTTAACAACTGCCTGGGCGCACCATATGGTCTTGCTGCGGTAACACTCCCTCGCCGTGTCCAAGAACGAATCCCTGCTCTGTAGGGCACACGCCACCGGCCCGCATCATATTCTTTACGCCTCACCGACTCGACATCATCACTCTCACACCTCCACGACATGCGCCTTTCTTCGCCTGCGCACAGCAGTCAACCACCTAGATGAATCCTGATCGACGCGCCGACAACTCCGCCGAGAACGGGGAGCCCTCAAAGAGCCGTGATGCAGGCCCGTCCGATGCCTACAATCCTCGGCGAAGCACGGGGCCAGGCTATATGACGGTCGGTGGGTCGACGCCTGAAGCCGCCGCCCGCCTTGTTTCGATGCTAGACGATGACTCTGGGTATGGAGGAAGCCTGGTCGACGGCGATGGTTCTGTACCAAGTTGGCGCTCTAATATTGGCGAGGATAGACCGTCGCAGTCACCTACACCTATACTACCCGGCGACTCCAACGCCTCCGAGCACGATAGGCAACGCAGCCATGTCCTTCAGCTACGATATAACCAGAATAAGAATGCGCTTGCCCGAGCTATCCATGGCACCATTGACACCCTGAAAAGCTTCCAGGAGATGAATCTGAAATGGCCAGCACACTATCCTGCCGTGCAAACAGAGTCCCAGAATACACACAGCCGCACCGAGTCTAGGCCTGGGCTACAGCACACTCAGTCTGCGCTCGGTGACTTTGAACCCAGCTCGCGCTCTCCCGACCGTCCACGACCGCCACGGCGCGCTGGTACAACTATAGGGGACGAACCCATTGCAGAGTCGAGCTCAGCGGCTGCGAAAGAGAAGAAGAAGGAGGAGCCACGGCTGGTGACGCCAAAATTGGCTCACGACTTTTCAGTTCTGAAACTGGAATTGCGCATGGGTGGTCGGACACAAGCAGATTTAGTACATTCACTAGAAAAGAGCTCCATTGCGTCTTTGCTCGACGGTCAGATTCAACAAAGTATACGCCATCTCTACTCTATCAAAGAACGCATCGAAGACACATCGAGTAAGGTCCTCGTAACCGGAGATCTCAATGCCGGAAAGTCAACCTTCTGTAACGCTCTTCTCCGACGCAAGGTCCTTCCGGAAGACCAACAACCCTGCACAAGCATTTTTTGCGAGGTCCTTGACTTTCGGGAGAATGGCGGGGTGGAGGAAGTCCATGCTGTTCCCATCGGCTCGACATACAACCGCCACGACGAAAGCACATACACAGTATTCGACCTTAAAGATCTGGAGAAGATTGTGGTCGACAACGACCATTTCTCACAGTGCAAAGTGTACATCAAAGACATCCGAGATGTAGACGAATCGATCCTCAACAACGGAGTTGTTGATATTGCACTTATTGACGCACCAGGGCTGAATGCGGATTCACTCAAGACTACAGCTGTGTTTGCTCGCCAAGAGGAGATTGATGTAGTGGTCTTCGTTGTTTCTGCGGCGAACCACTTCACCGAGTCTGCAAAGAACTTCATCTTCAGCGCCGCGCGGGAGAAAGCCTACATGTTCATGGTAGTTAATGGTTTCGACGTCATTCGCGATCAGCGACGCTGCCAGGAGATGATCCTCAAGCAAGTCCATGGATTGAGCCCTGCAACTTTTAAGGAGTCGAGTGAACTGGTGCATTTTGTCTCAAGTAACGCCATACCCATGAATGGCAGTGGAAGCTCGCCTCCGGGTGGCGATGGTGACGATGACCCATCAGACGAAGGGAAAGGCAAGGGCAAAGAAGCAGAGAAGCTGCGTGATTTCGCGGATCTTGAGGCTTCGCTACGACGGTTTGTGTTGGAGAAGCGGGCGAGGTCGAAGTTAGCGCCAGCGAAGACCTATCTCCTGAACGTACTCGGAGACATGAACAACCTCGCTACAGTCAATCGGGATGTATGTCAAGCCGAACTGGACCGTGTCAAGAAAGAAATCGATGCGCTTGAACCGGAATTTGAGGAGTCTAAGAAGTCGCGAACAGACGCTGGAGAAGCCGTAGATAGAATGGTAGAAGACACCACATCAGAGGTGTACGGCTACACGCGGGATACACTCAACAACTCTATTGCGAAAGTTGGGGAGCAAGACCTGGGCATTGAGTACCCTGGCCTATTCTCTGCCTACCAATATGCCGAAGATATCAGAGACTCGATGCTCCACGAGGTCACAGAAACCGTTCGCTTGTGCGAAGAGCATGCCCGAACCCAGGCTGTCCAAGGTTACAATGGCATCAAGAATCTGGGGGTTCTGCATCTTGGAAACAACTTGTATGCTGACGTTATGTTCCGCCCAGAGAGGATGTTCAGAAAGTCGGTACACGCTCTTGCTAGGCAAGTCGACATCGACATCGAGCTGTGGGATTTCTTCGACGTAGCCAGTCTGTGGGAACGTCAGGAGAAGGTTGCAGGCACCGGTATGGCTGTCACAGTTGCAGGTGTAGTTGGCGGTAGGCTAGTCGGGGGTGTCGGTTGGCTTGACGGGGCACTCGGTGCGGCGAAGATTATGGGCTCGAACAACATGAAGAGGCTGTTGATCCCAGGCCTTATTGCAGGTGGTAAGTTGTCTTCGCTGCAGTTAATGCATCGGTGCTAATACACTTCTACAGTTGCTATCGGAGTATCCTACATATTGGCATCGGTGCCTCAATCTCTACCACATCGATTGAGTGCAAAGCTATCTCAACAGCTAGCGGCTATCGACTACACCCACCAGAACGCACTGCGTATCAGCTCAGAGATCCGACGCGCGCTCAAGGGTCCTGCTAATGACGTTCGTATCGGCCTGCAGAGGAACGTCGAGAAGCTCCAGCTTAAGAAGGAGGAGACAATCAAAATCAAGATGGAAGCTGAAGTAGCCCGCAAGTACTTCGGTAATCTTGTTCGTAGTAGCAATGATTTGCGCCAAACAGTGCAACGCGTCGATCTAGAGGCTGCACCACCGGCAGCCATCGCCAGCCCACCTCACTAGGGCAGCTGCTTATCTGTGCCTACTCTGCTTTATGTGTACAAGGAAAAGGTTCACACATGGGAGGAGTTTGCAAGGCGTTCAGACTGGAACATCACGATAACATTGGGCTTTCTGTGTACATATAATGAATCAATACCCCTCTTGCCCTTTTGAGCAATTATTACACCGCCATAACATGCCTAAACTTTTCGTGCACAAGTTCTCCTAAAGCATTTCATGGCGATGCCAAGCTAACGAGTGAATGCGGACTCCCGAGCTTCAAATCTCGGAACGTCACCCTAGGCTTCTTACGCTCCCACCTCTCGCACTCTCAATACTGACCATCCACGCCTCGATGGCTTACATAGCACCACGACCTCCCTGATGGAAGTTCGCCGCGACCCACGAGGCTTCCTCTTCTTCATAATTCTCCTCCTCCTCATCAACTCCCCCGAACCGCAGCAAACGACGTTCAATGCGCGCGCGCGATACGAGGAGCTCATCGAGCGCGAATATTACCAGCTCGATATCTTAAACAGAACAAGTTATGGCGATCTCGATGCAAAGAAGGATAGATGGCTAAATGTTACGGGGTTGAGAGATGAGGATGGTTTCGCATGGGAGTTGTTAGACCCAGTGAGGCAAAGAGCGAAAGAGCAGTCGGAGAGACTGCTGGGAGAAAGATGGAGAGCGATTCTTGACGGGTCACTGGAACATGAAGAACACGACATTCCAGTATACAAGAATCTCTCTGGCTACGTGCAGGGTGAATGGATACGCTCTCCGCTCAGCCGAGTACGGCATCCAAGCGACATGGGCAACTCGTCTATGATCCCAGAGAACCCGTTTGCGCACCTGGTAGATTTCGATAGGAACTTGACGGGTATGGGTGGGCCATTGAGGCTTCATCTCACGGAGCTGGAGGACAAGATGCGTAGAAATAAGAACAAGACCGTTTCCGAGATCAGCGCCAAGGTGGTTATAGGAGATGACGACAGTTTTGGAGGCAATTGGTGGGAGTTCGTGGCACATGGCGTACACTTTCTGAATAGCGGTACCGCGGTTCTGACTACAACGAGCGATCGATACGCCGGTATCTTTGCTTTGCCGCACCTTCAGATTTCCCAGCATCTCTACTCCTCTTCGCAGGAGTTCTTAAACTGGACGATACATGAGGCTATACAAAGACAGGAGAGTCGAGTGTTCCCGCTCTGGAATCCTTGGACCTCTTCAGCTGAAGGCAGCAATGAAGGCTTGTTCCAAGGTCATCATTGCGAGTTCGTTCTCTACCTGCAGGAGTTTCCGAGTCAGTACAGCGTCGACATGGAGTGGCTCGAGCATGAGATGCGGTATCCCACTGGAGCTCCGGTAGCCCAGCATGCTCAATTTTCCATGTCTATGGTCGGCTTCTCGCCCGACTGTGGCTTCGTGATTGAGTCAAAGGGCCCTCCTGACTTTCCGCCCTCAGAAGCCATACATCTTGTTGGATCAAAATCGGAAGACTTCAATGGTCGAGCAAGACACAGCGTTATAGCCTTCGCCTTCGCCCTTGCCTTTCAGCTATCATTTCTCATTAAACAGATGAAGGAGACTGCAACGCCGTCAATGCGTAGCCTAGTCAGCTTTTACACCATTGCGATGATGGCTTTGGGAGATGGATTCACCTTCTTGATTCTTATCTTCATGTATCTGTTCCTCAGCACATCTCAGCTTGCCCTGTACAGCGTTGCATTTATAGCATTGTTCTCGGTACTAACACATCTCCGGTTCCTTATGGATATCTGGTCCGTTCAGGCAGCGGAACGAGCAAGACTAGATCGCCAACATGCAACCCCAGCACGAGCTTCGACTCCTCAGCCTGCTGCAAATAGTTCAACTCCAGCACCTTCATCGAACGACGAAGGTCTGCCTCTCCCGGCGACCGCTCCTCGCCCCCGACCTCCTACACCCATCATCATCGCACCCGATCAAGATGACCCATTAGAGAACGGAACACCCACGCCAAATAACAACACCGCCACAACGACTAACGCCAATCCTCGAGCCGAACTCGGTGCCCTCTACAGCCGCTTCTGCCTTCTCCTAATTATTATCTTCTTCATAACCATTCAGTTCGCCACCGCTCGTACTGCATACCGCAGCATCTACTTCAACACCATCTCGTTCCTCTATCTCTCCTTCTGGGTGCCACAAATTTACCGCAATGTCATGCGCAATTGTCGGAAAGCGCTGCGCTGGGATTACGTCGCTGGGACGTCTGTTGTTCGACTTGCGCCTGTTGCGTACTTCTACCTGAAAGAGGACAATGTGCTATTTTCAAAGACGGATTGGACGGGATTTACGGTGTTAGTCGGTTGGTTGTGGGTGCAGATACTCGCGCTGGTAAGTCAAGAGGTGCTGGGTCCAAGATTCTTTGTGAGAGAAGGATGGGCGCCGCCGGCGTATGATTATCATCCCATCTTGAGAGCGGATGAGGAGGGTGCCACTCTGCCTCTCAATATCACCACATCTACCTCGCCCGACTCTCCCTCCATGGCAGGCCTCGACGCGTCATCCTCCTCGGGAGGAGAATCCACCAAGGCCTCAGGGGAGTCAAAGAACAAAGGCAGAAAGGTCTTCGACTGCAGTATCTGCGCGCAAGACATCGAGGTACCTGTCATTCCTGCGGGTGCCGAAGAAGCCAGTGTGGCTGGTATGGGCAGTACAAGCATGATCCTTCAGCGCAGGCAGTATATGGTCACGCCTTGTCGACATGTCTTCCACACAGCGTGTCTGGAGGGGTGGATGAGGTATAGGTTGATGTGCCCGAACTGTCGAGAGTCGCTTCCACCACTATGAACCCAAAGTTAGAGCCATCATGAATACTGAACTGCCTTCCCAATGGGCCCGTGACTGCAGTGTTGTGGTGTGATTGCGTGTGAAGGTTCAAGTTTGCTGAATACTATGTTTAGGCTTTCCCGTTAACGTGACGAAGCATGGTGAAGTCCGCGTACACATGTGGATCAAGTTCACTTGGCGTGTCACGGTTGGTGGCTGTGGCTGGGAAGACCCACCTGTGACGGACCCCAAGCGCAGACTGAAGAGACGCAGGCTGGAGCATCACAGCTGTCAACAGCAAAGCCAAAGGCGATGTTCAGGCAGGCTTATATGACATGGCCATCACCCTGCTGCCCTTTGAAATTAGGTGTGATCTTCGTGCATTACATGCGCGCCGGATATTCTTAGAAACACCCGCCGCCACAGATCGCCATTAAAGCCCCTAGCGGAGGGCAGGGTCGCAGGGATTCCAAGCACGCCGGGCGCAGCTGTGTACATCACGTCGGCTTGAGACTGGTTTTGCTTGCGCAAACCAGACCTCAGCCTCTCATTCAGCACATTCTCGCTTACACTGCGGCAAGACCCGGCCCTGTGTCCATACTTATTAAGAGTACGGCGTTCCTGGGAACTTGTGTGCTCTTCTCGCGCATCCTGAGACACAAACGACGCCTCAGGAACACTCTCGCTGACCTGATTGACGCCGCTACGTCTCAAAGCCCGACCTACATCTCCAGTCTCTCCACGTCTTACCGACGTAAACGATAGCCCATAGAGCGCCTTCCTCTTGCCGAGCCGCGCACCTTTGCATCTGCGACACCTTGTTCACGACCACATCGTACCAACCTCCGTCGCGCCTTCCCCAGACGCCACCATGGCTGCCAACGACTACTACAACACCTCATACCCGCCGACAGGGCAACAGCACTCAAAAACAGACGCCCCGCTACCCCCAGTACCCAACACTCAGCACGCCGTCTCCCCCATCTCTTCTTCGCCCTTCGACGACAACACATATCCGCCCTACCCCAGCACCACGCACAGCTCAGGAGCACTTGGCGGCTATCCCATAGATACGTCTTATTCCAACACGTCATACAACCCACCCTCCCAATACAACTCGACCTCACATCTCAACGACCACCAGACTAGGTACGACTCGCCGTCGGGCCAGCACCCGGACCCGTTTGCAGACCAGAACGCAATCCCGTTGCAGAACCAGTCGAAGATGGATGATGGTAGTCCGACACGGTACAACGCTGATCCGGAGAGGTTTGGAGCGGGGGTGGAGAAGAGGAAGAAGAAAAAAAAGGGCTGGTTCAGTGGGAGGGTAACGTGGGTTGTGTATATCTTGACAACGGTGCAGATAGGAGTCTTCGTTGGAGAGTTGATCAAGAATGGTATGTCCCTGATTATCTCTCCACCTTCCAGCCTCCAAGCGAGACATTGGAGTAGTAGCATGTGGAGATTGAACATAGTATAGAAGGCTGACTAGTACAACAGGCATCCTAACAGGCTCCCCCATCCAAACCAAACCAAACTTCAACATCATGATCGGCCCCTCCCCCTACGTTCTCATCAACATGGGCGCCCGCTTCACACCCTGCATGCACAACATCAAGCAAGTCATCGAGGCCGACGTGCAAGCTTGGCCTTGCCCCAACACCACATCGCTCGATCCCGGCTCTTTGACCTGCTCCCTAGATGAGCTCTGCGGCATGAGCGGCGTTCCGGACCAATCTGGTATAACAGACTTTAGGGACAGGAGCAAAGAGCCGAATCAGTGGTATCGCTTCATTGTCCCCATATTTTTGCACGCAGGAATCATTCATATTGGCTTTAACATGCTGCTACAGTTGACGCTTGGACGAGACATGGAGAAAGAGATCGGGCCCCTCCGCTTCAGCCTCGTCTACTTCAGCGCCGGCATCTTTGGTTTCGTTCTCGGTGGGAACTACGCTGCAGATGGTATTACTTCTGTCGGCGCCTCAGGCTCTCTCTTCGGCGTCCTTGCTCTCACGCTTCTCGACCTCTTCTACAACTGGAGCACCCGTCGCTCCCCCGTCAAGGATCTCCTATTCCTCCTCCTCGATATCGCCATAGCATTCGTTCTCGGCCTCCTTCCCGGCCTGGACAACTTCTCCCACATTGGCGGTTTCCTCATGGGTATCGTCCTCGGTATCTGCCTTCTCCACTCGCCGCAATCTCTTCGCGAACGTATAGGTCACGACGAGCCGCCATACGCAACTGTCGATACGCAGCCCCTTGCGCCCACTGCTTCTGAGAGCAAATTCAACGTCCAAAAGTTTGTCAAGGCGCCCGTTGGTTTCTTCAAAGGCAGGAAGCCGCTATGGTGGGCGTGGTGGCTTGTCCGGGCGGGAGGGCTAGTGGCAGTGTTTATAGGATTCATCCTGCTGTTGAGGAACTTCTATGAGTGGAGGAACACATGTAGTTGGTGCAAACACTTGACGTGTTTGGTAAGTTTACATACCCACCCGATTTGGCTTGATGAAGAGCAGTGGCGCTAATGAAAACCTAGCCTATCTCAACAAACGGTGTCGAGTGGTGCGATATTGGCGGTCTCAACTTGACTACGAGTGGCGGCAACGGTAACTCAAAGCGTGGCTTAGGACCAGTCGATTTCGCTCAGTTCACGGCTGAGGCTATGGGTATGATGATGTAAAAGACGAGGAAGACGGCGTGCGCTGCATGATTGTAGAATTTTGGGTTGGAACATTGATACCATTGCTTCGTCAGACATGAAAATTGGATGTAATGACATGACTATATTGAGTATGGAACGGGCTATATGCAGATGCTGCCCTTGTCATCCTACCCTAATTGCAATGTAGAAAGATAAAGAAACTTTTTTTCCACGCCATTAGCGGTCTGAATCGAATGCCATCAATCTTGTGCTGGTTCAGATACCTTTGCCGCTATACGATCCGTGTTCTCGGCATGGTCTCTGGTCTTGCAACTGTCTCCGCTCAAGCATCCATAACAAGAGTGTCTATAGGTTCTCGCAAATACCTGCTAGCGGAACCTACCACTGTGATGCATATTTCTCCTTGGGCGGACCACCAATTACCGTCGCTGGTACCACAGGATCCTTCCAGTCCGGCGGCTTCGTAACTGTATATTGGAGGTACGACGCAACGGGTGGCTTATAGCACTGCATGTGCCCTGTCTCCTGATTATGAATCATGGCCGTTGGGTTGTTGCGGTGATCCGGACGAATCGTCTCCTCCACACCCAGGAAGCCTCCTGAAAGGCGGTCGAGAAAGATGTTGAAGTCTTCGGCCTTGTTGATCTGGCACTTCGCGCCACGGGATTCACAGTGAGCCATGAGTGCGGTGGCAGACTTGAAATACTTGAGGCACGTGGGGCATAGCATGCGGGTTATCCGATGGTCTCCATGGATATGCTCCTTGAGATCGGCAGCGGTACCAAAGGTTTGCCTAGTAATGAGTTAGAGACCACTTTAGAAGCAATGGAGGATGGAACACTTCGAAAAGCTTCGCAAGTGCCTGGTCTTAACTGCACAGCCCCTCAAAAATGTCCAACATGTTATCCATTAGACATAAATTGAAAATTTGAGAACTTACTCGCAGATGAAGGGACAATTATACTTGCAAACGACTGAATCATAGAAGCGCTCTGGGTTCCAGTCGCTGCTCTTAGGATCCCAAAAACGTGTGCGCATGATATTGGGACCGTATGATTGTTCCATGGCCTCGTCATGAGCCGCAATGGAGAACTCACTGGGAGCAGGAGTAGGCTTAGCGTCAGGGAAGAGGACTTTGCTCGCAGATTTCCCGTTGCGGCTGCCCCATACCTTGAGCTGACGGTTGGTAGAAGTGGTGCTGGAGTCCTGGCGTGTAGAGGTTTGTGTGGATGGGCCTTCGCGAATGGAGTCGCTATACGTAGAACTAGCCAGAAGTCTTGCTGCGACAGGAGAGCCGATGACAGTGTTACACTCGGACACATCGCCTACAGACATTGCTCCAAGTGTCGAAGCAACCTCGGAACAGTCATCGCTTATGGTCCGTGACGAGGGAAGAGGAGGGTATGGGCCTGCGAACACTGAGGGCAGCGGAATGTCCGGAGGAATGTCAGGCTTCAGAGCCTCGAAATGCACTTCCTCTATCTCTTCATCTTCACCGAGAGGATCGTCAAGCTCAACACCGCCCTCTTGTTCGTGGTCTATGGCCGCATTAAACTTGGAGGTTTTCTGCACAAAGCGCTCGTATGCCGGCCCGTTCTTCAGATACTCCGTGATGAGATGCTTGTGGATGACGTGGCCTTGGAACTGAGAGGCAGAAATCACGTCGCAGTATCCGAACTCAAGATGCTCGATGAAGAGACAGGCACGATAGAACGTCTGCTGGCATCCGATGCAGGTGAGCTTTTGGTCAATACTGTGGCTCTGAACTTTGTTAGTGACAGTATGTGTGGACAAGGCATCACTTACGAGCTCGATATGGCGCCGCAAACCCGAATCGGATTTGAACTCGTCGCCGCAGACACGGCATGCCTTGCCGTGTTCCTCAGGGCGAGTTATCTTATGCTGTGCATACTCGTCGTAAGAGTTAAAGTCCTCGTCGCACTTGTGGCAGTAGTCATGCTCATCAGAGTGCTTCTTGTGGCTTCTCATAGCTTTCTCATTGTCGAAGGACATGCCGCAGTCCTCGTATGTGCACTTGAAGCGCCGTATAGGGTCTAATTTGGCAGGCATCCTGAACTTCGCCGTGTGTAGACGGTGACGTTGATGGCTTTGCGCGGCCTAGTGAGTTATCTTTGTAGTCCTTACTAAAGTCAGTCAAAGCGTTCAAGTCTCGCAGTCTGCCTTCGATATCCTAGTGAGGTGGTATTTAGAGATGTGAATGCCTTGCACGATCATGAGCTTACCTGAGGTCACTGATGGAAGGTTTTAGTGAGCGAGGATACCACTCTACCGGTGCTATTGGATGTTGTTGCGACTGGCTTTGTAGTATAGATTGGTAACTTGTCCGAGTGTTTGCGAGCAACCTGAGAGTTGAATAATATAGTAGATGGCGAGGTAGCCTAATGAGTCGAGGCCGTGTATGGACCGGCCAGGCGAGAGTGATCTGAGACCGCAGGTGAAGGAAGGCCTGTCGATAGGCAAGAGCCGACAGTCTGCGAAGTGATTGAGGAAGGAGCCATCCCAGGTACACGATGTCGTCAACCACGTCAGGAATTAAGGAAATTGACACAATGCACATAAACCTATGAATGATGGAAAAAGAATAAGGTGGGGACTGGATGGTAATCATACTCAGTAATTTCATGTGACTATACTTAGATAGTTCTGCTTCGCAGCCATCAAACAGATTTTCTAAGCCACACCCGAGATGTGTAGAAAGGGCCGCTTATTTGACAATGGCGATGATCAACCAAGTTCGCTAATGGAGGTAGAGCTCCTGCGTAGATGTGCTTTGGTTTCCCAGCCGTGTTACAATTTATACAGAGATCAATATAATAAACTGGCGACTTCTTTTCTGGAGACCCAACCTTTAGAATCGTGAGTATGGTAACCTAGACCTTTGTCAGCCGTAGCAAATGAGTACGAAAAGCGACACCATACCATTTCCCCCTAAGAGTGATCTTTGCCCAATCACCCTTCTCATCCGTCTCCTTCTCAATTTTGGTGCTGAAGCTGATCGCACTCATGATTCCATCGCCAAATTTTTCATTCAGCACGGCCTTGTAAGCATATCCATAGTTTTGTACAATTTCATACAATCTATACACGAGCGGATCTTTTGGAGGCATTTCTAAAGATCTTCCTCGGTCTGGAAATCCGGATAGTTGCGACTCGAGAGTCTCAGCGGGGATGTCCAGGACTTCAGAAAGCTTCTTGATATCTTCAGGGGATGCCATTGCTTGGCCGTAGAAGAGTGCGGCGATTGCAACTTCATCGCGCCCGACGTGGTTCGCAATGGCTTCGAAGGACAAGTTCTTCTTCTTCTTAGCTTCGAAGAGGGTTGGAGAAGATGGTGGCAAGCGAGGAATGAGATCCTCCTGAGGCTGGGTCAGTATTGGCTAATCTCTGGTTTGCAAATTCCTTACTTGCAAAGTAGCAATGGGGAATTTGGACATGTCAGCAGGAGTTGACTGGAAGTAACGGGAGGCTGTATAAGCTGTAGTAGGTCGTGCTATAGAGGACGCAACAGGGATGATTGCACGGGGTGCCAGCCTAGCAGAGAGGGCAAGACGAGGAAGAAAAGCCACCATTGCGCGCAACGGAGCAGATGATTTATATAGTCGTTTATAACTATGGATTGAATACTGCCGATGGAGATAAGGTGGGGAGCTCAAGGAGCTCAAAGCTGCCGATGGCACTACCAGCATGCACATGATACGTCATGGAACAGCGCTGCCGCTTTGCGATCCATCGGCCCGACACCACTGTCTCTATCAGTTGTGCGGACATCTTCATGGATGGTGTAAATCATCTCCGCGGCGGTCTCACTCTCGGCAGAGCCCCGTAGACGTGTGGCGGGCGCGGAGAAGGGTTATGGCGTGCAAGATAACTGAAAGAGGGGCAGTGAGGGGCAAACAAGGGAGCAGCCGGAAAGCTGATAGCACCACAGCAACAAACAAAGTATGGGACATGATGTACATGGATAATTGCATGTGCCTCGCAACCCATTCATTCGCATAATTGCCTTGATCGTGGCATACGCCGTCACTCTGTTTGCATGAAATGGCCCCGGCTTCAAGCTGAGGCGATGACGCGGGGTCAGCCCGGTCACCTCGAGCTTGCGAGCTCGCCGTTTCAGCTACACCACACCACGATTGCTGCGCATCCTCAGTAGCGACCTGGGGCTGCGTCTCTGCCACAATGTCCAATCGCCGAGACGATGATCTGGCGTACGGGGACTACCACGGTCAAGAAGGCGGAGAGGGAGATCGTGGGCTGATGGGCGACATGGGTAAGCTTTTCTTTGGCGGCAAGAAAGAGGTGAGTGCTCTCTCATTGATACGCCATGTTGTCATTGCACACTTCGAAACCTGAAACAAACCCACTCGCACAGTCATAGCGCTGGGTAGCTCCGTCATTCTACCCGTGTCTTAGTCTGTCCTACCTTGCTGTCCCTCCAAGCTTGCTTCTAACACTTGACTTTGACGCGTACCTTTGCAAGACACCGGCCTTGGAGCAGACTCATAATCTGACAAGGCGTTTACAGAATACCCAGCAACAGCAATCGTCCTCGAACGAGAGCGGCGGCATGTCGTTTTTCAAAAAGGTCCACGATCCTCTCCACGGCTTCGTCTCAGATCTAAAGGACGCCATCTCAGGAAAGGAGGAACAGCAGAACAAACCACCACAGGGTGGATATGAACAAGAAGGAGGACCGGCGCCGCACCCAGGTCAGGAGTACCACCATCAGCACCGCTTCCTGAGCTTCGCGCCTGAACGACATGGCAACGAAACCAAGTGGTATGTCGACGGCTGCTCCTATATGTATGCCGTAAGTTTGGCATTGGAGCGTGCCAAAGAGTCGATCTGGATATTGGATTGGTGGCTTTCCCCTGAACTGTACCTTCGACGCCCGCCAGCGAAGAACCAGCAGTATCGTGTCGACCGTATGCTTCACGCTGCAGCAGAGCGCGGTGTGAAGGTCAACATTATTGTATACAAGGAGGTGACACAAGCTTTGACTCGTAAGTTGCTGAATCCAACATTACCCAACTACCTTCATTCTCTCCTACCGAGCGATACAGACAGATTCACACGTGGCCTCACTCGAGTTGGGCTAGACGTCATCTTTAGATCGCTTGAAGTTTGGGAAGAGACAGATCCGCTGATTGCACCACCCATTACAGTCTCCTCAGCTCATACCAAACATAACTTGGAGGAGCTTCACCCCAACATTAGCGTTTTTCGACACCCAGATCATCTGCCAGATGCAGCTGTACTACAATCTTCCTTCTTATCCTCGCTTCAGAACATGTCATTCACCCCAGCCAAACTAGCACAACTTCCAGGGGATGGACTCAAGGCCATCTATGGTGCTCATAATGGGACGGTGATGTACTGGGCACATCACGAGAAGCTCTGCCTCATAGACGGCCAGATTGCGTTCATGGGAGGGCTCGATCTCTGCTATGGTCGCTGGGATACGAATCAGCATGCAATTGCCGACGCACACCCCGGAAACATTGATAGGATAGTGTTTCCAGGGCAGGACTTCAACAACGCCCGAATGCTAGGTAAGATTAACTGCCTAAGTCCCCGGATTTCGTGTGGTGTAAATCGACAATACCTTCTCAGACCTAAAGTCGGGTGTTTTTGGTGCGCTTTGCAATTGTGTGGATATATAATTGCGAAATTGCTGGAACATATCCCGGTCAGCTCTTGGAGAAGGCATTGTTGTGACCACATCTCAGTGCTAGTGTGAATGGACTCAGGAACGGTGCTAACGTGGGAACAGATTTCCAAGATGTCAGCAACTGGGAGAACAACAAACTTGACAGAACACAAAGCTCTCGCATGGGCTGGTCGGATGTCGCACTCTGCTTGGCTGGACCCGTAGTACAAGATCTTCGCACACATTTCGCACAACGCTGGAACTTCATCTACGATGAGAAGTACAGCAAAAAGGCCACCAGGTATTCAAGGGTTCCGGACACAAGCAGTGGTGCCCAGCAAGGCGGTGTGTATCCTCCTCCATCCCAGCAACGCGGGTTCGGCGACGAGGAAGACGGTGAACGAGGATTGTTTGGTCACAGCGGAGGTGGAGGCCTACGCCAGAAGCTGCACAGCAAAGTCAGTCAATATGGACATGAAGAAGGATCATATCAAAGCGCTCAGCAGTCACATGCTGAACACAGCTCCCAAAGAGGTGGAGCAACCTGCCAGATTACTCGCAGTTCTGCAAAATGGAGCCATAACTTGATTTCTACTGAGGTAAGCTAGTAACGCCGAAGCTGGCGAACGCCCAGCTAATGTACCTCCCAGCATTCCATCCAAAATGCCTACGTCGAGATAATACGCAACAGCAAGCACTTTGTATACATCGAGAACCAGTTCTTCATCACCGCAACTGGCGATCAACAGAAGCCGATCAAGAATCAGATTGGCGCGGCTATGGTTGAACGTATCATCCGTGCTGCTCGCAACGGCGAGAAGTATAAGATGATCGTCATGATTCCCGCTGTTCCTGCGTTTGCTGGTGACCTTAAGCTCGACGAGGCGCTGGGCACACGAGCTATCATGGAATTCCAATACGACTCGATAAACCGCGGTGGTCACTCGATCTATGAGGAAATCGCTCGAGCGGGTATTAACCCTATGGACTACATACGGTTCTATAATCTTCGTAGTTATGATCGCATCAACGCTAGCCAGGTCATGCGTGAGGCCGAACAACGCAGCGGCGTCTCGTATACGCAGGCTCAAGAGGGTTATGATGCGGCACACGACAACACGCGGGGCTACCAAGCTTATCGCCCACCACCCACCGCCGAGTATGGCGTGTACGAGATGGATGGCTCCTCCAGCCGCCCACCCGCGCAAAACCAGCAATACCCGCAGTACGATGGCGGTCCACAAAGTCAGGGCAATCCGAATGACTACAACCGCTATCAGCAGGAAGCTACTAAGATTGCTGGTCGACAAGGTCTTGGTGACGGACGCTGGGACACTGTTAGCGAGTGTTACATGCTTGGCGGTCAAGACATCCGTAATGTCCCTTGGGAAGGTGGAGCGATGGACGAAATGGATGCATTCGTATCTGAAGAGCTGTACATTCACAGCAAGCTTTTGATCGCGGATGATCAAATCGTCATCTGCGGCTCAGCCAACCTCAACGACCGATCCCAGCTTGGAGACCACGACTCGGAGATCGCAGTCATCATTCAGGATCCAGAATCCATTGATTCGTACATGGATGGACGACCGTGGCGAGCATCAAAATTTGCCTCTTCCCTTCGAAGAGAAATCTTCCGAAAGCATCTGGGTCTGCTCAAGCCTCAAGATATGGAGCGACCAGACCCGAACTACGAACCCGTTGGTGTCCCGAATGTGTACGATTGGGGCTCAAATGAGGACAGGCAGGTCGCGGATCCGCTATCAGACGAGTTCCAGAATTTATGGAATTGGCGCGCCAACGCCAATACACAGGCCTTTGGCAAGGTGTTCCACCCGGTACCGAGCGATCAAGTCAAGAACTGGAAAGAATACGACGAGTATTATTCCAGGTTCTTCGGGCAAGACCAGAAAGCTAAGGAGAATAAGAAGCCCAGCTTGTACAAGTGGGGCCACGTGGTTGCGGAGAACTTCAGCCAGGGCGAGCAGGGTGTGCGCGAGGTCAAGGAGGTCCTGAGCACCATCAAGGGAACACTTGTGGAGATGCCGTTACTGTTTTTGAAGGAAGAAGACATTGCGAAGGAAGGTATGGGACTAAACGCCATCACCGAGGAGCTGTACACTTGAGGAACAAAGCAGCGGTTTGAAAGCCCAGGTTGGATATAGTTTGAAGGCTCCGGAACATACACGAAATGCACGATGATATGACCCTTGATCAGACGCACATGATGCAATCATCAATGTAACAAGAAGCCAGAGCAAACATGGGCATGGAGATGAAGTGCTCTTGATTAGCCATCTGTGGGTGATTTCTACTGGCTGCAGCTAGCCTTAGCGCAGATGCGTCCCCGTTCCGCTGCTGGACATGTGAACTTCCCCAGATCGTCGCAAAACATTGTCCGCACACCCGTGGTAGCTTCCCATGTGGAGCAATGCCTCGATTCACAGTCCGCAATGCCGTCGTCGCAATCAACATCCTGCTCCTCACTGCCCTGTTTGTCCATTTGAAGTATGAGCTGTGGGACAAGCACGACCCTGCAGCTGAACTCGCCGGCCCATTGCACCTCCCGGACGAGCTACTGGACGACTACCAGACATCCGCAACGCCAGACGCCGACGATGGAAAGACACTGAGGGTCAATGCAGGAGTAACGCCGCGGAAGACCGCAATCGTGGTCGCAAGTCAGGCGTCGGAGAACGCGACATGGCTCAACCAGTACTTCCCCGAGTGGGAGAAGAACATCTACAGGGTGGACGATGCCAATGCGCCGCTCACGGTGCCGAAGAACAAGGGAAGAGAGAGCATGGTGTACCTGACGTATGCACCTCTCACTTCTTTATTTGAACGCGAGCTGACTGCGAACGCCGGCGTAGTTACATCATAGACCACTTCGACGCTCTGCCCGACAATATCCTCTTCATCCATCCCAACCGCTACCAATGGCACAACGACGACCCCGACTACGACGGCCTCCCTATGCTGCGGCACTTCCAGCTGCCATATCTCGAGAAAGAAGGCTACGTCAATATACGCTGCGCGTGGTCGCTCGGCTGCCCTAGCGAGATCAAGCCGCTCAAGGAGGAAGGCGAACATAGGGAGGCAGTACATGCTGGTGGAGATTACAAGAACGCTTTTCAGCATCTATTTCCTGACATGGAGGTGCCCAAAACTGTTGGTGTTAGTTGCTGTGCGCAGTTTGCGGCAACGAGGGAGAAGATTAGGGAGAGGAAGAAGAGCGACTACATACGCTACAGAGACTGGATCATTAAAACAAAGCTTGATGACAGTATCAGCGGAAGAGTACTGGAGTATTCGTGGCATAGTATGTTTTCTGTCATTCCCTTTGGCAGCTCCATAGGTTGGGGCCAGACGCTCCGCCATGGCCTTCTTCTAGATGCTACCTTATGATCACGGACTGACTTCGACAGTGATCTTTGGCAAGAAACCAGTCCATTGTCCACTTGCAGAAGACTGCTACTGCAAGGTCTTCGGACTCTGCAAGCTTGACTGTAAAGATGAAGGAAGCTGTGACGGGCGATACACACTGCCACCCTATTCAAGCCTTCCCAAAGGCTGGCCTTTCATCGGATGGGAAGGCGAAAAAAGACAAAGAGCGGCCCCTGAGGAGTGATTAATCGGCTACAAGCACCCGACGTGGGGTCCACTCTCACTGTATCTCTATCTTCTCCACACGCTTTACCTATTTGTCCTTGACAAAGCACCATCCCCCGACTATACGAGTTCCTGTCACCTGCGGTCTACCATTTCCGGCGTCGTTCATAGCTCGGGATTGCGTTCAACTACCTGCGGTCGTATTTCCCTATATGCACCCGTCCACGTCACAATGCACAACAAAGCATCGCCGTCTACTATTCGTCGAGGCACGCTCCGATATGACATAGATCAAGGAACCTGCAGCGCTGCATGCAATAAACCTACACGAAGCGTTTCGAAAACTGCAAGTACTTTACCACGCCGCACGAACCCGCATCCCCGCTGGGCGGTGATTCGCTCAGATTGAAGGATGCAACTCCGGGACCCGAAGTCCAGTGAACGCATGAGTAGTAAACGGGGCAAAGGGCGCTTCCCTGTGAATGGCAAGTGGGGTCTTCGTACGCCCAGTCCTCCATACATACATGCATGATAAACACACCTGGCGCACAGTATATGGCTTATCACAACCGGCTGTAGAACTACCCTAGGAACTTAGCAGCCCTTAATAGGTCTGAAAAAATTTCTGAGCAAGGCTGAAGAGATCGGTATGCAAGATGTAAAGGACGTCGATCAAGGGTAGCCGAAAGGCTGAGCCGGATGCGGAAGAGCATTTAGTGTTGGCACTTTATGTACGGAGAAGACACGGCACAGAATGGTGCTATAGGCATCATGTGTGATTCCAGATGGCTGGTTGCACAAGGCTGAGACAACTCCAAAGCAAACCTGCGTTGGTTGATTTGCAGAGCCGCACTAAAGATGCAAGGTTTCACCCAAACCAATAGGCGACAGCAACGCAGAGCCGCACTACTTGGCAGCGAAAGCACTTTCTATTACACGAACAATCAGGTGGTAGGTTTTAGTACTGCTGAACGGTGTCGTTTTGTAAGCACAACGGCACAAGGTGCCTCGCTACGATTGGCATCGGTCAGGAAAGAGCCTCACGACCCCGCATGCGCTTCCACTGGCACGAGCAATGATCCGTTGATTCCTCAGCCTGGTGACTCCCTTGAATCAGCCCTTGCGTTAATAATGACGCTTCATCATTGGCCTCGTCGCTCGGAATGGCCGTAAACAGAGCCTCATCTTTACTTACGTCAAGGTTGTGGTGTCCAGCCCACCGTTCACAGCATGGCGACACGTACGCTAGATGGTGCTCCGCCTGCTTCCAACTTTTGAGCCGCATTCTGGCCTCACAATAAGTTGTTTCGGCTTTCCCGTCTGGCCTGCACCGCTCATGACGCGCATGAAATTAGGCTCACGTGTCGACCTGCTTTCGATCTCATCCTTCTTTGTCCTTCAGTGACCATATCGGGGTCTCATGACGATTTCTCTCGATCGTCTGCCGTTCGACATCCTCTTTCATATAGCATCGAGCCTGGAACTGGAAGCCATCATTCACCTTGGCCAGACATGTCGCCAGCTACATGCTCTGCTAAACGAAAGCACGCTTTGTCGACGGACCATCGAAGTAAGAAATAGTCGTAGTGAACGCGAGGTCACCTCGAGCTGACGCTATCTGTAGTCTCATTGCCCACATACCGAGGAGGCTCGATTTGCACGAGCGAAATCTATTACGTTCAAACAAGCATTAGAGGCTATTTACGACAGACGTCATGCCTTCTCTCATGCCTATCCTTTTTCAGCTCGTGTTCTCGGCCAGGGGAACACCTTTCTGTATCGCCAAGGGATAGTGTGCCTATTAGAAGGTGATATTGTCCGCATTTCGGGTGTGCATACTGCATCCGAAACCATCCAACTTGATCTCATCACTATCGTCCAACCTATACTCGCGTCGGCTTTTGCGTCTCCCGGATACTTTAAGGTTTCTTTACTTTATTATAGCGATGGTATTCTTGCTGTCCATGCCTTAGGGGAGAGCCAAGCGAACATTGATCACATTTTCGCAATCAGCACCGCCGCCCGCCCGCCGAATGGAGGAAGAGTCATCAGGGCATTTCAACTTGAATCAAGTTCCAAGCTCTTCGTCAGGCACAACGCTCACTACCTGTACTATGGCACCCATACCGGCATAGGCGACGATGGCCACCATAAGTGGGTGATTGATGGCATTTCTCTGAACAAAAATTTCCCAATGCCTAAACGCGAGCGACCTCTGCTGCTTGAAAACTTCCACGGCACTGATATTGGGTCGACCGTCGCATTTGAGATGCATAATGACTACTTTTACGCGATATCCAACCAGGGCACCTTTGAGGTTGAAGAGATAGACTATACATCCTTCTATCATTGGGTCCGTTTCCCCGTCAGTCAGCCACTTCCCGAGTTTGTGGAGAAGAATGAGCGACTGTACCGTCGCCAGCACAAGCAGGGACCTATACACGACTCCTGGACTGATCTCAGTCTTCAACTTGATGAACGCACCAACCGCATAGTAATCGTTGAGTCGCGGCGCGAATGGGCGCAAGCCTCTTCAAGGCAGTCACGCACATTCTACGTCACAGAACTTGAGTCAGAGGAAGCATTTTCACCTACCGCAGAACCTTCCGATGAACTACTTCTTCCAGACGACATTCTTGCTAGTCTCGTGGATTCATCCAACAACCCAAATTATATGCATACGCCGCCTCAATATAGCTGGAGTCAACATCCTGAGTTCTCACGGCACGATGTCTCACCACGGTCCTTCATTCTTGCAAGGACCAAGTTCAGAGCGTACAATTACTCTTGCACGTCGTTTGTCGACCTAGTCGAGGACGAACGATGCTGCAACGACCCTTCGAAACCGACTTGCCTGAGACTGAGAATAGGATCGCGGCGCTTCGCGCCGCTCAATATACCACCGTTGAACCCAAAAGGTAAAGAGCGCTTTGACGAGATGGACCCGACCTTCGTCGACAAAACGCAATACCAACACTCACCAATCCGCATGTGGCCGCCTCCAGCATCTCGTTGTCCCTGCTCCAAACGCTTACACGATATACTCGATCCACCGCTTCCATCTGGGCCGTCACATGCAAGATCAGTTATTGGCGTGCTCGATAATCGCAGCTTAGTGTACATGGTCAAGCCTAGCCGCTCGTATGGCTCGAGCGGAGACAATGTGATGGGAACCGTTGTGCTTGTGAATTTCAGTCGCTCAATTGGCTCTCAAGTCACTGAACTTATTACTCCAACCTTGATGTCAAGAAGCGATAGCAAGATGGACGAAGAGTTCAAGACTTCGTCATGGGCGTGGACTCCTGGACTCGAGAGACGTTGCCGGAGCAAGACGTGTCAATGAACCATTGAAGAAAAAGCGAAGACATCGATATGCGATTGGGGAGGGCACGTTGCTTGAATACAGTTGAGCCGCAAACAAGGCAAGAGGACGGTGCGCGTACCATAGTTCGGCGAGATTCCATTTGCCTTGCTGCAGGCTTGTGTTGTGCATGTGCTGTCCTGCATAACCGGTGAGAGGGCGTAGAAAAACCCCCGCACGAGGCTGAATCCAGTGAGCAACTACCAAGATAAGATAATGGGCTTTGGTGTGGCGATTTTCAAAAGCAAATTTCAACAAAGCACTCTTACATACAATTAAAAAGTTACCTTGCTTAGTATTGATACTTTCAATATCCATATATGTTGCAGGGCATACAATCAAATTCTAGTTTGTCGATTTCACTGGCCTCGCGAAGGCTGAGCATCGTACTTGGCACACAGAATCCGATACTATATCACGGGCAACCATAGCCTGGCTTATACGCCGCCGTCCCTCTAGACAGCCTTTTCGGAGCTCCTCCCTATCCCCAGCGACATTATCGATCGAGGGTAGTCTTGTCTACGGGTCACATATAGAGGAAAGCCCTTGAACAACCATCTGGCTCTATGCAATGCATTCCGACAAGTTCGATGGCTCCAATACCAGTTGGCACCTCTCATATTGAATCAAAGGATTGTAGAATGAATGATGAGTAACCTTTGTGCTAGGTAATGATGCTTCCTCGCCTTGCAAATGAGCAAACGGGAGCAATTATACGCGATCAAGTCATGTAATTGGCATCATTGAGAAAAGTGATCGTTCGATCCACATCGAAGCAGGTTTTTTGCCATTGCTCCTCTTTCGAGATTGAAAATGGATATGCCAGCGTGAGCATAGCATGACAATGCGTCAAGGCGAGGCAACGGAAGTACCCGAGCAAGATAAGGCAATAATATCGGACAATTTCTTGATTATCTACCTAGGTATACCGCGCATATGCATGCATAATCCCTCTAAAGTCTGAAGCGAGCCCAATCCGTGCCGCATTAGGACCCTCCGAAAGAAAAAAAAAAACATGTGAAATTGTGCCCAGTCCTGATGTAGTTTGTTCGCCGTGTAACTCCCAGCTATGAAGGATATCGAATGCAAGAAAGGAAGGTGCTTTATGGAGAATAAGGAAGCCGTGGCCATTCCGTGGCCGATTTAGATGAGGTAAATATGTACAGTGAGTTAAAAGTCGTCCTTGCTGGCATGTGAAGGCGGGGATGACTGTGTTGCCAGCTTGAAGGATATACTACAGGATTTGAGCGTTATGAAGCGACCGTGGCGAAATTCTTCCGGGGCATGCGGTGTAGAGTGAGGCTCTCGTGATGTTCGCAGAGACCCACTCCGTCTGAGAAGCAAGTAGTGTAATCGTACTAAAGCCGACTTTACCCGCAATAATCTCTCACAGAAACTCCCAACTCGTTGCCATGATGGTAGTTCGGGCCGAAGACGACGACGTGTGGTTGTAGAGACGTGAAAGGGAAATTATAGTTCCATATCCCCGATATCGCGCATTACGCAAGCCATCTGGGCCCTCTTTGCAGCCTCAGCAAGTAATGCCGCTTGGTTGAGGTAATTGGTAGTCTCAGCAGCAGTCTGGCCTGCTCCTGCCCGGTTCGGTTGGTATTCAAAACTTGGGTGTCGTTGCGGCGCCTGCATCCGCTGTTGTTGGTGGGGTTGTTGCGTTTGCTGGTTGAGCGAGCCAAAGAACTGCTGCTGCTGTTGGGGTATCGACGACGGTGAGGGCATCGGTGCTGAAGCGGTCGACGACCGTGAGGCGACACTTGAGATGCTGCTGTAGCTCGTTGCGTGTGAAGAAGTTGAGGACTGCAGAGGAGCGAAGGCCGGTCGGGCGGATGTGGTGTAGGGTGGTTGCGGGGCTCTTGACATGTTGTATGTGTATGATGAAGGCCTATTCTATATGTCTATAAAAGTCGAACAGTGAAAGAAGTGTCGTTGCTGCAGCGGGGGCGGCTTGAAGCGAGCGGGTGTGGCAGGTTAAAGTAACGGTGGTGCACCGGGCAGATATCGGTCGATTACTCGGTAGCGAATAGTGCCCTCGTTAATATCCTTCTATTAACGATCTCAGTCGCACACTTGGGACCAGATATTGCCCTCTGTGCCAGATAATTTCGGAAAAGGCTGAAGCCGGGAGAAGAGTGGGTATGCGAAGGAGTACAGGCAGAAAAGAGAGAGGCACAGTGCAAGATAGGCGCCATCACTATCGGCGAGAGTTGAGCCGAGGCTTGGACCAAATGGGGCGGCGGGATCTGAACCTGTGAAAGATTTCGTCACTGCCCGGAGATTCTGCCGAGAAATAGCCTGCGACTGCTGGTACGGGCACGCGTCTTGAGACACAAGTCGAGAGAGTCAGCCCAAGCGGATATCTACACCCAGTTGGAGTGAGTGGAGTTGCAATTGCAGGATACACAAATAATGCCAGTATGGTCCCTCGTCGCCCCTTCCCCGAGGATATTGACTGACGCGCACAGCTTGTTCTGATATCAGGTCGCACCTTCCACTTCCGTCGCAGCGAATGCCGCTGACCCAACTCGCAGGCTTCCCCTCGGCGGGGAAAACCACACGCGCCCTCCAGCTTAAAGAATATCTCGAGACCAAAATCGCCTCCTCTAGCGCCGATGCTCGCGTTGCCCGGTTGAAAGTGCACCTCATCAACGATCAAACACTCGGTGTAGCCCGTAATGTCTATCATACCGCCAAAGCCGAGAAGGATGCGCGTGCGGAGGAATATTCTGCTGTGAAAAGGGTGCTCTCGCGCGATGACATCGTCATTGCCGATGGCTTGAACTACATCAAAGGGTTCAGATACCAGTTGTATTGCGAGGCAAAGGCGTTACAGACACCGAGCTGCGTGGTCAGTTCAGTCTGGTCTCTCGACCACAACGTAACATGCTGATAGGCCTAGAGTTGCACATAGGAACATCCGTCGAACGATGTCGCGAAAACAACAAGAGGCTACTTGCCGATAACGACAATGATGGAGGATACGAGGAGGAAGATTTCGAGAACCTGATATTCAGATATGAAGAGCCAAATGGCATGACGAGATGGGACAGCCCGCTGTTTATCGTTGTCGAAGAAGACGAGACACCACCCAACGATCAGATATGGGATGCTCTCATAGGCAGTGATGGCAAGATGAAACTTGTCAAACCAAACCTAGCGACAGTGCTGGTACGTACCTTCAAAGTACTTGACTGTGTCTCCACTAACGTTGTGTAGAAACCAGCAACGGAGCAGAATTATCTCTACGAACTCGACAAAACCACTTCCGATATCCTTGCCCAGATAATGACATACCAGAAAGACCACACAGGGGAAGGAGGCGGTGAGATAGTAGTCCAGGATGTTGAGAAGCTAATCGAGCTTCCCGCGACGCCAATGTCCCTCTCGCAGCTGCAGCGTATACGTCGTCAGTTCATAACGATGAACCGCCAGCACAGCTTCTCCAAAGCAAGGATCAAGGAGGTTTTTGTCGACTACCTGAACGCCGAGCTTTTGCAATAAAGGGTCGTGATATTCGCCGCCGTATGCAGGGAGGGTTATTGCGAGTGGCATATCCTAAATGTGCTCTAGCCCCCAATTCTCAGGTTTACCATCCTGGAATCCGAACGAATCCTTCCTCTCCACCGGACGCTTGCCATGTTTCCATTCGCGGATACCCACGGGTTTCGAGATCTGCTGCACATGCAGTCCGTCGGAGCCTCAGCACTAAGTTTCAATCCCCAACAAGAAGCGCCGCCTGTGCTGCCTCCCGGATCTTTCCGATTTTACGATGCATATCAGCTACCTTTGGCATATCGTAACAAAGCGCCGGCGTGAGGATTCCCCAGTTTGTGCGCTCGAACGACATGGCGTGATAACCGGATGGTTTGTTCCTCCACCCCGCAACTCAACGTCGTCGCAAACCATCGTTGTGTATGCACCCCAGCGTTCTAGATTTTGACGCCAGCCCTGGGGTCCCCAAGTTGACACCCCACCAAAGATTTCCACACAGGTGGTGCGGATCCGCTAAATGCATCATGTATGAACAAGCGAAGGAGGTATGAGTGTCCGTGTGATTGGGGCCTTGCATGGAACTAGTTTCCGATTTTCACAGACGGCTCCCAATCACACCTAATAATCACAATGGATGACGAGATATCGCGCCTGCACAGCTGTTTCTTCTCACCACTGATCATCGTGATTTCGCCCATCGCGAAGGCGTTGAACGTCATATCACATCCGATCTGCTGAAACAGCAGCTTTCACCTCAACGTGTGTGTCTGTGTCACCAGCATTTCATTATTACACAAATTGACGCACGCGACAAACTCAAAATGGTAGATCTCACTTGATACCCGATCAGCTAGTGCAGCCAAACCCTCCAGCCTAATTCCACGCCGTTCGGTGACGGTCGGTCCCATGCATAGTCATGCATAGTCAGGCAATCGCTACGTTCCTCCCCTTGCTCAAACACCTCGCCACCTTGCCTTTTCCTTTAAGATGACGCCTATGTACATCGGATCCGATAACGTTCCTCGAATGAGCGAGTTGTTGAGCTAATCGAGAGCCATGACGAAGACCTTGGGTAAGCCCCGCATATCTTCCACGTGCGCCAAGACCCTGCTATCCCACACAGAAATATGCTCGACTTGCACTAAGCCGCATATGGACTGTGGCTTGGACGTGATCTATGGCTACGAGAGCGAGACTTCCGTTGCCCCGAGAAGGCTGCAATTGGCCAAGTGTCATCGATTGAGTGCAGCCTCGAACACAAAAACGGGCCGATTGAAATATGTAGGAAAGTGGAGGGGATAGGGAACGGAAAGGAAAGGAAGGAATAGCGAGTGTCGCATCGAAAAAGAAAATACGAAGACGAGATATCTAGATCGAGGATGGATGATGATCCTTTGGAGCTTTGCGCGGAGGAATTCCGGTAGTGAATGGAGTGTGTGATCAACACACGGTACACGCAACAGAACAAACAAGCCTTGCATTCCATGTCAGTCCCGATCTCTCGACCGATGTCTTTCACTTTTAACTCAAGAACTTCTAGTCGTACCATGCGGCTATTTCGGAAACTTTTCTTGCGCTCCGTTCTATACAGTTCCGCCGCTTGTCAAGCTTGCCTTGAATTTGATGTAGCGGAGCCGCCTCCATTGTGGTCGGTCTCATAACCTTGCGGATCTGGGGTGCAATTGGTCCCGGTGCATGCGGCTTCATCTCGGACTAATACGTACCTGCTTGTTGGTCAAGCATGGCGTAACAGTGGGACCGTGATTTTAGTTTCGGATGAGTGCGGAAAGGTGCACTAGGGATCTCAGTCTGTAGAATCGACGTGTCTCAGCAAGCGTTGGAGGTAATGGGGAACCGGAGAGGCGTGAACGAATCTGACGATTGTAAACAAAGTAAAGTTGGGTTGAATGGCTATTTTATGTTACGCAAAGGGTCGAAGTGAGCTCAAAATGTATGAGGAAAACAGTTCAGACAGTACTATATGAATATTGTGCATTGAGAGCAACTACTGGTGCGAGAAACATGACTGCTATATCCGCCAAATCTGCAAGCAATATTCTTTTGCCATAAAATAAACAAACTAACAAAAAGATGGAAAGTCGCCGAAGCGGTCAACGCAACTCGAATACAACAGCGCGTACTATCTACGCGCTCCGAAAGTGCTCGACTCGCTTTTGCGAGAAGCGTGGTATCTCAGGGAAACCCAAAAAGACTTCAAAATAGTGAAAGCGAAGGAACCTACTTCCTAGCTCAACCCAACAACTCCCATGACTCCAGTGACCCTTTCATATCATCGTAATTTTGTGTGCCATCAACGCGCATATTGTTACAAGCCAAAATTCCCATCCAGCCCCATATCCGGGATCATGATACCTGTATACAGCCTATCACTACCAGGTGTCGAACCGTAGTCGCAAGTACCACTGCTAAACTCCTCGCCACTCGTCAAACTCTCGTCGCTGAAGCTAAGTACACTTTGTGGTGGTGGCGCTTGCTCGCTGCAGCTGCCCCAGTTCCAGACATTCGGTGACCAGGTAGCATTGCTGTCGCCACCGGCGGAGAGGGGGGCTACGTCGAGAAGCGCATCAGCAGGTGGACCGCCGTAGATAGTGTCGTATATGTTCGTTTGGCCGTTGTCGAGCGACGATAGGAGGCGTTCCCAGTCGGACGTCGACACCTCACTCTTCACGCCGTGAGAAGCTTGAAGAGCATAACTGGCGAGAGGATCGTTGGCGAACGACAGGTAGTCGATGTTGCGGTTTTGGTTGGTTGATTGGCTTGGACGACGCTTGTTTGGCATGGAGAAGGACGCGCGGTGGGACAGCGGGCTGAGAGTCGGTTCCGAGCGGGCAACATGTGGCTCCGAGCGAATGGACGATAGGCTTGTTGATGACGGGTTAGCATGTACGCCCATGTTAGGCGAGATAGTAGGCAAAGTTGCGCGGCGGGGTTCCTGAGGTTCTTGACGGGTCGCCTTCATGGCGCTGGGGGAGAAGCGAGCTGCGATGGCTTTCAGGGACTTCTGAGTTGCACGGAATGTGTCCATTGGTGCTCCCATGTTGCCATCAGAGTTGTGACGGGACAGTGAAGGTGCGGGCATCTGCTCCAGGCGGGGGACAGCAACCATGGAACAGCCAACCCTACGGAACTCGGTGAAGCCAGCCGCATTACCACGCTCGAGCATGTCCATGACGGAGCAGACGAGACGGTTAGACTCTTTAATGAGCTTGCCATCGCGAGCGAGATTCAGGGTCTGGAAGAGAAGGCCAAAACCAGCCTGAACTAGAACCTCGTTACGGTTGAGGCAGAATGAGAAACTGAGCTTGCGCTCGTCCAACAGCTCAACGATCTGGACGATATGTTTGCAGGCGTCACCAACGGCTACAACAGCCGAAGAGGCCTTGTCGCCAAGGTTGGCAACAACAGCTGGGCGGTAAATAAGCGACCGAATATGGTGATATGCCAGTGACTAGTCATTGTTAGTACATTGAACAGGTATAATGCATCCAGTAAAACATACCAGGACAGGGGATCTGCTGCTGGTCACGTTTGTGCTCGGCTTATCCTGGGCGAAAGTCAACTTGAGGTGGGGTGCGAGGTTGGTCTGCCAGTCCTCCAACTCGTCGGCAAGAGATGCTACAGTGCGGAAGGAGACCTCATGTGATGCCGAAGCCGGATAAAGGTCGGTAAGAACCTTCGACAGGATGCGCGACAGACGGAACAGTGCGAGGGCACTTGAGAGCTTGGTATACTCTCCAGGTAGAGTGGGTAGGAAGCCCTTCTCGGTGACGTATTCGTCATCGGCGTCTACCGGATACTCGCAGTGCACATCTTCTTCCCTGATAAGCTTAGGGAGGCCAAGGTGTGCAGCAGATAGGCTGTGGCAGGTCAGCAGTGCGGCGGTGATGTGGGTGCGGGGTAGTTACCAGTCGACAGTGTACAACGACCAAAAGACCTTCTTCCTCGTCTCACTAGTCAGTGCACCAAGTGCAAAGCGCTTTTGGGACTGATGCAAGCCAAGGCGTTGTGACAAGCCAATAGCCAAGCCCTTGTATTTGAGGAGCCGAGAGTAATCAGCCTTTAGTAGGCAGAAGATCTGGGCCAGGACAAGGCATTGCAGGGTTGCGACGTCATTGTCCATCAGGAAGCTCTCGATGGCACTCTGCCACTGGGCCTCAAATGAATCAACATCTTGCCCGTCGCGGGGCTTGCAAGGCGTTAGTAAATCGTCTACTTGCGTGGCGAAGGAGCGAGAACATACATCGCTTGATAGCGCAGCAATTCCGAAGACTAGGTTGAGTTTGGCGATAGACTTCTTGTCATTCATAGTCTCGGGACTTGCGACATATTGCTCGTAGAGGGAAAGGAAGGTTGGGCGATGAAGAACGGGGAACAAAGGTGCCCACTCTTGGAAGAAGATGTTGATCATCTGGTCAGAGACTAGACGGGGAGGTGCTTTGAACGAGACGATGCGCTTCGGAGCATTCGGAGCACCTTTGATGGCTCCTGCACCGAAGAAGGCGTCCGAGTTGATGTCAGTGGACAACCTACCCGTCTCTTGGGCTTTTTGCTTAAATGCCTCTGCAGGACGTTAGTTTCGCATGCAATAGCAAAAGGGGGGAAGAAGATCATACCAACAAGGGTTCGTCCACTCGAGCTGCCCACGAAGTATGAATCATCATTGGCGTCGTCAAGTAGAAGCGGTGTTTGCTGCACCTTGAATGTGTCGTCTTTCTCTTGCGATTCTTCTCGGGGTTCTGAAGCGCTCGGCGAATGGATCGAGGATCCTCGTACAGCTGAATGTGCTGCCGGTGAATGCGAGTGCATCCGGGAAAGCATGTCGATCTTCTCATCCTTCTCGTCGAGCAGCTCCTTCAGCTCGCGCACCTCTGCCTCCAATTGTCGTACGCGCTCCTCCAACGACTCGGTGTATCCTCGAGGGAAAGCACGACGGCTGAGCTTGTCGCTCGTCTTACATTCGAATCCAACGTTTGTGCATTGCGTGCAGCTCGGGCGGATGCCGTCGCAGCGTATCTTCTTGGAGCGACAGCGGTCGCATGCTTGGGCGATGCGGGCCTGGCAGTTTGAGCCGACCTTGATAACTTTCATAGGCAGAATTCCAGGCATTGTGGCGGTAGTTTGTATGCGTGATGGATTTTGCGGTTCGGTTCGGTTCGGGCCCTGAGGGCTATGCGTGACGGAGTGTGTCACGTCCGGTCACCATGCGCAACTGCCGATAGTCGAATATCGTGGACGGCTGAGCAGTGCTGTGTGCTGAAGATTGATTGTCTGGCGGTATTCGCAGTGTATGTGCAAATGCTGTGACAGTGTCGAGGCAGTGGAACGGAAGCGGGCAAGCCGGGTGCATAAGGACCACGAGGTGGAAAAGGATGTGCGGAAGAAGGGGACGGGCTGGGGCAGATGTAAGCTGCGCGCTTGCCCTAGTCTTTAGTCGTTCCGGGGTCGCTGGCCGGGGGCAAGGACTGGCTTGTGTGGGCGGCGTGCGGGGATGGGGCACACCCTGGCAGACGCCATGCAGCCTTGGGAGAAACGAACAGCCCATCTGTCGCCGATGCTTTTTCGTCCTCTGCTCGCCACTAGCCCGCAATAGTGCGCGCGATCAGCATGCGGGGGGTGTCTTTGCCTGCCACCGTGCGACGGCGCGGTTTCGTCAGCCCCCAGCTGCGATTCCACCCCGTCGTCCAATCGACACGCTATGAATTGTCTTGCGGGGTGCGGAGACCTTTCGTGACGCCTGAGGCCCTCGGTTTGCGCCATGGAGGCTAGCTCGCGTGTCGTGATTGCGGTCGCTGCGCCTTCGCTCTCAACACCTGGCGTCTCCAGCAGAGCGACCGTCGTCTACATGGGCATCAACAGTACAGGCGACTGTTCGCCAAGAGGCCGGCTCCTCTTGCTGTCCGTATGACGAAGCCCTCGTTCATCCACCCACTCTACGTGCCACAGGGGATGAATTGCTCCCCACAGGCCCAGAGCAAATCATTGCTAGGTCCAGTCGAGTTTAGCGCCACTCTGCTCATCTTCCAGAAGCTCAAGCAAGCAAATCGCTGATCGGTTGCCAGGGAACGCTGGAACGTACAACCCAACTTCTTGTCCTACGCACCTCTTACAAACCTGGGCCTATTGACCAGGAAGCTATGATAATGAGCAACGCTCGATACCCACTGATTGCAGCCAAGCCCATAAGCTTTGCGGAATAATTCTCCTAGACTCATTGAGACATGTTTGTGTTGATGGGCTCTCAAATCTCGCTGATTACCACTGTACATGTCCCTGTGCATAAGCAGGAGTGCGTGTTTGTTGCATGTCTTCAATACTCATAGTTTCGGGAGCGCGGCCGCGTGAGCCGTCTGTCGATATTCAGCTACGCTCGTATAAGCCCTCGTGTGCAGCCCAAGTTTATCAAGAACTCATGACTGAAGGCACTCTCGAATAGCGCCATACGCCGCTTCGATTGCCGCGTGACTGGCCATCAAAGGCAGGTTGCGCATACTTCAGGCCAAAATATACATCAACAGGGTAAAGCGGTGCGATATGTATGGTGGAGAGCCGATGCTTTTATCGATCTTCTTTGATCAATATGCTGTTTACCGGATGTTCCTGACCGTTACCGCTATTGTCGTGAAAGCATGGTTGTTTGGGCGCGTGGGAGCACGATAGATTGCATTGTTGCATAGTTTATATGAGATCGTCTGCACCCGCCACATCTCAAAGATGGGGCCCGCAATTGAGTAAGATAGACTAATGTGGGGTCTTTTGACGATTAGGAGAAGTCGATCTCTCCATCTTCTTCGTCTCCTCCAGCCATGCCCAGGTATCGCTGGACAGCCTCTGATTCCAGGAGGCTCGATTTCTGCATACAGCGTTAGTGGTACAAGGAAGCGGCCGGTGGAGCGTACTGCAGGGCAGATAGACCTGGTGTCTACCTTACCAAGTGTAGGCCATAAGTGCTTACCTGATGTTCAAGAGTGCTTAAAGTGTGCTCGAGCATGTCTAGCTCTAACCGTCGGAGTCGCGCCGCAAGTCTCCATGGCACATCCCGGATCGAAGCCTCACGCTTCACATTCTGAGTTTGCTGAAGCGTGTCTATCTGCATCTCGACTCGTTGCTGTAAGAGGACCGTGGCGCGGAGCTGGTAGATATCCCATGCTGGATCTTCATGCAGATGTTCCCGAAGCTTCATGGTGTCTAGCTCTTTGTCTTTCCAAAAGGCTTGAATCTCGCGCTTTCCATCGATCGTTTGTCTGACTTTGAAGTCCAGACCATCTTCTTCGTTGATCACAACAAGCCATATGAAGTCACTTTCCCATTCGATATGGCTTTCTTTGTCGAAGATTCGAAAGCCTGGTGCTGCCGTAGATACAAAGATTTTAGCTGGTCGCAGTGGGTCGTCGTCTGGGATGTCGAGGTCTAGAAACATGACCTTTGCAGAAGTCATTGCATCTTCAAGAAATCCGTATGAGAAGATGTTCTCGCATGCGCCTTTCTCGTCGCCATATCTGAATCTATAAGTGCGTGCACCAGGGATGCTACTGGAAACTTACGTGATGGTAATCTCACCACCTGGGGCAATCTTCTTCCCTTCTCGAAGTAAAAGCAACCCATTTCCATCGTCATCTGTCTCGTAGAAAGCTGCTGTTGCGTCGCCTGATGCGTGATTCGCCATGTCGACGCAAGGCATCATACAGTCGCCGGCACCAGGAAACTCAAGTGCTCTGGATCGGTACATGGCGTCAATGAGCATCCAATCTTCGAACGTCACCATCCCATTGCCTTCATCCCACCAGTATTTGGCACACCAGTCGATGGATTCAGTGGCAGTCTGCAGCGTTTCGAATTCGCGCAATAGACTGTTCAACTTGGCACGAACTGCAGGCCTCAGCGTCGTCCCTGTCAGAAGCTCTTGCTCTTCTTCAGTCCAGAACGTGGGTAGAAGCTCGTCTGGAAGGAACTTGATGTACTCTGTGAGAGGGTTCAGGACACCGACATCCTTAGTGTCTGGGCAGCAGATGGTTGCTTGTAGAAGCAGAAATGTGAGTACTGCACCTCTGGTCGTCTGTCGAGCCTGTCAGTCGTGTTCTGCCTGGCCATCTTTCAAAGGCTTATCTGACCCTTCCAAAGTCTCCAGCAGCCTCAAGAACTTCTCGTAGATGGCGATCTGCCCTGGCAAGCAGCTCAATGTTTTGGCGTGAGATGATTAGGTCCTTTGGGACGGCTAGGAGGGGTTCGACTTTGCCCCCTTCAAGGTCACGGTCTGCTATTACGGTTGACCCTCTGTCTTCGAAGCCCGGAAGAGGACCTATTTTGACCCCATTGAATGCGACTCCATGGAAGGTCGCCCATGTTGGCAACGTATCAATTGGTTGCTTGAGCCATCCTTCTATCCTACCCCTCCTAATCATGGTGCTAATAGAGGGAAGGTGATGATGTCCCTAGCCTACCAACCCCAGACACAATGATATCGTTTCTGGGAAGATAAAGTAACTAAATCGCTATAACAGAAACAACGATGGCTCAGATGCGCAGCACAATCGTGATGATCTAGGCAAAATTCCCTTTCGCTGCTCGTGCAATGCTGCCAAGTGCTCTGTTTCTGGCCACAGCAGAATCAATCCGAGATGTCGGGAGCAATGCTGGACCCTGTGAGATCATGCATGCATGCACGTCTTTAGTCGAGGTAGTCTCCCGAGTGATTTGATCAGTCAAAGTTGTCAGGTGATGAGTGACGGCTGTAAGAAGCAAACACTGCTCTACATTAGTGCATGCACAAACAACTGATAGTTACGACAGGGAACGGGGGAGGCTCACCTCGCTCAAGCCGTGTTGTTAGAGCTTTGACCAGCTCATTGAAGGGCTCATGTTGTTATGGTGGCGTTGTTGTGGCCGTCCGAAACCGAGCTAGTGCTGCATCGGCCCGTGCGCTAAATCATAATAAACAAAGCTCTAGACATCTATCCTCCACCATCCGCAAGATTCACATCTTTACTGTTATTCCTTACCCAGCCGGCCGCAAGACAAGCACAGGGCCCTTACGCCAACAGCTTCTGGAGAACTGTCTACTCCAATTACACTGCACTGCGCGAATACGCTGCTTTCGTCCGAAGTCGCACGTCGTTCTCCAACATCATTGCAGCTGCCGGTCGAGCTTTCCTCGACTAGGCTTCTCTAGACAGAGTCGCACATTCTTCCTTTATGTCTGCGCAGCAGCGAGTAGCCAGAATGCCTCGCGCGACCACTACCAGCTACGGGCAGGTCATCGAGGTGAGTCCAAAACAACATCAAAACAATGCGACTATAGAGCCGGTTCTAACCCAAGCGCTTTTCTAGTATATACAAGATCGACTCTACCTCGCATCATATACCCACACGCCCGATGCGAGCACACCGTTTCCATACCCCAAGCAGAGCCAGTCGCCGACAAAGCGGTCCTCAAGGGCGCAAGTCGGTCCCACTGCAGCTGGACCTAAGGCGCATCCACCAGTCTACTTCAGCATCGACAAGACACTCTTATATAATGCCTTTCATGGCGACTTTGGCCCACTACACATTGGTCACTTGTACCGGTTTGCCGTACAGTTGCACGAGGTGTTAGGCGACCCGGCGAATGAGGATAGAGCAGTGGTCTTCTGGAGCAATGCGGACTCGAGGAGTAAGTCGACGCGTTGGCCGCCTTCAATACAAAATGATTGACGTAGATAGGTCGCGCAAATGCTGCCTGTATTCTGGCATGCTACATGGTACTCATCCAGTCGTGGCCACCTCATCTCGCCTTGGCGCCCATCGCTCAGATGGACCCGCCCTGCATGCCATTTCGCGACGCAGGCTACAGTCAGGCAGACTATGTCTTGAACATCCAAGATGTAATCTATGGTGTGTGGAAAGCCAAAGAAGAGGGTCTTTGCGGGCTCAAAGACTTCAGTCTGGAAGAGTGGGTTTCTCCAGTTCAATTAAGCGACAACTGCTGACTCCAACAGATACGAGAAGTTTGAGCGGGTAGACATGGGCGATTTCAACTGGGTCACTCCGAATTTTCTGGCGTTCGCCTCACCACAGCAACAACCGACCCATGAGATCCCAACAACCTCACCCATGTACTCGACACTTCCCTCGAACATCGCTGAGATCCAAAGGTCAGGGCTTCCTGGACCCTTCAAGAATGTTCTCTCTCACTTTTGCGCACGAAACGTTGGTCTTGTCGTTCGACTGAACTCAGAGCTCTACTCCTCGACTTACTTCACCAAACTCGGAATACAGCATTTGAACATGATCTTTGATGATGGAACCTGTCCGCCGTTATCACTTGTGCGGAAGTTTATTAACCTTGCGCACGAGATGATTACGGTACGCAAGAAGGGTATCGCGGTTCACTGCAAAGCTGGACTTGGGCGAACTGGCTGCCTCATTGGAGCCTATCTGATCTATAAGCATGCTTTCACGGCCAACGAGATCATCGCGTACATGCGCTTCATGCGTCCTGGAATGGTGGTCGGACCTCAGCAGCACTGGCTTCATCTTAACCAAGGCACCTTCCGCGAGTGGTGGCACGAGGACACTATGAAGGCGAAGTACGCTGAAGCCATGCCGTCCACGCCAACCAAGTCCCCGCAGAAGCAGCGCCTTGCGAGCAACGGCCAAACGTTCACGCCGCCCAATGGGTCACAGAAGCGTGCCGCGCTCGGTGAGATTGAATCGAACGACCGAAGCAATGCCGCACACTCGAACATTGGTGTACAAGAGGACAACCTCCCCGTGCCAACCCCAGGTCAGCCACGAAAGACTAGCAAGCTTTACGGCAACAGCACGCGACAACCGCCCCAACGAATCGATGAGAACGAGCCGTTCACCAAGTCACACACCGAGGTCAGGGCAGAGCTCACTCGCTTCGAGGGCGAGTCAGACGAAGAGTATCACTTACGCCAGATTGCGCGGAGGACTTCGTCCCGCTCGCCAGCACGTTCACCTGCCTCGAAGGATAAACAGCGCCGCGCATTCAGTACGACGTCTGTGATCCAAACCTCTGTAACGCACACCTCTTTTGGGTTTGGTGACGAGAGCGACCTAGAGAACACCGCACCGACCGGTGCTCGACCAAAGACACCAAAAGAGAAGAGCGGTAGCGGCAATGGCAGCATCAGCGTAGGAAAGATCAGATCTAGCCCTGCGCGACGCAGTACAGAGGGCAAGACTGGTGTACGAAAGACAAGTGGACGAGTCGGAAGTGTTGGCAACTCCATTAGTCGCCCGAAATCGTAGCGTCCCTTCTGGTCTTGGTTTCTGATCATCATCTGCATCGCCGGTGTTCAGGTATGCATGGCGCAAGGGGATTATCACTTTTGTCATCTCATCGTTACGCTGTCGTCGTTCACCAGTCACCTTTTTTCTGTTGACGAGGATGGCACATGCCTCGGCGCTATATAAGTCGTCTGCGGGCGGGCGTTTTGGATCACTCAGTGTGAATATGGGTCGGCGTCTTTTTGCTTGGGTGTTTTTTGGGCGCGTGGGAGCTAATGTTTTTGTCCGTCCGTGTCTCTCTCCAGTCCATGCTGTTCTCGACTTCGCATATCTTCATTTCGAGTCTTGTCTCTTTCCGCGGTGTCTGGCTGCAGATCATTCATGACGTGTATGAGTTAATGAGGGCGTAGTCTTAACTGTTCAAAACAATATGCATCCCCACCGCGTGTGATGTCTTTGACTACTTAGTTCGATCACATTTATGACATTCAACTAGGGCAGCACCAAATAGCACCTACCGCCTTCAACTTTTGCAGTTCGATGAGGGCTATGATTGAGCGCTAGGCGCGTGCCCACCAATATTGCGATAAGGCTAACCTACATACAAAAATACGAGCGCGCAAGGCCATGCGATGATGCTGCTTTTTGTTCACCAAGTCCGACTCCTTAGCCGAAGGCGAGGTGCGTGTGAAGGAGACGTTGGTATGCGGAATGCCGGGGATAATTTTGTGTTACGACTCAGATAAGACTGGGGGCGATGGCGCAATTTTACATGGATGACCAAATTTGAGACCCACTAAAAGCTCTTAGTCCTACCGTCAAACTCACAAATATCTGCATTTGTATCCTGATCGTTGACACCGAAGATCTCTTGATCGAGTAGCCAATTGCATCTTGCCTGATTCCGGCTTCGACCGGGGGAGTCTCCTTTGTGCATTCCTTAAGGCTGAGGTCACGTTGTTAGCAAGCGCACTGGAAGCATGGTATGAAACGGAAAATCCTGAATCAAATATGGTGGTATACTTATTTTTGAATGATTAGGTGCACGCCGACTCCTCCGCATTCGCAGAGGGCTTGAGCAAGAAAGAAGTGTATGTACAAGTCCTTGAACAAGCCAAGCTACTATTCGAAGGTCAAAGAAACTGGGTAAGACACAACGCTGCAGAACATACAATCAGTTGAGATATAAAACGCTGTGCTAATCCCTCGTAGGTCTGGTACGTGTAAATATCTTCTTTCGCAATTTTCACACCATCATTCTGGCTCCTGACTACTTTCTTACACTCACACAACACGCCTAACATGCCTCAGCAACTTCTCCAATACAGCCTCCCTCCTCTGGCACGCCTACCACTCTCTCCCTTCACCTTCAAACCATGTCAATTGGGCAGGTTTCTATTTCACAGACCCCTCAAACCCTTCTCAACTTCTACTCGGGCCCTTCCAAGGCCAAGTAGCGTGCCAGATCATTGCTTTTGGGCGTGGCGTTTGCGGCACGGCCGCACAGGAGGGAAAGACGCAGCTAGTTGAGGACGTAGAAAGGTTTCCGGGGCATATTGCGTGTGACGGAGCGTCAAAGAGTGAGGTCGTTGTCCCTATTATCAAGGATGGAAAGGTAAGTTCAATTTGTGTGTTTCTGATCTGGTGGGGTGCTTGTGGTAGCGGTAGTGACGTTGACGCGAAGTGTGGGAATTAAGGGGAAGAGAGGAAATGCTAATTCGTGGTTCAGGTTGTAGCGATCATCGATATTGATTGTGCAGAGTTGAACGGGTTCACAGACGAGGATCAGACTGCTTTAGAAGAGTTGGCAGAGTTGCTGGCGCAATCATGCGATTTCTGACATCAGAATCGAAGCAGAGATAACTAGGGATTCAAAGGCCACTAAACCGCTTTCCACGCAAAACTTGGCGTGCATTAATTACAAGGCTGTCTATGTGCGAGATCAGAAGTGTCTGCTTGCATGTAGCTGGAATGAGAAGGTTTTCGAGATAAAACCGCCATTCATACTTACATCAGAATCTACGAAAATTAGCGAAGTATCTGCTATGCTGTATGGCAGTGTTTTATTAATTTGGTGTGAACGACCTTTACTGGGCTTGATGAACCTCGTTGGGGATTTACAAGCACAGCGAAGTGCTCGACGTCGCCCATTGATACATTGAGCGAAGCTATATCCAGAATAGACTGATACAGGGCGCTGGTTGCTGCATTCAGTTCCTGCCATTGCTGATCTCTTTCGTACCTTTTGGGAGTTTGTAGAAGCTCACTCCCGTGAAGAGACCTTCCTTATTCTTAAACGCTTCCATTTCCCATACAAAGTATTGTAGACCATTCAAGAAAAATTCTATGTACAGTATATCTAGCCTCTGGGGATGAATGCTCCAATCGAGCACCCAACTCTTCATTCCGTCGGTGTGATCATGATACCGAATTGCTAGGGCGACGTTCTTTGCTGCATCCTGATACGTAGGAAAATCGTCGACATAGGTCCCGTAACTCTCAACGTTATTTTGAAAAACTATCGTGAGAGTATCGAAGTAAAGGTATCTGAAGTCGAGGAAAGGATCTTCGTCATCGAACATGTTCTTTGATTTTGGGCGGTATATGGTCAAGTTGAGCCAGCCATGGAGAGTGTTAGGAGAGGTGAAGAATAGATGGTCGCCTTTGGATCGAGCGCGGCCCGCTACCACATTGACGAAGTTGTTCATGCCTTTGCAGATCTCCGGCTCCAGCTCAGCGCGAAGGGTCTTACAGCTGTACAACAAGCCAGAGAACTGACTAGGAACAACTTTGAGCGGTACGCCGGGCATGACGTAGCTGTAGATTTGCAGCCGAATTTCACATGGGAGGTTCAAGAGCGTAGTAACGCTCATGTTGAAGAGTACTGTGACCAACTCAAATTGATATCGATCGTGCTGCTGGCTATGATAGGTTGTACATAACGGGCCTTAGAAGATAGCTCACGATGATCTCGAGGATAAAGTGCCAGTCTCCTGGACATACATACGTCGTTATTCGTAATGCATCACATGCGAGTGATTGATGCATGAAAGGCCGGAAGGTTACACTTGATTTAATGCCGCACCAAGCATGCCCCGCGCGATCACGTGCACACCTGTTTGATCGCTGAAGCTCCAGAGCTCGCCCAATGGCTCAACTCAACCACTCAACGCACAATGCCGTCCTCGGACTACGCGACCACAACAGGCGGCGCGCTCAAACTCAAAGGCGCAGGAATCGACAAAAAGAAAAAGAAGAAAAAACCTAAGACCACTTCAGAGTCTTCCAAGCCCTCCGAGGACCCTCAAACCACCGAAATCTCCAAGCGTCCTGCCGAAAACGATGGCTCGAAATCACCATCCCAAACCCCTCGCCGTTCACTATCTCCTGATACTGCCGAGCGATCGTTCAAGGAAGGTGGTGGGAGGCAGAAGACAGAAGCGGAGAGGCGGCACGATGAGATGCGCCGGAAGCGATTAGAGGAAAGACTGAAGCGCGAGGGCGTGAAGACGCATAAGGAGAAAGTGGAGGAGTTAAACAAGTACTTGAGTGGCTTGAGCGAGCATCACGACATGCCGAAGATCGGTCCTGGCTAAGACGATGGGTTGGGTTGGTGGCTGCGATGCGTCCGCCTGTCGACAGAATAAATTGGAGAATGGAAGCACATGCTGAAGCATGTTGGTTAATGCAGAGCTTTCATTACGTGAGAGCATATGGACTGCTGAAGAATTACAAGTTATGGGATCGAACGGGAACGAGAGAGATCGCCTCAACTGGCAAGCGCGAAAAGTGAGGAGGCCAACGACGGTGGCACGAAGGCACAATTTTTAGTCAGCGAAGAGGGCTATAGGACTCAACTATGATTTCTACTATACGGTTGTATGCGGAACCAAGCATACGTTCAACCAAACTTCATACAAGTCCCATGTATGATCGTATATATCCATCGCTTCACGCTCCACACTTCCTTCCGACGGTCTCTAGTTGCTCCGGGCTTATTTCTTTTCCAAAACCCGGCTGAAGACCGGTTGATCATTACGAATAGATATTCGTGAGCAAGTGGAGACTAACTTTTACCCAAGAAGTCTCCCTACTATGAAGTCGCCTGTCCACGGACGCCTAGAGGTACTCCGCAGAACTCGCTTATGCCTCAACAAGATCTAGATTTTGTGCACAAGCATTTCACTAGAAGTTGTTCCTGCGTCCTCGCCAATGGTGCCTTGACCTAGGACACAGCGGCGATAGCGCATGTGGTGGAGGCATTTCGGTCCGATTGTGGTACGCTATAGGTGTTGAGGTTGAGCTGTGCGCTGGAATTGTGCTTCGCATCTTCGATAAGTCAAGAAAGAAGTATCGAACATGCTACAAAGGAATCTGAAACATGGGTTGGAATGGGAGTGCCTTCAGTCAATCCTGGTTGGAATGCGTTGTAAACTGCGGGCCGCGCAATGTCCTGCATAGCCAAGATGATACTTCCTCTATTCGGTCGAGGGTAGTGAAAGCTTAGCAACAGGGCACCGAGATTGTACAACGCGGGTGCTGCCGTGGTCACAAATCAAGAATCTACGCCTAGAAGCGTGACAAGAGGCCAGGGGCTCCCTGATGAAGCTTGTTTGGGCGTGCCACAGCCGTCAGCGTTACAGGTTGCAGTACAAGAATTTCAAGCATTGCAACACAGTGGTCCGATTGAATTACCCATCTGCCCTTAACCTTATCGCTAGACAATTCTTTTGGTGTAAGAACATGGATAAGAAAAGCCACAGTGTAACCGTGGGGAACTTTTGAGATCGAGATACGCTTACGTTGAGCGTGATACTGTTCCAACTTAATCCTCCCGAACGAGGTTTTACTGGTTGCTGGGCCTATCCAATCGTAATTCTACCGCGTGGATTCGAAGCTTGCACAGGCGGAGGAATGAATCCACTCCATTATTGCTATCGCTTCGAGCGAAGAGTGTTGGACGGGAACGGGAGCTTGCTTGTTGTGCAACCACTAAGAATGCTGCCAGTAGAAAGATACGAAGGCCTGCGAGATCAGGCAATAGTTAAGTGCGCTCTGATCGGCGAAGAATGCGAGTTGGTATGTTGATAGAACGAGCAAGGCTGTTCGCTTGCGTTCCCTTCTGGTGCTAATGCTATTTGACTATCACTGGCGAGTACATACTTTGATGTGGTATTGCACGTCACAACGCGTTGCTCGCTGTATGCTCCACGCCGCATGTTGTATGGCGGGCTTTGCCTCAACACCAGCGCTTCCGAGGACGTTCTGAAAACCTTATACCATCGTAGGGGATCCGGGATCTGCAGCATCTGGAGGCTTGGAGGCGTAAACCATCATCACTGTTGATCTCGAAGAGAGCTTGAAGATAAGAGAACCAGAACGAAGCTGCTACTTCTGAGTGGACACCACCCAAAGTCGACAGTGCCCGTGAGAGCCTTGTGTCGTATGTGCGCGTCACGGCTTGATAGGGGAGGTCAAGCTTTCCACCGTGGAGCAACCGAGAGTTGCTGGGATGGCAGCGGGGCGTGGCGTGGCGGCTCCATGAGCTGACGGTGCATCCATCTCTCGCTCGTGGCGGTACTGATCACGCAACAGCAGCTACGACTGACCTCTGTTTTCGCTTCCGAGGCATGTGTTAAACCGTCTGGTTTGAGAGACTTATCTAGAGAGTCGTTCAACCCATTACCAGGAGCGTTGGAATCTCTCGAATTCAATTTGAGCGGTCGCAAACGATGACCGCTTGACAGCGCCAGACGTGGCGATTGCATCTCGAAGGTGCACTAAGAACCATTCCAGAAGAATTCCTTATCAAGGATTGACCGATGCACTCATCCGTGCCGTGAGCCAACGATAGTGGCAGCAGTCTTAGTTTGCCCGAGTGATCTTCCTTCGCCCAGAACGCCTAGCGCGCCGACAGCTCTTTGCACCAAAGCTTGTCTAAATGTCAAATTGCCTTGTAGCAAATCATAGCGGACGTTTGGTATCCCAACCGTCATTGTAGCATGCCTCCCAGTAAACGGAAGAACAAATTGAATGTGTTTGTGACTTGACTGTGACGATAGATTTCCAATGAGGGCCGAAAGCGAGAGCGAGGATGGTCAGAGGCGTTCTCATAGACGAGCAAACCCCACGTCAAGTACGAATGCTTGATGCCGTGGCCTGTCACTCAATGCAACCCCCGGGGTAGCAGGCCCACCCTTATCGAACACTTCGCGCGATGTTCAGGCAAGCGCTGGTCAAACGCGTGCGCAACACGGCAAGTCCGCAGTCGTTCATTCGCTGAGCATGCCAATCTCGGCCCTCCAGCCCTGAGACCACCAAACAACGCCGCTGCTAGTTTGGAATCTGCATCGCCGCCGACGCTCAGTCTGTGCGTTCCAGGTGTGCTTGGGATCGAAAGGCAGAGAGGATCTAGGGATTGTGAGACCGCCGCGAGCCTGCTGATATAAAGATGGCCCTTTGTACTCCCTGAACGCGATCCATTCCAGACGATTCCACTTTCGTCCCTTCGATTGGTCGTTGCGCCTACACTTTTCTTTCCAAGGTTGCCCCGTCCTCCTTCGGTTATAGCTCTTTCGGTGCAACTCTTCACTGCGGGTTGGGGGCAGATAAACTTTCCCCTCTCCGAAAACCCTCACGCAATCGACTTCTTTGAACACCTCAAATATGTCGGTTAACGACTACGAGAAGCAGCAATATGCTGTCGATGCAGACTCGCCATCAGACCATGGCGTAAAGGACATTGCTAACCAGAAGGGTGCCCATATTGGCGAGGCTGCCGATCTCTATGGCGATGTCCAGACAGCTGAGGATTATGGATATGTCCAGCGAGGACTCAAGTCTCGACACATTCAATTTATCGCCCTCGGTGGCACGATTGGTACTGGTCTTTTCCTTGGAATTGGCACTGCTTTCGCCAATGCTGGTCCTGTGTCTGTTCTTCTTGGTTACACCATTACTGGTGTCGCTATCTTCGGCATGATGCAATGTCTCGGGGAAATGGCTACTTGGCTCCCTCTACCTGGCGCTATTCCGCAATATTGCGCTCGATACACGGATCCCGCCCTTGGTTTCGCAGTCGGTTCGTCACGCTCCTGTACGGATTTTATGTGAGACATATGCTGACTTCGTACTTTTACGTAGGCTGGAATAACTGGTACCAATGCGCCATTACTCTTTGCGCCGAGATATCTGCTGCTGCTGTTCTTGTAAGCTTTTGGGATCAGTCGGAAAAGTACTCCCCGTAAGCCGTTCCCAGATGCAGACTCCGCGGGAAATTCATACTAACTTCCTGCGTAGGGCCATTTGGATAACGTTGATCATCGTGATCATTGTCTGCCTAAATATATTCGCCGTGCAAATCTATGGTGAGGCCGAATTCATCTTCGCTTCGATCAAAATCATCACCATTCTCGGCTTGCTGCTTGCTGGCCTTGTCATCATGCTTGGTGGCGCTCCTGACCATGATCGCCGCGGATTCCGTTACTGGAAAGAAGGCGCCATGAAGGAGTATGTCGGGACTGGTAGTACTGGACGTTTCACAGGCCTTTGGTCTACGCTCGTCAATGCCGCTTTTTCTTATGGTGGCGTTGAAATGGTCGCCGTTGCTGCAGGTGAAGCTTCCAACCCTCGCAAGGTATGTAAAACCCGGTATTCTCACAGACTCGTTTTCATACCATGGATATCCCCTTGTGAAGCGCTGCAAGATGCTTGGCAACGCAATCATCGCAGCACGTTCCAACGATGGGTATGATGCGCATTCGTATGTTACAATGTGCTAACTGGTCTACTATCTAGAATATCCCCAAAGCTGTTAATCGTGTCTTTTATCGTATTCTTTTCTTCTATGTACTAGGTTCCTTCATCATTGGGTACGTACGCACCAGTTCTTAGGAAACGTACATGCTAATGTTATGTCAGTGTAACCATCAGTTCCAACGACCCACAGCTCACCAATGAGGACGCGAAGGGCGCCCAGGGTTCACCCTGGGTTATTGCGATGAAGAACGCGTCCATACCCGTTCTTCCTCACATCATTAATGCGGTCATTCTGACTTCGGCAACGAGTTCCGGCAACGCGTATCTGTATACTGGTTCCCGTTACCTCTTCGGTGTCGCCCAAAACGGCCAAGCCCCCAAGTTCCTTCTCAAGTGCTCGAAGAACGGTGTCCCCTACTATTGCGTTGGCATCACTGCTTCCATCTCTTTGATCACATACATGAGCGTATCCACAGGCGCGAATCAGGTCTTCTTGTGGTTCCAGAACCTCACGACGATTGCACAGCTCTTCACATGGTGCAGTATCTGCATCACGTACACTCATTTCCGCAAGGCTCTCATCGCTCAGGGTGTCGAACGCAACACTTTGGTGTTCAAGAGCGTGTTCCAACCGTATACTGCTTGGATAGCTTTCACGTACTTCGCGTTGATTATAGTCTTTAATGGCTTTAAAGTATTTACTCAGACGCCTTGGGGTTCGGATGAGCTGACCAGCTTCTTTACCGCCTACATCGGTGTTCCGATCTTCGTCCTCTTGTATGCATTCTGGAAGATTTTCAAGCGCACAAAGGTGGTAAAGCCAGCGGAGGCAGATATTTGGAGCGGGAAGGCTGCTCTCGATGCAGAGGTCTGGCCCGAGCAGGTCCCACGTAACTTCTTTGAGAAGTTCTGGTTCTGGTTATGCTAAAGAGCAAATACCATTACAGGCTTCTTTGAGAAGGTGTCGGTGACCCGATGGCATGGATTATTGCCAATCCATTAATTGTTTAGCGAACGCGATCAATATATATTCAGTGTGATGGCACCTTGATTCCTCCAAGCGTGAACATACTACTTCGACTCGAATCGTGAAGTTTCTGAATGGATTGCGTGATAAGAGTTGATGATGCGGTTGGCGCTACTTTGAGTCATCTCGCGATGCGCGTGAGAACCGTTAAAATGTTGACCCAGACAATTTGAGGCATGGCTGTTGCAAGGTAATTGAAGATGGTAGCGAGTTTGGCAATAATAAAACGAACCCTACGTAGACTCTCTACCCATCCCATGCCCTTATATATATTCTGTCACACTAGCACGCCCTTCGACTTGACAGCTCGTTTTCCGGCGGACAATTGTGGGGCGCCTGAGAATTACATAACATGCTGTCTTTATGTATTGCTCCAGCCACAGAAACAGCATGGTTGATGTAGTTTCTCCAACAAGTCTCCTTACCAATTGAGTATAATATGCGCATAGGTTTTCTTCCCTCGTGTTGTGGCTCAACGCGTGGAACGGTTTCCGCTTGGGAGCGATAGATGGTACGCCATTTTGAAATCATCTCCACGTGAGACACCTTGGCCATCGGCCTCTCATCACCTCCAGAAGACCAGGAATAATACCATAGACTCTCGATATGGGCATCCTTGGTTCTCATAAAAAGCGTGGCTTGTACAAACAATAAGATAGCTGTGGCGCACATACCTTCCCTATTCGGTACTAATGCATCTTGGACCCTGAGAAATAATCCGCGCGGCTTCCAGGCATCAAAGACTCCCCAACCACAACGCCTCAGGACACCTTGGCAACGATCTTAACTTGTTCCTGACAACCGCAACGAAGCTGTGACGAAGCTAATTTTGAATGTCAAAGTGTTGACCTTGTGAAAGGCATATCGAAACTATCTTTCCATTGGTCAGACTGATGATAAATCATGGGAAGGAGCAATTGGCAAGAGCGAGGATAACGTCAGTCACGTTGTGTGTGCACCATCTCCGCTACATCGAATCATCGAAGGGACCGATCTAAAATCTGTTCGAAGAGCACCCCGAATCTCGGGATAAACGTTTCGAAATAGGCGGGCCAAGCCAACGAACAAGGCGGTGCAGGATACGTTTGGACGATGTTGAACCACCCTGTCGACAGCCCTGACTCAGAAACTCCCAAAAAATCCCAAGATCAGCCGTTGAACCGAGCCTGTGAGGCATGCCGGGTGTCAAAAGTTCGGTGCTTGGTGAATCCTGTGGAAGGGTCGACCCAATGCCAGAGATGCGCAAAGGCCGGCAAGGCCTGTGTTTTCGCGCCACCAGCTAAGAGGCGCCAGCGCAAAAGGACAGATGTGCGGGTCACGGAGCTTGAGAAGGAGATCCAGCAGATGCGCAGCTTGCTGAAATCCACCACCCGGTCATCTAATGATATTAGTGATCATGAGTCCGTAGACGAGCAATCTGACGAGCAACCCCAGCTTGGAGAGAAGGAGACTCCTCAAGATCCACAAACTCATGGTAGTGCGGCAAGTACTGCATCGACTTTCGCGAACCAGTGGCCTAGTGTACCGGTTGAGAAAGCACCAGCGCCAGGTCACTCTATTACCTGCGGACCCAGAGATCTACTAGGACCTTCCGAAAACGATATCATGGACCGTGCCGTAATCACAGAGGAGCAAGCCGAGGAGTTGCTGGCTATCTGGCGTAATGAGTTAGTCAATGGATGCCCTGGGATCACAATACCTAGAGAATGGACAGTGATGGAACTTCGAGCGAAGAAGCCTGCGCTCTTTCATGCCATTATGGCTGCAGCTGCCCACTCGAAGGGATCCGCGTTGTCCGATAAGTTGCATGAAGAGGCTGTATATCTTTACGCGCGATCGGCATTCATCAAGGGCGAGAAGTCTGTGCAGGCTATACAAGCATTGCTCGTAACAGTTACCTATTACTCGCCTCCGAAGACCCCTGGACAGCTGCAGATCTATCAGTGGGTCAACATGGCTGCTTCGATGGCGCTCGAACTTGGCCTCGCTTCCAAACCTAGGACGCACGAGCAACTGCCCAAACGCGCAATCAGATCATTACAGAAGATTTCCTCTCCAGAAGAACTTCTCGAACACTGTAGGACCGTTCTGCTAGTGTACATCATCAGCGCCGGTTTCTCAATGAGACTAAAGCGGCCTAATATCCTCTTATTCAACAGCTGGATGGAAGAATGCTTCAACATACTGGAAAAGTCAAACTCCCTAGACGACAAGAGAATAATCGCATGGCTGAAGCTTCAAAGAATTGCCGACGAAGCCAATACAGCATTTGGCTTTGATGACGCGAGTACTAGTTTCAGTTTATCTGAGCTGCGAATGCAAATCATTCTCAGGATCTTCGACCGTAGGATGCAGGATTGGAAGAAGTCCGTGCCAGATGATGTATTGACCTGTAAGTACTACCATAATAAACCGCAGTTAACGTATACTAATGTGTCTAGTGTTTGCAACCATCGAGTTCCACCAGAACATGCTATCGATGTGGGAGTTTGGCATGGACGGAGGACGATACGACGTAACGGAATTCCGTAATCGACACCTCACACTTCCTGCTCTGGACGATGATTGTGTGCAACCCGAGTCCTTGCTTTCTCGCTCCGCCTTGCAGATTAATGCTACAACCAAGTGCATTGGCGCTGCCCACTCTATCCTAGAGTGCTTCTTCTCGATACCCACCGAAAAGCTACAAAAGGCCCCAAACGTAATCTATGTAAGGGCTATCTATGCCCTTGTGGCACTAATGAAAGCGGAATATGCTGTAGGCACGGATGCAGAGATGGGAGAGTTGCTCGAGAGCCAGAATTTGAAAGTGGATTACTACCTTGACACTGTCCTGAAGAAAGCGTCTGATGCGAGGGGCCCGCAGAAATGTCGCATACCGTCACATTGGTCATTTGTCTTAGAGGCTAAACTCAAGTCGTGGTGGGATGAATATCAAGAGTGGCGGAAAGAAGGACGACACTTGAAGCGTAGAAAGTTGAATGAAGGGGATCAGAGCGTGGCTGCGACAGGTGACCAGACGCCTACCTTCGCGGAAGTCAAGAATCAGCCTTCAACACCTTCGAATCCTATGCAACCATCAACGAACCAAGGCATACCTTCGACATCTCAGTTCGCCCTTGGTAATTCCTACCCTTCTTGGAACAGCAGTGATGTTAATCTCGATACTACTGCCTCGGCTCAAACTCTTGGACCTCAAGCGACCTTTACACCAGACATAGGAGACTTCTCGGCAGCATTCCAGAACGGAGACCTGTACCTCTGGAATGATATGACAGCCGATACCTTTGGTGGTTGGGGTCCGCAAAGTGGCTTGTACACCGGTATGGGATTTGGGTTGAATGGCCAGGGGTTTTGAGAATCCCACCCTCCACGTCTGCGTATGGTGACCATCACAAAATAGCCCGGATTTTCTCAGTACTCTAGAGTAGCCACTTCCACGTCGCTGTCGTTGCCAACTCGATAATGCGGAAACATTCCGGTGTCGGAGAAGCTACCCCACCATCAGATAAGATTTTGTCCAGCGCAAGCGGGGGCGGTAAGCATCACGCTCACTTTCACCACCACGCTGACTGTATGTTTAAGCCTTACTTCACGTAACATATTCGTTCTCACCACTCAATACACCTGCTGACATCATTTCAGACCGATATCACATTCCTCGATTCTTCCTCCATCTCGAGCTCAGCCACAATGGCACACGCCGGCACTGCGCACAAGTACTCGAAAAGACTGATCGCCTTCGAACACGGCCCCTCTACCGTTGCTCCTTCCGACGATGCGCCAAACACAATCCTCTACATTGGCGGCCTGACCGATGGCTTGCTCACCGTACCATACCCTACTTCCATCGCTGCGTCCTTACCTCCGTCCTGGGTCCTTGCAGAGGTTCTACTCTCCTCTTCATACAAAGGGTGGGGGGTTAGCAGCCTAGCTCGTGATGCACGAGAGCTCGGCGAATGTGTGCAGTATTTCAAAGATTTGCGACCGGGCAAGAAAGTGGTGTTACTAGGGCATTCGACCGGATGTCAGGATATAATGGAGTATGTGGTTGGCAAGGACAGTGACAGGCGCCCTGGGATTGATGGAGCAATCCTTCAAGGTGGAGTCTCGGATAGGGAGGCGTGGGCAGATATGCTCAATGAAGATGAAGAGAAAGACGTATACGACGCCATTGTCAAGAAGGCGAAAGCGATGATTGACCAGGGTAGAGAAAAGGAGGTGATGGAGGCTCATATGGTTTCAAAGGAACTTGGTGCACCCATGACAGCGTATCGCACATACTCTCTCCTCGCGCCCGGCGGAGACGACGACTACTTCTCTACCGATCTATCTGATGAACACTTTGCGACGACTTTTGGCAAGATACCGAAGCACACACCTGTGTGTTTCTTACTTGGAAGTGAAGACCCGTTTGTCCCTGCTTCGATCGACAAGGCGGCACTTTTGCAGCGTTGGACGAGGATTATCCGTGAAGGTGGTGGAGTCGTCGACGATGAAGACGGGGGTGTGATTCCAGGTGCTCACCATGCCCTCGACACTGATCCGGTAGAAGTGGTGCAAGACTTGGTGAAGAGGGTGTGTGGATTTGTAATAGGTTTGGAGAATAGCAATCAGTGGGGCAGTACTGGATCACGATTATGACTTCGCTTTTATGCTTTGTCTCGAACGTTGATCCAGTTTCTATGCTGTCCTGTCCCATTATGGAGCGAAGTATACTCACAACAAGCTCCATCACGAAGGAAGATGTTTCAATGGGGCAGATCCACACCTGAGCTATCACGACTTTCCAAATCACCGTACTTGGTACTCGACCATGCTGTTTCCTTCAACTCAGAGAAAGGGAATACCGAGGCACTATAATTAATCACCAAATTCGACGGGAAAACTTATGTGGGACAACAACGCCACTGCCACCGATTAAAGGGGGTTTTCCAGCTAAGCTGAAAGGCAAAGACATGCCCATTAAATGGATGTCAAGATATCGTGGCTGGAATGGCGCGGAACTGCATGGTCATAGAAACTGTAACAACTGAAAGGGAAGCAACTTTAACGCGTAGACCAGGGCAGGAGAGATAGAAGGGGAAATGGCCTTTCGTCGGGTGCAAAAGAGGCCAGGGAACTAGCAAGAGGGTATAATTATCTACAATACTCGTAGGATATCAATCATCGGTCGTTTGTGTTGAGACAAAGTCGGAGAGATTCAATCATCAGGAGCCTAGCGACGTTTTGTGTGGTAATATTTCTATGCGCTTGCCGAAAGTCAGCAGCCATACAACTGCATGAATCTAATTGGTATCTGCTAGAACCATTTGATCCTCTCTGGGCTCACAAGGATTGCTTTGATATCCCACTTTCGTGCCAGTACCGTAGTCCTTGAAGTAATCCAACGCTTCATATAATGAAGAAAAACGCCCACGCGATGCCAAAAAAAAAATCCAAAAAACATCTCTTTGATCATACAGCTTCTTCCGCCTCCGAGTACCTCGCCTGCACAACCCAGTGCTCTCCGAATTTGATACCTTTCCCGCCGCTAATACCAGCATTTCGCCATGGCTTGTTTACCCCAATGTCAACCACCCAAATCAACCATGCTGGATCGCGTCCAGCACCGGTTTGTAACGCTTTAAGCAGACCTGTCCTTGGGGCGCCAAGGCAGACAATGTACTTTGCTCTGACTTCGAGTGGTTCTCCTTCGAGAATGGCTACCTCGCCCGTTGAGCCACCGACGCCGGACGGAGTTTCAACCGCGAGGCATGCAGCGCGGGATTTGTTTGCCCAGCCAACGATGCCGAGGACCGTTCGACGGTCTTCGTCGCCGAGGGCCTCGAACTCTTTATGGCGGCCGAGAAGGGCATCGATGATGAGTTCAGGTGGAGCCTGGAGGCGCTTGAGAGCCTCTTCAGTATCTTTCCAAGCGCGGACCGAGCCGCCGAGTTTTCGAAAGAGATCGACTTGTCGGCGCACATCTTTGTCCCAATCCGCATTGCGCTCGAAACCGAGTAGCGCCACCATGACCTTTGGCCCGCGTTGTTGTAGGTGCCGAGCTGCTGCCACTGCTCGAGCACCACCTCGGTGGTTGCCCGCCAGAACAACGATGACTGGAACTGCGTTCGGGTTATCGCGTGCTAAGCGTCGACCGCCAGGATTTATGGCAGTCAGTGCGACCTCCGCAATACCTCGTCCTGAATTTTCTGCAATCAACTCTTCAGTAAGTCCGAATTCAACTTCGGCCGTTTCTTCGACTGCGAGCATCCCGCCAGAGGTGATGGCGTGGCATCTGTGATTGTTGGAAACCAGACGCAGACAACCGCGCGTGCTGCTCTCAAGGGGCGAATCTGGCGGCGTCGTAAGGCGCCCAGGCTTCGGACTCCCAGTGGCATGCGAAGACGCATATGGTCGATTGATAAAGGAGCGATTACCACGCGGCAGCAGGCCTGACCCCATGACATCGAGCTCTGCTTGAACGCCGCTACCTTGCCGTGTTGGTACTCTCTTGACAGAAGCTCTTGACATCGCTCGTTTGGAATTGCGACCACTGCCAAAGTCCGAGTCCTCTTCAGAACTGGTATTAGTCGTGCTCTTCAGCTTCCGATCTAGCACATTCTCAGTAGGATGCAAGTTCTTGCCACCATGTGTTCCAGGCCTCGCTATCCGGTTGAAGCTGACCAGTCGATCCTCGTCGGCGGTAGTATCCTCATTCCTAATCTGATTGAACACGGTACGCTTGTCAAACTTGGAAAGATTGCCCTGAAAGTCGAACTCGGGCATCTCTTGGATATCCGTCGCGTCTTCTGTAGCCCAGCCGTTGGTGGCTTCGAGTGCCTTCTGCCGTCGTGACTTGCGAGCTGAAGCATGTGCTGCTTCGAGACCAATTCTACCTCCAATAACTCCTGGTGTCCGCACCTGTGATTGCTCTGCATCTTGAAGCATAGGAGTGTTTCTCCAGCCGTTACCTTTGCTAGTAGTAGTTAGTTTCTGCCTAATCAAGAAACGTTTCGTCGGCGCAAGCGCCAATATTGGAACATACCCTTTCCTGACAGCATCTGTGTTGGAGTTCAGATCTCCACCGGTCTTTCTCTCTTGGGCTGCAAGTTCCTTCTTACGGGACTTGCCTCCTCTCCGAGTTTTCTTGCCACCATCTTCAATCTTCTGTGGGCTTGGATCATCCATAGGCTTGCCGGTCCGCGTCTTGTTGATGCTTGCCCTTCGCACTGTGGTTTGAATTATCTTTGTCTCACTATCGGCTTCTTCAGCATCCGCAATATCTAGTGACGAAAAAGGTCCCTCCAATGTTGCCGCACTCGGCTTTCGAACACCCTTTGCATGACCGACGAATGAGGACGTATTCTTCGGCAATGGCGCAGCGGTAGCGGCGGGTATGGGCTTGATAGGTGTAGCTGGAGCTTCTTGAGGCGGTGCAGCTACGGGTTGGTTCGACGAAGGAGCAACAGAGGTCCGCTTGCCCATGCTTAGAATTGCTGGGTCTACAAAGGCTGACGCTTGAGTCGGTTGTGGTGCCGGTTGGCGGATAGATTGGCTCGCATGCTGGAGGGAAGCGTCATGGATAGGTTGGCTTGCATGTTGCCGCGACGGCTGGCTGACAAGGTGGGGCATCTGCTGGACACCGTCCGTTGAAGCCCGCTGAACATGGCTCGGAGGATTCTGTGAGTATGGCGAAGGATAAGAGCGCGGCGGGACAGGGTGCGAGGTAGCGGGCGCAGTTGCGTTGACCTTGATATCAGCGATCGCGTGCCCTTCCACATGGTAAGAACTCAGACGATGGCCGGTAGCTGGAAAGAACACTGTGCGGTATGTCAGTCTTTGTTTCTTGCAATCAGTGATAGTGAATGCCACTTACCATTCTGCAGCGTCAGAGTGGCAGTCTGCGGGTTGACAGCCGCGACCACACCATATACGACAGTGTTCGGTGGGTTCTGCAGCGTGACGGCGACCGAGAGACCGACGAATCCTGAAGCCATGTTTGCGGACAAAGACTCGACGGAGTCCTAGGGTATACTCTTGACAGGCGACCCCCGGATGCGACGAGCGGAGGTGAGGGTGGGAATCGCGACTCGAAAGCCAACGCTTCACTACACTTTTCGAGAACGCTGAGCGTTGCCAAGACATTAGTTTCAGCCACAACGGCCGCTGACATAATCACCGTTTTTGGTAGGGCTGCATGGCTGCAAATACTCGTGGATTGTGGCAAGCATCCGCTTGAGCATTTGTATCAGTAATATTGTGAACTATTGCGCATTCCTTACGTAGGAAACAAACCAACATTATGCATTAGAAGCAACCATATACAAGCCGAGCCTATTCCGCCCTAAATGCAAACCAAGATCCAGGGTATCCATACAATCAACACCATTCTCATGCGTCCGTCAAGCAGTGTTTTCATGCGTTGGTGTCCAATGCCACATGCAACAGCCTGATCATTCGCAGAGTGTAATCCACTAGCCGTTTGACCTGATGAGCTCCGACACCGTCCAAGCCCATCTATTAGACCAACTCCCACATACACAAGCTACCAAAATTGCACGAATACGACGTTTTGTTATTCCATGTCTCATAGCTTAGACCCCTTGCGTTCTTCTTGTTAAATTCCGTAACTGCGTAGACACTAATCTTTTGCCCCGGCGCACCAAGCTCAGTCCGAGGGACATCGAGCCACCATACATGGTTGTCGGTGTTAAAGGGCCTATGCTCCGGTTTGCGGCCATCTCTGCCGGCGATGTTAAGAAGCATAACGTATGGCGGACCCTTGCCGTGGCGTGCGTTGTCCCAATGTGGGCAGATTGCAGCGAACTGGAATCGGATAACGGGCGCGTTGTGAGGATCGTTAATCTTGATCTGGAGTTGGGATGGCTGAATGGATCGCTCTCCAACGCCATGCTCAGGCTCGCAGTCCGACATGACTTGCACTCGGCCACCCATATCGTCTTTCTTGAATTCCTCATATGATATGACTCGCCCATCGGTGCGAAATTGGTGCGAACTGTCGCTCGGAAAATGTTTCATCCCAAATTCATTGTTGTCCATTGTAAACATTGATGGGTTAAACTTCCTCACATACCCCTCGTTGCGATTGGGGCACCCAATGTGTCCGGCGCCCCAGCAGGGATCGATAAGCTTCCATTCTCCGCTGTCGATCTTAACGGCATTCCACGCATGGTTCGAGTTGAATGCTGGCACCGGTTCCCCGGGTTCTAGCGGCCTGTGACCGAAGCCCTTGCCGTCTCCAGAGCAGACCAGGGCCTCCAGACCTGCCTTGAGCGCTAGCGCCGCGAACAAGCCGGCATAGCCTTCGCATACTGCGAGCCCAGACGTAATGGTTTTCTCAGGTGTTGATGGTTGAACATTTCCGCTGAAGAAGGAATGTGTGTCATAATCAACATTGTGATGTAGCCAAGTGAATATCGCCCGCGCCTTATCCGTGGGTGATGAGAAGGGAGAGCAGAGCTGGTGGGCCAACCATCCAACATCTGAGGACGGCAGTTGTGTTCGCGGGAACCGGGCAGCGTGTTCGTCAGGACCCGAGAAATCTCGACATTTTAGGCAACCGCCAACTGCCCCAGGTTTTGGTTTCGATGCCATGATGGCGTCGAGATTAGGCCGCGAAGCTAGTGGGATAGGCGGTGGTGCACCAGGGCTCGCAGTTACGTCAGGGGTTGCCGCTAACGGTCGATTAACGGGAATGGGAGGAGGATCAGGCGTTTTATTATTGAAGCCCATCTCGAGAACTGATCGTCGTGGCGGGGGTGCAATTGCTCTATCTGTTCCATTATTCGACGTGGTCGAAGTGTTTGCGTTCGGTCGTGCAGGGATCGTTGGACCCTCAGGTGATCTTCCTCGTACATTGGATTGTCGTGGTGGTAATGATGGTCTCGCTGGTATCTCTGTAATTCATCAGCTGAGGTCCGTGTTACAGTATATATCCCAGCTCCCGGTCTGCCAACCTACCTGGCGTCTTCAGCTGTGGCGGGAGCGCATGGCTAGGAACATGATCCCGCCTACTTCTCATAGCATGCAACGTTGCTTTGCTCTGCTTCGGATCCTCGGGTGCCTTCTTTGGTGGCAATGGGGGTAGTTTCGAGGGGTCGTACGCAGGGGCACGGACCTGGTACAGCGTACCATTGCTATTGCTGTGCCCTGTACCATTCGTCTTGACAGACCCAAGTGAGAGAGTAGAGATTCCTGACGCGATTGTGCTGACAGATTCTGAAGACTCGCGCCTCCTCACACTGTTCTCAGAGGACTTGCGGGGAGGGAGCGCTGGCACGTGTCGAGGTGTGCTGCTCGTTCGTGGAGGCGGACGGGGAGGAAGCGCTGGCGAGAGTCGAGGACTGTCGTTTACTACAGTCGGCTGGTTGCCCAGCTGTCGCGCGGTAGTTGGCGCGTTGCTCAGGATCGGAGGGTTGTTGACTGTTTGCTGTCGCTGGTAGGCAGGCGGACGCGAGCTTGGTGGAGGCGGAGGAGGCTTCTTCTTTGCCGTGACGGCATCGTAGCTGTATGTCGGCTTTGCGCCTGGTGCCGGTGCGTGGACCTCCTCCAAGTTGAGCGCTGCTATGCGCGATTTGATACTCTGAGGGCCGTCCGCCATGGCCCTTGCGATTCTGTGGAGGATCTGCACTCGGGACGCGGTGAGGCGTGCCTGGATTGTGGCTGTCGGCGGAGAAGAAGGCGTAGGCAGGCGATGCAGGTGGTGAGCTTTAGCAAGCGACAGAGGAGAATGAGACAGCACCTCTCATTGTTTGGTCGTGAGAGGTTGCAAGACAGGGCAAGCGAGGGTGGGTAGGGTATGGTACGACGAGGGCTGGTTCCAGATGATACGAAGGAAGGATCGACGCCTTATGAGTTCAAGGCCACACAGCCCTGATTCGCCAATCCTTTGGGCCCGCCCACCACAAGCCACTCAGCCCCACTTAAAGCCGTTCCTGCCGCAATCAAGCTTTGGCTGCGGTCCCAAAATAGGTTCCAGCATGAGACAGCAGCCAGGAGAGAGTCCAGTCGACGATGGACCGGCTGTGCTCATCGTGGACTGCGTTGGAAGTCCATGGTGCAAGCGCAATTGAGGGTGCTGGCGAGCACATGCATGGCAAACGTCGGGACTGGAGGTCATGAACAGGACCCCGCTTGGTGCGCCAATCTCGTGTCATTGGCATGGCACCAACACGGATCCTCACCGGTGCAGGGATCTTTGCCGCATACTGTCCACGACATGACAGTCAAAGTTCGAGGGCACTTTGGAGCTTTGTCGCACATGTCTCCAATTCTGAAGAATGTCTACAGCGCAAGCCGAGCAAGATTGCTGTCTTTACCCACTGCTCACTTACTCCTACCGAGTCCGACACGAAGCTGCTGCTCCCTGACACGATTGAGTTAAGAGCTTGTCATTGAGTATCGTAAGGTAGATGTCGCTACTGTACCAAACACCATTTCGTAGAGTGAGACAAAATGAAAGGCCACGTCAAAGCGGGCATTCAGACAACCTGTTTCCATTCTCCCATCCATCCAATCCTCTAGGCTTTATTCCCTCCCCCTTTCCCAACACTTCCCATCAAAACCAATAACACCGGGGCAATTTCAAACACCACCTATTCCTTCCTTGTGCAGCTGAAACAAGTATACGCATGCAAGTACTTTTGAAGATGCTAAGGAGCGGAACGGAAATCGCGCGACGACCTCCTCGCAGTGCAGTAGGGTAAAGACTCGCTATCCAGAACTCCAGAGTGAAAAAGAATGTCGCGAAGCTAAGCAATAGCATTCTGGGAGAATGAACGGTAAAGATACGATAAGTAAGCCAGATACGTGCGGCCCCAACGACCAGGACGGGCGGGAAGCTCGGGTGACCAGACACAGCGCAAGCTTGTTCAGACGATACTGATGTCAGGAAGTCACCTCTTGCGCTTCTTGTTCTTGTCCATGCTGGAGCTACTGAAAGCTGTGTGCATAGCGTCCATGGGCATGCTGTAGTCGTGCATCGGTGGGGGCGCCATCGAGGTCGCCGCCGAAGGTTTCTTGACCGAGACGCCCATGTGGCGCCCATATCGTCCCTTTCTACCGTTGCCTTCGTCCTCGCTGACACACCCCTCGGCGCCAATGCCAGCGTCCTTGCAACGTTGACAGGGGCGCTGGCGATCGCACCCCTTCTTGCTTTTGCGGCATCGTTGGCAGCGTGGCTTGCTCGATAGGTCCTCCTCATCGACGCCGAGCTGGTGCTGGAAGTTGAGCGACGCACTTGAAGCTTTGCGCGACTGCGAAGGCAACGAGGTGGGTGACATTGGCGGTTTGCTAGATCCATTGACCTTAATCTTGCTCTTGGAGAGAGCACGAGGTTTGGCAGGCTTGCCAGACTTGCTCGACACCGAAGAGCGAGCCTTCACTACGCCAGACTGCATGCGCTGGTCCCTGTGCTCATCTGGCACAATCTCGTCGCTTTCTCCCTTGAATGAGTCGTCTCTGTTATCCTCGTAGTCCTCGCCGCTGCTCTCGGCTTCATCATAGACACGAGGGATTGTAACCATTCGTCCCATATTGTATTGGAGCGGAGGCAACTCTCTCTCATCCTCGCTACCCTCGTCGCTTTCGCCGCTGGACGAAGCAGCATCAGCCTTACCACTCAAAGCGTCATCGAGGGTCGAGGTGGAGGTACGTCCATGCGTGGAGAAATTGGACGCATCACCCAAGCGCATTAGCTGGCGAGCAACGTCCTCATCAGAGATAACGCTGATGCTCCCAAGAGTAGTCTCGGGGGTTGGTAGAACACCACCACTGCCAGAATAGCGATAATGAGCGTGCTGTGCCGAGCCACGCGTGCGAGCTCTATATCCCTGTACTGGACCACTAGAGGTAGAGTAAGGTGTCACCAATCCTTGCATGTATGAGCTTTCGCCCTGGCCGTAGCTCTGAGGTGATGGTAGTGGATGCGAGTAGGAAAAGGTCTGCTGGTTGACCGAGTAGGGCGAACCGGCTGTGTTGCCGCTGATGCGCCGCTGAGGAGAAACGGACGACAGCGAAGCCGTCATTGGGACTTGTGGAGGAACGAACAGAGGCAGCTCCTACGAAAGGAATGGCGTTAGACAGGGGCACGATCCATCCATCAAGCAAGTACTTACCGAGCTATCAAACTTCGCCCGCTTTCGACGGCCACCTTCGACAATGTTGTCGACACTAATGTCAGCGCTTGCGAGGGGCTCCTTTCTAGAGCGACGTGAGCTAGTGACAGAACCATGATCGCCATCGCTGTCACTATATGTGTCGCCATTAGCTTCAGCGAAACTCCCGTGAGAGCTGTTGCCGCGACTTTTCAAAGAAGGTCTGATACGCTTGCTGGCTGATGCACTCCTCCTGCCACCGCCTGGTACTGGAGAGTGACTCTGACGCCCAGTGCGTGAGCCTGCCCTCGACCCAGCGTGGTGGTTGATCGACGGTGGGAGCATTTGGAAGGCCTCCTCCAGCTGGGGCCGCGGGCGACGAGGCGAGGCCGTTGGCTGTCGAGGAGCAGGCGAGTAGTCCTCTACGTCGGGGTCTTCTGGGGACACTCGCACATAGACCACCATGCCATGTTCGAAGTTCTCGAATCTTGCAATCAAAGTGTTGCCATGGCGGTCTTCGAAGATAACGCCTCTACGCTCATACAAACCGTAGAAGTTCTTGACAGTCGTAATGATAGAATCGGTAGTATCGTGGGGGTAGATGTTTACCCGCATTGGTAGACGAGCCTTATGGGCTGGGGACTGGGGAAGCAGCAGCTCGAAGCTGATATGCTTGGGCTGGACCAGCTTTGTGGGCGACAGCGAATCATGCGCCGAGGCCGTCTCGGTGCTAGGATAAACATCCATCATGCCCGAGTCCTCTCTCTGAGGAAGCATATCGTATCCAGAGGCCGATTGTCTAGGATCGTACTGCCGGCCCGCTATGAGCTCTTCGATGGTCTCAGGGAAGCGTCGTACGCCTGAAACCTGAGGTTCCGCGAGCAGATTGGAAACTTGCATAACCAAGTTTTCTGTAGCAGACTCGAGATTCTAAAGGCTCTGCGATGCGGTCTCGTATATGTGGTATGGGTGGACGGCGCACCGATCCCGCCGGTGTCGCAAGGGTTGGGAGCGGATGGCGGTCGGGGAAGGATAACCGGCTGTTGAGTCTGAGATAGAAAGTGTTAGCAGATGACTCTCAATGATGATTCGTAAGACTCTCAATGCTTCTCAGTGTGATCCGGGAAGGCCGCATCGTGCGGGATGCTGTTGGGAGTCGTCACCGCTGCCCGGTTGGCCGCCCTACAAGGAGCACGCAACGACAGCGCTGAAGCACCCAAGAGCCGCCATCGTAGAACACCATCGATGCTGATCGGGTCGCATAAACATACTGAAAGGCATACATACCAAAGGTGGTGCCTAGGGGACCAGATGAGCTCTCACGAGGTGCTGCGATCGGATTCCGTACTACCGCCGCTGGCTGGCAGCGTCAAGTTAGCGGCCGAATGCGCATGGCAAGAATAGGATCGTGAGGATGCCAAATTGCGAATCCAGGGGGATTGCGTACTTGATGAGCGGGATAAGGACTTACTAGGGGGTTGTTGCGTTGGGGAGCCCTCGAAGCTGTGTGTGTGGTAGAGAGGAGGAGGGATGAAGATGGCTCAGGTGCGAAAGGTCATTAGCGAAACGACGACACCAGTGACTTGGAACCGCTTAACAGCAACGACGCAACCTGCTACTGCACTCAAGACTACGGATTGCTGGTCGCCTTTGTCCTTGAAATCACTTTTGGCAGTATTTGTATTGATGCAAAGGTAGAGACACTCAAGCGCATGCTCCTTGTTCAGCGCATGCGATGGCGGCTCGAATGCCACTAGCATATACACCACTTTCAGAAATACACGGCCTTCTATCACATTATGGGCTCCAAAGATGCATTGTCACCATAGCACAATTAGGACATCACACTGTCTTTGGGGCATGCTGTTCGAGGTCGGAACATTAGAAGGCTCCGGGCGGCAGCTATGCGCCCAATCGTTGAATCAGCCTGGCATGCATGCTTCAGGACAAGCAAATCGCTTGCTGAACATTAGACTGCTATATCTGTGGAAGTGATCCCGAATCCTGCCACCAGGGCGCTCGATAACTTTGAACTTGGCCAATAAGGTTGTCACGCCGCTTTGTTGGCCGGAAGATGCTTGCATACGTTCCATGTGAACATCTCCTGCTCGAGCACCATGATGCGCAGCCCAAGAACACTTCACGGTACCAAAGATGTCGAGGTCCGGGTCGCCTTCGAGTGCAGACATAGTCAGGACGCCCACAAATGTTCCCGTCCCCCAGGTTGGAGGAAGCGCTGGCATTTCGTTGGCAGCTGGTCCTCGGCGTCTATTGGAGAAATCTCCGCGCAACGATCAATGCCAAACACCTGCCCGTTGCGACCACTTTCGCAGACAAGTCTAGCCAGAGTATTTGAACAAGTATCAAGACGATGATGCTGCTTGCGAGACACGCGACGCATTGATATGTAGAGGCTACTTTTCGCATAGTTTGCTGAAGATCGTCGACCCACTATCAATGACGGAACTACCGTCAACCCGCAATAAGCAATCCGTGGTACTGGCGTTATGTCTCTGCTGTCAGAAATTCGACTCCCACACAATACTACGCTTCTGAAGTTGCCTAATGTGCGTGCTGCTGGAGTTTCCGACCCTGCACGGGCACGAGCAAGCTTCGCAGAACGTACATACGTAGCGCCGCATGCGAATTTGTACTGTAGGTTCATGGCATGGCTAACCGGTCTAAAGCGATGAGGGGTCGATCGTCCATTGTAGCTCTCCCGCACTTTGCGCAAACAGCCTTGAGACGGCAACTCGGTCGCGGACATTTTAACAAGCCGATAATTGCAAAGTGGGCTCATTGCGATCTCGTTGCGGATGTCGTCGGTCCACATCAGTCAGTCGGTGAAGCTCTCGGCACGTAACCCGCGGGGACAAAGCAAGCGAACAACGCGATAACGAGAACGGAACTAAGTCTCTCAGCATGCTCCCAAGCTATCTGGGACGCCGGGATTGCTTGGAGCACTGTCGACGCTCGAAAGGTGAGTGCAGGCGACAGTTTGGTATCCTGTGGCAGGGTTTGATCGATTGGCTGTGGGCTGCGCACTACGGGTCAGTTCTGCGGGTGACAGCACAGCGCAATGAGGGCGACCGCAATAGAGGCCGTGGTCGAAGACTAGCAGCGGGCCCTCAACATTGTTATGGCAATAACAGTGTCAACAAGGTGTTTCAGAGAAGGTCGACCGTGAGAGACCGGCACGTGACAGCGCATCTGTTACGCATCAACTTCAGGGTCTTGGCTGATCAACAGACGCGTCGGGGAACAGGCGAGCAGGACGCATGAAGGAAGCGCTGAAAATGCTCGATAAGAATCGGTAAATCATGCGAGGATAGAAGAGAACGCCAGCACAAGTTATTGAGCTCCCATCTGGCCAGCGTGGTTGAGCGCATCAAGAAACAGCATTTTGATGTTCTTCGTGGACCCGCGTTGGACGACCTGCGATGACGTGGTCTTCATTCGTCGGGCTGTCTTCGGGCAAGCGTGCTCTGAGCGGTTGCCGTGCGCAACGCGAGTCATGTCCTCCCTTTGGGACTAGCACGTCTAATCCCTGTCCGAGCTCTAGCTTACCTCTGCGCGTTTGGCATTGTTTACCCAGGTCAACGTTCGTATATATCTTCGACACCCAGCAAGGCTGCTGTTGTCGTTCCCACCTTTCGTGCCACCCGACAATATCTGCCTCAGTATCTCATCGTCGCCAACTTAGATGGAGAGTTTCCTTATATCGGCCACTGTTTTGTAGCGCTGCGACCATCGCTGCCCCTATCGAGCCATCGCCAACGATTCATTCGACGACGGTCGCTGTCTACACAACATCCATTAAGGACCATAGCCATCAATTGAAAGACTGGGAGCACAATGGACGCAAAGGTGAGTCTCCTGTCGCCCCCTTATAGTCTTACTTCGCCGTCGCAGTAGTAGATCAAGGGCATTCTTGTGCCGACTTTTTCCTATCACAATCCGTCACCTTCACCTACATTAATATTTCCACACCCGCTAACAAGCTTTTCTTGTAGCCACAGCGCCCTATGCGGGCTCTTCGTATACGCGACGAAAACGCGCCGCCGCAGCTTCCCACAGGGAAAATCCTCCATCAACGCAACAAGTCGACCCCAGCACTATCAACACTGATGCAGGTTGGAGGCATCAAGGCGGCTGCTACTAAGCGAACTGTATTCGCAGACGTCAGCAATACAACGCGACAGGCTGTAGCAAAGGATGACATGCAGGTCCCTAGCAAGAAGAAGAACATCGAGGTTTTGAAGGAGGCCGCCATTGTGCCGGTGAAAGAGCTTGCAAAGCCAAACGCACTCCTTCGACCTGCGCAGCGCCCTCTAACAAATATCACTTCGCAAGCCAACGCGTGCAACGGCACGGATTCGATTGCTTCTTCTGTACCAAAGCACATCACCCTCGAAGCTGACCAACCAGCTGCGAACATCAGGAAGATCCTGTCTAAGAAGTCAACTGTGTTCAAAGAGGCACAGATTAACTCCATTCCCGAGCCATCAATCGCACCCGTACCGTCGTGTCAACCTCTGTCATCCCAGCCTTCCTCATTTCCCAACGAGGACCGTGCATCAGCACCGGCCCAAGAGCCATCCCCAGTCTCGAATGAGGCTATCCCAGAACCCAGGGAATACAAGGTTGACGCACAGTACATTGAGGCCCCGGTCGAGCCTGAGGAGAAGTATGAATACTTGGACGCGCTCGAAGAGCAAGCACGTGTCCTTGAGCGGGTGCGCAACGAAGAGCTTGCTAAGACCAATGGAATACAAAACCTCGACCAAGAAGAGTACTGGGATGAAGACGAAGACGAGGAATACTACGATGCTGATGGCTATACCACAGCCCGATCTCTTCGCTCGCGTGGTGACAATACCACCGGTGGTGTCACGTTAGTACTTGCACCCCGAGTTACAGCAAAGACGCAACGTGAACTCGAGGCTGCAAGACTCTATGTTGAAGCGAACAGATCCACTGAAGATATCGAAGATGAGCAGTGGGATACGTCCATGGTCGCTGAGTACGGTGACGAGATCTTCGAATACATGCATTCTCTCGAGGAGCGCATGAAGCCTAATGCATCGTATATGGACCATCAGGCGGAAATACAATGGTCCATGCGATCAGTACTTATGGACTGGCTGGTGCAAGTCCACAACCGATTCACTCTGCTGCCAGAAACCCTCTTCCTCGCCGTCAACTACGTCGACCGCTTTCTCTCCTGCAAGGTCGTCTCCTTGGGCAAGTTGCAACTTGTGGGTGCGACCGCACTATTCGTCGCTGCTAAGTATGAGGAGATTAACTGCCCGTCGGTTCAGGAGATCGTATATATGGTCGACGGTGCCTACACTGCCGACGAGGTTCTCAAGGCTGAGCGCTTTATGCTCAGCATGCTTCAGTTCGAGTTGGGCTGGCCTGGACCCATGAGCTTCCTGCGCCGCATCAGCAAAGCTGATGACTATGATCTTGAGACACGCACGTTGTCCAAGTACTTCCTTGAAATTACCGTAATGGATGAGCGATTTGTCGGCTGCGCTCCTAGTTTCCTCTCTGCTGGTGCTCACTGCCTCGCCCGCTTCATGTTGAAGAAGGGTGACTGGGTTAGTTCCACCGCTCATCTATGCTTGATTATCTGCTGACGTCGACTAGTCGCAAGCTCACGTACATTACTCGGGATATACTCTAAGCCAGCTACGACAGCTTATTTCCATCATCCTTGAATGCTGCGACAACCCCCAGAAGCACCATGCTGCTGTATACGAGAAGTATACCGACAAGCGTTACAAGCGCGCGTCGGTCTTCGTCGAGTCAGAGGTCACCAAAGGCTTCCAGCTCCCGTTCGTCGCTAGGGACAGCTTTGCGAGTCAGACTTGGAGGCGAAAGTGAACAAGCCACTTACCTCCGTGTCGCACTTGACTTGACTGTTCTGACGAGCTAAATAGGGGTCATGTCACAATCCATTTCACTCAGATCGTACAACAGCACCCATCAGTTAAGAGCCCAGCGCAATCAGTTGGCCAACACGCTACACATCAGCACCAACACCAACATGATCAACATCGAAATCTTCTCCATTCTTGCTTATTGTTCTCCGATGGCACAAGGCGCTTCGGTGGTTTTCTCGAACGGGTCCAACATCAGCAGTACTCTCAGTCGTCAGCGACTCAAACCTCGTTCGGACAGGCGCAAGGCGTCTATGGCTTTCTCGCATAAATCTCACCAGCTCTCACTTCCCCATTCATGCGCCAACTCTTTCGCTACTCTACCAAAATAAAATCCAACAGCGGACTGCGTCTTCTTGGAACTTGGGATGCATGAAGGAGCGCGTGAAACTTTTTCCCTTCAATTTGTATTTTCTTGCATTGGAAGCGCGGCTTTCGGCCCCTATCACGACGACACGAAGTCATGAATATTAGCACACTAGTTTAATCCCAAACACCATGGCGCGCCATAGTCCGGTTCCCTTTTCCCTTTACTCTATTTTGGTCTATTTTGGCAAGTTGGCGGCTCTTGATGCGAGGGGTATAGACAAGGCTTCGCACATTACGCGATATGAGCGCGTCTCGTTTCGCGATGGTGCTCCGAGAATCATTTCCTATATGCTTCATAGACAAGAAAAGCACTTAATGCTTGCATATTCTCTCAACTCGATCTTTGCTCCAATTGACATGGCGTGACTTCACTGGGACTTGCTCTCTACGCTCCCCTAGTAGGGCGGTTAATACCTCGAGGAACCGAGGATATGTTTAGAAAACTAGCGTGCGATACCTCTACATGCGAAGGCTGTGCAGTGGACAAGTGTTGGTCTCATCGATCGGTGGTTTTCGTACATATCTAAGCTAAAATTTGGCAGTCTGCCTGTGCCCGGGCTTCTGACGAGGCGCCAACTCTGCTTCGCCCGATTCACTCCCAAATTGACCCGGTCCATCTGTTTTCTGCGTGTATATTGGCCGCTTTTTGTTTGGGTATCTCATTTATGACCATGACCATTCGCCAATGTCCCATTGATTATTAGCTCATTCGCCAACAAAATCTTTTCCTAGGTTGAGTACGCTGCTCTTGCAAGCATCCAAACCATAACGCTCACTGCGAAGTCCCCTCTGCCGGCGCGATCAACACCACCGAGTCGCCTGCGCACTTGTCAGCACCTATTCTCTGCTTCTCCCGATTATACACAGCTCATACCTCTTACGAAGAGCATCTCGCTCTGCTTCTTGACCGTCCGTACGCGGGGCTCCTGGTCCTCCTCTTCCTCCTCCGCTACGAATATAGTTTCTTCGACATCGCCGAGAACGAGGTTGCAGTGAGAGTCATAAGCCTGGGTCCTTCTGTTAGCCCACTGCTTGCACGGGTGTGGTTTGGGAGGCTGGAGCTCGCGCGTGCACGTACGTGTAGTCTTCCTTTCAGTTCACGATCGCCGCGTAGTTTTACGATGACGATTTCATCGATGCAGAGACGCACGAGGTCGAGGGGCTCGTTGGTCTCTTCCTTCTCGTCCATTGCGGGTCAGGTATAAATGCTGGGATCGGATAATTGGAGCTTTGCGATGTTGTCTGCGAGGTTCAACTTTGGCAGCAGCGATCGTGCTTGGCAGCGGTGGGGGGTGAGGCGGGTATGCTAGAGCGGTAAAGGTATAGTGCGGGACGGCTGTGCCATTGCGTCAGCCAGCTCTCGCGGCCAGTGCCTCGATCAACAACCCAGAACTGCCACCCTGTCTAACCGCCACATGCTCAACCAAAAGTACCCTGAAACCCTTCACGAATCTGTACAGCTGCCACACACGGATTGCAACGAACCTCGAAGAATATCCCGGTATGGCCGAACCGCAGGACCAGAGTCAGACCCGAAAGGATGAGCACCCGCTCCTGGCCTCGCGTCCGCCCGTCACAGATCCCATCACTTACCTGACAATTGTCGAGTACAACCTTTCTGAAGAGAACTTACCAATTCTCCACCAAGTCCTCCAGGACAAAGAACTAACCGCAGATATCGGTTGGGATTTGATTCATTTGCTACTTCCGTTACTTCCAGCATCAGAAGAATGTTTGCAAGACATCGCAACAAAAGGCAATCCCAGAGAATGTGTTTTGAAAGTTACAGAAGCACTGCGCCTGCTCGATTTTGAAGAACCGCAGGAAGAGACGGACGAAGAAGAGAATGGTGCGGAAGGAACCGAACGGAGGCTCAAAGGTTCAGAGGTTGGATTGGGCGAGTCAAGCACGAGCCCTGCGCTCCAACGAACCATATTACCACCATTACCAGTATTGAAGTTCGAGATTCTACTAGACGTTTTAGCGACACTGCATCGGCGGGTGAAGACCAAGTACCCAAGCCGTTTTCTCTCGACTAGTCTGCAAGCTGTGCTCGTGGCATACAACAAAGCCAACACGAACATCGAAGAGCTCACACTATCCGCTATCAAGTTCGTGAAGACGCTTTCCGGGACTAAGAGGCCGCATCTACCGTCACGACGTAGTAGCGGTAACCTTTTACGGACAGGGACCGGTCAGTCCGAACCAGATCCCGAAGCACAGAGTGAGGAGCCAACCAATGAAGAGACAAACTTGGTGGAACGCCTGCTGCAATCATTCCTTACACATATCCTGGAAGATTATGTGCTATCGTTGACCTCGGATGATGATGTTCCTGGCTTGTCCTGGGCAAGCAGATTGATGGAGAAGTATGAGCCGCAGAGGATACCGCATAAGCCCAAATACCAGAAGTATGCAGACCGATTCGCGAACGATGAGGACTTGACATCTAGGGTTGCAATCCTTGGCCAAGTTGTTGCTCTGACGCAGGACCTGGGACTGCAGTACGGAGAGCTCCTGCAGACAGTCATGGACGCCGAGGTTGAGAAGCGAGGCGTTCCTGGGACTGAAGACGAGCCGCCGGCTACCGCAGAAGATATCCCCCTTTCGAGGACTGGGTCTCTGCTTCTCATTGCGGCACGAAACGTAAAACAAGAGCTGTATGCTTCAGCCACAGATGATGAGTCAGATTCGTTCCCTATCTTCCCAGGACATGCTAGCATCCTTAGCAACTTCATCGGTCAACTAGGCCCGCAAACAGTCGGCCTAGAGCCAGAAGCGCTACTTGATGTAATTCTTGCTCTCGGCCTTATCGCTCTCGAGAAGAACAACATCGGCGAGCCAAAAGATGACGAAAGCTTCGCGCAATACCTCCAGACCATGTCACTCATCTCAGCAAACACGCCATCACCTAGTCTCCGTGGCCATGCACACTACCTTGCATCCACCATCTTACGATCTCATCCCGATGATCTTGTTCGCCTTACCTTCATTCGCGACACTCTCGAGCATTGTCCATATGAGAACCTGAAAGCAAGTGCAGTATCTTGGCTGAAGGGCGAAACACTGGAGGCCAACGCTCCTGAGCGTCAACACGATGAAGTAGACACGAACATATTTGCAACGCCGGTCGCAATATCAACCGTTGCGCCATACCTGTGGCCAGATTTGACCAAACAGTACGCATCTGAGGAGGATCTGGCAGATAGTTGGATACAATTCCGCCAGGAACTCGGATTCTTCGTCGCGGCCCTAAACTTCTACTATCTCTTACTGCAGGCTGCATATCTTCACGACCCTCTAGGTGTCAAGGATCTCCAGATCACCGAGCACTACCTCACGCCGCTCAAGAACACTGCAGCCCGGTTCCAGGCGGAACTCGGCCAAGGTGGTGGTGCATTAGGCATTGACGGTGATGAGGAGGCCCTCGAACAGGCAAAGGCTGACGTTGGATTACTGGAGAAGGTGGTTGAGTGGGTGGAGGGTGGGGAGAAGAAGTTGTAGATAGATGACTGACTTGGTGGTACAATAGCAATGACAATGTCAATGTCAATTGACTTTTCCAAAGTTGCGCGACTCATCCAGCCTGTGTGATATGGTGACGGAGATAACGGGATGCGGGGTGTTTAAGTGCGTTGAGTTAGTGGTAGTTCCTAGGATGTGTTCATTGGATCCTTCTGAGCATTAAAACGCCTAAAATTTTATTAGTGTGCACATCTTGCTCTCCGGAATTGCTTCTTTCCCTAATAAGAACTGAACTCCATCGTTCATTAAGAGATTTGCTCTCAAACACATGTGTTATTTAACACCAGGGGACCAAGCTATATGCTACGGTTTGAAAATCCCCTGTCAAGGTCTCTATGCTTGCACGCTCTTAAGTTGAAGATGCTCCGGGCTCTAGAGAAGCATGTAAAAGGTATCTAGACTCTCTGGTTTAATCTGGAGTAGACTTTTGGGTAGTTTCCCCTATTAAGGTTGTAGAGCCGAAGGGTGTAGAGCCAGGGACTCTCTACTGGTTCTAAGCCTGTCACAGACTTTGTAGTTCCATAGTCTCACAGATTGCTGTACGTCGGAACTTCCTCAGTTAGCGCAATTTTATACATACCACCTGCATTCTGTGTGATTGGAAGTTAGTGCAAGGAAGACATCGTATAAAACTGTGTGATTGTACAAGAAGACTGCGTTCGTTAATTGAAGCCATCTAGATTGAGCAATTTAGCAGCATAGTGCACATGATCAGGCTCATCGACGCTATGGTAAGGTTGTTCTCATAACATGCATAGAGAAGGAAATCAACCATTCTTTTATGACGACTACCGCTGACAACCATCTACCACATGCTATGGTCCGTCTCCTACTTGAGCCCTCGAAGCGGCAAGCATAGCCTCTTTCCATTCCTCTACAAAATCCCTGCCCGGAATTCAACCGCGCAAAAGGTTCATCAAAACTGTAACAAGTCCACCGCGACTATCGTGAACTTTCACATCGACTTTTATTCACAGGAGTAGAAGTTCTAGAACCACCCAAAAGAGAAAGAGGTGCCTATGCCTTCCCCTTTCGGCCTGGTCCCGGAGTTCGGAGACCCCACCACAGCTACCCCTCACGCTCAACTGCGACCCCACCGCTGCGAGCTGTTTGCGACCCTTGAAATGCCGATGAAATTGGGCGCGGACGCGCTCAGTCGGCTGCTGGCCTTGGCCGAAGGGAGTGGTTAGGCGGGCACATTATATGTGTCGCATGATGTAAAGATCAGGCTGGCTTCGTGATCTGTTTTCCTCTTCTCGTGTTGTACATATCTCCTCTTGTATTGATACCCATTGTCTTGCAATTGAAGCATTGAAGGGACCTAGAAAGCATTATGTCGGGTATGCGCCTCCGAGTCCTATGACTGTGAAAGATATCACTGCCATTGTACCTTCACGAAACTGATCATCCATCCTACAGCGAAACACTTCATCCACGATCCGACTCACCTCGTCACAACCGCACTGCTCTCCATTCCACGCACAAACCCTTCGGTGCAATGCGACATCGAAAATAAAATCATTTACCGCAAAAATGGCGCCTCCCAGGTCTCAATTGTGTCTGGCGGCGGTAGTGGTCACGAGCCCTCTTTCGCATCATTCGTTGGTGCAGGCCTACTATCCGGAGCAGTAGCAGGCACTATATTTGCGTCGCCATCTGCAGAACAGGTTAGGCGATGTATACTGCACCGCGTCAATAAAGAGAAGGGTGTTCTGGTGGTGGTGATGAATTATACAGGTGATGTGTTGAACTTTGGCATGGCTGTAGAAAAAGCGAGAGCAGCAGGCATCGAAGTAGACATGGTCGTAGTAGGAGATGATGCAGGCGTGGGGCGTGCAAAAGGCGGAAAGGTAGGGCGAAGGGGAATTGCTGGGACGGTGTTGGTCCAGAAGATTGCGGGCGCGCTTGCTGCTAAGGGGTACATATTCCTATCCCGAAATATAGGCTTTGAGTGGGTGTCGATGGCTAATTCAAGTGTAGAGCGAATCTCAAGGATGTAACCCGAATCGCGCAACTCGTTGCAGACAATACAGTATCCATAGGTTCATCGCTATCGCATGTCCACGTTCCTGGACGCCGAGAACCAGAAGAAGATGAGCTGAAAGAAGGCGAAGTGGAGATTGGCATGGGTATCCATAACGAAGCTGGTTCTGAGCGCAAATCAACCGACCTACCAGGACTTGTGAAGACGATGCTGTCGCACTGCTTAAGCACCGCAGATCAAGATCGCAGCTTTTCAAAAATCACCGAGAAAGACGAAGTAGTGTTGCTGGTGAATAATCTGGGAGGTGTCAGTCCGCTCGAGCTTGGTGGAATCACAAACGAGGTCGTCGAGCAACTGGCGGGAAATCATAAGATCCGACCTGTGCGTGTATTGTCAGGCACGTTCATGACGAGCTTGAACGGGTTAGGCTTCAGCATTAGTCTGTTGAGAGTAGCGGATACTGGGGCCAGTTCTTCGATGCTAGAATTACTGGATGCACCAGCGGAGGCGGGCGGCTGGTCTGCTGCAATTAGTAGCGGAACGTGGGCGAAGCAAGGAGAGACGAAGAAGCAGGAAGAGCAGACTGATGGTGAAGAAATCCAGCCAAGTAACCTGCGAGGTAAGAAATCATACGAGATTATCGCAATAAGCGCTGACTTCAGTCTAGTCGATCCTGCTCTTGCCAAGTCAACCTTGGTAACTGCACTAAATCGACTCATATCGGTTGAGCCTGACGTTACAAAGTACGACACAATCGTCGGAGACGGCGATTGCGGTATCGGACTCAAGCGCGGCGCAGAATGTAAGTAACGTTCACGTGGATAGCTGCCTGGCACTGACACCCCGCAGCGATCCTTAAGATGCTCGATACGGCAAAGGACACAGACGATCTTCTGATTCTCTTAAACCATATCATTCAGGTAGTCGAAGTATCCATGGATGGAACCTCAGGCGCGATCTATGCCATATTCTTGAATGCGCTCGCCCACGGTCTTCGACAAAATTCTCCCACTTCGCCACAACCAGTCAGCGCAGGTATTTGGGCGAAAGCTCTTGACTCCTCTCTCAAAGCCCTCGGCAAATATACACCCGCTAAACCCGGAGACCGTACACTAATGGACGCTCTGTATCCGTTTGTCGAAACGCTGTCTAAAACCGAAAGTATTGACAAAGCAGCTGCAGCGGCGCAAAGAGGAGCGCAAGGGACCAAAGGAATGAAAGCGAGCCTAGGACGAACAGTCTATGTTGGGGGCGAAGGGTTCCAAGAAGTTCCAGATCCTGGAGCTCATGGTCTCGCGGAGTTACTGCTGGGCCTGAGTGACGGACTGAAGAATTAAAAGTTTGGGTATCGTATGTTTGATTCGTTCGGTGGTAATCGCCGGCTGCGCGATGGTTATGTAACTTTTAATTCACTCAAAACTCCAATTCGTCATTGATATCGTGCTAGCCCCAAACCCGCTGGACAGCCAAAGCTTATGAAAGCAGGACCAGAATAACCGAATCGCCTCGCAGAAATCTATCAAACGTCAATGAACGCAAATATGATGAACATGTGCAACTTACAGTTTAGAGATAAACCGGTCTTTATTGACCTTCCTGCCATACTGGCCGTTCGCTAACCGTGGGGTCTCAGTCCACATCTCTTTTGCGTTCTCGAGGACCATGTTGCAATGACGATCAAAAGCCTTGACACGTGCGAGAATCTTGCGGTTGTTTCTGCAGGAGATCAAGACTTGAGTGCGCGAGCGCACAGCGGTCTGGAGAATGGAGAGGGGTCCGGTGGTGAGCTCATGCTCTTCGACTTGAGCGACCTCGTACTCACTAGGCAGCAGTGTTAGCGACCGTGCCTGCTGATCAATGGGATAGTGATATACGTACGTCAACTCTGACCGTGGTTTGGTAAGAAGCTCTCTACGCACTGTTAGCGACATGTAGACTCGAGGGGTACGTGTTAATACGCACTGAATCTTTGCGTCCACCATATTGTAAGTAAAGGAATCGGTAAAGCGGTTGCAGGTAGTGGGTGTCAATTCTAGTTCAATGTCAACATTTGCTGCCAGAGCTTCTGCCTGAGAAATTTCGATCTGTTGCTCGTGATGTGGACGGGTGAGGGATAAGTCTGGCGAAGGCAATGCACAGACCACGACGGAATGACTGACCTTGTATAAGAGGGCAGAATACCACGGCAACGCGCTTGGATGAGGTGGAGCAGCCGGAGATGGGTGTTGCGCAGGGAGTTGAAGTGAGCGAGCTTGCCTGAGATGGAGCTAGGCGAGCAGTTTCTCCGGTGCCGGGCCAATCAGCTGCGCGTTGGTCTGGCGTTTGAGGTAGGTGCGTCACGCGTTCCTTCCGTCTGGCGGCCTTAGCGTTAGCGCAGCGCGGATAGCTTCAAACCTCAAAGCTCGTGCCCTCTTGCACCTCACGACATCATTCTCTACCGCCCTTCCTCCGGTCCTTTTCTTTGTTCGACGCGTGCTGTTGCCTGCTGGGGGCTCTGCATGCTTTACATCTATTTAACCGCTTAAGTTCCCTTTCAATCGCTCTTTAGGTTGTTTCTAGTTGCTGTTCCGTGGGTCACCAACAACGCGTTCGCGATGATCGCACGCCAGCCACCGATCGCGATATAACATTGACCACCTCCCTTGCCAACCGCGACCACGCTCTCACCTTCTCCACCACGGCCTGCCTACCTTTGCCAACTCATAGGCAGCGATGTCAACTCCATCAACTGCCGTCCCGGAGAATGGTGCTATGCAGCAAACATCACCGTCTGCTGTCGCTGCCGCCGTTGATGAAGACAACATGGGCGATATACCGCGAAGACCAATGCGAGGCAAGCACGTCTAGTATTCTGAAGCTATCATCTCTAATACAGCTATCCTATAGTGAAGGTACTATACACATTCGACGATCAGAACAAGTCAAATTGCCTCGCTCGCCTGCCGAACGTGTTGAGCGTCCCCGTAGTATCTCTTGATGAGACGACGCAAGTAGGAGTCATCGAGCTCAAGACATGTATCCAGGCAATCGTTATCGCGAGGTATGTGAACAGTAATGCCCATCGGTGTTTGATCACGCGTCACTCACTCCTTCAGCCCGGAACTTGTCGCCAAGTTGGGTCACGACTACACCGTCTACGCGTACGACTTCTCCGAGTACGAGACACCTCTTGTCGGCCAAGGCATGCTCTCATGGATACTTGCCTCAGCATCCACCACTCCAAATGCCCCCGCTGAACAGTCTGAAACCATGGTGACAGGTCGCGTGTGCAAGAACATCCTTGGCATCTTCTCGAACGGAGTCAAGGAAACTTTAGAGGTCAAACTGAAGTTGGTGCCTGTTCCGACGTGTATGCAGAAGGAATATGTGGAGAACATGGAGAGGTACCACAGTTTGAGTCAGTTGATGCCTGAAGGGTTTGATTACAGCGCGTGGTCGGACTTCCTCAAGGAGAATCCAACGCTGGGTCAGCTGGCCCATCCGACTCCAAGCTACCCCGCACAGTCGTCGCAACGCCCTTCCTTTGGTGGCGTAGAACCGTTCCATCAGATGCTTACCCGCCAGAGCCCATCGCAAGAGCCACCTAGGAATGACTCATTCTACGATCGTTCAAACATGTCCTTCAACTCCCAGCCAACCCGAGCCTCTAGTCCCGCCATGAGCACGCTCTCTTTCCATCACTACCAGTATAATCCCGAGTCTCGACCAGCCTCACGGACTTCTGTCCGAAGTGAAGCGGCACCTCCACCGCAGCAGTTTCCGTTCAGCGATTCTTATGTCATTGAACAGCAAGAGGAGGGTCCACCAAAAAAGAGAGCACGGATTACGCAAGCGAAGAGACCGAAAAACACGCCACTCACTGCCCACAACGAATCATTACGCGTGACGGCCAGCACAGCAGCATCTGTACGCCTCCACAGACCCGCTCTTAGCAACACAGCAGTCTCTGCTGACCTCGTTCCTCGCGCACCTACGCCTCGACCAGGGGACCCATTCGGCCAGCGCGGACAGCGCCGCCCACCAGCCCCTAGTGCTTTGAGACATGCTTCCATGGACGAAGGAAGACCTTATATGTCACCCTACGACACGGCTGCCTTCTCCGATAATGCAGTGGATTCAGCAGACGAAAGAGATGGAAGTCCTGGTGATACACCCATGGACATCCCTTCTTCGCCTCCAGTCGCGCCTCAGCGGACTGTATCACCTGCTCCGTCCAGTCCGACTTTGCCAACTTTGCCTCCCCCAACAGACTCCGGCTTCGTAAGTGATATGCCAATAGGACACGACGAAGATGGCATGGGTTTCAATAGCAAGATTTGGGACGGAAGTGATTTACCTACCGCACCAGAAGAGAGAGTCGGGCCACGACAGAACAGATCGCGCCAGCCATGGCAGCATATTAATCCTGGTCCAGTCGAACGACTCCCACAATCATATGTACCGCGGCCGAAACAGTATCATCGCAAATATCCAGTCCAACCTATCGCGGAGAGCATCGAGCAAGATACAGGAAGCACACAGGTTACTGATGCGGACGCGATGACTCAGCACGTCTTCAACCAGACTCAGTTTCAACAACAGCAGGCCAACGACGAATCGGGCGTTATGGCGCGGATTGCGATGTCACAGCAGTATGGAAACAGCCGGGCTGCAGGACGTCCGGCGCCCACTGACTCTTTTCCTTTCGGGTCAATCCAGCAAAGTCGTTTCCAAGAAGGATCACGACAAGGCATCTCAAAAGCTGACTCACCAGACGCGATCGTGTCGCGTGTGTCTCCGACGGGTGAGAGCGAAGCACAAGTGTACAGTCGTTCCGCCACACCAAATCTGCCGACAAAACAGTCGAAACCATCCAGAGCAAGAGGGCTTCCAAGGTCACATACATGGTCTGGGGCAGGTGAGCCGATGTCAGACGCACCCACTCCCGCCGACGCAAGTAATCCGCGAAGTGGTTCGGGTGCCAAGAGGAAGAAATACATTAAGGACAAATTGGAAAAAGCCATTGCCGCTGGAGAGATGCCGCCTCATTGCATAAACTGCGGAGAAATCGATACACCAACGTGGAGGAAAGCTTACACTCGCGTAGAAGCTGGATCGCCTGATGGCATCGAGCTCTCCACCGACACCGCAGGCACTGGTATCCTTGCTGCTGAAGCAATTGAACCTTCTTCTGACGAACCTGACGGCGAGCAGAAGTATCGAATCTTCAAGAACAACTTGACGCGCGAGGAGAAGGCTTTGAACATATTCGAACCACTCAACCTATGCAATCCATGTGGACTTTGGCTTATCAAAAAGGGCTCAATGCGACCACAGAAGCAATGGGATAAGTCAGCGCGAGCATCAAAGCGCAAGAGAAATCAGGGTACGGGCGCTCGATCTAAGTCCATGTGCCAGGGCGACGATCTTGTTTCTGATGCTGTTGTGCCCGACTCTGAACCCGTTATGCCAGATGAGCAAGGGGAAACCCGTACTTCCCTCAACGGTAATCTCGAGGGAGCAATGCCGCCACCACCAGTTACTCGAGAGCACACAGCGAGCTTTCAAGCAACTACGGATGGACCTGAACTGGACAATGACACTGCACAAGCGGCACTTCGACGAGCTATCCAGTCGAGTCCTGCCGGCTTCCAAGGAAGTAAAAAGTCGCCAATCGATATCGACCCAGATCTCACGCCGAAGCCGACGCGACGACTCCTTTTCCCATCGCCGCGAAAAGAAGGCGAGGTCAAGTCTTTAATTCACGATCCGGTGGCATCTGCTGCAGTCTCAGACAATGTGTCAAACTACGTTGCTAATAAAGAGGATGCGCCAGAGAATCCACGCTGCCAACGGTGCAAAGGACTCAAGAAAGCTTGTGACCGCGAGCGACCTTGTGGACGATGTGACAATGCGGGAATTGGGTACGATGGCTGTATTCCCTGTGACCCACCAAGAAAGAACTGGTTTGAACAACCGGCACCACGCGTGGCTGCAGTTGACGAGGAAGATCCTGACAAAGAGAATTGCCCGCCGCCTCCTGTTCAGGAAGACGATGATCTCTCCCATCTTTTTGAGGAACCGGTGTCACCAAAGACCACCCCCACGAAAGGCCAGCTCTTCCAGGATCTTCTAAAAACTCCAACCCCAGGCTCTCGCCGCCGCGGACCACTGACACCGAGACGAGGCGCTGAGCACGCGGATCTGCTCTTCACGCCTTCTCGTAACATTCTTACTCCACGAAGCAACCGTGCCGTAACGATAGCTCCTGAGACTCCGTTCACTCGCCAGTTGAATGCTCTACTGTCCGACTGCCCGATCTCGTCACCATCTCAAGCTATCGACTTTTCTGCCTTCTCGGCCTTCAACACACCAGGCCGCAACGGTGCGCAGTTTTCCGACTTCCTCCACGATGACTTCCTATCAAGCGATATGCCGATGCCGAGTTCACCACCAAAAGGAGGTGCCCTAGGAATTGGCTTCGACTTGTACGAGGATCCAAACACTTCAACCGTAGGATTGTGGAGCGGCGCAAGCATTTTTGGAAGTGATGGACTTATGCATGATATGGATAGTGGATCTAAGCGCCCAAGTATTGAGTTCAACGACGGACCAGATGCAGCTACACTTCTGAAGATGAACGTCGGTGGCGTTACTGTAGACTTCGCTGCTATGATCGAAGAGGTTGTCAGCGCTGCGAACCAGGGCGCGGATATGGATGTCAAGCTTGCGCCAAAGAGTCCTGAAGCACAGAGCCAGGGGCTAGGGACAACACCAGATGAACCTGCGGCGGAGTGATGGAGCCAATCCACAGGAGGTCGACTATTTGGCTCTTGTTCTTTCAGCGCATGGCAGAGATGCCTTAGAACCTGCGCACCTGGTCTTGATGTTTGTTTACAGTGCAGTTCAGCGTTCAACGCTTCGCATATGCATGGGTCGGCGCAATATGAAACGAGGACATGAGGCATGATTGATCTTTGTATACTAGCGGTCCTAGCACCTGGCTTCTCACGCCACGAAGCAGCGCACATGAGTCAAAATGACATTAAAGGGGGAATGGACACCACCTTTCTCGATACTTGATCTCAATGAAGTTGTTTTCAATGTGATGTGAACTCTCTCTTTCACTCTAGAAGTAACAGATTCGCACATTCCTCTCCTCGATATAAATTCTAATGGCAATTTACTCTTGGCTCTGCCTTGGTCCCACATCAATGCACTGGTGGGCCTCGGACATCACACACGGTAGGTAGCAGGAGTCTAGGTGGAAATATGCGTACAGTTCTATTGTGTATTTGAATCAAAGCTCAGGAATGTATCACAGACATGGGTATCAATAGTAGAAAATAACGGCTATGAAATATGGTCCCTAACGCCTGTCTCCGCGCGATTCCTGAGTAGAAAAAAAAAATCATAGTTGTGATGTATGGCCCGATGACAGCTCACAATGACGCAAAAGAACAGTCCAGGAGACAACCGTAAGGCGGCTAATTGTCGAGATTGAAGAAGGCATCGTCGAAGGAGGAGTTTTCTGGGTTCTCGTACTCGTCCATGTTGAAGAGATCTTCTAGGTCGTCTGTGACCATTGTGGCCATCATGTCATCGTCGTCAGTGGTGTTCTTGGCGTCATCTGCGGTAGCCTGTGTCGCCGGCTGGTCTGTAGGCTTTGTTGTAGTCGCTGTTGCCGTCGTTGCCTGCTCTGACGTTGTGTTTGTATTCGTGTTGGTGTTGGTGTTCAAGTCTGGTAGGTCGGGCATAGGGAAATCAATGTCCATGCTGGTGGTTTGGCCGGCGTCGTTGTCAACGAAATCCTCGAGCCCGCGCAAGAGGGTGGGTCCTCCTTCGTCGAGGCTGAAATTCATATCGCCAGACGTGTCCATCATGTCATCTGCGTTGTTGTTGTCACCAGATGTATCCATCGCATCGCCGAAGATGGCGTCAAAGTCGAATTCGGATTCTTGAGGGTTGGCGGTCGTAGGCGTGCCGTCAAAGAGCGGGTCTTGAGCTGGTTCTGAAGTTGTCTCGAGAGGTGCTGGCGGCGCAGGCTCCTCCTCACGCTTCAATGCCTTCTCGGGCTCTACTTCCTGTGCAGGCTGCTCGGTGGCGGGCGGTGCTTCAGGCGGTGCTGGTGTGGCCGCTTCTTCTGTCTTGACGGGTGCGTCCACTTTCTTAGGCGGAGCGTTCCTCGATTCTGCAGCAAGGCGAGCCTTCTCCGCTTCCTGCTGTTTCGCTGCAGCCTCTCGCTTCTTGCGGTCCTGTTTCAACAAGGCCAGGTCCCTTCTCAGCACTGTCTGCGCCAGGCGCACTTCGTTCTCGAGCTCGTCAAGGGCATCGTGGAAGCGTTCGGTAGCGGCAGGGACGGTGCGCTGCATGCCCATCTTCATGCGCCCGGTGCCGCCGCCGGCCTGGTGCTCTTTGATAAAGCGGCCAGACTGTAGGAACTGCGCACGAGTGAGTGACGTACCAAACAGCACTTGGAAAACGGAAACGTACTATGAGATTCAACATGCTCTGCAGCGTGTCCAGATTGTGGCTGCCAGGAACAGGAGCAGCAGGCGCGGTGGGCTGCTCCTGCCCCGCGGAGCCTGCGTTCGTGGAAGCCATGCCCGTGGAGGAGGAAGGTGCGACGGTGGTGCTGGTGCTGGTGCTGGTGCTGGTGTTGCGGCTGCGGGAAGACGCGAAGGGAGCTCGGCAGACGGCTGCTGGCTGCTGGCTGCTGCTGGGCGCGCGTTGACAGCTGCGGGACTGCTGCAGGTTCGCCGACGAGGGGTCCGCCGCCTAAATTGGCCATAAGGAGCTTTCGCGGGCACGACCACCTGTCCGGTACGCATAATTGCAAACAGGCAGGCGCTAGCACTTGTCCAGCGCTCGATACGCCGCCAAGCACGTCTATAATCTCCCCATCCACCCACGGAGCCATGCAAAACCGCGGCACTAGCCCGTCCAGTCGAGCTGCGCGGTATGCAACGCGGTCGCTCGTAAGATTGGCGGCTGCTGGAAGGCTACAGTAGCTCCCGTTGCATTTGGCGCTTGTGGCCTTGCGACCCTAATTCTTGCGACCCTCACCTCTCTCACCCTCTCCTTCCTCACCCCACAGTGGAGATCAGCTTGCCATCGTATTGCGGCGTCGGGTCTCTGCATCTCCTTGTCCTCTCTTCCTCTCTTCCTCTCTGTTTCTCCTTCCCTTTCCTTGCGCTTTCGGATCCTGTTGGTATTGGTAGCCTTGTTCGCGCCTTCCATTTCGACTTTCCTTGCCGCCTCCTCGACGCTGCCCTCACCCCACCTCCGACTCGCCCACCGTCCCCCGCGTGGCCTTGTCGACGTCCCCGGCCTTGCCTCGCCCCTCGAGTCGCGTAAAAGTTCGATTCTTCAATACACACATTACTTGCCTGCTCGCGCCTTCTTGCGACTCGTTTTCTGTGCGCATCTCTTCGCGACAGCCATGGCCGACCAACAGAATGCTGGGCAGCCTCTGCCGCCTCCCCCGTCCGCTGGCGCTCCTGGCTACGACGGAAACCAGGGCCAGCAGCAGCACATGCCTCCCCCGCCGCTTGCTCCTGTGATTATTCCGCAGAACAACAACCCCATCCCGACCGCCATCAGCTCTCCCATGTCAGGCAATCCCATGTCCCCCACCAGCGGCCAGCCGGGCTACGTTCCGCGTCGCGCTGCCCCCGAGCCGAACAAACGAGCGCTGTATGTCGGAGGATTGGACCCTCGAGTCACCGAGGACGTGTTGCGTCAGATTTTCGAGACCACTGGCCACGTCCAGAGTGTTAAGATCATTCCAGACAAGACTGCAACTGCTCCATCTGTAAGATACTCTATACGGGATTGCTGCATGCCCCTTCGTAGTCCCATGTGTCATGGGCTTGGCCTGGCCTGGCCTGGCGGGCAATTACTGCAATTATAGTTTTCGGCTGACAGCTAACCTTTCAATCCACAGGGCTTCAATTACGGCTTCGTCGAGTACGACGACCCGGGCGCGGCCGAACGCGGCATGGCGACTCTCAACGGTCGTCGCATCCACAACAACGTAAGCCCGAATACTCGCAGGGTTTGGAGCAGACTCTGACTCAGATTAGGAAATTCGCGTCAACTGGGCTTATCAATCTAACAACACCGCAAAGGAGGATACTTCTAACCACTTCCACATCTTCGTGGGTGATTTGTCCAACGAGGTCAATGATGAAGTTCTTCTCCAAGCTTTCTCTACCTTTGGTCCAGTGTCGGAAGCCCGTGTCATGTGGGACATGAAGACGGGTCGGTCGCGTGGCTACGGATTCGTTGCCTTCCGCGATCGTGCTGATGCTGAGCGTGCCCTCAGCTCTATGGACGGAGAGTGGCTTGGTTCTCGCGCCATTCGCTGCAATTGGGCTAATCAGAAAGGCCAACCTTCCATTTCCCAGCAACAGGCCATGGCATCGATGGGAATGACACCAACCACCCCCTTCGGACACCACCATTTCCCCACCCATGGCGTTCAGAGCTACGATATGGTCGTTGCTCAGACTCCCCAGTGGCAAACTACGTGCTATGTTGGCAATCTCACCCCCTACACATCCCAGTCTGACCTTGTGCCACTGTTCCAGAACTTTGGATATGTTACCGAGACTCGCTTCCAATCGGACCGTGGCTTCGCTTTCATCAAAATGGACACGCACGAAAATGCTGCCATGGCTATTTGCCAGCTGAACGGCTACAATGTCAACGGTCGGCCTCTGAAGTGCAGCGTAGGTTGATTAGTCTCTCTTTTGTTTCTTTCTTAGCTCACATCTACAATCTAGTGGGGTAAAGACCGTCCTCCGACAGGACAGTTTGAAGGCTACTCGCCTGCGGGAGGTCCCAACTCAGCCTATCCTCAGACGCCCAGCGCGTACTTTCCGCAGTATGGTGGTGGACCACAGGGTGGTCCCATGTCACCTTCAGGTGAGCGGCACCGGAGGAAGCTGCAGTATCGAAACAAACAATCTAATGCGCGGGCAGGACCCAGCCCAGGCGGACAACCTTTTGCTCAGCAGCAGCAGGCCTTTGGCAACCCTGGCATGCCCTACCAGCCGATGCAACAGCCAGGCAGCGCCGGCGGATACGGTCGTGGCGCCCCCCAGCAGCAGCAGTGGGGTCAGTCCCCCCAGGGCAACTTTAACCAGAACGGCTTTGGCGGATACCAGGGCTAAGCGCCCTATCTGTTCAGACTTCACTCATTTTGCGCTGTTCAATTTATCTTTACGACATGCCTGGTTGTTTACAAGGGCGCCCTTTGGATAGCACTGATTTCTGGATCATCTCATTAGCTATCTGCTTATATCTATTCAAGGAAATTTGTTACTTTGGTCATGTTGTTCAAAAAAGGTGCGAGAGGGGTGTTGTTTCGGTTGGCAAGTTTGGCTGGCATGTGGTTGGAGTACCTCTTGGTACATTTCTCCATCAGGGTGTTTTCCTGCGGTATCGTCACGGTCGAGTTTTGTGACCTGAATGAATCTCCTTGTCCGCATTTTCCTCTGCTACAAGTCTAGGTTCGCCAGGCTTTACGTCTCCACTATTTTATTTTATTTTGAATCTTCTTTTTTGCTTACCAAAAGTGTTTCGCTCTCCTTGCGGCGCATCATTAGCAGATCCCGGTCTTTTTGCGATCACGCACGCTTCTTACGATTTTCCTTGTCACGACGGTACGAGATCCTACGCCATAGCTCAGTCTAATTGCACATACGCAAAGCATTATAGATGATGACTGGAGGGCGCGGTTTGTAGATGTTCGTGGCCACGGACAAGATGAAGATGATGATATAGGTTCAAAGGTGGAACCCAGAAATTCTGGGATAATCAAGAATGTACCAAAACGAATGCAAGTAGACTGCAACATAAGTAGACTAAACGCATTCGCTCTGAAGGCCTGCTTGTGATCCAGAATCCATTTTACGTGCGACTGGATACCCCATTAATGATGCCAAATTATTACTTTACACCTCAAGGTAGGATGAGAATGGCAATTGCTTGTCTACATCAAAGCTACTCCGGACAGAGTCAAGCATTGGAACTATGCGAGAGTTGTAGAATAAATTTGAAGCATCGCATTTTGGCCGAAGAGGGACTGTCGATCAGCACGTGATGCACGGCACTAGCGCACCAAATCGAGGCGTCGCGTCGGGGTTCGCGTTCGGTTGTACCAGCAGTTACTCCCCGCGTGGTGTGCCTTTCTCTGGCACTCTCCTACTCTACTTTCTTTCCTTGCTGCACTACTACTTTGCTGTATGCTTTTCGCCCTTGTAAGACTGGGTGCGTCGTTGAAACTGTTCAATCCCAAGGGGTCGTCACCGTCCCTGCCGCAGCTTCCCCGGGCGCACCTTCCTCGGACACGCTTCTCGACCTTTCGTCCCAAGGCAAACGACCTACTGGACACTTCGCCTTCAACCTCGACCGGCTCTCACTACGGATATCCTGTGCCCCACCCACACGCAACGGCGACTATGTTCAAGCAAGCCGTGCAAAACCACAATGCTGTCGCCTCTACTTCCACATCACCAGCGGATCCCGTGTACAAGCAGTCTGCACTCGGTAACACTTTTAGTCGTACTGGGACTACGCAGCCAGAAGCGACGCGTCCGTTAGCGAACGGCACGAAACACAATGGCGCAGGGACATATCGGCCGTCTGGCCAAATCACACATGGCACCAAGAGGACGTCGAACGGATTAGCAAAATCGTTAAGCTCACAGGAGGACTTGTTCAACTACCCTACACCTAACATTACGGGCGTTGGAAAGGAGAACCACTTGCCGACTACACATAACACCTTATCCCGAAGCAACTCCACCAGCTTGGCCACTGCGCTCTTCGACGAAAACGATTTTGATAGTGATATAGATCTTGACGTGGAAGATCCCGCAACGAAAGGATCCGTCACTTACCCTACATTGCCTCGTGTTGCGCCCGCTGGCTCGAGAGATTCAGGGCATCAATCAAGACCACCGACCGCATGCGCGAAGCCTGAGCTAAACAGCAGCCAACCAATACCGTGGTCATCGTCCCCAATAGAGCATTTCAAGACACCCCCAAAGCGTGAAGTCGTGAGGACAAAGCGATCGCGTCTGCCATGGGATCAGTTTCAAAAGCCACAAGCCACACAAGAGCCGGAAGATCAGATTGAGTCGGAAGAAGAGGTAGCCCAACCTAAGAAAAGGAAGTCAACAGAAGGGGCACAGTCTGTGTCTACACCTGCGCCGAAGGATCCGAAGTACCAGTGGAATACAACTGCAAGTGCTTTGAAACAGCAACAAAAGAATTTCCGGGAAAAGCTAAAAGCTCAATCGAAGGCGAGCAATGGTACAGAAGACGACGTCAAAGAAGCTATCAAAAAGAAAAAAAAGAACACCGTGCATCGCATCTTCCTGAGCGAGGAGCAACAGAATGTATTGAACCTGGTTACAGAGTATAAGAAGAGCGTGTTCTTTACGGGTTCAGCAGGTGAGATGAATTAACGTCTTCCTCGAGCCAAGCTGACTGTGACAGGTACTGGTAAATCTGTTCTTCTGCGTGAGATTATCGCGGCCTTGCGAAAGAAATATGTCCGCGAACCCGACCGAGTAGCCGTAACGGCGTCAACAGGCTTGGCTGCATGTAACATTGGTGGTGTCACTTTACACAGCTTTGCTGGCATCGGTCTAGGTAAAGAGCCTGCAGAAGATCTCGTCAAGAAGATTAGGCGAAATGCGAAAGCAAAGCAGCGGTGGATGCGCACAAAGGTGCTCATCATGGATGAGGTTTCTATGGTGGACGGCGATCTATTCGACAAACTGGAGCAGATTGCTCGGACTATCCGCAATAATGGAAGGCCGTTCGGTGGCATTCAACTCGTCATAACGGGCGACTTCTTTCAATTACCCCCTGTCCCGGAATCTGGACGTCAGGCGAAGTTCGCTTTTGATGCAGGAACGTGGACTACATCAATCGAACACACTATCGGGCTACATCACGTCTTCCGTCAGAAGGATCCAGTATTTGCAGGAATGCTCAATGAGATGCGTGAAGGCCGGCTTTCGCCCGAATCAATTACAAATTTCAGAAAGCTAGAGCGACCCTTACCGGTTACCGACGAAAACATTGAAGCTACCGAGCTGTTTCCGACTCGCCAGGAAGTTGATCGCGCGAATAACCTTCGCATGCAGCAGCTCCACGGCAACACTTTCAGCTTTGACGCACGAGACGGAGGTACAATCACCAACAAAGAGCAACGCGACAGACTCTTGCAGAACTGCATGGTGCCGGAAACAGTGCACCTTAAAAAGGGGGCCCAAGTCATGCTAGTCAAGAATATGGACGACACACTCGTCAACGGCTCGCTTGGCAAAGTCACAGGTTTCATGACAGAGCAAATGTTTGCTATCTACAAGGAAGACGAAGAGGCTTTTCTTGAAGGAGGCCCCTCGGAACAGGCCATGAAGACGGAGATGGCGAAGACAACGTTAGGCTTGAACACGGCGCAAGTCTATCCCTTGGTCCGCTTCGCCATTGCAGACGGCACCACCCGAGATCTATTATGCAAACGTGAAGACTGGAAAGTCGAGCTCCCTAACGGCGAAGTCCAAGCTTCTCGCTCCCAGATCCCGCTCATTCTCGCGTGGGCACTGTCGATTCACAAAGCCCAGGGTCAAACGCTAGAGCGTGTTCGGGTCGATCTGGGCCGTGTCTTCGAGAAAGGTCAGGCGTATGTGGCACTCTCACGTGCGACCTGTATGGCAGGTCTGCAGATTCTACGATTCGATCCGAGGAAAGTCATTGCGCATGAGAAGGTGCGGTCATTTTATTCGAGTTTGTCGAGGGCTGAGCAGGTTGAGGGGAAAGCAAAGAGCAAGACCATACTGGGCCAGATGCAGGCCGCAAAGGCGAAGAAAACTGCAGCTGATGACGCGTAAAGGCAAATATGGGAGTTGTTGAGCGCGTCTGAAGCATATCTGTGTAGCAATTTCGAGCTTGATATTAGCATTGGAGGTGTTATTGGATTAGGTTGTATTCAGGGTATCTTGGAGACACGGAAGGCGCAGTGTGGGTGAGGCATGCTACACGGGCTTGCAGCCAATTAACATTGATACCATTTTTTGCACAATTAAGCCACATTCATTACTCTAATTGTGCTTTTGCTACCCCTTTCGCCGCCTCATGACGAGCTCGCATCCAACTTGATCTCCCCGTTAAACCCATTCACGTGCATGAAGTTTGCTCGCAACGGTGTGACGCTAGTATATCCTTGAGCGACAGCCCACCCGTCATTCCCAGGCTCACTCTGCTCCACACTCTCATACACATCCTTGAACAGCGGCGCCCACTTGAAATGCTTATGCGTATACCGCATATGCCCCTGGCCCGTTGGCGTGTCCCGTCCCGAATCCGTGCCACTCGCCGCTCCACCCCTCAGTATCTCCGAATTACTCCTCAACTCCTTCTTGCCCAACTTCTCCTCCTGCTTGCGTATCTGCCTCTCAATATCGCTGGGCGAATCGTCCGCTTCGGAGGGTACTTCGACGACCTGGAAACACGACCCTGATTTCCATGCATTCTGCAACATGTTTGTCCATAGGATCTTCCTCTCGCCTACCTTTTCCACAAGCGGGACGTTCACGGTGTAAAGATGCGTGTTGGAATCCCAGTTATCCCAGAGATATTGTATTAGTTTTGCGCTCAATTCACTTGCTCCAGTGATTATGTTTGCGTCGTGGTTGCGGTCGAAGAAGGCGTAGGATAGGGCGATGGATTTCATGCCGCACACTGCGGCTTCCATTGCGCCGCCGATTGTGCCTGATGACAGGGCGAATACAGCCGTGCTGTTGCGGCCGTAGTTTGGGCCTGAGACGACGAGGTCAATGGGGCCGCGCGAGGAGAAGTAGTGGTAGAGTCCGATTTGGACGCATGATGCTGGTGTGCTGTCGACTAATATCCACTCCTCCTCTGTGCTGTGGGGAGGGAGGGGTGAGTGGTGGGTGGTGCCGTGGTTTGTAAGGCGGCCTTCGGAGGTGGTTTGGAGGGGCGCGGGTCGGTAATAGGTTGGTTTTATCTGGGTGGTGATGGGCAGTTAATATGCTGTCCGGGGGGTAGGCTAGGTTGAGTGTTGATTGTGCGCGAGTGAAGTTTGAAGGTATACAGAGACGTATTCCCATCCCAATGGCTATTGATCAAGACATGTACGTACAGCTTTTCCAACAAGATGTGCTTTGCCAATCCATGAGCGTTGAGTATGCGGCAGGACAACAGAGACTGTGTGTCCAGCGGCTTGGAGTGTTGAGACCAGGGAATGCACATAGGGGGAGGACTGGTCCGAGGGCGGGCCATCGTCGTTGGTAATCTGTAAAGTGGTTAGGCGGTGCAATTGGAGAGATTGGTGTATTTATGATATACCAAGATGTGCATATTGAATCGCTGAGTATGTGGGAAGCGAAAACTGGATGTTCGTAGGAATCGACAAAGTCTCGAGATGTGTAGAGGGGCAAACATTTGAAAGTGACGTGCTGTACGGTTCCGAGAACGCTATCGATAAGTCGGAATCGCGTGGCTCCAGTCAGTCACCGCCTCACTCCATCTTACTGCAGTCATTGTCAAGTGTCTTCCGCATCAAGCCATTAAGATCTAGCAGCTGCACTCATTGTAGGCCACATTCCTCATCAAGCCATCAGGATGCGGCTAGAACGATGATCGATGTATACCCCACATGTCAGATCTATCGGTACCTGCGCCCGGGCTGATCCGCTGGTGCTGCATAGCGCTGCCATGCGGGAAGGTAAAGGTACTGATAATCGTTCAAAATCTTGATATAGATTTAACAGCATTTTGAAGGGAGAATATGGCAAGATGGACTATGCGCAAGATGACGGACATTCAATCGCATCTCCATCTTCAGGATTCCTCAACAGCCTCGCCGGAGCCCTACAATGGCCCCTCCCCCTTCCGGCCTCCGCACCGCAGCCGGCACTTGTGCACGACATTTTGAAACGGCACCGTAGGGCACCGGGAGATTTAACTCTGTGTAGCAAAGTCACCAGTGTACCGGAGGCGTAGAGCCGCACTCAGAGGTACCTACCTTCGGAGTTGGGTGTTCGGATCCCCGCCCGAGCCCGTTGATGGTGAGGAAGAGACGCTTGTTTGACGAACCGAACAACAACATATTTATATAGAGATGGAGTGTAAAGGATGCAGATTTCAAGATACCCCTTTCTATTTTCCACGTCTTCATACTATTTTCCTGCATACACTTCAGTGTTTGGAGCGAATCGAGAGCGAACAATCCAACTACATTCACCAGCCAATAGGACTATTCTATCACCAAATCACCTGACATCCACAGCACTACCAAAATGGTCATTAACGTTCCCACCGCATCCCTCGAGGACAAGGTTGCTCTCATCACCGGTGCCGGTCGTGGTATCGGTCGCGGCTGCGCCATCGAGCTCGGCAAGCGCGGGGCCTCAGTCATCGTCAACTACGTTTCCTCAGAAGGACCCGCGAAGGAAGTCTGCCAAATAATCGAGGGCTTCAACAATGGCGCCAAAGCGATTGCCATCCAAGCAGATGTCAGCAAAGTGTCCGAGATCCACAGACTATTCGAGGAAGCGAAGAAAGCATTCGGCAAAATCGACATCGTCATGAGCAATTCTGGAACAGAGAGCTGGGACAAGACGGAGGAGATTTCAGAGGAGAAGTACGATCATGTTTTCAACCTCAACGCCCGTGCACAGTTCTTCGTCGGCCAAACAGCATACAAGTACATCGAAGATAACGGCCGCATCATCCTCATGTCGTCCATTGCTGCTGGTCTGCTCGGCGTAAAGGACCACGCGCTGTACAACGCATCAAAGATGGCAGTCATCGGCTTCATCAAGGCATTTGCAACCGACTTCGGAAAGCGTGGCATCACTGTCAACGGTGTTGCGCCTGGCGGTATCAAGTCAGATATGTTCACGCAGAACGCCTGGCATTATATCCCTGGCGGTTCACCAGAGTGGCCTGCGGAGAAGATTGAGACGCTAATGGCGAATCATTGCCCGCTTGGAAGGTGTGCGGTGCCCGAGGATGTTGCGAGAGTGGTTGCTTTCCTTGCGTCGGAGGATGGTGGGTGGGTGAACGGACAGGTCCTGACTATCTCGGGAGGCTCGTCGCAGTAAGCGGGTGGCTAGAGAGGCACTGCCAGGTTGATGTTTCCACTTTATGTTGTACCGTGCATTGGTATGTTGAATGATGAGATGGGATGGCGTCCGGGCAATGGACGCACGCCAGACTACTTTTACAAGATCGTAGCATTGCTCGTGAATGAATGAGAATGATCAGTTTCATACAGCCAGAGACCTCCTATATCGCATGACCAGGAAAAATCAGCTTAGAAGGCATTGCAAGATTAAGTCTTGATGATAAGAACTTTCAGCGGGCAGTGTTCGAGGGGGTCGTGGCACCGCTCGAGAAAATGTTGCATTATTCTACTAGCCTGGACTGACTGATGCCATGATCAATGGGCCATCTTCTTCGAAGCCACAAGCCGAAGGTCTTGGTGGAATCTGTATAGCACTAGAATGTCAACAAGTAGATTGTATGTCTCGCATCTACCTGCATCACTCTGGCAAATTGTGTATGGCGTCCGAGTGTATGGAGGATAGGAGTTGCTGAGAAGGGGCTCGTCTTCGCGATGCACAAAGACTCTCGGAGTAACTTGCATACAATATAGAGTACTGCTGCGGCGTTGTTGTGCTGTTAGCATTGCTACAATGGAACTTCCCCTGTAGTGTCGTGGCGTTATATTGTCTCGCGCAAAAGTGAATCCCTGACGTGCATGCCAATGTTCAGAACGAGCTCCTTCACATTTGTTGCAGGCCAAAGTTGCCAAAGTCCAAGGGGCTAAGGAATGATTGCTGGATCTGATGCGAGCAATATCGCCGAGACGACGCGCTTTGAGGCTGTGGAGCCACTGTGTGGAGCCGCATAAATAATACAGCCTGGTTCGATTTGTGTTTATACATCTCGAAATAGCAGCCGCTATCCAATACGGGCCTTCGTAGCTCAAAATTATACGGAGCGTGAGCCGTGATTGGGGCTGCTGCTATGCTGAATCGGCGAAAGATGAAGCCCAGGGCCAGTTGGAGTCGGGCCGCTAGCCCAATTGGGCGCCCAAATTCAGGGTCTCTTGGGCGCTTGGCAGCGTCCTGTCACGGGGTTCAGGGATGATGGCGGCTGAGCCGCTGGCAGCAGCTAGACATGTTAGGCATAATAATCAACCCGTCATGTCAGCATCCAGAGAGCAATATAGTGGTACATGCTGTGTAACGGCAGTCTTTGTTGTTTGCATGGGCCGTCTGTTGTTGTGGTTGAGGCGCGGGCCCTTTCTTATCGCCGTGGGTTGCGACTGCCCCAGATTCGATAGCGGCAATCCCGGCAGCAGGTACCAACGGTGAACAAACGCCCCTCAGTTGCAGTGCAGCGACATCGTGAACTTCACCTGCAGCAGCAGCAGCAGCCTCCCTAGGCTTTGCACACCGTCTGTCGCCGCCCTCTTGTGACGTGCGCCCGACCAAACAAATTGGCACCCTTCGGCCAGTAATCGCGCCCCGATATTCACTTTCCGGCGGCTGAAACGCTGCAAGGTGCAACCTGCGTCCAGCGGTTGGCACACGGCCCAAAACAACAAGACCACCGGACCACCCGCCCCTGCTTTCCTGGCTTGACCTCGGACCCTTCTACGAGAGACAGATTATGTATTCTCGCAGCTCGCCGCCATGACTGCCGCAAATCTGCCCTCCTCGCCGGCTGCAGCGAGGCAAGACCTGCAGCACGACGATCCTCTTCAGCGGCTAAAGGCCATGTCGCGCTCAGGCCCAACTACTCTACAAACCCCGAAGACGGACTCGACCTCTCCGCTAGAAGTGGTAGACGAGGCCTTGTTTCAATCCGCCATTCCTGTGATCTTCACACAAAACCCGGCCAGGCCAACAGAGAGCCTCCCAGAGGTCACGGAAAGAATGGGCGAAACCAACACGCTGGCTCGCCAGCTGAGCAACACCTCCGACGACAGCATCACCTCGCGGCGACCTTCAACACCACGCTCGCAGACCGACCCCTCACCCGAGACTCCTTCTACCAACCATTCTCAACCCCGAAACCGCTCGCCATACTCACGGGCTCACCTACGCTCACAGAGCGGTTCCAACGTGCCTACCGCACCCCCAATGACACGAGCCCACTCTTTACCTACGGTGATGCACCCTACCGGACACCTCTCCCTCTCACCTTCCCCTACACCACTTGCCCGGCCCTCGTCTCCCCTACGCTCGCCCAAGCGGACACGAAGCCCACGGGGACTCGAGCCTCGACCTTTACCAGCGGGTCCCCAGGAGCGGTATGGTTCGGGCATTCGTCCAGCTTCTATCGGCTCCTTCGAAGGAGCGCCTAGTGTTTGCGACATATCCGAGGACGCAGAGTTGGAACTCACTCCTCGAGCAGGTGCTGGCTTGTCGAGCTTGTACAGCAGCACTGGGTCTCTGTCCAGGCGACGACGACCAGCATCACCTCTATATCAGGTCTCCGTACCTTTTGGTGCTCCGCCGACGAGCACCCCTTCTGTCAGCACGCCGACATCTGCGGCGTCTTCGCCTCTTCTCGCTCCCGCCAAGTTCAACGAGCACTACCCGGCCTCGCTCGCCTCCTCTTCTGTACCGTCTACGCCGACATCGATGCGCTCACGCAGCCCTTCCATCTCGTCCCTCGAAACGATCGAAGACAGTCCTGATGCAGAGGAAGAAGCTATAGAAGAAGATCGTGTTGCCAGGCTAAGAGCAGCGGCTGACCGCGAAGATGGCGGAGACCAGAGGAGATCCAGCTTGGACGTGCCAGAAGGTCGTGGCCGCAGTCTTGGCTTCGGCAAGCGTGACTCCAGGAAGAGATGGAGCGTCTGTGGGGCTGAGAGGCGTGGAGACCTCGACCTTGAGACTATCTGGGAAGACTAATTCTCGACACATGGCATGCTTACGAGCAACCTTGAGGGCCCTTACTTTATTGAGTTTTGAGCGAGGAGCATACACGGCGTTTGGGGGCCCCTTCCGGCTAGGCTTTGACCTCCACCTTGGTAATGGGAGGTTCAGCGAGTTCTACTTTCTTTTCCTTTTCGAAGACCGACTTCCTGCATGGCACCGTTCATATGAACATCCGTCGTGGGAAATCATGGTTTTTAGTTCAAGCATGTGGTATGATACATTTCACGATCGATTACGTCGTCAACAGCATGATACCCTCCTACATGGAGCTCTGATTTAGTACAATAGCCAATGAGGAGGTATTGCTCCATGGCTAAGAGTCAATAAGGCTTACAAATACAAAACCTTTAATAGATGTTTCCTGCGTTTTTTCTCATTCGATATGGTAGTAGAAATTTTGCGGCGAAGATTTCCATGTCTAGTCTCATGACTGCCGGATTTGGTATCTGCAACAGCTGGCCAATGACACGCAACCAGACTCTGACATCACATCCCTGAAGCTTCATCATTGCTTCAGTAGTGGGGCTGAATGTGACACTCCTTCTAAGCAAAAACACGTTAGACAGAAAATCTTTAAGCCAGTATATAGGCATTACAGTGTGCTTGCTGCATATCCCATCCACTTTGCACTTTTTCCTCCCACAGTAATACCAAAATCACACTCTTCAAAATGATCAACTTCGGCATCATCGGCACAAATTGGATAACCCATTCCTTCGTCGCCGCTGCGCATGCAACAGGAAAATGGAACCTCGGAGCCGTATACTCCCGCAAATTGGAAACAGCGCAAGAGTTCGCGTCCAAATATGAAGACAAGCAAATTGCGACGTACACCGACCTCAATGACCTTGCCAAAGACTCAAACATCTCGACCGTGTACATTGCCAGCCCAAACATCCTGCACTACGAACAGGCAAAGTTGGTCCTGAGCGCGGGCAAGAACGTCATTCTGGAGAAGCCATCATGCAGCACAGTCGCTGAATTAGACGACCTTTTCAACACAGCGAAAGCCAAGGGCGTCATTCTCATCGAAGCATTCCGCCACATCCAGGAATCCAACTTCAAAGTCCTCAAGCAATCCATCCCGAAACTCGGCCCCATTTACGGCGCGAGCATCACATTCGCACAGTACTCCAGCCGCTACGAAAAAGTGCTCGCAGGCGAAGTCCCCAACATCTTCAACCTGGAGATGGGTGGAGGCGCATTGGTAGACCTAGGCGTGTACTGCGTCGCAGCAGCCATCGACCTCTTCGGTGCGCCACAAGACGCTACATACTGGCCCGTGAAGATCAAGACAGGCGCCGATGGAGGAGGCCGCTTGATCCTTGCGTACCCCGATTTCGCTGTCCACCTGTGCCATTCCAAAATCTACAATTCGGATGCGCCGAGTGAGATTTACGGCGAAAAGGGCACGTTGATCGTTCCTACTATCACGGATGTGGAGAAGGTTACGTTCTGGGATCCGAAGAGTAAGAAGAGGGAGGAGCTGGAAGTGAGTAAGTTGGAGGAACTTAATCTTAAAGAGGAGGCGGCGGAGTTTGCTAGGGTTATTGAGAGTAGAGATGACAAGGCACTGAAGAGGTATGAGCAGCATAGTCGGGATGTGCTGAAAGTGATGGAGAAAGTTAGGCATGATAATGGTTTAGTATATCCTGGCGGGAAGTAGCTAGAGTGGGAGAAGTGTCATGGGCGACAGTTCATAGTATCGTATCTCATGATGACAACGAACAAGTCTCGATGTCAAATGCACTATCTGATGATAGACCACTTTGAAGCACTAACGTCTGTGGTCAGGACTGTGATACCGCCTTTGGCGCCTCCCTTCATCAGTGTGCATCATGTCAAGGTAGGGAGATTTGTGAAGAAGCAAATGCATTCCGTTTCCAAGCTTAAAGAAAATGATGAGGCCCTAGAATACACGCCGTCAAATGGATCGCCAATTGCTCGTCAATCGATTCCATTATTTACCCCTCCTCAACTCGCTCAATTCTCTCCAAATTCTGCTTCGATGTTCGTCTGCCAAAGAAATACACATACAACATGTCGTCCATGCTCTTCATGAGCGCCATGTAAGTTTGAGTGATGTTATGCGAGGAATTACGTCGGTGTCGAATTCGTACTATTGCTCGTCTATTGCAGAAGTTCTTGTCGTAAGCTGCAATCGTAGGAAGCGAATTCGTTTAGCAGCCAGCGTCACTGGCCTTGGAGTTCATGAGCAGGGCTACGATGAGACCATAGAGACCTGTTGCCCGTCAATACCACTCCGTTACCACAATTCATATTCGTACGTACCCAAGACTTCAGCGAAAATGAGAATCAAAATCATTCCGACAAACAACCTGGGTTGCTGGGCGGTTCCGCGTACACCAGCGTCACCGACAATGCCGATGGCGAATCCAGCGGCCATACCCGATAGACCAACAGCGAGACCGGCGCCAAGCTGGATGAAGTTGGAGAAGAGCGAGGATTCTTGCTTCAAGCCGTTCGAAATCAGGACGGACACGACAAGACCGTAAATACCAATGATACCCGCCATGACGACGGGAATAATGTCTGTGCGGCGTTAATTAGGTTTTCGCACTGGCTACCGAACCATTGTAAAGCTGCGGTCGGGTATGGGCTATGAAAAGCAACGTACTCTTGACGATCAGGTCGGGGCGGAGGACACCCATAGCGGAGACACCAACACCTGCCTTGGCAGTGCCGTAGGCGGCACCGAAACACGCGAAGACGATAGCTGACGTGCAGCCCATCGCGCCGAAGAAGGGCTATCAGATCATTAGTACGTTGGTCTTATGCAATAGATAGTATCACTGATGCGTCGAGATATGACGGTAGCGACAGGTGGTCGCAGCGCTGACGGCGGAAGGAGGCGAGGCGAAGCGGAGCTTGGGAACTTGAGTACTCACAGCATAGACGGGGCTGCATCAATTATGTTAGCCTCCATTCACGATACACAGTTGCGGAGGAGCTCGTCCAATGCCAGCAAGACGCCTGCAAGCTCGAGCTTATCTCCAAGAGGCAAGCTGGAGCTGCCTACATGCTCGACAAGAGAGCTCCGAGTGCACTCACCAGAGTTCTGAAACCATCTTTGCGGTATTTTATATGTTCGACGACTCGTCTTTGACGGCTTCGAGATATTTGATGAAATGGGCGGACGGCGTGGGTGCAGCGACGGGGGCGGATGTGATGTCGAGGTGAGTGGTGACGATGGCTGGCGATGCAACTCTTCGCTTGACGCTACTCTACCCTGGTCATAGCGCTGCACGTGACCGGCTTCGTATGCCAAGGCAAAAGTTCCGCCGGGTAGCTCCGCCAAAACTTTTTCGAACTTGAGAACTTCACCGCACAACCACCACTCTCTACCACAATTTCACACGGGCGAGCAAAGCAGTGTATGTACTCTCCGAGGCTCTTTTGCTTGCGCGCAAACATACTGACTTTATCAGGAACCCTCCTTCGGGCGAGCTAAGCCGTGAACCCTCAGAAACCACCACCGTACACAATCCAAACCGCATCATGGCCGAAGACAACTCCGCCGCATGGCCCCAGGCCGATCAGGCTCTTTCGCAAGAGTAAGGCGCGCTCCGCATTCATGCTGTTCATGATACCACCACCCGTGCTTTCAGTCCTAGCGAAGCTCTTCACCTAGATGGCACCCAAGTTATAAAAGGAACTGGCTGACTTTGTGCCTCCAGAATCCTCGATCTCGTCCAACAAGCCACCCACTACCGGCAGCTAAAGAAGGGTGCTAACGAGGTATGCTGATCTACAATCTTTTGTCTACTACACTAACATGGTAGTAGGCTACCAAAACGCTCAATCGTGGTATCTCCGAAGGTAAGAATTGCCACTAGAAAGGACTTCTCCATAATCTCGCCTACCCATCTCGCTAAAGTAAATCTGCTGACCAGTACGCTGAACAGTTATCATTCTTGCCGCGGATACTAGCCCAGTAAGTCGATTTATTCTATCTTTAACCCCTCATTCTTTCCGTTATACCGATAAGACTTGAGCTAATATACAACAGCTGGCTATTCTTCTGCATTTGCCCCTGCTCTGTGAGGACAAGAACGTTCCGTACGTTTACGTCCCCAGCAAAATGGCGCTCGGCCGTGCATGCGGAGTCGCCAGGGCCGTCATCGCCGCCTCTATCACCACGAACGAGGCTTCAGACCTAATGTATGTGACCCTATACATGCAAACAACTTTGAATCATTACTGACTGCATTACAGGGGCCAAATCCGCACTCTCAAGGACAAAGTGGAAAGGCTTCAGATCTAGTTCTCGTAAGATTTGCGATACCCTTCCGAGTAGACGGATTGATTTAGTTTTCATCGGGTTCAAAAAATACAAGGCCTACGGATTGCAAATGGTACCAGGGGCTCGGCATGGAATATTGTCGAGTATCTCTGTACGTAGTCTGAGAATGAAATGCTGAGCACTTGTCGGCATGGACTCTACCAAAAACGAACATAAACTGCCAAACGTACATGATCCTTCTCATCCATTCTATCATATAATCATTTTTGACCAGCACATCTTAAGCATCCTGGGTAATATATTCTTTCTTGCAGAACAATCATGCTGATGTCGATTATCTACGAAAGCGACTTCCTCAGGTGGCAGCTAATCAAATGAGACATGGCGAAACGAACGTTACATAAATGTAACAGCAGAAATCAATAATAGGTATCTAATTCAACAACACATCGAGCAGGATTTGAGAATGATGTTCTTTACTGACTAGAGTTTTACTAGACTGTCCCTTTCCTTCCCCTCGATCACCACGACCCCTTGTTACTATGGTCATGACTACAACGTCGCCAGAGACAGCTTAGTACCGTGCAAGGCAAACGAATTATCTGTTCATCGCTCCTAGGCCATGCCGGAGGGTCTCTTCTTCTACAGCTCAGGTCGATCCGGCTATGAGATCGATGCGTGCATCGACCCACTACTCTAGCCCCGAGAATCTGATGGGGTGACAGGCGAGGGTCTCAGGCAGCCCGACTTCTTGCTTATTGGCTGCTGATATGTACACCTGTTCATCTTGGTCCTTAGTAGTACGATCATGCAGGGGGAGGTTACAAGGCTGAATGATGGACACGCAGAGATCCTTGTTGAAGGATATGATTGGCTATCCAGTGAGGGTCTCCAGGGCTGCGAGACAGCTACGTCGTAGAATTGGCCTATGAATTCTTGGAAGGCGCATGTGCACAGACCCACCTGCACCTGTATGCACACGAAGAGTGAGACCCCACTCGGCATCGTCCTGGGCGGATCATCATGGCAGCGCCTCATCAGCGTGTAGTTCATAAAGAGGACACACCCCAAACCCTCGGACTCTGGCAAATCCACAAAGATTCCAAAGCCTAGCGCGAGGCTTCGGCCTCACGCTGCTACCTCGTTGGTGACTCTCAGTTTTTAACTCTCAAAGTATGCGCGTTTGATATTATTCACTAACGAAGCTGACTGGCCTCCGACAGAAACCTGCTCACCGTCGTCTAGAGTAGCGCGAGGCTACGGCTTCGCGCTGCTCCAATCCTAACACACCCCTATGATCATCTAAACTACTCTTCCGGGCTCCAAAACACACAGTACGAGAAGTGGGTAGACTGTCCGATCTCTGACGACTGGTTCTCGGACTCCGCCATCGAGTCAAGTAATATTGGCCTAGACTCAGTCGACTTCTTCCGCTCGGCAATCAATCTTTCGCTTCCGCATGCATCGCCAACTACCTCTTTGCTCTTAGTCTCTTCGGAACAACTCAAATTCCCGCAAGTATCAAATCCATTCACGCCCGAACTCACTCAAGAGTTCTCATTTCTTGATACGTGCATATCGAATACACCAACAACAGCTTCGTCTCAGCCAAGGACTCAAGGAAGTCGGGAATCTAGCCTTGTTTCACGTTGTTCATACGGATCTTCTCCGCATTTGATTAGACGTTTAGCCCCGATCTATGCTTGCAAAGCACATGGCTGCTCGAAGCAGTTCATTCTACAACGGCAGCTGAAGTTAGTTCCCCGCGCCACACCTCAGTCCGGGCCAAATCTACATACTCTCCACAGCATACACTGACAAATAACACTAGAAGCCATATGATAACACATCAGCAGAGGACCTACGCTTGCAACATCTGTCCGAGACAGTATCCTCATGCCAAATCCCTCCGCGAGCACAAGCAGACCAAACACCAGAATATTCGATACTTTTGCGACGTCGAAGGTTGCAATGAGTTCGTGGCACAGAAGAAGAATCTGAAGAGACACAAAGAAAGCAAACACGCCGCACACCCTTAGAAAGTGACCATGACACACCATTGGTCTCGTCAGTCTAGCTCTTCATCGTACGTGACCAAAAACATGTGTTTCCTTTGTCAACTATATGAATATCATGAAAAACTTTCATATCTTAAACAAGCCCGAAGCGTTTGATGATTTTTTGTCTTTGAACAGTTTATAACAGTGGATAATATGAAGTCTTAATTGCACTTTATTGAAAACATTTCAAGGCTCAGATTGTGATTGACTTGATTGATTCCTCAACCTAGTTTTTTTTTATTGACATTTCGATTGGACTAATTCATATTGATCAATCTCTAGATCGACATCCAGGTCAGTCACTCTATCAATATCAGAACTGAGATCAGTATCGATCTATTACACTTATTAGATCAGCCACCACCACTAAATCGGACCGATCTGTCCATCAGTACAATAAAAACAACCATCACGTTGTGTTTTCTTTTTCTCATGTCTGACTTTGTTAGGAGCCTATTGTAGTTATTTCGATCCTGGACATCGAGTTTCGAGTCCGGCGGTCAACCCAGGAGGAAATCTTACTACAGTGACAGGTAGCAGCAGTTTGAAACAGCAAAGGATGAAGTTCCAACGAAACCCCCTGGTGGGTTCTCGTTGGCTAACTATATTTTCATATGGTCACATATCCTATACAATCCCACGATCCTATCTTACACAAACATAGCCGCGAATCTGTTCATGCTTGCCGCGAATGAGTTCAATCATCCCACTCATCCCTGCTCTTCTTTGCTCTCTGAAGTCGGCGATGAAAGTCCTTCAATGACCTCGCCCATCCGCAAGAGCGTTGCGTGAATAGCTTCCGGATGTTCGAAACAAAGCACAAACGAAACCCTGACAGCTAGTGCGGCGAAGTAGTTTCGGAGCGGCTTGGAATTCTCGCGACGACTTGCTGCGCCGGCTGTGAGCACAATCCATAGTAGTACACCGGCCATTTCGGACCAGCAATCTGAGACATCGGAATTCTCAAGTGCGGTTCTGAGGGATCTGAGCATATCTTTGGAACGAGCAGAGACGTGTGCGGTGGGCGGCTGCGCGAAAGGACGGCGTGGTGGTGCATCGAGTGGGCCGAAAGGGAACCCGGAATTGGAGGACAATGAACTCAAGTTGGACTGGGTAGAAAAAATACTAGAGGTAGAAAAGTTGCTTGAGTCAGACTTTACAGAAGGGGCGTACGAGGCTAAAGAGAGATTGTCGTGTAAATCTGTTGGTAGAACAGGAACTTCATTGGGCGCGGAGGCTGTAGATATGCCAACGGACGAGAATTTTCTTTCTGCTGCAGCATGAACCACTGCTTCAGAAAGGGGAAGTCTCTTTACAATTGCTGTGGCTTGGATGATTGAAGCTATACGAACAGCTTCGTATTTCCAGTCGTTCAGTGTTAGTCCGATTCTCCATTGTAAGTGTGCTGTGGTTGGGTACTCCGACGTAATTCGTTTGTAAAGATTGAAAATGGATTGTGGATTTCCATCACCTTGCGTTGTAGCTCGCTTATATGAATTAGCATGGTGCCTAACAAGATCGTAGGCGCTGTAAGACTTACTTCGTGAATGAACAGGTCTAGCATCATGCGTATATCGCTCAAGATATCTAGTACTTTCTTGGTGCATCTTGTCGACCTTCGGAGAGTAACATGCCTGTCGTGCGGTGTGTAGATCGGGGATTCGGGAATTGTTGCAGTGAGCGGGTAGTCTTTTACCGAAACAGACGTGCTGTAAGCATGATACGCAGTCCGCAGTTTTGCTTCATTGAGGATGGAAGACTCCAGCATGATCCAGGAAATCATTGATGCTAATAACTTGTCGAGCTGGTCTAAGCCTCCACGTTGCTTGATCATCGATTCGAGAGTCGCCTCGTGCAAATGTAAGCTTGCCTTATCCCTTCTCATGACTTCGGTAGCAACAAGCTGTATCACTGCGGTGATATTAGAATCGTCTGCAGCTAAGCTTGGGTCGGGCAGCCTTCTGCCAATGAGGTGAATAAGCTCTTGACGCAAAGTCGCTGTTATAGGACTCCCTTGCGGATGGTCTTGTAGAATGCTATGGTATGCAAATGCCATACAGAGCGTACCAAGGAATGCATGCGGCGCGCTGAGCACCTTAGGAATCCAATGCTGTTCCATTCCTCCTGTGCCAAAATACCGCGAAACTGAACGATGTCAGCAACTAATCACATCTCGAAATAGCGATACCTACAATAGAATTTAAGATCCTCCATCGAAATATGAGATCCGAACTGACTTGGAAACGGATCCAGTGGCATGCCGATTGATTGAACATATGGGGCTGGGAATAGATCATATGAACGCTGAACGTCGGCGCGCATGGGCCGGACAATCGGGGCTAGAGGTATAAATAAAGGAACAGAAGGCCTTGTTGTCGCCTCTGACTCTGACTCTGCGATTTCTGAGTTTCGTCCTGCACTCGAGTATAGGGAGCTCTCCGTGCCCCGACTCATTCGCTTCCCCTGCCTGATAGACTCTTTACGCTCTTTGAGGATGTGATCCATCGCTCTTTTGCGAACTATAGACATATTCTTTTTCGACTTGCGATTGCTGTACATAGACTCGGGTCCCCTATGTGGTGATTGAAAGCCTGTGTCAATTTGCAATTAGCACGATTCTCAAACATGAAATCCCGCAGGGACAGAAACCAAAGGAGTCGGTATCTCGAGATCTTGGATGCATACTCTTGTGATCCGGTAAAGTGGGTGTTGAGGCCCGAGAGCGTGTGAATCCCCTAGACAAGCTTGTGCCATGCGCAATTGTAGGCATCTGGGAGTCGGCGGCTAGAGGTTGTCCATTAAATTCTTGATTGTATCCAGATAAGGCGCGGTGCTCGGTCGCTTTTCATCATTAGTAAAGTACATTTGGAAGACACGTGAAGGAAGATAGCTTCTTCTAGAGGCGGTACCAACCTTTTTCTTCGGCTTTGCCAGGTGACACCGCACCATCAGTCACCGACGATATATTCCATTGCGTTCCCGAAGCTTTCATAACTTCAGACGCCGCCACAATATATGCAATGCGTTTTGTCGTGGAGCTAGCGACAACATAGCCGTACAGCGTTCCTATAGAACCGTGAGAAACACCAACTCCGCAGTCACCCCAATAAAGGGGGGTAGCAAGGAAAATCTGATAGACCTTTTGGAACGTAGTGCTACCTGGGAGCCGCATATACGATGCGGTATATGAGAGTGATCCGTCTATAGTGCCATGGGAAGTATGTGCCATGACCCGAGAGGCTTCAGCCAGAAGAGGCTGATTCACGTGGACGTCGGCACTCCGTACGGCCAACTTGAATGCGCGTACACTAGCATAAACCTTGGGATTCTTTATCCCGACCAAAGCCCAATCGAGCTCACTTGATGACCTAATCATACAGCCTAGGTACTCTAGACTCTCAATGGGTGGGGCGGATGTATTGACGAGACTGTCGCAGAGTCTTTGTTCCATCGGTACGGTCGCGGGTACGACCTGTAAGTCTGAAATGTTTCGCTCGTCAGTCAGAAGTGACTGTGTGTGGGAAGGCTCATTTGTCCATGTGGAAGAACTAGATTCGGGTGAAGCGGAGTCCGGCCTATCGTCTGCGCTCTCCCCTGGCGAACTAACACTCGCGCGTGATGTCACATCCATACACTCATCGTCGTCTTCTGCTTCGGTGCCACTTCCAAAATCGTATTCACCGTCAGAATCAGTCGTGGTATTTTGGGTTGACGTTGTGAATATGTGTGAAACAGTCATGTAGACGCATTTCTGCCCTTTGAATACCGCATTAGCGGTAGCTTGTCGTATGAGACCATTGCTGTGCTTGACGAATATTGGCATGCCATATGCCTGGATAGGGCGTGCCGGATCGTAGTAGACATCGGGGGCCGAGCCAGGTAAGCTAAGGTGATCCATTCCACTGTTTTCTGTGGCAGGCTGGATTAACAATCCAACCACTGGCTGTCTAGCCTGGTGTCCAGTTCGAAAACCGGGCAGTTTTCTTAGGATGCCGCCTTCCTCAATAGCCTTCTTAGCCTTTTTACGTGGCTCCTTTTCTTCACAGAAGACCATTATTGTAGGTATAGCGAGTTCGGCCGACCGCCCTATCATGTAAAGATGAAAATATACAATACTAGAATAGCTGTCTGTGAATACAGCTCTGAGTTGTTCTAGAATTTCCAATTCGACTAATTTGAAGTCGTCTCGAGCTTGTCCTGTAGCATGCCACCAGTGTCTATCATGGAAGAATCCAATTTTTGCTCCGAGGCAATCCAAAGCGTTCGGGTAGACTTTTGGTGTTCTTTTCCAGAACTTCGTCTCTCTGGGGGATGTATCACCCATGTTGACATGGTGATGTGACGATAACGAAGGGGGAGAACCGCCGGATCAGGTAGTCTAAAGAACACGCAGGCGGTGGAGGGTGCAAGGAAACGTGAGAGACGGAATTGCGGCGAGGAGGAAATGGGTAATGAAGAACATGATGCGGGGTTCAAGGCAAGCCTTGTGTTCAATTTCAGTTGTGCGGAGGCCGAGGGCGGTTTCTACCTGTGGTATGTGAGCCTGCATATGCTTGACCGGTCAATCATGCAAGCCCCTCGAAGACGGTGCAGATCGCCACAATGCATCTACGCTTCAGCAACCCTACTAGGTTATCCACATAACTCATTAAAGAGAGGCAAAAGAACGCAATTGCTTGAAGTTCTCTTCATCGCCAATGTCAAATCCGGCTGCCCCACTCGACGAAGTCCTCCAACATCCCGCCACGCCCAAAGCCAGGGTAGAGATTGTTCACCATCTATGGCGAAAAAGAGGAAAGAGTACATTGCAACCAGTGGACTGCGATTGGGATGCATATTTTGCATACTATACGAGGGAATGCAATGCAGCTTTGATCAATGAAGGCATTTACCTGTCAGCTAGAAGTCATCTTGATCTGCTCAAGATCGCACGCCTGCTCGAAGATGAGCCCTGCGAAGACGAGGTTAGGCAGAAGCTTCGCCAGACCTTCACGCAGCAGAGACCTCTCGCAGATGAGAACAAGATGCTGGACGGTTCAATTAGACTCGCCGCTCGCCTGCTTGCAATGATCAATATCGGGCCGCTGCCATCGGAGGTCTCTGGGAGACTCTTTGTACCCTGGAATCAAGGCTCCCTACAATATGCTGTGCACAGTTATTTCAACACTCCACCGGAAGTTGTACCTGACCCTAAGCATGATGTCATCGGAATGGATCTGACATGTCGCAATATTGATCGCATTTCTGGTATCGAGATTGTGCCGACAGACAATTTAGTCGATCACTTGCGCCTCGTGGATAGGGACAAGAAACTTTGTGTATTCCATCATGTGTCTTTTCTCAGGATGATGAAAGTCACCGAAAAGTGCGTACTCTTTTTTAGTGTAGTGGCTTGCAGCGCTAAACTCGTGGAAATTAATAGTCCAATCTTTCCAGATGGTTTCGCCGCAGAAACTCTGGATACTCTCGCGCTTCTATTTCCAGATACGGATCGGAAAACCAAACGGTGGTTGGAAAGTGAATTTCGCATGCATCCACTCCTGACACAAATGGACCGTGGGTTGCTCAAGTGCGGCCATTTTAGGGCTGGTCATCCGTCGCGTCGTCTTGAGCGTTTCCGATTCTGGCGCGACCGACTAGGAACGCTGAGAGAGGCAGTGGACGAAGCCACGCCTCCATCTAAGGCTCTCTTAAAAGCTTTGAGGGATAGGAAGAAAGGAGATCGATGGCTCAACTCGTGGGTGGCAATTGTGGCGATCGGGTTAACCCTGTTCTTTGGCCTGGTCCAGAGTATTGAAGGGGCCATCCAGGTTTTCAAGGCGTATCATTAAGTAGCAAGATTGACATTCGAAACAGAAAGAACGACGTAGAGGACATGCGCAAGTGAAAACATTCAGAATGGATATGGCACATGGTCAAACAGACAACGCTTGAAACAGATATTGTGGCCACCAAAACATGACTTTCTTTCTAATGGAAGATGATATTAACGCGAAAGTAAAGATGAAAAAGCTCAAGCTGACTGGCGAGTTTCGCATTTGCACTTCGAGCACAATTGACAAACACTAGTTAATGTCGATGCGCAGGTCCGAGGTCTGTAGTGTTGTTAACATCAACAAAATATAAGAAAAAGTATAGGGGAAGTGAAGCAAATAGAAACTTACATCTTCAACGCCGATGTTTCACAAATACGTCTTACAAACGACTCACAAACCCACTCCTATCAATCTTGACTAAATATTCCTTCCCAATATCCTCCACCCTCGTCACCCCAGCGAGCCCCATACACAGTCTAAATTCATCACTCAGCAACTTCAAGCAGAGTTTCACACCCTCTTCTCCTTTGTAAGCCAAACCCCACAGCACCGGCCGTCCCACCCACACGAAATCCGCACCGAGAGCCAACGCCTTGAACACATCGGTGCCATGACGTATGCCTCCATCTACGTGAATAGGAATCTTGCTGGATTGGGAGCGCACAGCGTCCACGACTTCGGGTAACGCATCGATAGTTGCGAGCGCGCCGTTGAGCTGCCGACCGCCGTGGTTCGAGACGATTATGCCGTCGACCGCATGGTGGCAGGCGAGCAGGGCATCTTCGGCGGTGGCGATCCCTTTCACCCAGACTTCCATCTCCGGGTAGCATTGCTCTTTCAACCACTGGATGTCGCGGTCCCAACAAAGTGTCGGATTTGGAGCGTGAGAGTGGAAGGTTATGGGCCCTGAGGGCGGGACACGCTTGGAACCCTCCTGGTAGCCGGCTTCGCTACCTGAGCTTCTCTTGCGGCCCTCGTTTGCCTCCACATCCTTCTCCGCCACATCGAAACTCTCATCTCCATTATTATCCTGTTTGAAATTCGCGATCTTGAGATGTTTTGGCAGTTTAAACTGGTTCCTAATCTCTAAGTTTCTCCGCCCAAGCACAGGCGTGTCGACCGTTAAAAGCACGGCCTTGTAACCAGCGCTTTTCGCCCTCTGGATCAACTGCCTGCTCTTCTCCCGTTCCTCAAAAAGATACAATTGGAGCGCCCCGGGATGCTCCTTTCCCAAAGCTTCCTTCACGTCCTCTAGACTAGTCGTGCTGAAACTGCTCAGACCCATTACGACGCCCATTTCTTTGCACGCGCGAGCTGTGGCAACCTCGCCATCGGGATGTGCAAGGCATTGCATTGCCGTTGGCGCGACACCAAGTGGTATACTGTTCTTGTGGCCAAAGACGGTCACGCTGGTGTCGATGGAAGAGATATCGCGTAGCACACGTGGCCGGATACGATATTTTTGGTACGCAGATATGTTTTCTGCTAATGTAGAGCCAGAATCTGCACCTTCATTATAGTAGTCGCGTGTCTGCTTGTCCATACGTTGGGCGGCTAGTGCTTCAAGCTCGCTTATGGTCAAGCAGTTGAGGTCGTGGGCTTTAGAGTTTGCCATTGTGGTACTTCAAAGAAAAAGATGCTGTGATGCTCGAAGAGGAAGACAGTGTATATCTAATGATGGCGGCTTGAGGAAAAAGTCGGATACTGATGGTGTTAGTGTCACCTTTAAGCCTGTCAGCGATTCAGGAGCCGTGTCCCAAGATCGGCTATGAAGTTGGTGATGACGATGTAGATGGAGTCTGGAAGCGATGGCTTGCCGATCTCGGATCAACGCGACACCTTCAGCTCCCATTCGTGCGATGTGGGGTAAAAAGTGCTGGCCATTTTACAACATGGAACATTGAATTCGGGGGAATAGTAGATTTCTTCGCTCTTTCTTATCGCGAAGATGGCTTTGCTGCTCCTTTCTTTGAATGTGCTTTCTTGAGGCTTTTTTAGCATAGGCGTAACAGACTTACTCCTTCTGCCTACGACTCTCGACGAAATCCACAAAATCAAAGAAGCTCTTCTTATATCTCCTCTCCTGCGTCGTCCGATTAACAGTTTGAATACCAAAATGCGCATCATAATCTCCAAATTCCCAATTATCCGCCCAACTCCAGGCAAATGCGCCAATCCATTGCACTCCGTCCTCCCATATCGCCTTCAATCCTTCGTTTAGATAAGACTGGTAGTACCTAAGCGAAGTAGTAATAAAATCAGTGTGTGTCTCCCATGTGATTCGCTTATAGGCCTCACTCACCAGCTACGAGGGCTGTCAAACTCCTGGTCTTGTTGTTCTTTCTCAGCCTCTCCGAACACCGGGAAGCCGAACTCAGTGACAGCAACAGGAGCACGGAATGTATTCCAAAGATAGTTAAGGTAAGTGCGGAAGTAGGTAGGGGTTAGGTAGACATAAGATTGGCTACGGTAACCAATGTTCCAGCCGGTCGTAGTAGTCGTACTTTGAGTGACACAATACGGCCGAAGCGGGTGGCTTGTGTTAGCGGCGCATGCTGCAATAGTGTCGTTTGGCGGTGGGCTCACAACGGTTGCTGTGTATGGTTGAATCGAGAAGAAGTCTGCGGTCCCGTTGATGTATTGCAGGTCCTCTTCGGTTAGCAGCACATAATCAGCAATGGTCGTTGTGTATGATTCGGGATAATCCAGACCGAGAAATATAGGATTTGCAAAGGTCGCTAATTGGAACGAGTTGAAGTGATTAGCAGCATCAACATCGGCAGCATCATCTGGATCGCGAGGAACGCCGAAATTGTCATTAAAGGTGATTGAAATCTTTCCAGTGCCCTTGATCTCTTCATGATAGAAGTGATAGAGTCTCGCATGTGCTTTAATGACTGTATCGATGGACTTTCCGTTTCGCGAACCAAGGAGCGGCTCGTTGAAGGTCCACCAAACGGGCACACGGTCTGCAAAGTGGGTCATGACGATCTTTCCGTAATTAACAAAAGCATCCTCGTATGAGACGTTCTTGTACGAGCGCTGGAAGCCGGAGTCGGTGTACCCTATCCCAGTTCCTGGCGCGATGCCGATGTCGGAGATATTGTTGTAGAATTGGAATGGAGAGTCGGTGTGATGAAGCACAATGGCGGGTAACATCCCTTTCTCTAGAACAAAGTTGATGAGATCGTCGTAATGCGAGAGACCTTGCTGATTGACTGGCGTGCCAGGGATAACGAACGGTAAGATGCGCGTCCACGGAATAGAGAAACGATAGTATCTCACGCCCATAGCTGCAATGCGCTCAATGTCCTGCTTATATAGGTAGTAGTTTTCGTTCGCTACAAAATCTGGCGCAGCACCCGGCGTGATCAGACTGAGGACATCCATGTGGACCGGCGTTCGACCTTCATCCGCAATCGCACCCTCGATTTGGACTGCAGATGCAGCCACACCAAGCATAAAATCAGCTGGAAAAGAATAGCAGCCTTGGGGACTGAAGACTTCTGGTGGGGGCAGAAAGAGCTCGCTGCTCGGTACAGGTGTAGGTTCTACCGTCGTCGAGTAAATGCCTCTAGTAAAATTGACCCATGGCACAGCAGTCCAGAGTGCACTCCAGGAAGCATTTCCGAATGGGCTCCCAAGATCCGTGGCCGTGACATTGGACGAAGGTTCCCAATTGCCCCATTGCGTTGTCGAAAGACTAGGCACAAGACGGCTGAGCGACTCATACGGCGGTGCATAGAAAGTCGTAGTAGTAGGAGCTGGGATTGACGTCGCCGTGCGCACCGTCTCCGTTTGTGTGAAACTAAATTGTCGGAAAGAGTATGAAGGAAGTGCAGTGGCGTATGTATTGTTCATAGCACACTGCGGTCGGGGTGACGGTCCATCAACTGGGATATACACCTGTTGTGCAGCAGCTACTGTGCCAATTGCGAGAAGCGCCTGTGGTTTCATGGTGTGTATTGACGCTTGCCCGCCCAATCGTCATGAAGATCACCAAGCCTTTTATAGGTTTTACCATGTCGGCAGGTGAAGCTCATAGCTGTCGTCATTCGGGCCATTTAGGTGCGGTATTAGGTCTTAAATGGTGAAGACCGTCGCAGTAACTTGTTCATCGTAATTTTATACGATGGCGTTCCACTTAAAAGGGTTCCGTGTGGGGGAAAGCCTCGGTCGGACAAAGACTTTCGGACGCGAAACGCGGGGTAGGGTCATTCTTGATATGACGATCAGGGCTGACGATATGCAAGAGATACTGCATTTAGTAGGTATTTCCGTTAGGTTGAGAATTACAATGGTTCAAATATGTGCCTTGACTTAGACGCGCTAAACATACATATTCATTCAAGCAACCCATGGGGCGTTCCCTATACTAGCTACTTTCTACGTCAATTAAGGTAGCGCGAAGGTATGTATATCCTTGATATGCTTAATTACGAAACACACGAACCATCACATGCGTCCGCAATAGACAATGAAATTTGATGCTTAAGGACGTAGCGTTGTTTGTTAGGATAGCTTATGATCAGTGATTCGTTAATTCATGTGGTAGCTAGAAGCAGATTGTCCATATGCGGATTCTACGTTCTCTCCAAAGATGTCAGGCACTCTCTGACTCTGTTATCAGGTATGATGATGATGCGAGAGGAGCACTTTCTGACTCTGCTATCAAGTATGATAATGCGAGAGGAGCACTTCCCCAGCAGTCTAGCGAAGTGAGCAGGAGTATAGACAACATCATAAGTGCACTACGGATCCGACCCAAACGCCAATAATATCCACCATAACTTTCGTTATCTCGCCCACCTATCCCACCGCAATAGCAGCAACAAGTGCGTCCATCGCCGAACTATGTGTACTCGCATTCGCCGGCGCAACAAACGGCCCCGCCCAATTCACACTCAACTTGTTACCATGTTCTTCGTCCCTGTCATTCCTCCAGATACTCTCAGCATTCGCCTGAATCGACTTGACATACACCTCATCCGGTGCAGCCTCGTGCAACATCTGCAAATTGCGCATGAAAATGCCTTTGAACTGCACGCCGTCGCCTCCACATTTAGGCTCGCATATATCGTGGATTACACCGTCCTCATCAGACAGTTCAACGAGTGCAGCTTTGGCGATTCGAGCTGCGAGGGAAAGGTATGTGGGGTTCGGCGTGGCGTGGTTGAGTTGTACGAGGGCGCCGAGGATGACGCCTTGGTTGTATGACCAGGTAGTTTGGTTGTTATTCTTGCATGCGTTTGTGAGGCCGTCATTTATTGTGCCGCGCTCGTTTATCATGCCGCTGCGCAGGAACCAGGATAACGTGCGGTCTGCCCACTCGACATATAGTGCTTTCTTCTTCTCGCTATTGACGCGGTTCGCTAGGTGGGCGGCTGTGCTTAGGAATAACTCGTTGGCTATCGCGTTCGTGTAGCTTTTCTTCCAGCTCCAGTATATGCCGCCGTTGTTGCAGCGTGTTGGCCAGGCTTTAGTGACTGCTGCGAAGATGCCCTCTGCGAGGTGTAGGTACTGCGTGTTGGATGTAAGGTCATATGCATTGATCCATGCTAATGCCCACCAGAGATCGTCGTCGTAGAAACCGTCAAGCCAATCATTTGGATCCGGTGTGATTGCAAGCGCAATTCGAGGAGTGCCGTGGTTTGGGTCTATAGCGTAGATAGACTTAGCTCCAATATTGGCATTGTCGTCGATGGACTGAGTCCAATCCTGAGGAAATATCGAGAGCGGCTCGTGAGTATCTGAAATTAAGATTTTCGTGTACCCCGACTCCGTCCCTGAGTCATTGTACAGCGCAAGTGTTCGGTTCCCTGGCTCTACATCCTGTCTCCTAGATGCTTCACTGTCGACACCTGGCTGCGGATTCTTCGCCGGTGCCTGCAGGATTGTATTCGCGAACACTCTTATCGCCAGTCTCTGCAATGGTTTATTCTTTGGGTCTGCTTTTGCAAGATTGCCGACAGTGGTCATGATATTTGCGCTATTCCACCATCCTGCTGTGTTCCAGATGCCCGTGCTGGCGTTATACCATGTCTGCAGAGTTGAGAGAGCGTACTCGGCGCGCTTTGTTGGATTGGTAACTGTGTCGTGGATGCTTTGTGCCGATGAGTTAGAGATGAAGGATACACTGAGTAGCAGCGATCGGAAAAGGAATAATAAAAACATAACGATAATGGGAGTGATGGGAACCCAAAGTATGTGACCAAAGTCAAGTAACGGAATTGAATGTAGACGCTGGATTGCAGACATGACGATCCGAAGTATGGAGCAACAGTGCCAGATACCCATCGACTTTACTGCACTTGCCCTAAGCCTAAAGGCCCTCAGGTATCGTACTTGCCAACATCCGTCCATCTACACAAGAAATCGCAAACCGGCTAAGATGCGCAAAAACATTGCCAAAGGTAGTAATAATAAGGGACGCAAGAAAGCAACAGGGCCATACCTAGGCGCTATATTTACGGGCACCTGTTCTCTGACGTGGCGCAGTTTCAGGCTTGACCACTCCGGCTCTGAGTCTAGTGTAAGAGCGTAGGAGAATGAAGTATGACTGACGATCGCAGACTGATGCGCACGTGTAGCGATGATTAGGAAAAAGTGGATAGATGGGAGCTGCATATCGCCATTGTATGTGCTCCGCAAACAAAGGTATGGAAAGCGGAAATAGCAACGTTGGCACAGTATTCAACGGTGTTGACGAAAGCTGTTGTACAATATTGCTATTCGCTGCACGAAGTGTGCGTAGTGGTGGAGTGTACGTCTGATGTGGGGTGCTCCTTGGATGAGGTTGAAATATTGCCCCTCCCCCAAGGCTTGGGAGGAAGTGAAACCAGCCTCTCACGTGTTACACCAAAACAAGCGAGCTCCACATTGAATGCCATGGCTGTACAGCCACATAATGTTTGAACATTTGTCTCCTCTGCTTCCGATGTAATTATGATATGCTGATCGCGGCTATGATTCGAAACTTTTGGATCCGGGTGGTGCCGTGAATGCGGGATTTCACGCGATGAGAATCTCATTCCCAAGGTCTTTGACCTCTTCAACCCAGCAATTATCCGCGCCTGCGATTGCCCTGTCCTTAGACTTCCAGATCGCCTCTAGTACTCGTTTAGACGTATGCAAATACCCCCAAAACATAAGCCCATACAGCTCATCAAGTGTATTCATTATCCACTCCCGCTGCGCTGGATCCTCCGACTCGGCGCCAGCAAGGAATAATGGCCAACATATCGACTTGAATAGTGCATCACCAGGTTTTAGATGCGAAATGTGGTGGACAACGTCGTCTGCGAGGGCCGTTAAGCTGACGAGGGCGGTACCACTTGCTGGGTCGAGCAGAGGGTTGGTTGAGGGTAATACACGCGCAAGGTAGATACAAACCGCTGAGCGATGCGCAGCAGCAATACGTATGCGTTGCTCAATATCCTCGAAGGGCGAGGCCGGCTCGAAATCGCAAGACCAAGCGATGGGATCAAAGTCAAGAGCGCGCTGCAACAAGATACCCACTTGCTCCTGAACAGTATTTCGGGTGCATGTATCAGAAGGGGAATCATGCGTATCTGGTAGTGCGAAAGATTCGAGCATGATGCGCAGAAGCGGTCCAGGACACGAGAGGTAGTTGTTAGTCTCTGCATAACGCAAGATGGGCTCCAGCTCGATTGCATCCGGGATCAATCCCGGCAGAGTCGTGAAACAAAACGTCGAGCCAAGAATGTAGAAGACTAGGAAGTCTGAAAGTATTGTTTGGCGTAGTCTGCTCATCGGACGCTGCAGATATGGTGGCTCACCAAGGAGCTTGATGAGCTTCAGCGCGCCATCCATGTGCACTTTCCATTTATCTCGTCCTGACTCGACAAGGGCGTAATTGACAAACATCAGAATGGTCGCTAGTATGAGGTCGATATTGAACTCATTGACGGAGGCCACATTCTGCGCTAGCAATGACAGAGCTTGTTGCTTAGCCACAAGCGCGTCTTTGTACGATGATTTCAGCGGCCCTCCGAACCGACTCACAGCTTGATAGTATGCCATTACGGTCGGACTTCGCTGCCCCTGATAAGCTGACTGTCCCATGGGATTGCGCGAGATGTTGAACACGTGGAAGGCCGAATTTGCGATGATGATTTGGAGTAGTAGCGGGTACGCTGAGGTTGCAGGTATGAGGTCACGCATGGGATTTCGTCCCGGCATATCGTATACTACCATAACTCCGCACAGTTGTGTAGCGAAGTGGTACAAGTAGTAGCGGGAATGCTGATCGAGGTCGTTCACCAGCGGGTCGACCAAAGGCCGGTGAACTGTCACGGCCATCTCTTCCTCCTGCTCGTGCCCGGAATTCCGGACTGTGTCGGCGTCCGAATCATTAGAGGATCCCCCAAAGTCGAATTCCGGTTGTTGTTGTTGCGATATTTCCTCAGTGTCCCATACCAGAGCAGGTACCTCATGGGTCTTGGCTTCCTTTTCCGTCCCAGGTCCACTGCGCACAACCTGCATCCTCTCTTCATAGCCCTTCCCCATCATCTTTCCTCGACTCGCAATGCCCCGGTTCCATACGAACAGCTTTCCATAGCCCAGGCACTCGGTCCCTGCTGACGAACATTTTTGGCAGCTTGGTAAGGACCGATCGCATCTCCATCGTCGCTTCCTGCAGTTGTGGCAGGCTTTGGTCGGGAGATTGAAGGGAGTCGAGCTCATTGGATGAGCGCCATGCGAGATGTGTCGATGTTTTACTCTTTGGGGATGGTAGGAGTTGAGTTGACGTTATCTGATTCTGGACTGTGGAGTTTGAATTGGAGTTATGGCGGATTGTAAAGCCGAATGTATGACTAACGTCTCCAAAGCTTGCCCTCTTAGCCGCCGATTTCGTCACAATGGTTGAGTTGCTGCTACAGCGGTCCAGGTCGGCCAGTTATGCAGCCCTCGGTTGCAGTCGACCATTCAGATGGCTCCACTCGCTTACGTGCACGGCGAATTACTAAATTCTGCGCATATGGCTCGTTTGCACCGCCCTTGTCTCGAGCCTTTCACTTGCCACTCTAGACCCAATCAAGAAGCCAAGACACACACACTGCATGAGTGGATCACATCGTGACGACCTTTTGTTCAAACGTCAGACACCGCTAAGAACGAAATGTTGCCTCGATGTCGAATTTCTCAGCATCCCAAGGCAATGTCGTCCATTGCCCATATCAGTCACATTGGCGGGAGTCACGGTGTCCGGCGCAGGCATATAGAAAGAGAAGGAAATTTCCAAGGGCTTTGACTTGAACACCCTATTGTATTCAGTGTCTTCACCTCCTTACATTGGCTTTCCGCCAGGGAATTTTTTTCCGTACATACAGTAGAGACTCCAGGATCGTCAAGTCTTTCCTACCATCTCTTCACGATCAAGAAATAGTACCGACGAGGCCATTATGGCCGATCCCACCCTGTCCGACCCAAAGCTCGAACAAGGCTCTCCATCGCCTACACGAGGCTCATACACGCCTTCGGAGCTTGAGCGTCTAGGCCGCGAGCGCCCTGAAGTCTTTACGTCAATATGGATGGAACTCGGCTTCTGCTTCGCCCTTCTAGGGTCCATGTTCGTAGCGGAGTATTTCGTCTCCGGCTTCAACATCCTCTTGCCAGATCTATCAGAGGCTCTACACATCCCGTCCAATGCGCAGACATGGCCGGCAAGCGTGTTCTCTCTAGTCACTGGCGCGTTTCTGTTACCGTTCGGACGGCTCGCAGATATGTTCGGAGGATACCTGGTATTCAACGTTGGCCTTGTGTGGTTCCTCATATGGTCGATCATTGCGGGGTTCAGTCAGAACTACGTGATGCTCATCGTATGTCGAGCACTTCAAGGCTTTGGGCCCGCGGCATTTTTGCCATCAGGTATCATGTTGCTCGGTAGCATATACCGTCCTGGACCTCGCAAGAACCTCGTCTTCAGTCTTTATGGCGCATTCGCACCCGTAGGCTTCTTCACGGGCATCTTCTTCGCGGGTGTCTCTGCGCAGTTCATCTCCTGGGGTTGGTACTTCTACATCGGCTCCATTATCCTCGCCATTGTCGGCGTAGCATCGTACCTCTGCATCCCCAATCGAATGGAAGACAGGCTAGGTAAACATATCAGGATGGACTGGTGGGGTACTGTTACCGTCATCCCTGGTTTAGTCTTGATCGTCTTCGCCCTCACAGACGGAAGCCACGCACCCAAAGGCTGGGCAACACCGTACATACCAGCTACCTTCGTCATTGGATGGCTTTTCATCGGTGCATTTCTCTATATCGAGGGTTGGATCGCTGAGCAACCGCTACTGCCTGCAGACATGTTCGACGTAAAGGGTATGAAGCCACTAGCCTTAGCACTGTTCTTCCAGTACGGCACATTTGGTATCTTCCTCTTCTATGCCAGCTTTTACATCGAGCAAGTCGTCGGAGCCAGCCCACTTCTCACCACAGCGTGGTTCACACCGATGTGCGTTGGCGGCCTCATCCTCGCTACTATCGGCGGTCTCATTTTACATCTGCTTCCAGGTCGTATTCTCCTACTCATAAGCGGTACTGCCTATATCATGTGCGCCTTACTTTTCGCCATCCTCCCTGTCGAATTTAGCTACTGGGCATACATCTTCCCCTCCATGATCTGCGCCACGCTTGGCATAGATGTTACCTATAATGTTTCTAACATCTTCATCACAACGTCCATGCCAAAGGCTCGTCAAGGACTTGCTGGTGCCTTCATCAACAGCTTGCTGTTTTTAGGCATCGCGGTGTTCTTGAGCTTTGCGGATCTAGCAGTAAGCGAGACGGAAGACAAGGGGCAAAGGGAGAGCTACAAGATCGCATTCTGGCTTGCGACGGCGCTTGCAGCGGCAGGATTGATTATCATGTTCTTGGGCGTGAAGATTGGAAAGGCGAAGAGTGAATTGACCATTGAAGAGAGGGAGGAGCTGGAGCAGGAATTAACGAGGAGGGCGACAAATGAGAACTGATTTTTGATCAGTCTATGAAGACTTGCATATCTCATGAAGGTTAATTTGGCAAGGAAGCCACTTTATTCTTAGCGTAGAACTTTTGCTTAGATATGACCCATAATGATACCCATGTTCAATACTGCACTTTTCGCTCTAAGCCGACCCTAAACTTTGGCTGCGTAGCTCATCCTTACTCCTTCTTCGCGACAGGAGTCATGTTAATGACCTTTGCGCCGTTCAAAAAGTCAAACTTGCCAACATCGACGCCCTTCATCCTCAAGAGACCATACGCAGTCGTGACATGGAACCTATGACCATCAGCATCAATCTCCAACCCTCATAAATAAACACATCTACTTACCAGAAATTCGGATGCGCAAACTGCGTCACATACTGCAACGCACTGAATTTCACCTCAATCGTTCCGCCGCCAAACTTCATTGGCACGTCGGCGCCTTCCCGTCCGTCAATGCTACTCGGGTCGATTCCTTCCAAGTACTTGATCGTCTTCTCGATCCTCGCGAGCAGTTCAGGGAACGTCTTCTCTTCGTCTGGGAGAGAGATACCCTCAATAGCTGGATTGACGCGGCCGGGGATAAATTTGGCTGAGTCGGTGAAGCGTTGGATTTGGTAGATGAAGTCGCGCATGTCGGGATGCAGGCGTGCATTGAGGAAGTCGTTGGGGTCGATGTTCTGGGCTTTCGCATGATCGTAGCCCTTGGTGACGAAGAAGTGGGCGTTCTTGAGACCACCTATGATTGGGACGATGGCGACTTGGTGGAATGGGATGCCTGCCATTGTGATTGAGTTTTATGAACGTGGTGATTGCAATTGGTGTTGGAGTTCAAGTGATATCGTTGTGAAGGCTGTTCAGTGCTTGGTAGACAATATTGCTGTTGTTTTGGTGCTGGATCTTTCCTTGCTGGTGGAATGTGCAGTTAGGTCTTATGCTTTCCTCCTGCGATGGCTCTACTGCAGGTTAGAACGTTTAAATACTGGTTGAAACACTGTTGAGAAATCGTGAATGCTGTGATGCCCTCCCCAATCTCAAAGTGCAGGGCGCGCACGGTACGGCTACCTGGGGGGAGCGGGCCCTAGTTCGTCCGACTATCAGGCTGTGTAACTCGAAATGGATAGAATGAAAACCCGAAGTCGTGCATCTTCAGCGGTGTGAATACTCAGATTACAAAGCACCTCGGTGTAAAGCACGCAGCGACCAATCAGGTAAAAGACCGACGTGCCGAACACGCGAGTGACCGGTAGTAAAGCGCAGGCAATAACGAGGAAAGCGAATTGATAGCCGGAGGGCAGGGGGCATGGGGCTTGTGCGGAGTAATCAATGTCCAGTCTCCATAAGACGATAAATGCGACTCCGACTGGCAGACGTAAGCTGGATGAGAGCTGATAGGGTTGGTCCATTAGCCAACGCTCTTAATCGCACAGCGCCTCGGTACGAAACAGTGCCTTCAGTCCTCCGCTTGCGATCGATGCATATAGGTCGTCGATTTGAGATCGATAGAGATCGATAGTTTCCTTCCTTTTCACAACGCCCTTCAGACCGATAGCGAAAGGTTTGGCTTGCTTCGCAAATATGACGTAACGAGGTTCGACGTGGCTATATGTCTCAACAACATTGTTCGCTTGGGTAACGAGGGGCCAGATATTTTCTAGTAGCCGTTTTTGCTCTAAGACATCTTCAGCATAACTGTCTGGGAGGAGTTCGATGATGACTGCTGGTTTGTCTCTTCCAGTACCGACGACGATGGCATGCCGCACTGACGGATGCGATGCAATCATACGTTCGTGTACCATGGGATTGAATTTTGACCCATCTCTGAAGATGATGATATCGTCCTTGCGGCCCTCATGCCTCCAATGGTGACGCTTAGTCGGATGTCGAGAATACAGGTCCTGCATCGAAAACTCCTGCAGGTGCGGGTAAGTTTTAAAAACGCCCTGATAATCGGCATACGCAGCATTCCTGACATAGACAAGCTCGAAAAGGTCTGCAATTGGACGCATCTCGATGCCGTTATAAGTGGGATTGAGGCAAATGTAAGCCCAGTCTTCCTTGTCTGTAGCGTGCTGTACCACAACACTCGTTTCTGTACTTCCCATCAGGGTGTGAAGGGTTGTGTATTGTGAGATTATATCTCCTGCTGTCGATGACAGCGACCCTGCAGCAAGTCAGATAAGTTATCGTGCAGGTTCCCTCGAATTATTACCTCCAATGTAACCAATCAGTTTAAGCCTATTCAATTTGGCAAGGATATCAGGCCTTTTCGCGGTCTCTTCGAGCGTAGATGGTAAGCAGCTCGCAGCATCTATGTCAGCATACTCCAACATGTCATTGAAAATATCTGCTGTTGCTGGCTGTGGTGGGCCCATGACGATTGTGGTATTGTTGTAACAAGTTTCCATAAGGCCCACTCCAAGACCCGAGCCATTGAACAGTGGCCAGCCACAATAGTTTCGTTTCCTACCATCAAGCACTGAAGCCCATAGTGTAGGACGACCATCAAGATTAGGGACCTTGTGGTGATTATCTGCTGTATCGATTGACCAATGGGTGCACACGACCGGCTTTGGCATGCCAGTGGATCCAGATGTATGAATGATGAAACATGGATCGTGCTTAGCCTCATCAAAGGTCTTGTTATATGGATATGGTTCGCTCGCCTCGTTGCCCAGAAGGTTATCCAGTTCAGGCAAGCAAACACTTTCCAAGCGGTTCGTCTCGAGGATGCTGGAGACGGGAAATCCAGCTGTGTGTAAGAGTATCGTACAGTCTGTCTGCTGGATCAATTCCGTGTGCGCAGCTAAGCTATTGTGATATGAACTGAAGAGTGCCTGTTGACTCTGTTAAGCAGCTACAATCTCATGTAGTGTACCAAGATGGATGAGGCCCCATACCTTATGACCAGTTTTGATTCTACGTTGTCCATATCAGTGCTGAGTCGTGACGTTATGCACCTTGAAAAGGCCGGGTAGCGAACATACAATGCTACTAGAACGAGATATGCCCGCAGATCCGGGAAACCGAGATACATCACCGTCTCGAAAGACGAACTCCGACCGATTTCCTTCTGGATAAAATGCGCGGTTTTGTTGATCGCATTAGCGTACTATCATGGTGAGCGTGTTGACGAAACTGCGAGACCCTGACTGGGACTTTTCGTACTGTTCGCCAAGTGATATCGCGAAACCCATGCTGTAGGTCCTCAGAGTGGGGGATGGAGAAACAAGCATGGTCTGGTTGAGTTCTTGCGTTTTGATCGATAACGGCAGGTATGAGTCGTCTCCCATATGGTATTACGTCATTCGATGAATTCAGTACAGTATCCCAGAAGGCCATGAGGAAAAGAAATGGAAGTAAAGTACAACGCTCAAGAATGAAGGACCGGAAGTATTGAAGCGACGCTACTCGAGTAGCGGAGAGACATTCCGAGTATATGTCCTGTCGCTACGACTCCGTGCCACCTCAATGGTCGGCCTGGACGAGCCGCTAACTTTACGCACGAGCTAAACAGCCATGCATCCGTGTTTACATTTCTGATACATCGGTGATTTCTGTGGCTGAGCAAGACCTGTCATGATACGGACCCCTGGCGATCTTGGCACCCCAGATCCTGCGAGGTTGCATCGCTGGCGGATCTGCGCCGTGGCGTGAGTGCATGATGCCGTCTGACCGATTTTTCAGACGTACCTCATTTTATGGAAGACGCCACTAGCCTTTGAGCTTGAGGAGAAATGGTGAAATTACGGAGTGTGAGAAAGCGGACGCGAAGACAGAATGTTGGTCTGTGGGAATACTGCATGCGCCACTCCACCCACCCCCACCCTCACGCCTCTGTAGCCAGCAATGATGATCAACCCACAAACTCACCGACTCTGGCGGTACATTCCAGTCTCTCGCGTAGTACTGTAGCAGGTAAGACTCCCCTGCATTGGTCTCTATCTACGCAAAAATATGGTATGTTTCAGCGAGCAGCTGCCAACTAGAGCTAGCATCCCACATCAGCTCTCCATCGACCGACTCCGGGGACGTGCGCCTCATCACCTCGTAAAGGGCGCCAATACTCCCTATACGGGACAAAATCGTGTTGCCTGTATATATAGGCAAGACAATGCACAATAGTTTCCAATCTGTCAGCTACGGGCGACCCACATTAAATACTGCCTTTATTGATGTTTCAGCCCTTTGGATGCACAGAATAAACTAAACAGGAAGTCAAAAACCCGATATTTCCGCACAAAGTGCCGATGCTGATGCATTATTCTTCCTTCCACTGGAGCAATCCTCCTTTGGCCCTAATGCCGACGCAGAAAGACTACACGGCAGTGGCCTGGTTTTATCGCTGGGATACTCCTTGTACGAACTCATCTAGTGATAGGAAAGCATAGCTGAATGTCGAACGAAACGTCAACGAAACAAGAAGTAGCAGTCGAATAACCCCTACACGTCAACCCTGTTACGTCGTTTTGCGCGATCTCGCCTTTTTCCTCTTCGGGCCGCAACGCCTCCTCCCTCCTCACCAGCCTCAGTCTCCCTCGTCCTTTTCATCCCATGGACTGCGTTTATTCTTCAACCACCTTCTCACTCTCCGTCTCTGTCTCTGAGCCCTCATCCCTTCTTCCAAGCCCTTTCTTCTCCTTCGCAAGCCGCCCATAATTTCCCACATCATTATCCTCCCCATTCTCCGCCTCACCCCGCCCTCGCAACCCTCTCTTCATCTCTTCTGACGCATAATGCTTGAACACTTTCCTCCCTCCCTTACTCTTAACGATTTCCCTCTCTCGGTTCAACGCAACATTGGTATCATCTTGAATAAGCCTATTGCGAACTTCTTGCTCAGTACCTTTACGCGGGATATTGCGGTCTCGGCAGAGGTCGAGGAGAGCATAGTAGTTTATGTTTGCATAGGAGGGTTGGTTGGGGAGGGGCGTGAGGGGTGGGGTTTTGCGCTTTAATTTAAGACGGGGGCTGGGGCGCGACGAGGAAGGGGAGGGCTGGGAGGTTGGGGAGAGGGAGGATGAGGTGGTGATTGTGATGGGTGTGGTGGAGTTGGTGCCTCTGGCGGGGGTTTGGGCGTTGGGTCGAGGAGCTCGAACGTTCGCTGAGGGCGGAGACGAGGGCGTGGTTGGAGCCCTTCTCTTCTGTGGCCTGGCTGTTTTCTCGATTCGACCGAGCTTGATTCGGTTCGTATGCTGCTTCTTTTGTGGCACTTGGCATGCTGCTGACTGTCGAGTCGTTACTTCGGAAGAGTCATCGGCCTCCTCCATGGTATTGCGAGTGAGCTCTTGCGTCAGAAGCGGAGTATTGCTGGTCGTCTGCTTGTGCTTGTTCGCAACTGCCTCAGGTGTGCTGTCGTCCTTTTCACCAGAGAATGTCATGTCGGAGAGTCCATCTTTCCCATACATATTTCCCTCCTCATCGATTTTGCCCGCCTTGAAGTCCGCAAGCAGCTGTTCCTGCGCATCATCTCTTGCCTTCTGGTACTTCAGCGCCGTCTCGTAACTTGGCATCTCATCGTGGTTGTGACCGGTGTAACTTGGATGCATTGAGAGATAAGCTGGCGTATATTTTGTGTGAAGTTCACCAGACTTATGCCATGGCTTAGATAGCTCTGTTTCCATCTGCTCATCGATGTGATTTGCACGGCGCATATGTTTCGCGTGTGCAGCCATTATGATATCCTCAGTAGCGGCATGGTTGTCTCCGAACCCTGAGCGGGTGCTGCTGTTCTCGACTACTTGAGCAGCCGGTTCGCTCGTGGTTTTGGTTTTTTTCGGCGGTGGCGGCGGCAGCATTTTTATTGCAGAAGTCGATAAAGTGTTGGTGAGAATAGAAGAGGGGCTGATAAAAAAGCCAGAATGATTGATGAATACGCTGAGGAGTATTGGGTCGCAGTTGAGAGCTACGTGTGTGTGGATCGACGCAATCGAATATAGAAAATTAGAGTGATGTTTTCGAAGGAAAGGGAAAGACATAGAAAGTTTGGGCATGACGTAGGAAACGTGAGAAAACAGTTTGGTGAAAGTGAATTGATTGTCTTGTACCATGCCACACTGGTTTGGTTGAGAAGTATCACTGAGACAAAGCACACGCAAAGCCTGACGAAGAAGCGGTGGCCCAAATGTCGCACACATCGAATAAGGCTGACCGACGATTAGAGTCAATTATAAAAATCCTTACGCAGAGCTGGCGACTGAGTGCCTGATGTGTATATGGAAAGAGTGAAATGTATAAGCTGCGCGCATAGCGAAGGCCGATGGGTTTACCCGCCACATTCTGTAATCTGAATGTTTCCCTGGCTTTCAAAGAAGCTAAAGCCATGGGTATGGTGGATGCCTTTCACGTATAGCTCCGTGAATGTACCCGTTTGAGTGTCACATATAATGTCGCTATTGTCAAGCCCGCCTCATCTCAAGAAATCCCCACCAGTCTTGGCAAAGATCTCATCATAATAGCTCTGGAAAGCGAGCCATCCCTTCTCGGGCGTTCCTACTTGCTTATATGTCTCGGCCGCTTCATTATCTGGGATGATCTTGGGCTTGTGTCCGCTTCCTGCTGCCGCGGCGTCCACGAGTAGCTGCGCTTGACATGTCTTATCGAGGGAGAGGAACCAGAAAGCCGCTTCATCGACAGATTGTCCTACGGTTAATATGCCGTGGTTCTGGAGGATGGCTGCTTTGCCGTCGCCTGTCACATTCATAGGTTAGCGCAGGTCTCAAGGGTAGTTCGTAGGACTGAACATACCCAGAGCATCCGCAATCCTCTCCCCCTCCTCACTCGCTAGTACAACGCCGCCAAACTGCTTGTACACGCCATGGTTGTTATAGAACCTGATGCTGTCCTGCGTAATCATGTCCAATTCCCGCCCAAACGCGCTGAAGGCCTTGCCGTGTACTGAATGCGCATGACACGCCGCATGCACATCGCTCCTCCTCTTATGAATCGCACTATGAATCGCAAACGCCGCCGCATTGATGGGCTGATCGCCCTCGACTACCTCACCCGCCTCGTTTACTAGTATCAAGTCGGACACGCGGATAAGTGAGAAGTGCGTGGATAACGGGTTCAGCCAGAAGTGGTCGGTAAGAACAGGGTCGCGTACACTGATGTGGCCAGCAACGCCTTCGTCGAAGCCGCGTGAGGCGAAGATGCGATAGGCGGCTGCGAGGTGCTGTTTGCGGTAGAGGCGCTCGTCTTCAAGACTGGCGAAGGTAGGGTATTTGCGGACTTTGAGGGCCTTGCCGGAGCTTGTGCGGCCCATGGCTGCCACGGTGCGGTTGTCGATGGATTCAGCATGGTCGACACGGACGCCTGCGGCGACAGACGCTTGGTGCGGTTTGGAGGACGTTACGAGGGTACGATTGACAGGTGTTCGAACATATTGCGGACGACAAGTAGCTGCAAAGGCGGTTCGAGAGAGCGTTCGAGGTAAGAAGCGTGCTGTAGACATGGTAAGTGCGGTTGGTTAGCTGGTCATCCTGCGAAGCTTGAGCTCGATTTATAAGAGCTTCCCCGCAATTGGGTGCCGGAAATGTTTCCGATGCAGATGTCGAGAGACGCATGCATTTCGTGGGCTACAGAAGATGATCATGCAGGCGCTTCAAGGCCACCCAAGTCGAGCCGTCGCGAATCCTGACTCGAAGTGTGATGGATGGGTGGAATGGGTGGATGACGTAAACACCGAACACATGACTACGCGTCAACCCGCGTGCCTCCCGCGTCTCGCTATGCCAGATCTTAAACTTTGCTGAATTTCAAAGTGTCTACTGCCAGCTGCAACCTTCTACCATAAACCTACAGACCATGAACACCTCGACTGGCCCGTCCGCTTCCAAACCCAAGTCTTCTCGTTTCCGTCTCAACCTTGCTTCACGTCAACCTCCTCATGAAGCTGGCTTCTCTTTCAGAGCGCAAGCTGATCTCGCAATAATGCTGTGCAGGGGGCCAAAATGCCCTTCTGATGCCCGAGAAACCCAACATTATCACCCACAGCTTTCGGCATGTGGACAAATCGAATAATCAGACACCATCGTCATCAAGAATTAACATTAGTATTAGAGCAATGCTAACAATAGCCAAAGAAAAGAACTATTCTGATACTACGATGGCCCATCCAGGTGCGCGCACGCTCTCTCGAACAGCCTATCATCCGAAAGATTAACTCTTGCGTCCGTGGACGATGACTTGCTTCTCCTTCTTCAAGCCCTGGACAATATCAACTGGGATCTTCAAAACATCCGCGACAATATCCGCGGGCGTAAGAGCGAGCCACTGTGTCAATGAAACGTCAGCAACACGATCGGCCTTGTAGATTTCGATGAAAGTCAAATTCTGCGTCTCGGATGTGTTCTCGATATAGTGGCCTACCACGAGTCAGTCATACAGAAACCAAAGCAATGCGCGTTCCCTTACCTGAATTATCAGGGAAGACAGCTGTGTCACCGGGCTTGAAATTGAAGGTTCGCGAGTTGCTGTTACCGGTGAAGACGGTGGCGCGAGCTTCTCCTTCGTGGAAGTACAGCCACTCCTCAGACTTTAGGTGGTCAGTTGACGGATCAAGACATAGATTTCACAAAGCAACTTACAGTAGGATGCCAGTGTAGCTCCCGGACACCCTTTGGCTCGATCACGACATAGGTGGAAGCAATTGTTTTCGAAATAGGGAAGTTGGTCGAGTCGATTTTCCACCACTGACCAGCACCACCAGGCGCAGGCTCAGGAGCATGTTGGAAGGTACGGTATACGTAGGAAGCATCTCCCGTGAGCTCACCCGCACCGCCACTGATGTTCCTGAACTTGGAGGCCTGGCCAGTAGTGCTGTTCTGGATGTATGGGTTCTTCTCCGGGATCTTGTCAAAGACCGATTCTGGTAGACCGAAGCTCTTTGCAATGATGCCCTTTGGCGTTTTCGCAAGCCAATCGTCGAGATTGAAGGTAGTGCTTCAGGGACCATTAGCCGATTGGCCTAGAGTGATTGATACCACTTACCCGGCTCTGTCAAAGTCGGCGTCGTCAAAGGCCAACAGATATTCATTCTCGTCATCAAGTCCCTGAACTGTGTGGGCCTGACCCTTGGGGAAATACCAAATGTCTCCAAATCCGAGTTCAGTGGTCTGATGGCGTCCATTCTCGTCCACAGCGGAGACAAGGACCCGACCAAAGAGCACTTGACCCCATTCAGCCTATCCAGTCAGCCAAATTGATTAATCTAGACTTGATTGAGTGTTGAAATACCACACGATGCCAATGCAACTCGCGGATGGCACCTTTCTTCAGATGCTGCTGAGCGGCCGCGATGTCATGGCTTGCGGGAAGATCATTGTCGACCTGCTCTCGCACCCACCCGCCAGGGTAGATCCTCGTCTTTGAGTCACCGAAGCGCCATTTCAGGTTGGGTACGGTGCCTGAGTCGGTGCTTTGCTCGCCCAAGTTCGATGGGTTGGCAAGGTCAATCTGACGGTCGGTGCCACCTGCAGCATGTGGTCAGCGACGTTGTGAAGGACTTGGAGTATAACTTCGGCCTACCTAGAATGGGAGCGCCTTTGCCTTTGCCATCAATTGGTTGTCCCTGAGCGAATTGAGCCTCGCGCTTGACGACACCGGCAAGAGATGACGACGCGAACAGGACACTGGCAGCAAGTGTTTGGAGCTTCATGGTGCTGAGGGATAAATGAGTGACTGAGCTGAGAGGTACGTCGCAAGCCTTCTTTTGTATATCATGGTCTATATGCAGGCCTTAAGTATGCTTCCTGTATGCTGACAGCCCTTAGCCAATTGCATCAATTCTCATTTCCCGCCTACTCTCGCGTGCTCACGGGATACGTGCGCGAATACAACAACAAGAACACGACATCTGAACAGAGAAACGCGTCGGTCGATCACCCGCTATGCATCTTGTTGCGGAGCAGTTTCGCGCAAATCATGAGAATCAATAGCGGGCCCAAGACCAGGGCCCCTTTCGCCCGCAGAGCTTCAGAACCGGTGTCCGGGACGGCAAGATGATGATGTTCGCTGCCCGTGCTCGACGGAGCAAAGTCAAAGTATGATCCATAGACGTCCCACGTTCGCAAACATTGGATACAATGTCGCGATGCTTGGCGCAGCAGTGTTGATGGTGCAGATCTGTGCCTCAACGGGTGCGCTAGCATGGGGTTGCAGATGATGCCATTCGCACATCGAATTACCAAACCCCAGATTCCCCAGATGGGTTCACGAACATGTCGAGGCCCCTTTCATGATACAGAGTTGTCACTTGGGAACCTGCCATTTTCAGTTGCATCTTTCAATGTCTATGTGCAAATATGATCATGAGGTTTGCACAAATAAATCTATCACGAGTTTTGCGCTCTCACATACTCCGCGAAAACGTCAATTAGCAGACATGCTACCTCAGGGTATCAAGGCTTGGTAGTTCTCAGGCTGCTGATGCAGCAAATCTATGCGCACGTGGTTCACAAGGTCGCCGTCTGTCAATCGCAAGGGTTCATCTGCCTTGGCGTACCTCTCTGCCTGCAAGATCGTAATCTCAATACGAAAACTTCTACCCCTGCGAATTACTTCTCCTCAGCGACATAAACATCTTCGGCGACTTCTAAGACTTCAGCACCAGCCCCGAAGAAAACAGAAATTGCAGATCATCTCAGCCTCATGGGCCCAGCTTCTGCATATCAACTTCCCTTCTGGTGCGAGCATTTCTTGCACACGACTTGAAAAGGTTAGCGCTCTAAAGAAGAAGTAAGCTCCATTGTGGTACATTGCTCGGAACCTGGTTTCAGGATATGAAAACGGCAGTCATCACAGTACGCTAACGCTGCCTGCCGTACACACATAGCTCCAAATGTGCCTACGGCGACGATCTTCATACTCTTGACAGCTTTGAGATTTATGAGCCAAGCACTACACTAGGCTTTGAGAGCTTAACATGTCTTGGCTGAACCTTTTTCCGACTCCGGGGCTCTACCATTGTGACCGTGCCCCTGTCGATCATCCTGTGTAATGGGACTACTTTCGATATTCGTCGTCAGGCGCTGGCTGGATGATACAATCGACGCCAGTATGTGAGAGATGAGGATGCTCGATATTCGTGATCGGAGGCAGGATGCGATGACAATTAGGGTCGAGGTTGGAGAAAAGATGATCGAGCACAGCAAAGTCATGGAGGAAGCCGCCGACTATAAGATGAACCGTCAGAACCACGATTCAAAAAGTAGCTCACAACTTGCTCAAAGCCTCTCAACAGCTCCACAGTCATTCGCTTTCCGCTTGGATAATAGTCACTCGTTCGTTCATTATGCACTCCACTACGCTCCTCTCGGCGCTCCTCGCCAGCACTGCCAGCGCTCTTTCGCTGCCTCCTCTGATTCCACACATCCCTGGAGTCACCGAACCGCTCTCGGAGAACGCTCCTCCTCTACCTATTCTTCAGGTCCCAACTCCTCCGCTTGACAGCCCACCTCACGAGGTCAACACCAGCATCAAGCCAAAGAAGATTGGTTACTTCTGGACTTCAGCCGGTGACAACAAGCACAAGGACTTCCTTGCCACGTACTCGCTCGATGACGACACGTTCGGTACTCTTATTGCGATCACTGATGTACCTACGAGCGGTAACTCGCCGCATCATCTTGGCCCCTCTCTAGATGGCAAGACTCTGGTCGGTGGTGGTCTTCTGTCGCTGTTGAAGACACAGGTGAGCATTTTGCGCCCGACGCTATCCACAATCTAGCGTTGCACATACTCACACTGCATAGGACACTGCCTTTTACTTCGACACCACCAACCCCTATCAGCCGAAGTTCAAGAAAAGCAACCGTGCCCTTCTCTCATCCATCACGGATGAGATCCGCGCAAAGCCTGATGGCGGCTTCTTCATCACTTACATGGGTTCCGCCGTTGGCACCTCGCCCGGCCGTCTCGTCGAGACCGATGCTGACTTCAACATCATCCACGAGTGGCCTGAAGATGTCGAGGGAACACTGAACATTCTCGGCGAGCAGTTCAGCCCCCATGGTCTCTCAATCGACTTCGAAAACAACATTATCCTTACCTCCGACTTCGTCGTGCCCCTCACCATCCTCAAGCCCGCATCCATCAACGGAATCCAAAAGGCTAACACCCTCCGCCTCTGGGAACTCGACTCCCGCAAGATCATCAGTACCATCACCATCCCCGATGGCCAAGGCATCCAGGACGTGAAGTTTATCCCCGGCAACAAAGAGAGCGCTGCTATCGCTACCGCTGTTGGCCCCGGCCAAGTCTGGATCATCTACCCGTTCCGCAAGAACGCGCAAGGCCAGCAAGGTGTCGCAGAGCTCCTCTTCGACCTCGGACCCCGCGCCCGCGACAACCTCGCCATCTACTCCGACATCACCGATGACGGCAAATTCGCTTACTTCACTCTCACGCTCGGCAACCACGTCGCCGCCCTCGACATCAGCGACCTGAACAACGTCAAGCGTCTCGATGACCCGAACGAAGACCAAGGCATCGTCGGGCCGCATTACGTCAAGGTGTCTCCTGATAAGAAGAATCTCCTTGTAACGGACTACTTTGTGCAGGCAGGTGATATCAGCATTGTGAACACCCCTGCGGATTTCAAGGCTCAGTGGATCGATATCAATGACGATGGCAGCTTGAGCTTTAACCGTAGCATCAACTTCCTTTCGCAGTTCCCCGAGAGGGGTGGCGGCTGGCCTCACAGCGCTGTTATCTTCGATTTGACTGATCCCGAGAACCCGTACTACTACTAAGCAGGTGCTCGGCGGCGCATGGATCCGATGAGGGTATTGGGCAATGTGTGTATCTCGGAAACCTTGTTTCTGAGGTGGAGTTCGGGGAAGCTTTTGAAGGGGTGGTACATTCGCTACTTTTCCTTGTTTCGATTCTTATTAGCTACAAGCTTGCTAGAGTTATGAGTAGTTTAATAGTAATGTATGAATACTCTCTTGACATATCGTCCTCTTTTCCTTGATTGAAAATTTTCCGAAGTGCTGCCAATGCCATAAATTCTCTCTTCCAAATATTTCTCAGTGACTCTAACGTCCCTACATCGCGTATCGTATCATCGCCTCGCCTGTATCTGGTCGAAAACTCATCCAAGGCTCTTTCGACGCGGATACTGCTTATCAAACCTAATATAAAGTAGCCTTCAACTTAGTAAAATCCTCCACAAGCTCTCCCTCCTTCCACACACCCTTGACATACATCTCGCGCCCCGGCCGCTCATCCCTAGGCAACTCATTCAGCCACCCCCACTGCGCCTTCTCCTTCAACCCTTCCTCCTTCCAACCGTTAAGATCCCTATCCGGCCGGTCATTCAAGAACGGCAAAACCGTAATCAACGTAGGATCATGCGCTATGCACACCAAAATATCTGGATGATCGTCGAAACGTTGTAGTTCCTTGATACTACGAGCTGCTTCTTCGCGGTCGAGATAGGCTGACTGCGCAAAGGATGTTACGTCGAAGAACGGGGATGTCTGCGATTCGGACGATGAGGCGCCCGCGGGATGCACGGCTGTGAACAAGGAGCATGGACATGGGTGTGGGAGATGGGTGTCTAGATGCTCGTTTGGCACTGGATCTGGGAGAGGGGTGGTGCGTGAGGGGCGGAAACTGCCTCCGAAATGACATATGTCGCCACCTAGAAAGACGAATGTCGACGGTGTGGTGCGCGCGAGTCCGCACATGTGGCCTATGGCGTGGCCGGGCGTGTCTAGAAGGTAGAAGCTCCCATCGCCGAAGTAATCGTGTGCTCTGAAATTGCCAATTCTGAAAGTATCTGTGAAGGCGATTTCGCGGATCGAGCGATCTTTGAAGTTTGCGTCGAGGAAGATGGCGTCCGGGATGGTGGGGTAGCCGGGCATGAAGTTTTCTTTAAAACCCTGTCCTACTACGATTTCGACGTGTGGAGGGTATTTCTCTGGCGCGCCGTGGTGGTCCCAGTGCCAGTGTGACCATATCGTGGCGTCGAGAGTGTCCAGTGCCACGCCGGCTTCTTGCACTATCTCGTGCACATCTTTTTCGATTTTCAGCCCTTTTACGTTCAGGTTCAGACGCTCTTTTATTCGTGGCGAAAAGTTCTCGAAGTCTTTTCGCGCACCGCAGTCAAAGAGGATTTTTTTGTGTAATTGCGGGTGTTCGATGAGAAATGTGATGGATGTGAGGTTTAGTATCTCGAAGCCGGGAAGGATTGGTTGGATGAAGCCTTTTGAGGAGACGCACATTTGCGTTTTTGCATCTATCGCTCGTAGGCGGACCGTGATATTTGATGGTGGGATGTTGAGGCTCGCCATATTGAGTGAAGTGTTAATACTAGTGTTTGAGCAGAGTGCAGAGTGCAACAGAATTGGAAATCCTGGAAACCCACAGACAATTATAAATCAAGCTGTTCTTCAACCTACGGGACAACACTATAGAGGTGCAACGCACTGTTGATCTGTATGCTGAGCCATGATGTCCAACCGGCTGAGGGGTAATCCAATCCCGCGGTCTTGGGGGTTCACTATCGCACTCGGCTATCCGACACCGGCCTTCCATCTTCCATGGAGGCGTATCTTGCGTTGCTAAAGCTATCTATATCCCTAGCTTTCGATATGGGATAAATATTTGTGGGGAAGTGGAGCCGTCTGCTTCCATCGGTTAGAACCATGCGGATAGCAAGGCACGCAACCGTTCCCTACTGGGTAATGATCAAGCTTCCAAACGTCCAACAAGGTTTTGTAACAACGCGCGATAAGAGCGCATAATTTGTTTACGGGGCTTTTGATGACCATCTGCTTCTTCAAGCGACGCCTCGGCGCATCGTGGCACCAACAAGCAGTCTCGTTCTTCGGCTAGTTCACGAGGACGCTTGGCCCTCCATGCGGCGCGGATGGCAACCCGGCCTGTCACGCGTCCAGCACGTGCAGAAACAAAGAGCCGGGGACGTGGTTCGCCTTCGGGGAAGCTGGCGGGTACATCCGTTTGGGACTACTGGCAATTGACCACTCATCACCTGTTCTGCCGTGCCATTGGCATGACAGCTGCAGCTGCAGGCAAATGTGCCGTACGTGCGCAGGACGAGAACCATATGCCGCGTAAGATGCCAATTGCCGTTGTATCTTGGTCGTGGGGACGAACGACCCAGCTTGGAGAGATAGAGCGTGGCTTGTTCGAGGTTAGTGAAGCTGGGCTAGCGGAACCGTCGGAGGAATTCCAATCTGCAACCATCTCGGCGCTGGATAGACTCAATCCTAGGATATAGGCCCTCACGCTTCGCAAAGCTCTTCACCGGACTCACTGCATCTCATCAAAGCTAGGCCGATAGCCAGTCGAGGCGGAAGTGGACCAATCCAACCACACACAGCCATCCGCACTCGACCACTCATTCTCGTCGGTAAATGGGGTAAAAGGTCTCGGTTGCAGGCCAGGACGCATCTGGCAGGTAGCGCGTCGCATGGACATCGCCGATCAGTTCCGCAAGTGATACCGCGCATCCTCGAGATAGCCACCTGTACTGCGCAGTGCCCAGGCTGTGGGATTCGAGGCCTATTTATCGGAGCGAGCGAACGTGCTAGACTGCGAGGAACGTACGACTCAGGGCGCGAGACATTTTACATAACTAATAGCCTTTTGTTCTCGCTCGGTGCTTTGCTCAATCCGCTTTCTCCACGACACTGGAGCATTCGCCCCGCTGCCGCCAGCCGTCGAAGGGCCGATCCGTCACCTAGGTCGACAGCGCAAGTACCACTTGCGCACTAACTTCGCTTCCTCGCTTCTTCTTCTTCTTCGTTTCCATTGCAAATTTCGATAGACCCTGAAGTCGTTCGTGGCGCAGATCAAAGTCAAGATGCAATTCGACGAGAAGGTGGTCGCGGAGACGACGGCGAAGAGCAGCGGAAGCAGCGACCAGGATCCTGCCGAACTGGCTGCAACACCGCCCAGCTACACACTCAAGCTCGACTTGCGGTTGCTTCCGATCCTGGGATGTACCTACACCATTTTGTTCCTGGACCGGACGAATAGTGAGTCGATGAAAGAGTTTTCAGACTCTGAAACACCGCTTACATTTTGCAGTCGCCAATGCTAGAATCGAAGGGTTCGAGAAGAGCTTGAATATGCCCTCAAACGGCTACAATACCGCGCTCTGGATCTTCTACATTCCATTCGTGCTGGTCGAAGTACCTAGCAACATGATCATGAGCATGCCCCGCGTGCGACCTAACATCTTCCTTGGCTGCAACATGATCATTCTTGGGGTTGTCGCCATGTGTCAAGGTCTGACTGCGTCGTACGGTGGGCTGCTTGCATTGCGATTTCTGATGGGTATCTTTGAGGCGACATTGCCTGCAGGTAAGAACTTCTCAAGCGCTGAGGTAGCTTGTAAATACTGACCACCAATAATTTAGGCGCTGCGCTCCTGGTCGCAGAGTATTATACTCGCGCCCAAGCGACCGTCAGATTTGCCCTGTTCTTCACTTTCGGCGTCCTGGGACCGTGTATCAGCGGTCTTCTGGCGTACGGCATCCGTAACATGGATGGAATCCAAGGCAAGGAAGGCTGGAGGTGGATCTTCATCCTCGAAGGCATCTTCACCATTGCCATCTCCTTCCTCATATTCCTTCTTGTACCCAACTTCCCGGAGAAGACTAACATCCTTACCCCGGCGGAGAAGAAGCATCTGCTCGAAACGCTGCGCCGTGACAAGGGTGATCAAAAGCTCGACATCAAAAGCGTAAACTGGCTCACCACCATTGGTGATTACCGGATTTGGTTCCCGTAAGTTCCACACCACAACAAGACTACGTCATAAAATTAACTTTAGCCAGCACCCTCATGTTCTTCTGCTGCGACATGACCGCTGCGTCTATGTCCTCCTTCATCCCGACCATCCTCACGGAACTAGGCTGGCAACGCGCCCGCGCCCAAGCAATGTCCATCCCCATCTGGGTAACAGGCATGGTATTCCAGATCATCGGCGCCTTAATCTCCGGGCGCACAGGCTGGCGCTTCCCCTTCATCCTCTTCGGCATCCTATGCGTCCTCGTCGGCTGGATCATCAACATGATATACTCCGAAGGCCGTGGCGGAGGTATCAGCGCTGCAGTCCGTTACTTCAGCCTTTTCTGCATGAGCGCAGGAACCTTTATTCAGATGAGTATGACGACGAGCTGGTTGACGAATAATCTGAGGGGACGACCGAGTATTGCTGTCGGCACGGCGATTATTCTCGGTATAGGCAATTGTGCGAATTTTGTCGCGAGCAATGTGTTTATTAAGACGGAGGCGCCGTTTTATCCTACGGCTTTCAGGACGGGGTTGGGATTGACGGTTGCGGGAGCGGTGTTTTGCTTGATTTATGTTGGGTTGTTGTGGAGGCATAATCAAATATTGGATAAGAAGAGAAGGGAAATTGGAGGCGAGGATACTCAGAAGGAGTATAGGTATCAGTATTGAGCAGCGTGCAGCTTAGATATCGGAATGGGTAAAAATTGCTGGAGGCTCTAGATTGAGTTTTAATGAGTATATAGAGATGCTTGATAATACATGGAGGTATGAACTCGCAACATGAGGTTCATATTAAGTTCAGTACGCCCCATTCCGGTGGAACCAAGCACCTCCCCTGCGTGAGGGTGGTCAGCAACTCGTCGTTCAGGACTAAGCTGCTTCGAGCGGTACTGCCATCTCATTGGTAAATCTACCGCCGTTATACTTCGCGCTTGTAATATCAATTCTTCCTTGAATGGGCCTGAACACACCATGTTCGTCAATCGTACTAAGCCATATGATCTGTTTGTGTTCATGCCTAGACGGACCTTGAGTACACGTTCATGCCCGCTTCTTCATCTTTCACGTGGTTGACACAATGCCGGTTGATCAAAATCACCACATAAGCTGTGAAATAGGGAACACGAAGCCCGATGCAAGGTACACGGTGGTCCCATATTGGATATTTCTCTCTGTATGTGCTCTGACGTCACGGTTCCTTCCTCGCGACGGCAGTGATTGCCTTCACCTTGCTGCTGAGCGTGAACCGTGGGGACCTCACTGGTGCTAACTTCTCGTTCTTTTTCTCACCCTTCACCCTGATTCTTTTGCCATCTCTGAGGGCAGCTTCATACGCAAGCCTCAAACTAAGGCACTGACCAGATTACATCGCTTGCTCCACTCAGCTCTTCCAACTTTGTAACCTCTTTAATCAACATCTACATTCTGCCAAGGAATTACCGATGCGAACGACGAACATGAGGTGCGCCTTCTACATCCGCTTAGTCCTGCTGGCCGCACTCGCGTTCGCTGCCCCGCCGGTCTCTGATCACCGCAATTCCGGTATGAGACCTCATCTCAGGCTTTTGGAACGCGACATTGATCATATATAGAGTTGTCACACAACGAGGACCCGACAAACTCCACTGGAGCGCCTGGCAGTTTCCGCTCATTGGTTAATAACATCACCATCTTCGACGTGTCCGACAGGTACAATGAATCCGAAAAGCTCGTCATGGCTGCCGCCTGGGCAAATTTCACACTACCATGGAATAACATTGACATTGCGGCTCCGTTGTCCGGCGATATTCCCTCGGCCTCAGCTATAGAGATGTGGAACGCTCATATTCGAGTTGGTGGAACGAGACAGCATATCGGGACATTGCGCAAGCAACGCCTGTGGGACGCGATCCACGATTGTATCAAAGAGCTTTGTCCTTTCAATATTGGTTCAAAGACGGCTTGTTACCAGTCACGCAATCACACGTACGTGACATGCAAGCCTCCCTACAACATCGTTTACAACGACAGAGGAAAGTACAACTGGCGTGCTTGGTTGGAAGTCACGGTCGAAGCGGCATATTACAACCCGTCGCACCCTGGGCTGGCTCCGGCACTTGTCAGTACCTGCTAATCAGATATTGGTATATGTTAACGATCCATAGTGGGAGCAAGTCGCAGGTGTCTATAAGATCTTGTCCGAAGAGGAGCACATCAACTGCTACGTTACCGAGTTCCCGGGTACTAGAGCTACGACGATGTGCGTGGTGCCAGAGTATGTCCTTGCGTCCTTTCCACTGCATAAAAAGATACCCGATGCCGTTGTCAGCATCAGTGTAAGATTCAATGGCAAAACAGAGCACGGGGTCGCGCCGTGTCACGACGGCGTGAAGCGGAAATTCGTCGATTTCTTCGATGCCAATGTCCGCAAGGATGTTGCTAAAGCTGTCAAGCATCCTGCAGATCGAATTGGCGCAGAAGCATTTTGCGCAGATGGCGACAGCGGGTGTTTCAATCACATGTGGAACGACTGCTGGGACTTCCATTGATTTAACTTCAAGTGATAGGAAGGAGCAATGATTGATACGGTGTGAAAATATAAGGGAAGATTGCGATTCGGTTCCCAAACGGTGGACATGCGTCGTCGTGTTTCTGCCCTGTCATGGATTGAATGCCCGATACTTGACAGTCGATTTACCATCTGGGGGCCGCCTTTTTAAATTACTCATCATAGAGCTCTTTCCCCTCATTCAACCTTCGATACTAGAAGAACAGCTGGTCCCCGTTTCTATAATGCCTAGTGACATTCAGGCCGCCAGCATCATCTCTGGCGGTACCAGCGCCACCGATGACTGTACCCCTCTCGGTCGCCCCACTAAGTAGCGCATTGTGCATATGCATCTGACGGCCTCATACCTGAGGGTTTAGGATATAACGACGGTTTCAACAACCAACGTATCTCCATAAGCGAACAAGAGACCTCTACTTCAGCACCTACCTAAATCCATTTCAACACACACGAGCAAAGCTCGCGAAACCAATCGCAATCATGAGAGCGCCATAAAACTTCAATCCCGCAAATCACAAGACCTTCTCGCCAACCTACTCCCACATCTCCCGCATCCCCATCTCCTCAACCCACGCGCTCGTCTCCATCGCAGGCCAAATCGGCCACGACAGCACCACCAACACTATCCCTCCTACCCTAGGCGAGCAATGCACCGTCGCGTTTGCAAACGTCGACAAGTGCCTCGCTGCTGTCGGTGCGATGAAAAATGATATCTTGCAGATTAGACAGTATGTAGTGGGACTGTTGAAGGGAGGGGAGGGAGGGAAAGGGCAGGATCCGGAGAGGGCGAAGAGGTATTCGCAGTGGATGGGGGAGGCGAGGCCGCCTAGTACGCTGTTGGGAGTGGAGAGTTTGGCGAATGAGAAGTTGGTCTATGAGATTGAGGTTGTTTGTGTTGTGAAGAGCTGAGGCGTGAGTGTTGGGTGAGAGAGAAGAGGTAGCTTAGTCAGCGGCTGGAATGATCTCAGATATTATCACGAGCAGCGACTTCCCATCATACTATGTTCTCCTCAGCTCAGACGTCAAGGTATCGGGCCCGCGCAATCTAATGGACAAACTCTCTCCGCTGATCTGATGTTTCATCGGACGTTAACACCTGGGTAGACTGAGTCTCACAGTCAATCTTGCCGCTGTAAAGCTCTCCAGGGCGCCGCGCTCCTTCGCAATCTCGAACGAGACGCCTGATGTCGACAATGCCCGTCTGAGTTTAGATCTAGGTTCTCTTAGCTGGTTGTTACCCACATACTGGCTTCTTTATGGCCCCAGTACGTGACTACGACCTCCGCAGCTGAATGGCTGTGCAGACATGCTACCGATTCCTCTCATCGGACGTCTTATCTATCCGCCGGAGCGAATCCACGCGATACTTGTAATCGTCATTAGACTATTTCCTCCGCTTTCTGTGCGGTCGGCTGCGCAACCACAATGATCATGATAGCAACCATGAAGCGCACAATACTCGCCCCATAATACCCTCCTGGCCGTTCGACGACTTGTTCAACAGCAAAAATGAGACGGTAGAATTTGAGATGTTCGTCTGATCAATCAAGCGATACGAGGGAATGGCCGTGATTCGTTTGTTTCTCGGCTTTGTTGTCACTCGTCGAAGAGCATGATGGCAAGAGACATCTCAACAGGTTGGCTTGCTGATCAAGCTGGTCCTGTTTAAAGAAGAGCAGCAACAAGCGACAATCGGTTATCCCAAGAACTTCTGTTTCATCCATCAGCGTAGTGAGACCGCACCGCAATGCGCCTTGCACATCCGAGATTGTCAAGGTCAACATGCGTCCTTGGCACCGTTTATTATTGGATAGGAGTAGCTAACTTGGGATGTCGACACGACGGCCCCCAACCTTGGCCGGGGTCAATGGCTGTGGTTCGTCCAGCAGTTTTGTTCGCCTTGCGGAGCGTCTACGCCTTGTTACGCCCTGCTATGCTGGGTCCAAAATGCCTTCGTTATGGGTAGGAAAGATACCCTACCTCTGCAAGCACCCGCGTACTTTGCTTACTTGGTTTCCTGCTCATTCGTTTTTCCGGTCCATCTGTCGTTTTGTGCTCATTTCAATCGCATTCGTTGGATGTGCTATGTTCTGGCATTATTATCTCGTGTTTTCATCAGGTGATTTAATATGGTCCGCTCTGGGAGCGACATGTCAACCTCGCGCTGTCTCCCTTCCGCTCAAGAGATATACCCTTAAAACTCAATCAGAGGCCCGAGGCATCTCATTAGAGATCGGCAATCCTCCTCAACAAACAGTTTTACTCCCTAGCGCGTCAGTACTACCTGTCTTTTACGCAATCCTCGGCTCTAAACATATGACTTAGGCGGTACAATGCTACCTATTTATGGGGTACAGCAAATGGTTTTTGTCCCGAGGAGTGGGCCGACGAAGTGTGTGTTACCTACCGAGGTGGACAATACGATAGCTCGGCATCGGACAAAGCAATACTAGGCCAGACATTGATGCACGCCGACGACGGTGTGAAGGCGAATTGGACCCAAGACAACGTGAAACTGCAGAACACAACGCTAAGCAATATTGATTTGACCCAATTCGAATTCGGCGTGCGCTCTGAAAATGACAACACTGTAAACCCATTCGTCCACAAGGGTGAACTCGGCATAGGGAAGGGATCTACACTTATGAAAGCGCTAGCTGATGGGAATCGGACCTCCTCAAGCTCATGGTCGTTGTTTTGGGGTACAGAAGTCACTCAAACCCCGCGCGACGGTTCCATAACACTGGGCGGTTACGACGAAGCCCTCATTCGCAGCGACTCACCCAACATTACAGTACCATTCGTTGAACATGAACGGTGCGACGAGGGTATGATTATTGAGATCAGCGGAATGAGCTTGGGGACTGGCGTCAATGCAAGACGAGACGTAATGGGCGACATAAGCCTGCGGGAGGTGTGCATCGTGCCATCAATCTCTAATGTGCTTACCATACCTGTGGGGATATGGGATAACATGGCCAGCATTATGGGCGTCGAGCTTCATTCGTTCAGGAATGGCACAGCTGAAACGTATTTCTACAACACAACTATCGTTACAGAGCAAAGCGCGTAAGTTTGCTATATATCCTTCCGACCCAAATCACTTTCTAACACGGTATAGCACATACACCGGCGATCTTTTCATTACATTGAACAATGCTCTCAACGTCACGATACCAAATGAACAGCTCATGTTTGACGAGACATATATCGCGGCCAACGTTGGCCTTATAAGGACCAAAAAGGACATCAAGTCTATCCCCATTGTTCGAAGCGATACTATCATGCCTCGCATTGGCGGAATGTTCTTCTCAGCAGCCTATCTCATGGCCAATCTCGATAAAAACGAATTCACCATCTCGCAAGCTCAAACAACACCAGCCAAGCAGAAACTCATGGCATTCGACACGGCAAACAACTGCGTGGCCGCGGCCAATGTAGTAGGAGCAGATCCAACAAACCCCTCTGGACTATCGCCCGGGTCGGAGTCTAGCAGTGCACCTGATTCTGGCAGCGGCTCATCTGGACTATCAGGCGGTGCGATCGCAGGCATTGTAGTGGGCGTTGTAGGCGGCATCGCCATCATCGCCGTCGCAGCCTTCCTGCTCTGGCGACGGAGGAGACTCTCTTCTCCGTCTTCAGATAGTGGTATGCCGCTAGATGTCCATGCGCGGGTGGAAAAATACGGCCATGATGCTTCGGAGATGTACAGCGACCATGCAGTGACAGAGCTCGGGCATGGAGATGATAGGCAATTTGCTGTCGAGCTTGATGGTGCGGGAAGGCCGTCTGAAGCGCCTGAGTATGGAGCGTTGTCTCCGCGTCAGGGGCCTGGAAGGGTATGAGATCCGGGCAGGGGGAAGAGTGTTCGATGATGATGGAAGTATAAAAGCTAATGATACCACTTATTTAGATATCAAACAGGCCATCCCTTATTTTCTTTTAGTAATGTTATGAACGGTGTCCCGGCTTCTGTGCTTGAATGCGACAAATGCGAGGTTTCTACACTAGTATGTGTTGATCACAAATGTGACGCCCACTCAGCTGACACCGCGTCGACCAAGAAACCGCCGGCCTGGGCGATCTGTGTGTGACGCGGGGTTGTGGCGTCGTGAGGCGGGGTTCCAGTCTATATAACAGAACCTCAACACGCTCCGAGTGGCAATTGAGTGGTTTATCATGAACCAACCTAGCTGTCTTCTGAATATTACTTCTGTGCTTGCTATAGATAATGATCACTGTCGCAGTCGCGGGTGGAACATCCCCTGGCCTCGGCCGGTCTGTAGTAACCGCAATTCAGCAGTATCCCGATCAATTGAAGGTAGTCGTGCTTTCTAGGCTCAGCTCGAAGATCCCAGGATGGCTCGAAGAGACGGGAATCGAAGTTCGAAAAGTAGACTACAGCTCTGAAGAATCACTCTACGAGGCACTGCAGGGCGTGCATACTGTAGGTTTATTCTCATCTCAAATACCATACCATTGACTGAGTGGAACAGGTTATCTGCGTATTACTCGCCGCGGACGGAACCTGGGCCAGCACTCAGAAGAACCTACTGAACGCCGGTCTCCGCGCAGGTATCTCACGTTTCGCGCCTGCAGAGTTCGGTGTAGGTCCTCGTGCAGCGCACCACGTCGCCATGTTCCAGCCCAGTCTTGAGGTCATGGTTGCGTGTCGCGAAGCAAAGCAGCAACACCCAGACTTCGAGTACGCTGGCTTCCACGTTGGGCTGTTCATGAATTACCTCGGGTACGGCGCGCCAGACGAGAAGGCTGCAACGCACGAGATGCGAGATACATGGGTGTTTGTTTGGGACGTTAAGAACATGAAAGCTAGGATTCCGCTTACCAGAGAAGGAGAAGTGCCGCGCATGACAATGACTGAGATTGGTGATGTTGGACGATTTGTTGCCGCTGCTTGCTTGCTGCCGAGGGGAAGCTGGAAGGAGGACTTTAGTATGGCGGGCGATACGCTCGGGATGGATGAGGTTGTGAAGATCATCGAAGAAGTTAGAGGAGCCAAGATGAATGTGACGTATAGGCCATACAAGGAGATCGAAAAGGAAGAAGCGAAGGAAGAGGCCCTTTACCCGAATAAATTCTGGCTGCAGATTGAGCTGTTGGCTGGGCGGAATGGTGTGGGAGAGGGCATCGTGGAGCCAATTTTGAACGAAGTGTGTCCTTCTGTAAAGCCGTTGTCAGTGGAAGAGTATATAAGGAAGTTTTGGGCGTGACCTGGACGCGTGGTGTAAGGCTCGGTGCCTTATCTGCTCGGTCTGGAGAAACGTAGCGTATCGCACACCCTTGTTAATAGTACCTACAATAAGGCAGTTTTAAATTGCTCTTCTGATTCATCACTAATTGCATGGCATAGTTCCATTATCTCGGACTTCCGGGTCCTTGGTCCGTTACTTCGATCTCGCTTCTGCTTGTCGCGTAGGCGATCGTTCGAAGTGGTTCCTCAGGACGTTCCCTTATGCGTTTGATAGACGCTCGCGACGAAGAGTCTGCCTGAGAAGACTTAAAGGCGTTACCTCCCACAAACACGTTATTGGTGGGATTCTGAAGGCATAGCAATTGCCTCAAAGCTCTTTCACGATGTGCCTCAGAATGCGCATGATCGCTGCAAGGATTTAGCCGAGAGCACGATCTTGTGAACCAGACCGAACTTCAACGAAAGGACAGCGACTGGATAGCATATATGTACTTCAACAGCTACGTTCTTGTCGGTCTCTATTTGATTTTAGCTTCGCTGGTCTCGCTTGTAGGTTCATTTCGTGGTTGTCTTCAAGCCCAACCACATTCTCATGACTCGACACCCAAGAACCAGGACACCGTGCAACCCGAAACGTCATGCATCTCCAAAACCTAATGCGCGCAATCCCCAAAACCGCCTTCTGACAGTTCACGGGGTCGATTCGTTCCCTTTTCATTTACTCTCTCGCCATTTGATTCGTTCATCGCACCCAATGCGCTCGTTTGCGAGAAGCTTAGCCTGTTAAGATCTATCTGTCCAGGCCTCCTACCAGGAATCTTGAGGAACATGAGAGGGGCTCAGGAGCCTCATAGGCGGTTCTGGCGGCCGTCGAAAGTCTCAGAATACTTTTTGCGAGGGAGAAGGATGACGGTGGCGTGTTGCACGCGCCCGGTTGAGCGGTTCGTCATAGTAATCCTACCTTGGTGGTGAATACAATGCGCACGTATAAGTATCCAGGCACGCTGGCCTGAATAAATTCCATCCCACGCATCTCAAGTTTGTCTATTCTCCGGTTATCGTTCTTTCTGCCTCGGCGCTTTACATTCTTTCGAGTCTGGTCACTCATTTGTTACCTACTGTCTTTACTTACTACCACACTCTTAAACCATACACGATTTTATCTGAACGAATTTGAGATCGCAAACTATCAAAATGAAGTCTACACTCATCATCGCCTCCCTCATCGCCGCCGCTCTCAGCGCGCCCACTATCTCGCTCCACTCTCGCCGTCAAGCTGGCGGCAACTTCCAAACCTTCAGCGCTGCGCTTGGTGGCATCGAGGCGACTCCCGTTGTGGACTCAGGAGATGCCAAGCGACCGTTCCAAGTGAAGGGTGACACCTTCGTCAACATCGGTGCTGCGCTACAGAGGAGTTGTGATCAGCAATTCAATGCCTGTGCCAACGCAGCGAATGGTGGTGATGCTACTTTGAGCGTCGGTGCATGCTCTGACCAGAAGAGTACGCATAACTATGATAGTAGAATGAACGATAATATGCTAACGAGATGGTACAGCTCAGTGCGATGCAAGTGCCCAGGCTAGCACAGCAGCTGCGAATGGAAATGCGCAGGCTGGTGGTAACGCAAACGCCAACGGCAATGCAACTGGAAACGCAAATGCGAATGGGAATGGGAATGGAAAGCAGGGTGCCTCAGCTGCTTGCACCAAGAAGAGGTCGAACAAGGCTAAGCTCGGCAACAAGACTAAGCACTGAAGGATGGGGTAGTCTCTCGAATCGAAGCAAAGACTCTAAACTATGGAGAACCACCAAATTTTTCTGGACCTAGCATGAAGGTCAACTCAAATTCTTTGTACGATATACCCAAAACGCACAGTATATGTGCAGCGAAATGAGACAATGTTTATACTCATGGATGGGACAATCCCGACTTACTGAGTGATATTTGGCATACGAACAATTTGAGGAAAGATTCTGCATATTGATCAACGCGTCCGCATTCCTCTACCAACGGTACTTGCCCTTATCTTTGTAGTCAAGCCGAGTATGCTTATGGAAGAAATAGCAGAGCTCCAGGCTGCATTAGGGTCAGAAGCCGTGAACTTGAGTCATGTGACAACTAATTTTCCACTTAGCCTTCTGCTGGCGCTCTCAAGGTATATACAGGCTTGGCGTATATTACCTACGGGCTAGAAATACGTGAGAGCATCCAGGCTCAACTTTTCCGCGCTGTTCGTCTATCTGAGGCTTAGATTTGAAGCCTATAACGCCCGCTGGAAGTCTAATCAAGTTTCATAGACTTCTTTGACAACCCCAGGGGTTTTCGAAGTTGAAGCCAAGGTCTAACACGCTTCTAAGAGTACCTCGTGTAAATATGCTGAGATCTACGTAGGCATATTACCTTTCATACTCCATTAAACTAAACCCAGAGCCTACGAACCAAGTAGTGTAGTCTGTCGAAAGAGCATGGTGGGACTAGTGCGGGGAAATCTTTGATTTTGGCCGATTTCGACAGCCCCGCACATCGCAGATTTTTCCTGCATGAAGAAAATTTCAGGGTCACACGAGGTCAAGCGAATTCTATCTGCTTGAGAATAGAGTTGTTGAGTCAATGATGGCTCAATTTGTGAATGAAATTATTTATTATATATTTCAAAAGTTCTGCATCAAACAAAAACGGCTCGGTGGTGTAGTTGGTTATCACGTCAGTCTAACATTAAGTTAGCGTTCACTGAAGGTCCCGAGTTCAAGCCTCGGCTGAGTCATTCTTTTTGCGTTTCTGCAGTCATTTTGCTCCTTTGTAGAGCATGAACAGGTTGCTGGTTGTGGAGGAGGCGTGGGGCGCGTTCCCGAAATTTCTCAAGCTCCTGCACCTCGACATTTCAAATGCCTCCTATACCTAAAAACTACTAACAGATGAGTGATAGTAAGTAAACAGTAACAATATAGTGAGCGTATAGTCAACTTGTGTTAGATGACCGTAGACAACTACGCGAAGACTGGGTAGTATCAGCTCCGTACCGATAGGTGAGCTCTATTGAAGCCTTTCTTCACATGGTTGGTGACTAGGTGATATTACTGCTTAGCGTGAGCTAACAGATCGCAGGAGGATCTAACCCACTCGAACAACATATTATAGGCACTGGAGGCGATGTGAAATCCGGCCCGAAACGCCTCCATGGTAGCGCCGGATGGAATAGAAGACAGTGTTTCAAACCAACCTGCTTCTTAAGCTCAAAGCGACGACGATGACAGCATCATGGCAGATGCAACAGGAAACCACGTTAAGATTTGAAAAAGATACGGATTTGCAGTTGTTGACGCTGTGATACTGTATACTGATTCTAAAAGATCAGGTATGGTTCCCAAAAGAAGCGATATCAACCAAGCCGAGACCTCAAAAGCGCAAGAAGATCAAATCCAGAAAATCAGTTCCACAAACCCACACAAGAGCAACCTATACTGAATTATCATGATGCAATGCCTGTCTGTAACCACGCCATCATCTTGATGGTTCATCCTTACTTCCCACAAGCTGTGCCAGGATTAGTATCCTGTTCCATCCCAAGAAATCAAGCACGAGTTCCCCCCTTAACTAAAGAGAACGACACCTTGGATACAGATCAAAAGTAAATTCTGTAGAGGGACAGCTAGGCGTTGGATCCATCTTTACCTCAATGCTTGCATATGCTATCTATGGAGGGTATCGTTGATAGTGCTTGACATAGTTAAGCGGCGGTACCAATGTCCAAGTTCAACCAAGGGAGTTTAGATGGTTGTTGATTTTGTTGATTGGGAGGAAAGAAGACCGTACTGTCGAGTACAGATTGAAATTCTCCGAATTTGTCCACCCTGACGCTTGTAATTTGTGTCAGTATGTCCTTGCAATGCCAAGCTGGGGAATGTCATCGTCGCTAATCTGTTATGGATGAGGACCGAAAAACTTAGCGCCGATGTCTTCTTTCGAGCCGCCTCCCACCTCACGGCCAACCAATCTTTCCTCCCACAATAGCCAGAGCCTCATCAGCACCCCTCGCTGAAGACATGGAACTAACTTCTGACCATGACTATCCTCCTTCTTTGCAAAATGCAGATACTTTGCCGACGCCACGAAGTCTCAGATTCGATGGCTGCTTCGATGAGACAGCACAAAGAAGGGCCGCATTGGCCTCGCGCGCGTGCAACAACCACTCACAACAAGCATCATGATGAGACCAAGAGTTACCATCGAGTATGCGTTCGAACAGTGCGCAAAAGTAGCGATCTGCCCGTCGGCCAAGAATCAGGTCGTCGCACCTCTGTTGGAGTACTTGACCAAAACGGGCGCGCTAAACTAGTTTCATACCCGAATGCCTAAATTCGGACCGCTTCTCAAACCTTAAACACCGTTTCTTAAGCCGCCATCCTAGTCCTCCGCTCCGCTCAAGCATTTACAGTTCCACTTATGTGATGCGCTAATTGTTGCGACGGAGGCTTCTCCAGTAGAAGCTCAACGCGCCGAAGACAAAAGCCCTGGGAGGTTCAATGCAGACGAACGCTGTGGAGAACCTCCGCCAAGAGATATGAACTTGCTTGTTCATGCAAGCATGCCTGAGGAAGCAGCGATCGACGCTTATCCGCACAGAAGTTCGCTCGAACCGACCTCTCTATGGACCTCCTGTACTTAGCCATTCTAGATCCACGGGGAAAATATAGGCCTGGGCCTCCAGGCAATACGGATGGCCTCCTTATCGATGTCACCGCCCTAGGCTTGAGTTTGGTTTGGAGAAGAGAAGCACAGATGATTAGGCGCTTCCAGTCGACTATGCCATGGCAATCACTACGTCTATGCAAGATTTTCATAGAAAGGTGGAGCACCTGTTTCCCCGCTCTCCATATACATAGTGCTTCCATCGCGAGGATCTTCCTGAGGATTTGCTCCTGTTGATCCTGCTGACTTGAGAACTCCATGTGCGGCAAGACAGGCTACTCCCTTAGGGCTGGCTTCCCGGCCGCACCAAAGCATAGACCAGTCGTAGGCTCCCTACCGCGGTCACTGACCCACATCATGTTGCAAGCCCTTGCACTTTCTTCCGCGCTTAGCAACGTACACCACGCGTAACAACTCTTGGCTCCGCATCACAAAAGTTTTGAGCCGACATCAAACAGCGGGAGGAGCTTGGCACTGAGCCTCGAATAGCGAAATTCTGCCATGTCTGCCATGCTATGCTTGCGGGCTCTTGGCGCGGCTTCAAAGAAGTTTCAAGCATACTCAAAACAGTGGGCTCATCTTGGCGGGGTTATGATGGTAGTCTCGCGATAGCATGGCTACCGATGCTTGCTAGAGTGCATATAAGAAGATCTTGCATCCACTTTTTAGATCTCTAGTCCGGCCACTCACTTCAATTCTTCACCGATTAAATAATCAGTTCTTTTGTCGCCGGGCGACTCTATCATTTATTCCTTTCGAAAGAAGATCACGTATTCACTCATTGGATTTATTTCCCCATCAATAGCGAATCATCAAATCATCTAATCGAAAGATTTAATCCACCAAAACCGACAAGATGCTTCCTCAACATGTCCTCTTCGCGCTCGTCGCTACCGTCGCTGCCGTCCCACTTAACATCAACTTGGGCGCCTACTCACCGGCCTTGGTAGTCGGTGATGGTGAAATCTCGCTGGGATCGACAGAGTCAGCCTCTGAGCTGATGGCTACGCTCGCCTCGGGCGCTGCGCGGAATGGCAATGGCGAAGGCCAACAACAAGGTCAGCAAGAGCAACAGCAAGCCGAGCAGCCGCAGGGCGAGGGCGAGCAAAATCAAGAACAACCAGCTGAAGGAGAAACAGCTAAACGTGCCCCGAACCTTCGCCGAACTCTCGATGAGCTTCTCGGGAAGCGCGCCCCTGCTGAGCCTAAGATGGCTGCAGTCGAGGCCGCTATGGAATGGATCAAGCGTGATCTTCCCGGTTTCGAAGCAGCTCTTGGTTATGCTCGCGAGGCCATGAAGGACGCTCCCAAGATCGAGCTTGGCACTGAAAACGCTGGTATTGGTATTCTCGTCAACCCCGGTGTCAACGTTCCGCAAGGTTCGGCTGCTGCTGGCACATCAGGCGAGAAGGCGAAGCGTGGCGAGGTCGTCGCTGAGGAAGACGCACCGAAGATGACCCTCGTCGCTATCACTGAAGTCTAAGAGATATACCCATGAAACGTTTGAACTGCTTTCGCAGCTCGAGTCACGAAAGGCACACGCGCATGGGGAAGATTGATAGAGAACTGGTGTTAGACGGCATATTCTGGGTTTCATTGAGTGCGATTTTCTTTCAGTAAACATCGGCAGGATCCTCTCTAAAGCGGACCGGAAGATGAGGAGTTTGATATGAGGGCAATGGTAGGCTGATGCGGGGCCAACATGGACAGTCTAGAAATCAATAAACGACTACGTGATCAATTTTGTCAATCCCCTCAGAACAAGATGCATTCTTGACCTTTCCAAATTACTCAACCAGGTCCAGCGGTGACCTACTTGCATTCTCGCCTACGAGGAGATATTACATTGACACGCTACGCAACCGCCCTTCATCGTCGTCTCAATAATGTAGCATTCGTGAAGGCCGCGTAGTCCTCGCCATACGCCTTTCCAAACCTAGCATGACGTTCAAATGCTGTCCCGATCAAGCTCCAGCCAAGTCTCAGTCAAGTCTCAGCGCCGTCTTATAACTCTTGGCAAGCCTTGAGGTCCTGCGCGGAACATGAAACAAGAAACTGCATGCGGAAGCAGGGGGTGGACAAGCGACCTGATGGGGCGGAAAGTCCTCGCGAGAAACGCTAGGGAATTGACACGCGAGCAATGATTTACCTAGGAGAGGATTTGTGAATTCTTCCTTCCCACTTTCACGATCAGTCTTGAGTCCAAAAGATAATCACGGGTCTCGCACTTATCTCACTAGAAGACTTATGCTACGGAGGTTTTTTATTTCAGACAATGCAAAGCCGCATATGTGTAAGAAACTCATCGAGTAATGATCTAGGCGCCCAGTACGAAGTAAGCTGAGACATGGCTGAGCATCAACTTCGACTCCAGGTGGGGTAAGGTGATCGCCCAGCTTACTCGATACCTCCTCTTCCATACAAAAGAGCACCTCCGCATCGCAACGCCAAGTATGCGCCTCATCAATTGCCCAACACTTCAACTTCATGACTTCTTTGGTAGCGACATTCCGGACTATGCCATTTTATCCCACACGTGGGGTAATGACGAGGTGTCCTTTGCCGACTTCACCCTCAATCAGGCTGCAGCAGCAACCAAAGAAGGGTATCGAAAGATCGCCTTTACATGCAAGCAAACTCTCCAGAATGGAATCGAGTACGCATGGGTCGATACCTGTTGTATCGACAAAAGTTCAAGCGCGGAACTTAGTGAAGCCATTAACTCTATGTTTGCATGGTACAGAGACTCATTTGAATGTTACGCCTACCTCTCAGACGTTGCAAAGACCAGAATGAAAGCAAATTTTCCCGAAATTAAATGGTTCACTCAAGGCTGGACCCTACAAGAGCTGCTCGCACCTGGGTCCATGATATTCTATGATTGAAATTGGGAAAGGCTGGGTTCAAAGGTCGAGCATGCTGACTGGATATCTAGTATAACAGCAATCGACATAAGAGCCTTGTTTATGTCAAACCCTCTGAGGATGATATCCATGCTTTATTCACCTCTCTGGAGGGTGAACCCCAAGAGAATGTTGCATTTAATGTGACAGTCACGGATGGCGAAGGGAATCTATTTCAAGTCGTTATCATGATACAGGAAAAGGTGGTTTACCAGTGGCAAATTGAAATCAACGTCGACGTCGTCCCGCTCTCTACCAGTGCTTGCTGAACAGATGATTCGGGGAAATTCTTCAGAACTCTTGACTTCAGACCGAGGTCTACCGAACCTTAAGAGAAGGAGGAAAGATGACAGAGACGAGCAGGGGAATGTCTCCTCACTCGTCATCTAGTAGGCTTAAAGGCCAAGGGCGTGACAGGGGTACAATTCAATAACATGTACTTGGGCAGGCTGTTATCTTGGAGAAGCTTGAGCTGCATTATGCTGGACGCCAAGGGTAGACGATGCGTTGCGACTAAACGCGTCTGATAGCGCGGTCTTGAAACTTAATGGCCTGATTGTTTCAGAAGGAACCGCGGCCTCAGATGCTTGGCGACGGTTTAGGAAAGATGGCACACGAGCAGTATGGCTGAAGTGTGATTGGACGGACACGCCGCGACTGCATGATTTCAATGCTATTGGACTACCAAATTGGCGGGCGAGTCGCTCCTATCTTGGCAGTAGTAAGAGAACAGAATGTGCAGGTGCCTTCTGTGCCAACTTCTTGACGGATGATGACGGGCTGAATGGCGAGACACTTTGCGTGCTGGCGTACTCCACACCTTAGGTGTTGTAACATGCGCCGTACCTCACAAGAAAGACAGCCTCGGCTTTCAAACTTCGGTCAAAGTTGTATAGCTTAGCTCTCTCGTAGGATTTATTTAGACAATCTTGGTATGTAAATGGCCTACATAAGCCATGGACGTCTACAGCTATGCCGCCGACATGAAAATAACCCATCAGCCATCTGCCTCTGCTTGCCGACGCTTCGTATAATCCTGAACAATTCTCAACTCATCGATGCCACTAGGGGCTACTATCCTCAGCGGCCCCGGAGCGGTATTGGTCGGCGGCGTCTCGATATGTTGATTAATAAGATCCCGCAGGCCATCTAAGCTTGGTCGATTCTCCGGAAGATATCGCAAGCAACGTTTGACGATATCTTTCAACTCTTGGCTGTATCGAAGGGATGCTTCAAACGGTTGTTCGCCTGTTAAGACGTGGCGCTCTAGCTTTTTGTTGCTGTAACTGTGGCCGTTCACTAAATAGCGTCCCTTGGTACCTTGGTCATCAAAGAACGGTTCCTGATGGTATCCGTTCTCTGAGGGTATGTTGAGAATCAGATTCCACATAATCTGACCTAAAGTTTTGTGAGTATTTGGTATATGCGAGAAGATGCAAGACTAATACCTATGCCCCAGACATCCGTGCTGCTATTCAATTTCGGCCATGAGTCTTTGTAACGTTTGTGGTCCATGAAGAGCTCCTGTTCATGGTGTCAGTATGCTATGGGAGAGGTTCGGCGAATCGAACCTGTACAAAGTTTTTCGATAGGCAACGTACTGGTGGATCCCTTTCACCGCCTTGGTCCTCATTTCGTGCTTGCTTACAAAGGATATACGCCGAAGGATTCTCAGCTTCAGTATCTTCCGGCGCTTGTAGCTCGAACCAAGCGTGATCGAAGTCAGCCAGCACCGTCCGTGGCCACTATCTACTATTAGCTACACTCTTAATATTCTTCACCAGATGTGCACTTACTGAGTCTTCGTTATATTCCAGAAAGTGAGTGTTATCTTCTGATCCGGTCGAATTTCGCGGGAAATCGTGGCGATCCACAGCACTTAGTGTCGCGACAGTCCCGATGCCAGTTGCCGGTGGATGCACGAAGACATTCTGAAGGTGCAGGTCACTGTGAACAATTGCCCTCCAGTCCTTACCAGGACCCATATCCACGCCAGCCCCGCGCTCAAGAAACAAGCAGGCGTCGACTAGGTTGCGAAATACCTCCCACAGAAACCATTCAGGTATTACATGTTCTGGCTGCTGGTTGGCTGGGAATGTCTCAGGTGGGTCTGCCGTTCGTGGAATGGGATTTTCAGGCGCAGACCTCCCATCCTTAAGCCCACAATACAAATAACGACGTCGTCTCCACTGCTTAGAGTAGTACTCCAAAGCGTCCATCAGACTACCGTATTCGCAGAGCTCATTATAGAGCCGATGTCGTCTTCCCGGCCAACTCAAGCGGTACCCTTCGTATCGATGGATGGAATTGTGTCCGCCCTGATCACGGATACGTTCTTGTATTGCGATATCCTGGGGAAGTTGATCTCGCCAATTTAACGGATTGACCCATTCTGCGAACTTTACGCTGGCGATATCTTTAACTGCAAGTCTCTGACGTAATTTAGTTGAATTAGCTACACGTAAGGTACATGAGTAGTAGGAAGACTTACTCGGATTATGGTATTGGATTCGTCAACTTTGACCCAAAGACCAACTCGACCTCTTGCTCCACGGCCTAGAGCGCGGATACCATACCAACGATGCTCCTCCTGTTCTTCTCCTGGAAGAAAGATATTGCTTCCCAGCCACTTTACATCGTCCGCATTGAAGTCTGGGAGGGATATATCCATGCTATCGTTGGGGATGGGCCAAAACGCGAAATTTGTCGTGTTGACTGGTGGTTGGCCGGCCCCGATTGGGGACGTTCCTATGGCTACAATATGGCTTTGAGTCAAGCTTGAAGGAGTATGCATGGGACCTGGAGGTAAGGGTACTGGAGGCAAAGCAGCGGGTCCAGGAGGTGCAACCACTTGCCCAGGACCACCGCCTCCAGCGCCCCCAACCCCAGCCAAACCAGCTAACCTCCCATGAGCCCTTGGATGTGGCATCCAATTCTTCGGCACCGTCCCTTGCGGCATAATCCCCAAATCGACATCTGGCAGCACCAACGCCTGCGTAGCCACCAACTGCTCGCAAGCCAGCTGCTCCGCTTGCGTCCTGCTTGCCCAGAGATATGCGAGATTTCTTTTAATCAGAGCTGTCAAGAAACGTAATTAGATATCCTCTTACACGTAATTTGACGCTTGGCGCCAAAATGACTTACGTTCTTTCCATTGCGGATGCCGAGTGCGAAGGGCGATGCGCCATGCACGTTTGTAGTAGCCTTCTGCTGTGAGAAGGGGTGTTGTAAGGGCGTTTGGCTGCGCCATTTCGTTTCTGGTGGTCGAGTTTTGCTGGTCGCGGGATTTGGCTGAAGAAGTTGGGGATATTTTGCGACTTGCTTGAGTGTGTGTTTTGACATAATCATAGTGGATTGTTGATCCCCTACGTGGCAAACAAAGCGCTTGCGCAAATAATTAGAGGGTGAATACGCACTAGGACAAAGGTTAATGGCTGAGCGAACAAAGACGGCTTCGAAATCATCAAACGAAAGACATCTCGCGAGCCACGCGGTTTGGCCAGATCAGATATTATGTACTACTGTAATATACATTTAACCCTTGCCTTTCCTTGCTCGGCAAATTCGCAACAGCAGCAGCTTTGTTCAAGCGCGGGCTCTACATTATTTCTAGAGCCTTTACCTCAGCATGGGTTAACAAAGACACCCGCTCTGTGTCTTTATTTTTATTGCTTGTTTGCTACATTCAGCGCCTCCTCCAGAACCTCCATCCCCGCTTTGTCTCTCTGTTGTCCGCATTACCAATGACCCTTCCAGTAACCTTTTGATCCATTTCATCGAGCTTGTAGTTCTTTAGGAAGAAGGTTAATGGCACGATTGGCGCAGCACAGCATAGTGCACCGATTAGCAGATACCGCATCGTCTCCTGGTACGCGCGATTGATAGCAATACGCGCCAGCGAGCCAGTTGGGTATAGATCGTAATCCGCGGATACTAGGATGGAGCCATAGATGGATGCGTAGTCAGCTACTTGATCAGGTGGGAGGTATTGCTGAAGCTTGGAGGGAATATATGTCGACCAAATTGCGCCGGAGATGGCGGATCCAACGGCTCCGCCGACTTCAAGAAGGGTGAGCCAGACAGTTGTTGCGGCTGCGACTTGTTGATGCGATGCTGAGGCTTGCACACCGAGCTGCACGGGCACGTTGAGGAAGCCGCCGCCAATACCAATGGCGATCTGAGTACCGACGAGCGTTCCAGTGCTTGCATCCTCGGTGCGATAGGCCAGCATCAGGCCCATGCCCATGAGATAAATGAGGGAGCCGAATGTGACGTAGTATTTGTAGTGCGCGGTGTACTTGATGATGAGTGACACGACGATCGACGAGACGGTAGAACTGAACGTGAACACGCGCGTGATGTAACCAGAGGTAGTAACGGACTGACCTTGCACAATCTGGAGGTAAGAGAAGAAGTAGGGGAAGACCGACATGTAGAATGCCACTGTGAGTCGCGTCAGTACGTGTCAAGCGCAAATTAGATCATGGAAACCCACTGAAATAGAAGAATGCAATCAGTGTGCCTGCAACAACGGTCCTGTTCTTGAACAGGTTTGGCGGGAAGAAAGCCTTGGGTGCAAGCTTCTTGCTCGTCTCCCAGGCAGGGAAGACGAACAGACACACAGCGCCAATCACAAGCATGGCAATCATGCTAGGGTTGTTCCATCCGCCGCTTGCTCCGGGGGCCAGTGTGAGGGGTAGCAAGATCAGGGAGATAGCTGTGGCGAGCAGCAACAGCCCGAATACATCCATGTCAAACCACAGATTCTTGACGACTTGGAAGGCGGTGTGTCCACGGAACGGGCTCGGGACCTCCAGTCCCATTTTCTTTGCTCGGCGCTGATTCATAAAGAGACTCACTGCTAGTGGGATAAAGCAAACAGGGAGGATGATAGCCCATATAGCATAACCCCAACGCCAGTCGGTAGTTCTCAGAATTGCATCGCCGACCTCTGGACCAGCCCACGTTGTCCATAGGAAAGGGACGTCGAACAGTGTTGAGAATAGAGCACGATTGAGTAGATCTGTCGTATCTGCAACGAATATCTGCTGCAGGATTTGGAGTCCGTTGAAGCCAGCAGCCCAGAAGATTTGGGCGCTGGCAAATGTTTGGACATTGTGGGAAGCGGCTTGTTGGATGTACCCAATTGTGTAGAAGAAGATGGTGATGCAGAAGGACTCAAGACGTCCGAATACATCAGCAATTTTTCCCATGGGAGGCTTAATCACGGCTATATCGGAGATAAGTAAATGTTTCTCGAGAGCTCTATCTGAACCAAGAAAACTCACCGCTGACGACACCCTGCACAACATAGATTGTTGATATCAGGGAATGAGTTTGGAAGGCGCTGGTAGCAAATGGTGTCAACAACCCTGTGACCTGAATCTCAAGGGATGTAACATTGGCAATGAGGAGGAGCCTGACACGTGACATCAGTTTAGGACTCATACTGGAGTGTCAGGAGGAGTTGAACATACGTGACATATGCAATGATGAGCGACGCTTTAGTCCACGCCTTGCTCACAGCTTCGATGCGCTTGACACCAGCCTGCTTCTCTGAAAAGTCGCTCGCCGTATCATCGCTCAAGTAAGGCTCGTGTTCCAGCGTTGCATCCTTATCGTAGGTGTCAGTCGTTCCATTGTGGCCATTATGGACGACGCCATCATCCGGCCTCATTGAGTTTCTCATATTGGCGCTCCCAGCTTTTGCAATATCGTGAATAATACCCAGAATCACGGTTCTTCCGATGTCCAGAGTCCAAAAATTATCAGCAGGGTCTTACCAGCTTTATCTGATCGACCCTGCACCAGGCTGTACGCAGGTGAACCTTAGCGTTACCACCTCATTGGCACATCTGCACGCCGCCAAGTACAGCCTTTCCATGGCAAACGCATTTTTCTCCCACTCGTCACCGGTGGATACGAGCCCAAGCCCTGCGAGCGGACCAGTGCGATGATCGCGAACCGCGTGTTGGGGCAAATTAGTGCCCTCTTGGACCTCGTGGCGTCCCGAAGGATTGAGGATAAGATGCGATCTAATCAGATGTTCAGATGTTTCTGGGAGTTTTCGCTAGGAAGAAGCGACTTGGCACCAGTTGGTGATGTAGCAAGTTACGTCACGAGCGAAAATCTGGGGGTCAGGCATCCGGGGCTGGGCGTTCGGGCACCCCGAACACATGCCACGACATTGAGAGATTTGTACAAAGATTTTGTCGCAGCGACCCAGACAAGGCTTAGGTCTAGCTACTGCGAGACATTTGTTGATCGGATGCCACCGAGCGCGCAGCTTACGGTGTACATGCTGTAGCATTGTGAATTGCTTATTCTCCTAGTGACACCTTCCTAGATCGCAGGATGGTCATGCTCAAGCCATGCGATACGCGTCCGTGGGCTGACCTTTTCCCACTCTCTGGGATGCCTGGCGCCCAGAGAATTTAGGAATCCCTCTGATGTATTCAGCGATATCGGAAAGCAGAATGGACGTCAGCACGAAGGAAAGGCGCCTGCGAGGCTGCGAATAGCGAATTGAGCAGCGTCGAGAGGCGTGCAGCGAGTCAAGCAGGATGGGGGCGCGCTCAAAGACCATACTACTCCAATATCGCGCGATGTCGGTTTAAGAACCAAGAGCAACCCAAAGATGGATGAAAGATCGACGAGAGTACCAGAAGAGGAACAAGATTGGGAGCCAATGATACGCGAATCGAACCGATCGTTCCGAATACATCCATCACTTTGGTAGAGGCGGCATCATTGCGGCTGAAGGTGCCCTGTCTTCGATTTACGAAGGCGCTACGTGGGTGCAGGGTGGAAGGATTGCTTTGGCGACGCGACTTGGCTTACGTTCAACCTCGTCAATGATCAACACAAAGAAGCTTTTACAGCATGACACCACCCACCATCAACGTTATCAGCACATCGAGATTGATGTGTTGAGGAACAGGAATTGTGGAAATGTGGAAAATGTATTGATGCGGATTACCATTAGTTTACAAGACGAACCTAAAGTGATCTGGCTCACCTCAGATCACTCTTCCAATTACATATAGCATTATAATGCTGCACCTCATGACTCAGTTCACGGCTCGACTTCAGTCTTCTCCCTCAACGCGTCCTCACTCCCGTCCCTTGCATTGCTCCTGCGCACGTCGTCCTGCTCTTGCGCCCGTGCTCCTCCCGCTCCTCCTTCAGGACCGCCCGTCATCTCCTTTTTGATCGCTAACTCGGGGTTTCCAGCTTCAAGCCTTTCCCTCATCTTCCCACTCAACTCCTCTATATTCGGTACTACCCACTTAGAACTCTCCCATGGCTTGACGCCCATAAGATACATTGTATCAATTTCCTCAAGCGTGCGCCCTTGGCCCTCGATAACGAAGAAGTACACGATGAGGCCGCCCAGGACGTTGGTGCCGGCGAAGACATAGCCGTATCGGAAGTCGATGGCGCCGGTGATGAAGGGGGTGAAGAAGGCAAGGAGGAAGTTCCACAGCCAATTTGATGCAGTGGAGAGAGCCATTGCCTTGGCACGGTAGCGCGAGGGGTAGAGTTCGCCGCAAATTGTCCAGATCCTGGCAAACATTAGTCCCACATCCATATTTCTGGAGATGTCAAAACACTTACATTGGGCCCCAGGTGGTAGCAAAACCAAAGATGAAGAAGCAGGCGAAGCATATCATAGCTGTTGCCGCGCTCTCGGTGTTCTCGGGAGTTTCGCGATCAAGCGCGAAGTGACCGACGGAAGCGAAGATCAAAAAGCAGATGAACATCCATATGGAGCCTGCAATAAGGGATTTGCGACGACCGTAGTGCTCCACGATGTAGAGGCCGTAGAAGGTAACACCGAAATTAATCCCGTTCTGCAAAGAACTGTTAGCATTCCAGTGACATAAAATAGGCGGACTGCGGAATAGTCGACTTACCAGAATCATCTGTGTAACGAAAGAGTTCCTGATTCCAGTACCAGCGAAGACCACTGTACCGTAGTAGAAGAAGTAATTGGCACCCGTCAACTGCTGGAACATTTGTAATCCCATACCGATGGCGAGACGGTATGCCATCTTTGGCGCCCTCCACATACCGATCCATTCTTGAATGGCATTACCCTTCTTAGTTTCCGCCTCGAGTTGAACCCTCATCTCCTCGAGCTCAAGCTGGATGTCGTGGTGATTTACCGGAACGCCATATACCCCGGCCATAGTATTTGTTGCTTTGTCGATCTTGCCATGCCGGTAGTTGAATCGCGGTGTCTCGGAAAAGCCCAAGATTCCGACAGCGAGAATGACGGCTGGAACAAAGGATAGACCCAGTGTAATCTGCCAGGAGGCGGCTTTGCCTGATTGATGGCGCTCAGCTGCATAATTGAATACGGCCGCGAGGAAAATTCCAAAGGTGATCATCAGCTGGTACGTTGAGATGAGAGCGCCTCGAATATGTCTGGGAGCTGTTTCTGCCTGTTCCTTGTTAGCATGGTAGCTAATCCAGATTAGGGAAATGCATACCTGATACATGGGCACAAGCAAACTCAATGCGCCCACACCAAGACCAGCGACGAATCGTCCCATCATGATCTGGTACCACTTATTTGTTGCGGAGATTTGCACGATGATACCGACGGAGAAGAGTGCACACCAGAACATGATGCTCTTCTTTCGGCCTATTTTATCTGCAATCGGGGCGGCGACAAGCGCACCAAAGAGGGTACCGATAGACAGCAATGCCACGATCAAACCGGATCGCACGTTGGAGAAGTAATGTACGCCTTCAGAGTTGATTTGTCCGAAGCGGTTGAGGAAGTCTTGCATCCCAAGGAATCCGGAGATTTGACCAGCTAAGCAAAAAAAGTCATTATATGTCTTGTATGCATTTCGTATACGTATACTTACTATCGTAGCCGAAAATAAAGCCACCTGGATAATTGTTAGTCTAAACTCTAGTAGTACCCAGCATCTCCCTTACCCATCGACACCAAGATTCCCATCCAGAATCCCTTCCATGTTAGTCTCGGCAGCGGCGTGGTATCATAACCCGCATGCTCGCCCACCCATCTTGAAGACTGTTCAACAGAGTCTCTATTCCGCCACTGTCGAATCGGATTCGTAAGTTTCATTATGATTGTTGTATCAAGTTCAAGTTTGAAGTTCGAAGTGTCACCTTCGGAACGACATGCAAGGTACGTTATATACTCCCAGTCTGGGGTAGCACCCGGCCACTCGGGGGTTCCATGCTTACTGCATGCCCGTACCCCATGGGCACGAGGTCAGGCAAAGATGACGAAAGGCTCCGAATGGAATCTGCTGGCGATGTGCTGTGGGGCGGATCGTGGCGGAAGAAGTAATCTTCCTTGCAAATATCATCACGCGCCAGGTGAACGTTTGAGAGTCCGCTCCAGACCTTAGCAACTCGTCCGAGAAGATAGCAAGCACGAGATATCCCGAGATCCATGGGTCGTTCGAAAGACGCGTGGTTCTTCAAGTCTTTCGGCTATTCCCGAGTGGGTCTACACGACACAACGTTGTGAGAACAAAGAATAGTCAGTGTCAGTATCATATCATGAACACGGTCATCCGCCTCGGCATAACCTGAACGGGTATCGTGATGTACCACGTCATTGTTAGGGATGAAGTGGCGTTGCTAAGCTTACGGATGGAAGACTTAGCCAATGCGGAAAAGCTTGTTTGCAAGCATCCTGCAGTTCCGCGCTCATCCGATTGCACGCATTCTCCTCTCCAGAACACCAGTAGTAATCAATGCACTCACTGATTCGCTACTTCGATTTTCGAGTTGTCTCTTGCTCAACTGCAGTGTCGTGACTGCGTTGCTGTACACGTTACATCGTGGCGTTGTTGTTGCGGCTCTAGATGAGACTAGTTGTGCAAGAACCCTGTTCTTCGCGCTTCTGGAAATCCGTGCCGACAAAGCTCTCCTGATAAACACAGCTCCCTCCAGATTTTCAAAGATCCACATGTGTCGAATGAGCTTTTATTTTCACAATCTCAACACGACGTTACACTCCTCGCGTGGAACTCGGGCCTTTTCACGAGCATACTGCACCACAGCTCATGACGGCTTCTCGACGAAGTTCGAGGTACTTAGGTCGTAATATTGACCAAAGCGTAGAGCCTGCTTGGAATCGACTGAGTTAGGACTGCGAAAGCACTGCTTGTGCTCGCAATGGAACTGAAGCTTCTCGTAAAGGCGGCCCATTTGTAGGACCGCGTTCCGCAAAACCCAGATTGGAAGGGAATCTTGTTTGTATGGAAAGCGCGGCTCTGTCCAGAAATTCTCAGCGGGATATCCCTAGAGTTTGGATGGTGACGAGAAATGTAGTGGAGGCGAGTGGAAGGTAGGCATTCTTTTGCTGTGCCCTTTGTCGTTCTCATGCGTGGTGTCTCCGTCCGCAAATGGAACAACGCGATGTGCGAGTGCGAGTGCGAGAGCCCGGCACTCTGTCTATACCACCTTGCCCGGCGCACCTTAAGCTCAGCCGTAACCCACAAGCCGTTAGTACCCTACTACAATATCTGACTTGCGGATGTTGAGCTAGTAGACATGCGTTCGGACGGGTAAGTCATATCTTCCCGCCGTGTTGTAACATCCTTACATATCCAAGAACACATGTGGGTCCCATCGACGAATCGGATTAGTGTGGTTAAGAAAGCCCAATACCTCGCGGGACGGATGAGCTTTTTCCGTTGTATGTAATGACGGAGATGGCTGTCAGGACATTTCGTACATGTATCGATCTTTGCCTGATGCCTAACTGAACTCAAATCCGAGGCCAGTGGAGAGGGGAAGTCGACCTAGTGCTTCATAACCCCACACATGACTTGACTTCCACGAATCATCTCCACGTAAAGCCATAAACTGGCTGCTGCGCATGCTTGCTGGCAATAAGAAATACCAATAGATGTGTTCTGGTCGCTGATCAAGCAAGAATTAGGAAACGTCAAATCGGGTAGTTCCAATAGCCATAAGTATTTTACGTACACTCTTCCTGGATATAATGTTGGCCATTTCTCAAAGTCGTCGGACACAGTCCTCTGTTACCCCATGTCAATTCAAGAGGCTTGAATTTCATGCCCAAAGCTGCAGTCGCTTCAACTGATCAATGTGGTTCCGTTATATACAATAGAGGAAGCTTTATATCCAGGCGGGTTCGGATAGACTCGAAATAGGTGAAACATTGAGGGAGGAGCGAAATGGTCTGAAGAGTGCAGACTGTGGGACGTGTTCTTTATGAGATACATCCGGACGGTTTCTCTGAAGTGAGGCTTGGTTGGGTTGTTAGTGAGGAAAGAACGTCTGTAAACTTGCGCATAGATTGCTCGATGTAGCCAATGCGGTGAAGATACTGCGACAGATGGTCCGAGCGTGAGCGAAAGTGAAAGCAGACTTTGTGCATTAAAGTACTCATGTATAGTAACTGGGGGGAGAGCTGTGCGAGCGGCATTGCGTCATGTAGGTTGAGGGTAAGTGCGATACTCAACTGGCAACAGCGCCTGTTTGCGCATAGCTGTGCTTCACATCTCCCTGTTTTGAATTGAGCCTTTGTGGTAGATTGAAATCTTGTACCCTATAGACTGTAACCTTGAACGCCGGAAACGCCTTGCTCTATCTCAGAGATAACCAGTTCCCCCGTGAGCGACTACTAACGTCGCATGAGTGTGAGCATATGCAGTAAAATGGTCGGAAACGCGCTCATTCCTTTTCTTGCGATGCCCTCCACTTCTTGACTCGTTTACGAATATCCGCCTCTGTCTGCTGCATAGGATTGAGTTTCCTGTCCCTCGCCATGCGCCCATAGTCCTCGCCATACTTCCCCACCAGCCTCTCTACCCACTCTTGCTCCCGCTGGCTCTGGCCCCTTGGCGCCTTCCTCGCCCCGTTCAATGCCGCCTCTTCAAGCTGCCTGATGACTGGGTTCTCGGTCTCGCCCTCTCTGCGCTCAGGAACCATGGCGAAGCCATTCCACTCTACCTCATCCTCGCTATCCTCGATCTCATTGAGTGGATCGTTAAGTGGGTTGTCCTTCGTGTCTTGTTGGCCGGTGATGCGCAGGATTGCACCGGTCTCGGGGTCGCGCTCTACTTCGATTTCCTCTGCTTCGATTGTCTCCGGCGCCTTGGAGACGATGTTAAGTGCATCAGCGGTGCTATTAGCGGCGGCATCGGCGCGCGAGGATTTTCCGTCGTTCAGGCCAAGGAGGGCAATCGTCTTCTCGGTACCGCCTGTTGCGTGGTTGAGGCGCGATGTAAGACCGAGACGGCGGTAATTTTGTGAGAGGGTTTCTTTTTGATTCCTACAGAAAATATATTAGCACGGCGGTATGGCACCTTGTTTTGTTGCACAGGTCCCGTACCAATGCTTCGCTATAATTGGGTTCTGGAGAAGCTTCTTCTTGGAGGGGCCCTTCTGGCGCTTCTTCGGTATCGAAGACTTGTTCTTCTTTTTCTGGAGTTCGCGGCCCATGGCGAAGTTTATATGAAGCCTGGAAAGATATCGAAGGTATCAAAGTGTCCTCAGAAGGTGCTGGCTGTTTGGTGGGACTAAAGTCGCAACTTCCCCAAATTTTCGAAAAACAGCCGCACTAGGCTTATCGATAAGGATGGTCGGACTGCCGAAGTCACACAGGCCACCCCATCCGCAACACACACCCCTGAAACACCACAGCTGCCTTGTCAGTCAATATCCGGGGTAAGAGGCAAATTACGCGTCCATCATGGTATCGCGTAGGAACAGGACCTTGTTGTCCTTATCCATCTTCATTGGACTGCTAGCATGGAATGTTGCTGCTGCAGCCGTCAAGGGCGAGACCGGAGCAGCAGTGGGGAGCTTGAGTGTGCATGAGGTCGAGGAGCAATTACAGGTATGCTCTTTATCCAATACTCTTATTGGACCACCTCCCAAGTCTACTAGAAGCTTCATCCCTCTGGCGCGGTGGGGTGAGCTTGGATGAACAGTACCCCAATGTCGCGTGCTCATTCAGGTACTAACACTTCCTTAGGAATGTCCCCTCGTGCAAGCCCTCAACGAGCACAAGGTCGCTAGCAACCCCACCACTTCGTCGGTCACGTCCCAGATCTTCGCCTTCCTCTTCCCTGGCAGCCCTGCAGTTAACGCCCTTCTCGCAACACTCTACATCTCCGGTCCGCCAAACTTCCTTCTCGCGCTATGCCCGCCGAACATCGACCCTTCCTCGCTGTCCGTCATGGTGGCTTTTGCTGTCGGCGGTCTACTGGGCGACACTCTGTTCCATCTGCTGCCAGAGATTTTCTTGGGTGAGGACGAGCATGATAAAGTCAAATTTGTCATGGTCGAGCCGAACAAGAATCTGCTGCTAGGCGTGGCCATCATGGTGGGCTTTGTGACATTCGTAGCCATGGATAAGGGTTTGAGGATTGCAACTGGCGGTGAAGGTGGCCATGATCATTCACACGGGCATTCGCACGAGAAGGCTAGTGTGTCAGCGAACGCGACCGGAGTTGATGTGAACAACTCCAAGGACGCCCTCCGTTCGCGAAGGGCTGCTGCGAACGGCATCACCCCACCTACCACGCCTCTACCTACAGTGACCGATAAGGAGATCAACGCCAGCGTCAAGCTCGGCGGCTACCTAAACCTAATTGCAGACTTCACCCATAACATCACAGACGGCCTCGCCCTGAGCTCCTCCTTCTACGCCTCGCCCACCATAGGCGCGACAACCACTGTTGCTGTCTTCTTCCACGAGATCCCACACGAGGTCGGCGACTTTGCGCTACTCATCCAGTCTGGCTTCAGCAAGCGGGCTGCCATGGGCGCTCAGTTCGTGACCGCTGTAGGTGCTTTCATAGGAACGTGCATTGGCATCGCCGTGCAGGAATTTGGAGGCAACTCGGCTTCAGCTGAGGTCCAAGGTCCGGGGCTAATGGGTACAAGTTTGCAATGGGGAGATATGCTGCTGCCGTTCACCGCGGGCACGTTCCTGTATGTCGGGACAGTTGCCGTCATCCCTGAGCTATTGGAGACGGGGCCAAATAAGGGTCAGGAGCTAAGGAAGACTTTAACGCAATTCACCGCTATGTTCACCGGTGCGGGTATCATGCTTGCGTAAGTGCACCATTTTCTCGCCGTCAACTCTGGCTAACACATGTAGCATCTCGTGGTCCTAGACCTTCTACATGCGCACTTTGGGCTCCAGCTACTGCTCTCCTGGTTGGCCTGCGCTGTCATACATTTATAGAGCTAGAAGCTTTCCTAGCAGCATCTAGCAACTCGATGACCGGGTTGTATACAAGTAGCATCTCTGCGGCGCAACATCATTACGATAGACTACTAGCGTGCGAAGCGCGTGCACGCGTTTGGTTAGGGTTTTGAATGTCCAACAGCATCCTCAGCTACGCAGGTCCAGCTCTCCTTTGTCGCTCGGGAAACGACCAGCATGACTGGTCACCGTAGTAGACGCGGCCTTACAATGACGCCGAAATATGTTTCACGTTTGCATGCTTTACGCGAGCCCACGAACTAAACTAATACCTACCCCAGGATTCGCTTCCTCCTATCCATCCTCTCTGGGAAGCATTGCCCGACGATCGCGGCTTCGATGATATTCAAGCCACACTTTTATAGACGCTTTCGGGACGATTGATATCTCATGAATTAAGTGTACACATAAAGTAATTAATGCGAGAGAAGAAATATGCAAGAAATTTGCCAAGGAGGCGTTACCCAGTCAAACATAATCGCGTTCCAGGTAGGTGTTCGCGTGGCTTTCTGCCTTCAAGTACAGAGGCTGGGGCGCCTAGAATAGAAACAGATCGACAACGTAATGTGCAATGAACCCAAAGGATCCAACTTCCGCACGATCCTTCGCGCCAGCCACTACGTTATTTCCAGGCAACGCTGTGGCTTCGCATTGCCTAGCGGCCATAAGCCATACTTATGAAGTAGAGCCAAAGTTCAGTCAATCCTCATACGAAAGTAGGGCCTCCCACTAACTCCATCGTCCAATTCACTGTTCCGCAAGTATACAATTGGACAACGGCGTAATTCGGGGTTATCGGCTTTTCCATACGAACCGCAGGAGACCAGAGGATCCGTCGAAAATGACCCTATTGGCTATGCTTACATATCTAGTGAGAACATTGTACCGTTCAGGTTAGAGCTGACATCTCAAACCGCTGCAGTGTCGAGCGACAAAGCCACAACATGATACACTTGTAGGGCTCAGCTAGCGCTGCCGCCTTACCGGCTTGACAAGCATGGCGTGGTACGACTAACGGACCGCAGCGCCACTTACTTAGAAGCCTCCCCATCTTTTACTCTCTCAAATCTATCCATCATCATTGCTGGCTATTCGACCTTGCTTTCAGAAAGAGTACTGGGTGTTGTGGGCAAGTCCAGCGTTCCACCACTTACGTGAGAAGACAAGTGCGGCTGAGACCTTGCATGCGAGAGAAGGACCATAACTCGGCTGTGTCCCCGCACTTGAATTGCACAACATCCGCGACAAACATTCGACGCTGGAGAAAGAGAGAAGAAGGAGCTAAGAGACGAAGAGAAATGGGACAACAGTCCGAAATGCGCCCCATGGTCAGGTACACACCACGCTGCCGCCCCATCCTCACCGCGTTACTCATCATCCTCTGCGTACCGGTCTTCTTCTACCATCTCGTACCATCATTCACTCACGCTACCGACAACGTTCTGTCGAGACTCTCATCTCATATCTTCGGTCAAACATCAAGAAGCGAGTTCTGCACTGTGGACATCGGAGATGCGCACTGCTGCAAGCTGTATCTGGACGCCACACCTTGCATCGATGAGTGCAGAAAACAATACCTCGATCGAGAGACGTTGACCCTAACGCTTGAGTACGACCAATGTGCCGACCAGTGCTTGATCAAGTACAACGACAAGTGTAAGAGGGCTGAGAACGGGAATCCTTTGTCGGGTAGTTTGCGCAACTCTTGAGCCGCCTTCTGGTAGTCCTATCTATACATTCACTATACCACTTCATCTTCCACGATCCAAACGCCGCACGATTATCACATATTGTATTTGGCCCTCGCAGAGGGGGTGGTTGGACGAGCCGAGCCGAGCCAAGATTAATGCGCATGCACGGCCGGGTCTGTCGGCACGGTGCGTGCATAGCGCTTCCGAACTTCCATGAAATACGACAGCACTCCAAGTTAGAGCTGGGGCTGAGGCAACTGCGCACCATGCCTTTATCGCACCGGCTACTGGGATGAAACGGGAGGACTAAAGGACTCGGACAAGAGCTCGTTGTTTTGACAATACATGACTAAGCTTTGCTGTAGAAAATGCTCGACCGCTCTGGATCGTCGTCGAAAGCTCTTCTCTACCCGTCACATTAGATCTGGTGGAGGATAATCAAAGAAGAGGAAGACGTGGCGCACGCAGAATGAAAGCTGATGAAATGGAGAAGCAGCGGACTGAAACGACGGGACTATGACTGCATTTGGAGATTTGGGTAGATGATATTGGCGGATCTAGTTGCGGATCTACAGCCGCTATCAAGAACTGTTTCTGACAAGTTATTATCAGCTTTTACATGTGTGGAACTTCGATCGATGCCTAGAGCGATGTTCTCGCCTCCCCGTGATAGCCCAAGGTCACTCTGCTGGCTCGTACTTTCCCCCGTGCTTGCCTAATTGGATCAAGTGAACTTGATCGCCCGTCTCGCGAGGTTCCCCGCCAGCTCCGGGCGAAACACGTTCACTCGACGTCCGCATACTTCCTTGACGCCCGGCTCTATAAGAGACTTCGACTGCTCCGTCATTTCAGCTTAGATCAGCGCCATTCTCAACTGCATAATTCAACCTCATGGTTCAAGCTATCGGCGCACGAGAGCTCCGCGCTCTGGGTCTGCGAAGCTCGAGTGAGCGCCGACAAGATACATCAACTCCTAGAGAAGTTTTGGTAACTGCGAGCGCTCCACCTGCCGATGTCACAGAGACGCGGAATCAGCGAACCACGGGGACTGCACACACTGATAACGCTCGACCACAAGTGGGCCACCGCACTGAAGCGCAGCAGTTAGCCTTGTCCGAGATACGAATCATCTATGAAGTACAGCCTGTCAACACTCCCGAAGTTCAGGCTACTGAAGGCGCTCCCGGAAACGTCGTCGATACTAGCCAGCGAGAATGCTCTGTCTGCATGGATACCCATGCTCTGGCTGACTTCCCTCGTCTGCATGATTGTACGCACGACCCTGATGTTTGCCGCAACTGTTTCGCAGAGTGGTTGAGCAGTGAAGTGGGAAGTGCTGCAATCGATCGTATCGGATGCCCATCTTCACGATGTCATGTTCTGTTCTCCCACGATGATGTCCGCACGTACGCGGCCGCGGATGTCTTCGAGTGGTAGGTCAATTCACATACATTACCCTTTCGCCAGAACTAACGTCGCCAGTTATGATCAGCTAATCTTCCAAGGCTTCCTCCGCCACGATCCTAACTTCCGATATTGCCTTCGACCTGGGTGCCCTCATGGACAAATTCACGATAGCGGAGCAGAGGGAAACAATATCTTCAGCTGCAATGCTTGCGACTTTCGTGTGTGCACCGCGCATGACGCGCCCATGCACTATGGCGAGACATGTGAACAGTACAACGAGCGCATGCGCCTGGAACGATTACCCGTTTCAGAGCAAGAGCAAGCGAGTCGGGCTACAATCGAGAAATCCTCCAAAAAGTGTCCTGGTCCGGGCTGCGCTTACAGTATCCAGAAAGACAACGGATGTGACCACATGACATGTAAGTTGTTCTGTCATGAGATTCAAATTTGTATTAGAACTGACCAACTCTCGAAGGTAGTCAATGCGGCTTTGAGTTCTGCTACGAATGCGCGGCCCCATACAATGGCGAAGGAGGCATCAATATGGTTGGGAATGGTGCACATGCACCAAGCTGTCGACATCACACAGATAACCTAACCGCCGGACCAGTGCCTTACAAGTGGAAAGGCTTCTATATGCCCCACTTATCAGGTCCGACCAGCTCGTTCCATGCGACCAAGCGAAAGTCAATAGCGTCGACGAGGGACGCAGAGGATGAACCTAAAAAAAAAGCGAAAGTTAACAGCGTCGACGAGGGTGGGAGGGGATAAACCTAGAAAGAAGTATACCAAAAAAACCAAAATCTCAAATGAGGAGAGTGCGAATGGATCAACGAGCGATGCACCCCCCAAGATCCCTGGAAAGGCACCACCTGGAACAACACAGCAGCGCAAGCCTAGCATCGATCAACCCATTGTAAATCATGATCCTCGTGAGCCTTTAGTTCCCTCAACTTCTGGCTCAGATCTTGCGGGAATCTACGAACCATCTGAAATGCGCGACAAAGCACCCAACGATTCCTTCGAGATCAATCGGGAAGATTATTTTGCAAGCGATGGCGAATAGGTCGAGAGGGAAAGATATCTATTGGAGGAGTACTTGGCAACTCAGCTAGGCGAGCTGGACGAAGACGACCTTTTTAACTAGAGCTGGGATTTTATGCAGTAAGCTGCGGACTCATAAAGCCCGATCATACTACTCTACCATCTTAGGGTTTGTTTGACCACTCTAGGATTCGCGACATGAAGTAGGATGTCGACTATCTGCGCTCATGAGGTCAGTGCCGTCTTTATGACGCCCGTTCGACTCACCTTCGACATGAGTCGCTTTTGGCTCTTGGAGAAGGAGTCATTAAGTAGTCTAAAGTAGTCTTTATAACCACATCGCTTCCATTTCCCAATCCTGATTTTAACTACACTCTACGACCAAAACTATCACAAAACGTGCCCACTTTCTTTCAAACCATTAAATTACAATCCTTCAAGACTAACGCTCTACTTCAACAACCATTCATAATGCGCTCCCAAGATAAACCTCATGACACGCAAGACGAGACAAAATGGTACGAAACACCGAAAGGCAAGAGGGTCATTGAAGAGCAAAGGATTCGAAACAGAGACGCCAGTTGGGACCATGTCCAGAGAGCAAAATCGAACTCCGAGTCCACAGCTGCGAATGACGGCTCTGCGCAACGGAAAGAGGTCAAGCAGGATAATGTTAAAGAACGTGATAATGTGACTATGCTTGGGACGGAGCGACCATGGGCGGAGACTGTGGATACTCCAGCGACCATGCAGAAGGATGGAGGAGGGGAAGCGGAGACGTAGATTTGGGTGATGTAGTGACACCCATCACAAGCCGATAGAATAGGAGGTCAATGTACCTAATATATAAAATATTGAATTACGTTTGGTAGTTCGAGCGAAATACCTCCTTGTAGATGTATTACCATTAGCGTGCTACATTCAGTACTTCCAGTAGATGCGATGAAGACGAAGATAGCTCCCATTCACTATGGAGACACTAATGGGCAAAACGACAGATTCATATGAACATAAATTGGAGCCGATCGGTCTACCCAATGTTAGCGTCTTCCTGTAAACTTCAACACCAAAAGCATGACTGGTTGTTGGAATAATTCTCATAATGGCTTGATGAGTACTTTCGCAAATCTAATAAACGGGAAGGTGTACCATAAGAAGCGTGCGCTAGATTTGGGTTGTATGTCGCTACTTATAAGTTTGAACCTATGATCGTTATGTGTAATCCAGCCGAGGCGACACAATGACAGATCTCCGTACTCGCCATCTTCAGAGTCAAGGTATCATTGCGTGGAGTTCTTTGGGCACACCCTTGACGCATCTTCTGATTGACTTCTCTGCAATTCAATAGTCATTGAGTTGTATAAGAGGACAAGGTCGAAATCCTCCTTTAGCATTTCACATATCTATGATATAGGGCATCTTCTGATACAATTCTTTTTAAAAGCTGCTATTCTTTGATATCATTCAAGACACCACTTGGATTCAACATGACTTCAAATGATGCTAGCAAAAGCCATCATTATTCAATATATCGACCAGATAGCGAGGCTGCGACCGAAGGACAGAAGATCTATTCTGCACCAACAGGATACGAAGGCATCCCAACCGGAACAGGGAAAGCTTCCAGCAGCGTAGCCGGGAGTGATGGGAGTGCTGCCGAAACAAAAGACACCGAGGACCTTATATCGAAAAGAGAAGCCGAATGGGGAGGTACCATCCCGGCAGTGAAAATAACAACAGCTTCCAGCGTGGCTGCGACGGAAGGGAGCGATACCAATCCAAGAGCCGCCGAGGATATTGGGAAAGATTATCTTAAACCAGGCGGGAAGATTCGAGCCAAGTTATATCCGCTAGGGCAGGCACCTAAGGGTGTGGAGACGTGCCCAGCTACGCTGAAGTATAAGGACAAGAAGAAGGACGGTGAAGGCAATTGAATTAGATGTAGTGCGATCCCCGTGATGGTTGATGGTTAGTCATAGCAACCACGTATTGATTTAAGGGATTTTAATATAGAACCGTAGAGGTATGAGTCTAATCCATCCACCTTAGTGTAACCATAGTTGCTCAAGGCCCCTGCGTTGTATGAGTTGAAATACTCTCAACATATTCATCTATGGCGGGAATATTCTGACGCCTGTATGACTATAATTACTTAGTCTAGCTTTGAAGTAATCCTCAGTTGCAGGTTAGTACTGCAGTATTTTGCTATGAATCGTTACTGGTTCAGTTTATGTGATGACCCTACGAGGCACTGTGTCCTTTGTCACTCGACCCGAGCATACGACTTGATTATGTCACGAGTGTAGCTGACGTTGACTCAAATCGATGTTGGCTTACATATCTATGAGAAATTTTGAGCTAAAAACACATTGTGAGTCGGTTCTTGTTGTAATCCAAGCAATAGTTTCTCGTGACGCCCAGACGTCATTGCCGCTTCCTACCTTCCAGTTGAACAGCAACTTCGCGTTTCGAAAAGACGACGAGATAGATCGGAATGATTTCCAGTGAGCACAACCTCAAGCCTTCTGACAACAACAGGCGGGCTGGCAAATATAGAAGGCACTCACTATCGATAGGCTAAAAGGTGGCGGGTAACTACGCGCTGCACCACCTTCCCTGTGGCACAGCCGTTTCATCACGTTGCAACCCAGAATTTTGAAATATCTTACAACTGAATTGGTATGATTTCGCGATAGCATGCTTTGACTCTTGCTGCTTACGTGTCCGAGCCTCGACGCCCTGGACTCTGCCCGAACACGCTAGCGCTGACCTGTAGTGTTGGAGTATCACAACGTTTTATTCGCTGCAATTTCAAGGACCCCTGTGGTACCAACTGTTGTCGTGCAGCATGCAGGCAGGAGCAATAAGAGAAAATCATCTCTAGTTTTCGCCCCGAATTAGTGGGGGCCTAAACCTATAATATAGTGTCGAACGCGTTCGTGTCTTTGCCGTCAATCATTCCGAGAGTACAGAAGCATAATTGTCTACGCGATGGGAAGTATCGTCGAATCTCCCGACCTTAACATCGCGCAAGCGCTTGCGAAGCATGGTGTGGACGTTGAGAGCTTCTCCAAGGACGGTAGTAGCACTCCGGTGAGTACAACGAGCCGTGTGGCACGGTCAACGTTCGACTAGGAAATTGACAGTCAACAGGTGTCCATCTTGAGCGCCCTCTACCCCAATCAAATTATCAACACCGCCTCCGATACCGAGATCTGGCGGAAACAATTCTTCTCTCGTCACCAGCATGCAGCAAAGCCCTCACTTGTCTTCCAACCAAGTTCTTCCAAAGAAGTCGCCATCGCACTACTCTTGTGTCGACAGAAGAATGCAAAATTTGCTGTGAAGAGTGGTGGGCATGCGGCGATGAAAGGCGCATCTAGCTCTCATGAAGGAGTTGTCATTGACCTGAAGAACTTGGATGGACTGGAGTTGAATGAGGACAAGAGCATTGTGAGACTTGGCGCCGGAAACAGGTGGGAACGTGTGTTCGAGGAATTAGCAAAAGATGGGCTTGCTGTTGCTGGCGGACGAGCAGGCGATGTTGGTGTCGGAGGATACTCGCTCGGTGGTAAGCAGGCTTCTGGTTTGAACATCTGATCTCTAGTACTGACAGTCTTCAGGCGGCATCTCCTTCTTTGCTTCTGCTAGAGGATGGGCATGCGATAACATTCGCAACTTCGAGTTCGTCACCGCAAGTGGAGACATCCTCGACGTGAACTACAAATCCTATCCAGATCTCTTCTGGGCACTTCGTGGTGGCGGTTCAAACTTTGGTATCGTAACCCGCTTTGACTATGAAACCTTTCCTCAGGGCGACATCTACGCTGGCAGCCTCTTGTTTGAGTACGAGCACAAGGTGGAGGTGGTCAAAGCGTTCACCAGCTTCGCATACAACTCGGATCCAAAGTCAGCCACATGGCTCACCGTTGCGATTCACGAGGGCAAGAAGCTCTTTTCGGCATTGGCAATGTACGCAGAACCGACAGCGGAGTTCGATGTCATGAAGGCGTATGGTGCTATTCCTTCTCCCTATGGAAGCCAGAAGGTACGCAGCATGGCGAATATGGTGCGCGAGATTATCGACGTCCAAGCGAAGGAGCACCGACAGAATTACTGGAACCATACGTTCAGATTCGACGCCGACTTCGTTGACTGGCTGGTCGAAATGTACTACGAGGAATTTGGCCCATATGATGGCAAGTACGAGAGTAAGCAGGCGTCAGTAATAGTCATGCAGTACTACACAAAGGAATCAGTTCAGCATATGCAGCGCGAGGGCGGTAACTGTTTACCGCTAAAGGAAGATGAAGCGCCGTATATGAACATCTTGATACCGACCGCATGGATGCACGAGAAGGACGATGACTTGGTGCTCGGTATCTCGAGAAAGATAATGAACAGGGCTGTTGAAGAGGGGAAGAGACGGGGATTGTTTGTGGATTTCATATACATGAACTACGGGAGCGTATACCAAGATGTGATGAAAGGATACGGAAAGGAGAATTATGACAAGCTGAAAGAGGTAGCCGCGAAGTATGACCCAGAGGGTGTCTTCCAGACTCTGATGCCTGGGTACTTCAAATTTGGCGGTGCGCCAGCATGAGTCGACCAACACCTACGTATCAAAATTCCAGCAGGACGCCGTGTCTTCCGTTTCCGTCAACATGATCATCATGTACATTCTCGTGAACACCTTCTTCGTGCCTTGCTGCGCTTGGGAGCAGCTCGTACTAGCGCCTGATCATCTGTTGTTTTGGGTTCATCCGGTATTGTCGCTTCATCAATGGTAGGTCACTGTTGGGATTTACTTGCTTGCAAATCTATGCTTCTCTGTCTTTCCTCATATGAAGCGTGAAGCCACAGCCACATTAGAGTACTAGTGATCTGAGCTATGAAGAATCAGTATTAGTGATGTGATCAGCCTTTTGAGTATTTCGTTGTGGCTTATACCATTAGTCCATACTCTATGAAGCTCTTCGATACGTTCTCTGGATGCAGCCTTGAAGTAATCTCTTCCCTCTTTGTATCTTGCTTTACCGGATCTTGCTTTTGGAGGCAGATTGGAATCTTCGTGGTGGTTCTTTACTCTCCAACTCTAACGCCAACGAAGTTCACGACAATCAGCGGTACATCCTTCTTAAAATCCTTGCTGGTTGAAAAGTAGGGCTTGACCGTTGTAAACTCTTCGGTTTTTGTGCCTCTAAGAAATCACAAAGAGATGCGGGAAAGTACCGCTTGTATCATTCTTTGTTTTGTGAAGCCTCTCGGCTCAATATAACAACAAAAGCAGCTCTTTTGTGATCGTCCAGATCGATCGTATCTGGGATCATCTTACGCTCCTTACGATATCAAGGCTGAAAGAACCACCATACGCCAGTGGACTGCCACGCTTGAAGCGATGAACGGAGACTTACTGCCGCACAAATCGACCAACGTGGACATATGGTAAGCTCGCTCACATGCACAGCCCGAGCACTCGCTTACAATTTTTAGATGATGTCAAATGGACTGCTTTGGCCATATGGCATGAGGACAGCAGAGCACGAGATTATTACAATGCGTGCGTCCGGAAGAAGCGAGAGGACCTTCTACGGACTTCTGATGTTATACCCGCGCTTCCGTATAATCAACAGGATGTTTATCATGAACGAGCAAGCAAGGTACTTTCACCCCAACGAACTGCTTTAGGCTTTCCGATACCTCCACTGCCGCCGCTACCCCTGGGGACGAGCGTTCCACTGTCAGCATCTCCTCCATCACGGCCGACAAATCAGTATCCCTTTGGCTTCTGAACTCTGCTGCCATAGGATCAGGAGCCAGCGGATTTGACGCTCAGCTCAAACGTCAAAGACATAATAGGGACGGAGACGCCAGAGAAGAGCAATCAATGAATGTCGAATGATTTAGATATGTGGCTTGTGGGAGATGAGGCCCTGGGGAAGGGAGGGAAGTCATTGGGTGGAGGTCCCTTTCGCTGCGCTGGACTTTGGTGCGAGGTCGATATGGTTGACAAGTTAATTCTTTATCTTCTTCAATCGGCAACTTGTGTAAGCAGTACTTAAGTTATAGAATCTTTAGCTCATCTGTTTTACGTAAGAGTTATGGTGCATTTCTTATAACAGGGTAACAGTAATACTTCCCCATTCATAAGTCCATGCACGTAAGAGTGACCAATGTATGTGAAATGTAAACCAGTTTTCCGAACAACGAACAAAAGCTTCATACCGTGAAACATGCAGATCCAGTCTCCAATTTCTGCTTCCTCCGGTACACCACCAAAGTAGCCTTGTTGCGTCAGACATAGACGACGATAGCGTGACCTCCGTCGAACAGCGCCAACAAACTCTGTTGCCATGTATTTCTGGATGGAAGAACTGCTCTCGGAAAAGTTATGATGAGCCTCAAAGTATTGACCGTAATCCTCGTCAGCCTTGTCTTCGTCGAGAGTGATATTACCAATCATTGTTCTCCATAAGACGCTGGAGATATCTTCACCTGTTGGGTATGGCTCAGCTTTACGAACAAACTCCAGTTGCTCTTTGAGCCATGCGTCTTGTCCTGGAGCTCCGATGAATGCGTAGGATTGGCCGATAGGATCAGTTTGTTCGCCAATTTGGTCAATAAGGCACCCCGCAATCTCCAGCTTTGCCATAGATCTCACTCGAAATTCAGGGATGGTAGAACCGCAAGCCAGGTATATGAGGTCCATTGCTAATCCTTGACTTGCAACTTGCCATGTAGACCAATCTGGAACCCAAGATGGCAGTTTGAGAGTTTTCTTTCCAAAGATGCTGTAGAGGATATGCAGACCTGATGAACTCGAGAGAATTAGAGTTGCAACCATTGTAAATAGTCGCTCAGCTGTGAACCCATAATCCACCGGTATATTGACGGCCTGGTTGTCACCCAAAAGACCGTAAAGAGAGTATATCTTGTCTTTTGGGTCTGTGGCTTGGAATGGATGGAACATTGTTAGCAAATCCAAGAAGGACAATTGTATCTTGTCCAAGAATATCCACCGTCGCAACTGCCACAATTTGATGAGACACTCTCTTCGATCCTGTGTATCCTCCGCCGCATTAGGCACCAGAAATGCCGGCAAGGATCGCTCGAAGCATAGCTGTACAATAGTAGGAAGGATAAACCAGTCCATCGTCCTTCGTCCGCACAACATTATGAGATTTTGGTTAAGAAGAAATTCCTGAGCACACCACGATCGCGTGGACCATCCCCTCAGAATCAATTTCTTCAAAGCCAAGTACCGTGGGTCGGAAAATGGTGGAAGTCCAAGATCCACAGGATCATTCTCGGAATCTGGATTCGATATTTCACCAGATTCATATTGGCGCAACAGCTCATACGCAAAATCGATTGCAATGGCGCTTCCGTCTTTTTCCGGACCAATGTAAGTCAAAACTCGATATGCTTTGGAGTAGATGACGCCCATTATCGAGACTTGTTTTTGTCGTTCCTCAGTATCATCTTGGTGAATGCATATGCCGTCTGCCCACACGAGTCTGGGCCATTTCTCGTACCGGAGATCTTGAAGGGCGTTATACAAAGACCTCGTTATAGGTATGTTTGTGCCATTTGTCATAAGGATGGTGCATTCTTTCTGTGGGTCACCCCATTCATATGAAAGCGCCTCATACGAGGGGCAATTGTTGAGATCCACGTGATGTAGCTGACCATAAAGAGGTGACGAGTTTGTGCCAGGAATAAGCTGTAGCATACGAGTCTGGTAGTGCGAGACTAAAGGGGAATAGCGATAATGATTATCCATTTGACATGTTACCATGGTAAGGTCAGAGGTACGATTTTACAGCCAACTGAATATTTGCTTGGCAAAAAAAGCGGGGTAAAAGTTAAATCACATGACGAAATGACGAAAGCGCCTCTAAATTAACCTCTCAGTCCTGATTTACAGTTTGTTGTATATAGAGAGCTAAAAGTCGATTACAGAGACTTCTCGGCACGCAGATAGACGTTACGTCTTCGAACATGCGCGGACTTAAGTATGCGTCTGAGCACCAGTTCCTGCGCGGAACACCGGGAAATTGAACAGGGCTCGGAGAAAAGACTCATGTATGGAGTATATGGGCACTGATCTGGATGTTAGATGTTAGTTGCTGTTGCAAACACGCACGTCAAAGATGGTCCACGTCGCGAAGTCCGAATGGATCGTGGTTCCACCTGGAACGAGTGTTGCGCAGGTTCGCGAGACTTTGGAAGGATGGACGAGCCGGGTGTAAATCTTCCACTCACCGGTATATTACAGCCTGCGTTTAAGTGATACTCCGATGAGTTGAAGAACCTCGTTGCGAGATGCCTGAATTGGGAGCCGATTCATAGACCCGGACTACACGACATTAGGCGGGAGATTAACGAGTTACTTGAAAACAATCTAGTGATTAAAGATGATAGGAATACTGAACATTTGCGCAGGATTGCGTTGGAGGATGGGTTGAAGATCAACGACATGTTTCAGGCGAAGAGGGAGCCTGCTTAGCGTATCATTGTCTCACCAGGCGCAGCCTCCTCGCGGCCTCGCATCTCTGATCGATGTGATAGTTCTACCATAGCCTAATCGACTCAATGTGACTTATGTAGAGAGAAGTATGAACAAGATATGTAGCTGCCGAACATGGTCTTCCGATATTACTTTTGCAACCTTGTCAGGAGCAACACCAAAGTTTTTGTCTATACAGCCAAATCGATCTTTGCAGCGTGTATATTGCATGTAGATGGGTCATAAAGTGACGTGGTGATATGTTGTGGAAACATGACGTTCATGGTCATTGGTGTCGTGGGCCTGGTCACCTTGAACATCAGCAGCGTCATCTATGTTCAACGGCAGTTTGGAGTTACCGCCTAGGGAAAGTTTCGGATCAGATGCACGTGTTTCTCCGCCCGTGCATAAGTTCGGGTGGTGCATGCATACAGTCCTGGACAAGAGAAGGCTGAGCAAGCACTCCGCCTTCCTGCAGTGGAACCCCACCAAAACCGGTAGGCACCCACTTTAACACCGAATACAGCTTCCACGGTCAGTCGCGCAACATTGCCGATCTCTGACCGATGATATTGATAGCTGGGACCTTTCCGACGACTATGCCGACTTCAAGCTTGGACGGCCTTTCCCTCCGACGAAGCAGAGGCCTTGATGGCTCTTGTGGTTGAAGCTCGCGCGTCTCGTGATGGCACATGCGGTAGTTCCAAGGGCTACACATGTCTCGGTTCTACATACGGTGACTGTTGCAGATAATCTTAAGTGAACTATGAGAAGGTCTTCTTGCTAACGGACAGATAGTCAGTGTGGATGGTGTGGGAAGACGAGCGACTACTGTGGTACGGGCTGTAACTACAACGGATACGGACAGAAATCGAAATGGGAAATAACGCCTAAGAGAGCAGTCAAAAGATCTGTCCGTTCTTCTTTCCCCAATATTCTCAATTCCTCCTCCCTCCGCAACCCTTGACAAGCTTGCCCTCTCCCTCGCAAGCCCCATTGACACAATCGGTCGCATTCGGCGTGCCCAACGACCCAAAATTATACAGAAAAGCCGCAGAGTTAAACTCACTTTGCGCACTCTGCACCAACCTGGATTCTAGGTCGATAAAAAGCCAGTCAATGCCGCCAACAGCAGATGGTTGAACGCGGCCGCCGAAAAGGCGGTACCGGAAGATGATGGTGTCGCAGGTGTGCGTGTACAGATTGAGGGTCACTTTGTAAGCCGGACCGAGGGCTTGGTCGGAGTGCAGAGCTGCTATGAGGGCACTGCGGGAGGTGAAGGTCTGTGTACCCGGCTTCAGGGCGAACGAATTAGAACGCGCTTTCAAGAATATACAGCGAGAAGAAGAATTTGTGTCATGAATGCTTGGGGTGCATTCTCATACTTACAGGTAATCGTAGGAAGAAGCTCAGGCTGTCTGATTCATACTTGAAGTCTTCGGCAAATGTCTTATTGACACTTGCTTCATCAATAACTTCGAAATTATTGAGGTAGCGGTCGATGATATCCCGGGACTCGCGGTCACTTAGGCATTTTCCATCGTGGTTGCGGTGATTCGATCCTGGAAAAGGACCTGGTTCGGAGAATGCTGAGGTGAAAAGCGGTAGGATGGTAAAAAGGAGGACCGTCGCGAAGAGAGAAATACTGTGCATGGTGTAGTGGCCGTGTGCTGTTAGCCTTTCGGAATGCAGAATTGAGGAGGCTGAGAAGTGCAATCCTTCTATCTTGTATTGTATTGAGAGCTGGCTAGATGAATTTGCCCTAGGTCTCAGCACCAGTTCCTACATTGGTGGTGGCAAGATGTGCTTTACGTATGAACATCCTCAAAGTGCGTCAGAGCTGAAGAAGATCATGCGCCGTTAGAGTATTTAATCTTCTAGACCTTCAGCCAACTTCGTCTCCAAGTCTATTTTACTGGTCCCTCAACGATCAATGCTTGTAGTATGTAAGCCTTTGCTTGGTAGACCTCATGCAGTATAGTATGGCATAGGGCTGACGAACAATTGTTGTCGATAAGCGAGACGGCTGACTGCCCAACATGCAACAGTCGCGCTACCCACCGTTCGGTGTCTACTTGATCGTCTGGATCCCTGCCTCCGGTCGATGGAGGTCGGAGAAAGCCCTGGGTGTTCTATAGTTCGGTCATCTATCTACCAATGGGGCGAATTTGTATGGAATCACCTAGCAGTAGCTGAGGTCAGGTAAAAACAGACTGATTAGAACTTGACACGAGAGAGCCGTCACTGTCGCGCTTCATGGAGACCTTCGAACACTCTCCTCGTGCGTCTACCTAAGAAGGTTGAGTCCAAGACGGTGACTACCCCATGACGCAGTTTCTGTGGCTGTTAAAACAAAAGTAAAAATGAGAAAGCTAGTAAAGGCTGAATGAAGGCGCTCGCTCGCTTTGGCCTAGAACGATACACTACTGCACCCCGCCTTTTAGCATACTTGCTCAAGGCGGCCAAGAAACATGGCTTGCAAATAAGCGTTCTGGACACAACGATGAGTCTATCCGAGCAGCTGTACTACCTCGTACATGTCAATCTGTGCGGTTTATTCGCATCTAATTGTTGTGTATCCCAATCACACGTACCTGGCGTCCTTGGCAAGATCGAACAAAGAGGAGGTACGCAGGATGATGGTTTGGTAGCACCTGTCACTGCTTGTTAATATGCTTTTGCATCTCCTTTCTCTCCTTCCCTGATCAGTTTCATTACCACGAATCTACAGCATTGACCTCCATAAGGCTACTTGAACCCATCCTTACACTCTCTCAAGCATTCAATCATTCGTGTTTACTTTGCAAATGATCTATTCAAGCAAGTATGTTATCAAAGCAGGCATATAGTGTGGTTGGGCAAAGTTCGGATATTCTAGTGGAAAAAGCTATTGCAACTTATCCGGTAACAGTCTACCAATACGGCGGACTGTTAAGTGGTGAGTTGCAACAGCTTTCGAACTCGAGGAATATTCCAGAGCGTCGATATAACATGGTATTTCTCTACTAGAACAAATCAAATCATGCCTATAGTGCCTTGAGGAAACGCTGGCGTAGCATACTTCTAGAAGAAGTTATTGCAACCTACCCTGTGAGAGCCTAACAGGCGCTATATGTCACCTCTGTGGTACGAATCATCGTGCCAGATGAGCGGTGCGCTGGGGAAAGACGTGAATAATGCAGGAAGTGGACAGCACTGTGGAAGCAAAAGTATAGATCAAATTTAGAGAATACATATAATACCATAACTCCGGAGTTCGTTGATGTAACAATCTGGTACCTTGAACAAAAGGAAATAGTTTGATATGAATGTTCCTCCACCACCGACGATAGCTCGACCTGAATGTGTGTAGGACACTTCCAAGCCAAGTACCGTGACTACCACCTGTAATAAGCTTTGCTCGTTGAGCTCCTATCGCATTTCTACAACCTATGCATAGCATATGGTGCTCTGATACGGTTTGGTCGGATAGCCCTGCGAGTCTGGTCGCTGTGGAGGATCGGCTAGAGTTGTGATGTTGCTCTGATATGGCTTAGTAGGATACCCTTGCGAGCCCGGACGTTGAGGCGGCTCAGTCAAGGTGATGATACCGCTCTGGTCTGGCGTGGTCGGATATGTTGGTGAGTCGCGCCGATGCGAGGATCCACTTGGTTGAGTAGATGGCGGAGGATGATCCGACTGGGGTTGATGAGGCTCACGCGGAATTGTAATCGGATTGATAACCGCAAGTACCATCCAAGATACCGGGAATACATTAGAAATAACAGGTGAGTGATGACAAAAGAAAACGTATGCAAGCAAGAAAATTGCCACGAGGACCGTGGCGGCGTCGGCGTTGATAGATAAGAAAACGTATGTTCTAAAGAACGAAAGTGTCAGCTGCAAGAGAGCTGCGTCAAAAACGTATGTTGTGTTGTGTTGCTCGACGTAGTTGATGAACACCGTAGGATGAACATCGCGAGCTTGGGATGTGGGTTGATGGTTTGAGCCACCCCCAGCATCCCATGGATTCCTCCTCTTGGAGCCCTTGTCGGGCTCCTTCTTCTCCTTGGTTTTCTCCCTTTCCTCCTCTTTCTTCTCCTTGTCTCCAAGTGCCATTACTTTCTTTTCTGGACCCGACGACATCGGTTCGTAGACATCAACAGCTTTGCTCCGGAGGGGGAGGTGCTCTGGAGTACTTGCAACTTCCTTGTCAATGAAGTCCAGCAGTAGAAAGTCGCCTGGTGACTCATGGAGGCCGACGTCATTTGCGCCAGGCGAAGAGTCGCACGGCAGAGCATATACCGCCGGATGGAAGACGGGAGGTGCGTAGTAGTTAGTCAAGACCTTTTCTTGAAGTTGGGTCTCAGCTGATGCCCTATCACCGTACTCAGGGAATCTCGACTGGTGAACGGTCGTGGCAGTCATGATGCTCTTACGAATCGAATCGGCAAGCTGAGAGCATGCGGGACAGGCGGACGGGCAGGAGGATGTAACTGCCATGGAAACGACAACGGCAAAACTCTCCATCATACTTTTAGTGGCTAAAAAGTCAGTCGACATGGTCGGCCGTTTGTATGTCCATATGTGGTAGATGGCGAAAGGTCGACCATATGTGCTTCGCACTGCAAATTGGGTGAAGGGGGCTCCCTGGAGTGCACGGGATGGGCCATATGCGCCGTTTGTTGCGAGCAGCGTCCCAAGGCCAAGCCCTTTGAGGTTGGAGATGATGGTGCCTATAAGTTCGATATCGTGTAGATTGCGGGTGCGGACTGAGGGTCTGTGTGGTCGAAAATGAAACACAGAGAAGATTCCGTGCAATACCTTCTCCTCCGCACCCAGGTGTGTGCTACACGATAGGACATGATCATACCAGCGACCGTTCATGTATTTCATGTTCAATAACGTCTCGTTGACGATGTCAACTTCATGAGCAACACAAAGGGCGAGGTGTATGGTGCTTATCATTGCCGCGATGTACTGGAGTCCGAGCAGCGAAAACCGAGTCGTCAGGAAAGTGGAGTGTTTGGCGCAGGATAGGACAAACGTTGATTCTTCCAGTAGCTGGAGTTTCGGCTCCGTGCGTACTTGCTAAATGATAATGTCAGAGCGCTGTCGATGGCAGCGGAGTGAAGGAAACATACAGGGCCCGTATCTTGATGCATCGTGTCTTGGGTGACGATGCTGGTCAGAGTAATCGGGCGGTGCGACAGCTGATGTATGGCCGCGATCAAGTCATCGCTTGAGAGCAGCTAGATGGGAGATTGACGGGTCTACGACCACGGAGTTTACTTGCGAGAGATGGTTGTGGAATGAGAGTGGAAAGGTGGGGCGAGGCAGGTTTTAAGCACAACACTCGCCTTTGCGGAGTGGCTTATCGTTCAGCAGCGGCAGTGCAACGCATGTGATCTAATGACGTAGATGCGAAGGCGCGTCATGATCGCGTGCCGGCAACCACACTTTAACGGCGCCGACATCACATTCGAGGACTCCATCAAAGGTCTATAGAACTCCTCTTGAGGGCGGTCGGTATTTCTATTGTCACCTTCGACCTGCGAGCTGGACGATGGGACTGCAGCTGTTGAAGCGGACAAGCGAACGAAGAGCGGGAGCCGGTGAAACAAAGCAGGCAACCCGCTGTGTTGGGCGCCGAGCTACTCACCGGATATTCTTGAGCTTTGACTCCAGAAAGACACGTCTGCGGCAACGTGATTCGTTTGAGCATGATGCGCGTTGTGATTCTCTTCCAGCAGCGAAATATACGTGTTGCCTATAGTGAGGCGACCACTGCAACCCAAGACGCGCCATGCAACCTTGCCGCGAGGCACCAAGAGCATCTGAGTTGTGCGGATCCCTCTTTTGAGCTGCACTTTCTCATACCAATGATCCTTAGGTAGTCGTTGATGAGTCCGACCATCGATGCATGGTGCACACCGGCGACACGGTTGGGCGCCACACAGCTGATCAAGTTCTCGAGCCTTGCTTGGGCATTCACCAACCTTTGCAGGACAATGACAACATAGACGTAGATAACAAGGTAGATGAACTGTCAAGACGCAGAACATACCATGAACATAGCAGCAGGCATCTCGGGTTTGAGGCTGCTACAAATTCCTGGTGGGGTGTACGCTTAGTAAGCTAGCATCTCAAACCTCGCATCTACATTTCGGGATCAGCTTTAGATCTTTATTTAGTCCTTCCATCCGGCTTCTCGATGTCGACCGCTCAAACCCAGTGGCAGTGGGATAACAACACTCGGAGATGGTATATTTATGTTTACAAAGGTATGAAAGCTTCCCCCATTAAATTTAAGAAACTGATGGTAGCCTCTCTAGACGGCCAGTGGGCTATTCAATGGGCACCCCCAGCGGAAACTAAGAAAAAGGAGGAAAGCATAGAAGAGCAAGATGCGGAAGAGTACGAAGAGGATGAGGGAGAAGAAGAACACGAGGAAGACGAAGACGGGGAAGTGGGGAAAGCGGAAGCGGAAACGTATGATGCGCCGACTTGGCCATCATACAAGGACTACATTTATCCTCAGCAATACACTGTACCATCGGCGGTACACTATTCCGAAACCCCTCCACAACCAGGGACGGCTTCTTCAAATCAATCAAGGGTTCCCCAACAGCAACCGGTCCACATCTACGAGCATCAGACTCGAAGCTCTCACACTCCAAACCATGCGCAAGTCAATATTCAGCTTGACCGCGCACCGTCAGCACAATACCCTGCCGCACAACTGGGAGTCGAATTTCCGAACCCCCCATGGTTCCCCCAACAGCAACCAGCATACCTTTACCAGAACCACGCACAAACCCAACCTGTGAACCACACGCAGGTCGACCAACGATCAAGACTGAGCTCGTCAACTCCTCTGAAAGGAACCGCATCCTACCACACTGAATCATTAGATCAAAGTATGGTTCCTCCAACGCTTCCTAGGATCTTCCAAATTGCTAATTCATAATGTAGCGTATCGAGTTCGCGATAAATCATTCTTTCGCGTGGGAAGAGTACTGAACGACGCACTTTCGAGAGATACAGCGGAAGCTTACATTTAATAGGTTTTTTCGGTGTTATTTTCTGAACCCGCTGGGTCGACAGCTCTACGTTCGCAGTCTAATAATAGTGTCTCCATAGTCAAATTTGGAGAGCACGTCTACACTCATATCCGGCATTTTGTCGTTGTTGAACCAAAGCTGGAGTTCTGTTTTGCCTGGTACGTCGTGTGTGATTCCACCGTCGTGCCTGATACTAATCGCGCGAAGCCCTATATTTACATATAGCAAGCAAGCTACCCTGAAACGTGGCGTCCGACCTGAGCAGCATGCAATTATATACAGTTGGGGTAGTTCACCCACGTTACTTCCAAACGAAACCGGAATTACAAAGTCAAGTATCGCAGTGTTCAACGCTGCAGGTGCTCCATCTTTAGCACGAGAGTCTAGGGTTTATTTTGGTATACACCATCCTATTCAGTATAATGTTAAGGTCAAAGAGATTGGATCCGTAATTCCGGATCATTTGGATGACTTGGTGAAACACTGGAAAGAAGAGTTGTTCCGGGATATTCAATTACCATCGCAAATGCCGGAGCCTCTACAACAGTCAGATCAAATGGGTCCCAGTGACTCAGCACACTCTGCATCCACGAAGTATGCGACTACTTCAAATCCTGCAGCAGCCCGGCACAGCACTTTGCTAGGGAGTATTGATACTAGTAAGTGCAGAACGCGCAGTCAGCGCTGTGTGCTAATTTTATAAAGGCTTTGAGCAAATTCTGCATCCAAAAGGGTTTTTCAAGAAAGGCAGAGTCTTCATGACATACTGGGTCGAGCCACAAGGCTATACAGACGCCGATCAGGCGGCTGATGGTCGTATTAATGTGCGAGCATTCTCAGAATTTGCGAGATTTGCAGTCATTAGAGCCAAATCATCACACTGCGTATGTCTACGTATCAGTACATACAATGGACAAGCGACAACAAAACCGGGGACCGTTGCGGAAGACCATGCAGCTGTGGTGCCCGTTGGCGTGGATCCAGTCGAGTGTGAAGGCGAAAACCTTCCGGATCTCGGGCATCTCGAAGTCAAAGTCGAGAACCAAGACGTTTCCTTCAGTCCAATGTCTAGAATCAATTTCTCAAAAGTGTATACCATCGAGTACAATATTAGGGTGCGAAACATTGGTCGCATTTACAGCACATCGATGGATACGCTCGAGAAACGCTTTTTGGAGAGCCTCAACATCTGAGATGGTTGTAACACATCAAACTCGACGATCTCTAACAGCCTTCTATATTATAACTTGTCTCTACCCGACAGAATTTGGACCGCCATCTCCGCTGCTCAGCAGCTTCAAAGCCAAGGAATCAAGTCGTACTTCTGAGCGGCATCGCATGCAGCCTTGCTGCACCTCTTATGCGTGGGATTCTCCGATAATGCTGATTGGATAACAGGATATGACCTGGCATCCCGAGGCTTTGCCCTTTTCTGCCTTGTTGTCAGCACTTCTACCCACCTTGTTATGTGGTTATCATCGCTCGGCCCCCGTCCCGTTCTGAGACTCCTCTCCCTCACCATCTCCCTGGCCTGACGTGTTGGCCAACATGGCGGAGGCGTTGGCTATCGTTGGAGGTGCTGCTGCCGGCATTACGTTCATCGAAATCGTTTGCAAACTTCTGGCTGCAACCTCAGCCTTACCTGGCCACATCAGCCCGCGGTCCAGAATCGAGGAATGGATCAACATATCAGCTTTGCTAAATGCGACGTTCAATGATGTACAGCGTCGGGTCCAAAGTAGCGGCTCAAGTACAAGATTACTACTTCATCAATGCCAGACCGATGCCAACAAGCTTCGATTACTTTTATGCCCATTCACCTCTGGCAGAGGACCTCCGAGGTATGCCAGCATGCGAAAGTATAAGTTTGTGATGCTTGAGGGAAAGAACGTGGATCAAGTGATTTCATCATTGCGCTCCAATCTTATCCTGTAAAGAACCCATCAGTCTTAAAAGGTGCATTCTTCTAACGGAGTCGCAGGCTGGCGGTGGCTCACGGCGGCAACAGCTTGCCTTCTGCGGCTTCTATGACTCCAAGCAATGGGCATATTCCGTGGTCAGCTCAATTGCTGCACTACTTCCGAAGCGAAAATACGGTATGCAGCCTTCTTGCAACAATATCATATTATCATACATCGGCTGTACCAATCGCGATTTTGTCAGCTATATCCAACAGGACATCTGTAACAAAAGCCGTCTCAACACTAATGTCTCACTCGATACTCCGAACGAGCTGTTCTGGAATGTCAGTCGAACTGCATCCGTCCGTGCGAGAAGCAGTGCGAGCGGAGCTTAAATTATCGCCATCCCGCCCTCTGTACCTCACCCTGGCACTCCGAACAATCGACGCAGCTTTCCCTTCGAGTTTTGCAGGACCTCACAAACTTCGAAATGCTCGGGAGCTCCATCCGCATGTTACTTCACTTTTCCGAGGGATCCTCGACTCATCACTGGACCCCTCCGTCTTCATTCAGTCCGTTATTTTGGCTATACGCTACTGCATGTACCTATTAACGGTAGGTATGTACACAGCTACCCTAGAGTTCATAAATGAGTTTAGGGGATGGAGCGAGAGTCTCTTTTATGAGGATTTCGAGATTGCTACGGCTTTGGAGGGAAAGGAGGCGGTGGCAGCAGCCCTACAAGGGAACTTTGGCTCAGCTCTATCGCTCAATCTGCGCGTTTGCCATTCCAGGGCTCAAAATCTTGGAAAATATGATGAGAGCGCCATACAAAGTCTCAATAATGTGGCCAATGTCTACCATAGCCTAGGAGAGTATCGCAAGGCAGAAAAGTATCACCGAAAAGCCCTCGCTATCAAAACGATCAATCTCGGTGCCGATGATAGTGATACACTTGTCAGTTCAAACAATCTTGGCGCAGCGTATCTGAGTCTCGGTCGTCATGACGACGCGGAGGAGATGTTCGATTGCTCCATTACAGGATGGGCGCAAGCCTACGGCCCTGACGACCTCTTCGTTATCAGCGCCAAGAGCAATTACGGCCTTGCCCTCTATTCTCAAGGCCGTCTCGTTGAAGCCCGAGATATCCATGGATACGTCTTCAGGAAACGGCGGGATATCCTCGGTCCAAAGCATCATGAGACCATCAAAAGCAAAGCTAACCTCGCCATGACTATCAATCAGATGGGCCAACACAAGGACGCTGAGTCAATGTATCGGGAAGCACTGTGCGACTTCAAGAGAGCCCTTGACTCTTCCCATCCCGACGTGCTTAAGACGCTAACAAATCTTGCCGACGCACTTCACGATCAAGGCAGATTCTCGGATGCTAGAACTGTTATTGTAGCAGCTTTGCCACGCATCAGCGCCAAGTTCGGCAACGACCACCTTCAAACCCTGAGGGCTACGGAACATCACGCCATCCTCTTACACCATATGCGCCAATATTCTACCGCGTATAGAGTTGCCAAGGATCTGTATAAGATTCGGAGCAGGACGCTGGGAGTCGATCACGAGGATACGCAGAGAACATCTTGGCACGTCCAGGATTTGAAAGGAAAGATACAGCAAGCCCGAGCTAAGAGAATTCGTCGGGACTCTGTAATAGATGCTTCTATGTAAGCAGGTTCTGCAAGCGAGCTGCTTGGGATTCGTTCTAATTTTGTTGACTAATGACGATATCACGGCCTTGCTACACGATCTCTTTCTTCGCGTAGATTTACTTGTTCCGCACCTCTTGTTCATAATTTGAAATCGTGCTTCACTAGTTTTTCACTCAAAGCCCACAATCGCTCAGCAATCTTTGGCTCTGTGGCGTGCGGCGCAGCATCGAACATCTGGCAGTCGTGCAGCAAGATGCCTTTTGGCTCTACTTTGATGTCAGTATATAGGTTGACTCATCAACATAACTTCATCTTACCGTCCAAAGCAGGATCCAACGCAGCAACAAGTACAGTCGCTGCACCCTGATCAAGGTTCTTCCAGAACGGGCTCGTCTTTCGAATCGTTGCTTCACCATCCGGATCCAAGTCTCTGCTCAGGCCAGTCCATATCGCTACAACAGTCAGCTTACTACCCAATCTCACGACATAAACAGTAAAATCAAAACATACATCCAGGATGCACAGCGTAGCTCACAACCCCCTTCTTCCCCAAGCGTTCATTCAACCCCACGGAATACAGAATATTCGCTGACTTCGCCTGCCCATATGCCACATACCCATTATACCCATCCTCAGCACTTTGCTGGAACATCGGCGGCAGAGGGTTAGGATGCATCTCCTCTGGCGGTACTTCTTCTCCCAATCTCTCCAAGTTGTAGTCCGAGAATCGAATCGGGCTAAGACGATGCCCAAGGCTCGTTAGATTGACAACGCGCGTTGAGCCAGCGGTGTTAGAAGCAGCAGCCTTGAGGATCTGTGGCACGAGCAGGTTGGTGAAAAGGAAGTGCCCGATGTGGTTCGCGCCGAATTGGCCTTCGATGCCCTCTTTGGTCCATTGACGCTTCTGCGACATGAAGCCCGCGTTGTTGATGATGAGATCCAAACGGTCGGTCAATTGAGCGACTTCTGCTGCTGCTGCTTTGACGGAATCTTGGGACATGAGGTCCAGTAAGACGGTTTTAACGGTCACGTTGGGGTACGCATCTTGAATGGCTTTGAGTACTTCATCGAGTTTGTGTCGGGTACGGGATGCGAGGATTAGTAGGGAAGGGGATTGGGAGGCGATACTCAAGGAAATCGAAGAGCCGATTGATTCTGGGGAGACGCCTGTGATTAGTACTAAGGATACCGTCAGTAGATGTTCCTTTTAGTTAATCAAACGCGAAGGTACCATTTTTGCCGCGGATTCGATCTGCGAATGCTTTCGCGACTTCGAGACCTCCCGTTTCTTTGGTCCACTCAGGGTGTGTCAAGGTCGTTGTCATTTTGCTCCGCGAATGATGATACCATGTGCTCTGCTAGGGGCGCCATTCAATCGGTAATGTATACCATCTCTCACGCCCCACTAGAATCCTGCGGACTTCTCATCACCGGTACATCTTTCTGATCGAACATTCACTGGTGGTCTAAGCTCCTACATGACTTTGCTGGCGATGGAAGCAGCGAGAAAGAAACATACGGCACATCAAACATCAAGCCGTCCGAACCGAGGTTTCCAACGTGATCTCTATTTACCGATGTACACAAAGTCCATCCAAAACTGGTGAGGTGTGGTTTTGGAAAGGTAGCGGGGTATATTGCGGGGAAGCTTGACGCGATGTGGGGCAGCACTACACCTCCAACTCCAGTCCTAATCCCACAACCACACACGGTAACTCAATCTACTCGGAACAATGCCTCCGCCATTCCAACTTTTAGATGCGTATGGACACAGGATACGCGCTATGAGATGCATCGCGTGATGTCGCGTTACGCACGCCCTATCCCTCATCGGAGCAATATCGCCTATAGTGTGATAGCCTGTCTATATTAGCGGCACGATGAACCAACGGTAGATGCAGGGTATCTGAGCCCCACGCTGCGGATTTGGGAGATGTTTACCTGGTAATCACATTCTGACTTCTGATCTCTTTTTCTTGACGTCGCATTTCATCTTGGTGGACTTGGTGAGCTGTACTCTTTGAGAGGATCCACATAATATCGATTGAACCCGCCCATGCCACTCCGCGCGAAGATAGATACATCCAAACTCCCCAAAATGACGACGTCAACGGTCAATGGCACAAAGCCAAAGTCTGGCATCAAGGTCATCATCATTGGCGCAGGTACTTCGCAAATGCACTTCTTCCCTTTTCACCCTACTCACATATGTATCCAGGCTTCGGCGGCCTTACAGCAGCCATTGAATGTATTCGACAAGGCCACACGCCCGTAATCTATGAAGCTTTCCCCTCCCTCAAAATTCTCGGCGACATTATAAGTTTTGGCCCGAACGCTGGCCGTATTTTCGCGCGTTGGTCCAATGGCTCTGTCGCTAAGAAGATGCGCGAGGTCTCAATCGACCTAACGGAGTACGGTTTCAACATCCACAAGTACGACACTGGCGAAATTGTAATCAACCAGAAGACGCCTGCACGCGACGAGACCGCCCCTAACTTCAATGGACATAGGGGAGAATTGCACGAGATTGTATTTGAATACGCGAAGGAAATTGGCGTAGAAATTAACTTGGGGCAGAGGGTAGAGAAGTACTGGGAGGATGAGCGTGCGGCAGGAATTGTGCTAGAAGATGGGACCAAGGTCGAAAGTGACCTGGTAATAGCTAGTGACGGCGTTAGGAGCAAGGCAAGAACAATAGTGTTGGGCTATGAGGACAAGCCCAAGTCCAGTGGTTATGCTGTGTGGAGAGCATGGTTCAGCAACAAGGACATGATAGCCGATCCTGAGACGAAGCACTTCTGCGATAATGGCGACACATTCAACGGATGGATTGGTACGTCTTGCTTATCACATATTTTATACCACAAGGGGATTGCTCATACAATGTACAGGCCCAGACGTCCACTTTCTCTTCAGCACCATCAAAAACGGCACAGACTGCTGTTGGGTTCTCACGCACCGTGACGAACACGACATCGCAGAATCATGGTCCTTCCCTGGTTATCTAAAAGACGTCAAGAAAGTCCTCGAAGGCTGGGACCCCATGTGCTGGAAGATCGTATCAAAGACGCCCGAGGAAAAGCTTGTTGACTGGAAACTGGTCTATCGTGACCCTCTCCCGAACTGGGTCAGTGGATACGGCTCAGCACCAGGGCACGGCCGCATCTGCCTTCTCGGAGATGCAGCACATCCTTTCCTACCAACCAGCGCACAAGGTGCAACTCAAGCGCTAGAAGACGGCGTCACGCTGGCTGTGCTACTACGAAAAGCTGGGAAAGACAATATTCGGGGAGCACTAAGGGCGTATCAGGATATTAGGTACGATCGCGTGAAGGCGGTGCAGAAGACGGGTGAGACGACGCGCGATATGTGGCACAAGACGGACTGGGAGAAGGTGAAGCAGGACCCCACTTTGATACAATTTCCAAGAGAGGATTGGGTGTTCAAGTTTGATGCGGAAAGTCATACGGAGGAAGTTGGTGATGAGGCGATCAAGAAGGCGTCGGCAACTGCTGCGTGATCTCGCATCAGTCGATAGTCTAGTAGCCCGAATAAATCGCACCAAGAATGTAACCATGTTAAAAACACTTTTACTGCCTGTATAACAAATTGATCTCTATAAGCGTCGCACACTACCGTTAGGCAACCAGAGGCAAAGGGCCAGGATTAAGTGTAAACAGATCTCTAATGAACACTATGTCCCTGCTAAATACAGGCTCAATTCATAGGAGTCAAAAAGTATCGTGAGTGAGATGATTCATATATGACAGCTTTCGCATTAAGGTACCACTATTCATTTCCAACTTTCTTTGCCAGCGCTCATTAACATCCCATAGCCTGGCAGGCTATCTCATTCGCCTCAAGCGATCGCTTAGCCAGTCTTCTCTACACCTACAATCTCTTGCCTCACAACGCCCTCCTTCTCACTCCCGCCGCTGCTTCGCCGCTCCACGGCCTTCTCATCGGTCTCCGGGACATAACGGCCAGTGCAAACATACTTTCTGAACTTGCGCGCTGGAAGCCTAGCCTCGAACATCTCATCAATCTCCTCAAGCGTACGATTCTTGATCTCAGGGAGGTAGAAGTAGACCCACACAACGGTGATGAAGCAAGAAGGACCCCAGATCCAGCCTTGAAGACATGTCAGCATTTCTTTCGCTACCTTTGCGGCCTTGGTGTGTAGAATTGACTTACCGTATTCTGGTCCCCAGTTCAGCGCATCCGGGTTGATGAAGTATGGTGCTGTGAACGTAGCTAGCCATGCTCCTGCAAAACCCACAGCGGCCGCCACGCCGAAAGTATACGAGCGAAGACGCTGCGATGGTATCTCGCCGCCTGAGAGCCAAGCATATGCAGCGATCATGCCGTTGTAGCCGCAGATATAGACGACGGATAAGCCAACGATGACCTAGATTAAGTCAGTGTTTGCCTGTTTCGAAGGTGTTGAGGGGTAGTATACCTTGCCTGTACCAACTGTTCCGGGATTGACATGATATACTGCAGCGATAACGATCTGTGTGATGCCACATAATGTGAGGCCGGTCATCAAAAACACACGGCGGCGTCCGATCTTCGAGATCACACAGCTGTTGGCGATAATCGCAACCACACCAACTGCGGTCAGGATGCAGGTGTTCATGAACGGACTACCAACTTGGGCCATCTAGGTTCTGGTTAGCACAGGGATTTGAGCTCAAGACTCGGCGTTCTTCGCTCACCTGGAAGAAGTAGGTTCCATAAGCGATCATGAACATGGCACCAGATGCAGCCTGTGTCGAAACCGCCGCAATAGCCAGGAGCGTTCGTCTTCTATCCACAGGATCTCTCCAGATATCAATGAAATTTGCTGTATCCTTTGTCGCCTTCTCCGCATCAATGGCGGCCTGAATTTCCGCAAGCTCATCGGGAACACCATCGGGATTTGGTCGCATCCAGAGCATCGACTTGTGAGCCTGATCCCGCTTTTCCATAAGCATGAGCCAGCGAGGAGACTCCGGAATGAAGAATAGTCCTATCGACAAGAAGGCGGGCACAATGTAAATGGTGCCAAGCGGGATGATGTATGATTTTTTCCCGTCCATATCGTGTGTTGCATTGTCGATAACCGTCCCAATGAGCGACCCAATTGATGTCCAGATCTGGAAGACGGAAATCATGAGACCGCGGTATCGCGCTGGTGCGCTTTCCTACGTGTTCATTAGCACCCACCTGCTGGTTCATTCACGCCCATCTCCATGGAATACGTACCTGGATGTACAGCTGACTGAATGTCATATACCACCCATTTGCAATTCCAATAAACAATCGTCCGGCGTACAAGCCGGCCAAACTCGTCGTAGTCATCATAACAACATTGCTCACGCAGCATAACAAACTTGCCATCCACAAACACTGCCTACGCCCAATATACGCCGCAAATACGCCTGCGCTAGTCGAGCTAAGGAATGCACCGAGCGTCATGAGCGAAGATATGAGTTGCTGGCGCTCAGGCGAGATGTTGTATCCTGTTGGGCTGGCAGGGTCGGGGTGCCCGAAGACTTCGAGGAAGCCGCGCATGGCTTGTAGACCGCCTATAGCACCGAAGTCGATGCCGTATTGGAATGGCGACATGGAGACGAGGGTGCATGCGAGGATGCATTTCCAGTTCTGCAGCAGGCCGCTGCCAGTGGATGCTTCAGGCATAGTGATGAATTGATGGGATTTGCCGCGTGGCGATGGGATGATTTGACGGTATCGACAAGAGACACAGTCGGGTTGAAGAGTGAAAGAAAAAGTACGACAGGTAGAAGATTGTAGAGACGCTATCGGCAACGACTGAGCGCTTGCCGATCAGGAAGGTAGACGTTGTGGCACACGAACGACTTCCTGTCTCTGGACCATTTCGTCCAGGTTCATATGAAGATCTTTGCTCGCGCTCAGACCCCTGCCTCAATATCTGCCGATAGTGCCTACGAAAGCTTAGCCTGCTTTACCCCGGAATGATATTAATCTAAAGTGTGGGGTGCGGGGGAGGCGTCAAATTTAGGCCAATTGACACCCTTCCAATATCACGAGCCATGTCACGGTCCATCTCTTGTTCCCACGTGGCATCTCACCCTGTTCCACGTTCCAAATGCAGTGTCTGATATGCAGTGTCTGATACGTGGTCAGTCAAACATATGCAGCCTCATCAGGATCTGCAGAGAGAAATAGGAAGAGAGAGAGAGTGTGTGTGTGAACAGGACCTGGGGCATGCTCATTGTCATGAGGCGATTATGAGAATGACACCGCACAGCTGAGGATGCAAGGCCAAACGAGGTCGCTCATAAGATTTGAATTACTGAGATGGATCAAAATGATTGTGAGCATACGTCCCCAATCAAACTTGTCGTCGCGATTGGAAAGTATCTACGGCAGTTCCATGCTGTCGGGAAGATAATGCCGTGTAACATTGACCGCGGACCGGGGGCTCTTGATCTGCATGTGCTAACGCTGCGGGTCCGATAGAGCTGAGTCCAAGATCCAGAATATCGTGGGGCTTTATGAGTCTGGTGCAAAGCAATGTAGTCTACATCGTCTCGATCCTGATGAGCGAGTATACTGGGTTGATGTTGAAGCGAGTGGAGCGTGAGACGCGCCGAGCCGGGACAGTGCCGCTTGCGGGGTACAGTCATCTAGCGCGCTTTGACAGAAGAACATGCTCACGTGTCTTGACATTCACTACAAGCATTGGCGATTTCCCTTCCAGCTGGTGATGTCGTGAATTACGAGTATATCTTCGAAAATGATCTTATTTTGGTTACGAAGCCGTCAGGCTTGCTACTGGAGCATGAATGAGATGCTCATCGCACTGCATGTACAACGTCGCGGGTTGGAATCGTAGGCGCAATGTCGGCCTTTCCCATCATTTAGTCTCATTACCCTTCAAATGTCTTCGATCCCGCCACAGTCCACCATCACGACCACACTCAACATCCGCTCTTGTATCCAATACTCGCCACGTGTGCCATCTGTATTGTCGTATATGACCCATTCCTTGTGGCTCGCTCCACTCCAGGTAATCTCAATCCAGTCCATATATGTCTCATCTACGTCTGACGAGGTCTCATCCTCATAACTATCCAAGACCTCATCAAACCGATGCTGGTACGACAACGTGCTGCCTCTAATCCAGCACCTGTCATGCACCCAGAAGTTTTTCATGGCGAAGTATTCAAGATCGGTATCGGCCAAAGCGGCGAAGAAGGCGCGGAGAGAATTTGGGGTGCGGAAGCTGATGTGATTCAGGACGATGCGGCGTACGGTCAGTGCATGCACTTGGACTATGCGGTCGAGCGTTGTGGTGCCGCCTGTGATCAGGCCATCGAGATCAAGGGTGCACAGACGGAACGGAGGATCAGTCCCGAGAAGGTCGAGGAGAGAAGACCAGTACTCTGAAGGAAGCTTAAAACGTGCGTCTAAGTCGAGTCCGGCCCACAACTTCAAGTGTTTGAGCTTATCGCTCCTCTTGATCAACTCGACTAAACTTTTTATAGCTTCGTCTGATGTGTCTGTGAACAACTCTAATTCTAACTCTAGTCTCGTTAAGCTTTGCACACTCGGCGTCTCGACCAGAGTGTTGAGCATTGGGATTGTCAACGGGATGAGTGACTGCCAGGTGGTCTTTGTGAAGTCCAAAATGGCTAAGGCATTAAGTCGTTGGTTTGACTCTTTCATGGCCGTGGTTATACTTAGGAACATCATACGGGACATGTAAAGGCCGACGCTGTAGAAGTACGCGTAAATGTCTGGCACATTTGAAGAACCAGATTGCATAGCCTGGCCTACGAAATGGAGCTCGAGACTGTCATCGATGAGCCGTTGCAGTGTCGGTGGCGCACGTATGTTGAGTGTGTTGAGATTCGTAGTGCGCTTGAATATGCTAGTAAGCTTCGAACACAGCGACTTGAGACAAGCATCGAAATCGAAGCCCTGTTCTGTAGTAGATTCCCGACTGTTCGGACTGTTTTGTTGAATTTGGAGTGGTCGCCATTCAACATGCATTTTGATGACGATGGAACGGACATGTCGGGCAAAGCGGGAGCTGACTATGGCTTCGAGATGCGCAATACTTGTCTCGGTCGTTTTGCAATGTCTATAGGTAAAGAAACGTTCAGCCTGTGGGCCAGAATCAGTCCGTGTTTCCTTACTCAACTTTGTAAAGCTCACCCAGACGTGATCAATACCATCGTGAATGCCGCGATTTCTAACTGCCCTAAGGCTGAATAGATCAGCGTCGTCAAGATAGCTAGCGATGAGGTTCAGGATCTCGGTGGGAAGTTCGACAAGATCACTCTCATGTGGTCTGAACGATGGTGGCATGTCCAGCTGGTCTGTTGGTCTACTGTCGACGTCCATGAGGCTACGAAGTTCTATGAAGCCGCTGTACATCATGAACACAAGCTGCGGTCGAGACGTTGAAGCCACATCGTGGTAAATTGTGTGCACGAAGAATAGGTTTTCCAATCTTTCGTTGGCCGTACCACAACCATGGTTCCTGCGGATTACATTCGGCGACTGTTCAGAGGTTGAGATTTGCTCGCCAGCGAGAAAGCTTTGGCCGCAAGAATAATCATCTGATCACATCTTTCTTCGTCCGCATCGTTTGCTTGGGACATCACGCTTGGTAGGATGATTAAGCTTGTGGGACATTCGGGCGTCTCGAAAGCGAAGTTGGCTGTCGCTTCCGTAGAATCAATCGTCATTAGTATGCGCAACGTGATCATCCCCGTGTTCAATAGATAGAAAACACCGAGGCAGTATCATCTTGGCACTGCTAGAGAAAGTACAGAACGACGATGTGGTGAAGGAAGGAAGAAATCCGACGGATGGTAGTTAGAGTCGAGGCCAACGTAAGGCGCGCTAGTCCTTGCAACTACAATCGCCGACGCCAACTCCTCTCTTTGATCGCATTGCATGTGATAGGCTTCATGACCGTGGATATGCAGAAAATGTGTTGCGCCTTCTTCCCAGAAACTTGAGTAGCCACCTCAGCACAATGCGGTATGTTTCTCAGACTTCGCCGCTGGAGACGCGTAACAGTCATGTTGCAAACCATGCACCGACATGACGTAATCCACATCTTTTGTGACCCCATGTGCAGGCAATTTTTAGGACCCATCGACCGGGTGGAAAAATCTGTATTGGCCATGCATGTAGCTGCACAAAACCCCTGATATCGTTAACCGACATCCATGCCCCACCCCCGCGATGTGGGGTTACAACTCTTTCTCAGCAGCCTCGCCCGAGGGTCAGCTTGTGAGCTGGGGCTGTAGCAGAGGTTTCAAAACAATTTTAACTTTCTGCTCATTGGTTCTGCATATCAGTCGCCATTGCATTTACCCGGTCGTGGCCTCACAACGCAAAACCTTCTCAACGCATCGTTGGAGACGGGCAAAAGACTGACCACAATGGCTATCGAACAGATTTTCGAGACTCTGCCACTACACTACCTGCAGCATGGCATATCGAAGTTCGGCGCGGCTAATGTTGCATTCGCTCTACTCGTGATAGTGGCGGTAGGGGTCATCGCCGACTATGCTTGGATGCTGAGATTGAGATCAAAGATGGTAAGACTCCGGAGTCAAACGAATCAAACCGTGGAAATTAACAATGAACAGCCTCCAGGACCGTTCCCATACCCAATCATTGGTAACACATTTCAACTACCAGATCACAAGCCATGGTTATACTTCGAAGAGCTGTCGAAGAAGTATAACACACCGTTAATCACGTATTGGATTGGAAGGTCAGACTTCCGTCGGCCCATCGCTACCACCAACGGCTAACCAACATCCAGGAACCCAACGGTATGGATCAATGATGCCTGGACAGCGAACGAGCTTCTCGACAAAAGAGCCGGCATATACTGCTCACGGCCACGTATGCTGGTCTTCGCCGAACTAGGAGCGGGCCAAAACAATCTCGTAAATTTGATCACAACAACCCCCGCTCAGCGAGATCGCTTTCGCGCTCTTAGGAAATTGACCCATCAAGGTGTTGGCATTCAGCAAGTTAAAAAATACCGCGACTTCCAGAACGATGAAAGCAAGGTTGTCGCGCTTGATCTACTAAGCAGTCCGGAAAACTACGTAGCGCACTTCGAACGCTATGCGACAAGCGTAGTCTCGATCATTGGGTTTGGCAGACGAGTGGGAAGCCATGCGGATCCTATCATTACGGAGGTCATCGCCTTGATGCATCGAGCAGCTGATTTGAATGTGCCCGGCAAGACGTTCCCCATGTTGATGGAGACTTTCCCTGTGCTTGCACGTGTACCCACTGAGTATGCGCCATGGAAACATGGTATGGGCTCGAAGAAGACATCACACCGCGGACACGACTTCTTCTTTTCCTTGGCTCAGGAAGCGAATGAGAAGCCCGGACATGAGGATTGCTACGCAAAGATGCTCTTCAAAGAGCAGGAAAAGTACAACTTACAGACCAAGGAGATCTCCGCACTGGCAGGCAACTTGTTCGGCGCTGGATCGGATACGTCAAGTAGTACGCTCATCACAGCCGTGTTAGCTATGCGTGCATTCCCTGAGACACTCATAGCCGCATGGGAGGAGCTCGATCGCGTTGTAGGTCAGGACAGAAGTCCGTCTTTTGACGACGATGCTAGCTTGCCATACATGCGCGCTTTCGTGAAGGAAGTCTTCCGCTGGCGATCAGTAGCCATTATCGGCGGTCAACCTCATGCGCCGGTACAGGATGACTACTACAACGGCTATCTGATTCCAAAGTCCACGTGGGTGCAGGGAAATGTGTGGGCAATACACCATAATGAGCGCGAGTTTCCGGATCCAGACCGCTTCAACCCGAATCGATTTGTGAAGAACCATCCAGACGCACGACCGTTCCCTGGTGAGCGAGGGTACATGACGTTTGGCTGGGGACGAAGGGTCTGCTCGGGGCAAGCGCTCGCTGAGCAAGGAACGTGGTTGACGGTTGCCCGACTTGTGTGGGGATTCAAGATTGAACCTGCTCTAGATGAGCGTGGACAGCCGATTCCAGTCGATATCTTCGACTACACGTAAGTCAACTTTCCTATTTACTGGGAACTAATACTGATATGCAGACAGCAACGGTCTGAACATGAGGCCGCAGCCTTTCAAGGTCAGCATCAAGCCGCGAAACGAGAGGATACGGCAGGCAATTGTTCGCGAAGGAGAGCAAGCCCTGGCGGATCTCGCGCCGTATGAAGGCGAGACCAAGTACCGGATGAGTGCGTTCAGGAAGTAAAACATCCGAAGGGCAGCGATTTTCCACACGACACATCAGGCAAGGTTCAGTTCGTCGGGTGAGGATGGAAGAAGATACGTTCCAATGTAAGCAAGTTCAACGCGTCTATTGGCTCGTTCTCCACTCCAATGGCGTAGTTGAAGGTTTAATATCAGGTTTTATAGATAATTTCAATACCACTTCGTACTGGACATTGCCCTCCTGCGATACCTTTTAGGAGACCATCAACAATTGTTTTCCGTCTAATTGTTCAGTTCATCCTCCGTTTGAGAACTCGAAGCAGCAACCACACATCCAACCTTCTCAGTACGTTATCTGGCCCTCTTAATGTGTTCGAGATTGTGCATCAGGCTGAACATAAATACTAATACTGCAAAGATCTACATCGAACCGACAACCTTATCGTGCATCCCGCGTTCTGTCCGCCCCCAAGCGCCTCTTGAGGCCACCCACCAACCACAGCTATTGTGACGATACGCTAAAGGGGCTGGACTTGCATTGCTTCAACACCCCGCCTTCTCCAGAGCTCATAATTTCTATATAATAGCCTCGTCGTGAATTTGACTCTTGCGTAATATATTTCTTTCGGTATCCACGAATTGATGAGTAGGCGTAGTGATCGTATTCTTGTCACCGCGTTTCTAGCAACATGAGCGACATCACAGCATTGCCACAATGTGGAGTAAGTTCCTCGCCCGCAAGGCTGAACCTTATGATGAGAAATTTAGCTGACCAACCTCAGCAAGTATGCATCAACAACATGTTAGCATTACAAAGCAGCGAGTTTGGGTGCTCAAATGGTGATGCTGCGTGCTATTGCTCAAACACGACATTTGGCTATGGCATTCGAGATTGTGCGAACGAAGCTTGCACTGCGCAAGACGCGGCGACGGTGATCTCCTACGTTGCAAGTTACTGCGCTGGTATGGCTCCGGGAACTTTATCGTGAGCGTTGTTGACAAGTGTTCAGCGGCTGGAGTATCAGCGTCGGGCAGTCAAGTAGCAAGCACATCGTCGGCTGCCCAAGCGACGTCTTTCACGAGTACCTCAGTACTGGCGCAGACACTCACAACACCAAACTCCACTCCCACCAACCCCTCAGCCTCCGTAGCCGGCCGTATATCATCTGCATCCAGGGTTACTGGTTCACCTTCATCGACTTCACCATCTGATAACTCTGGAGGCTCGAGTGGTCTGTCATCAAACGCGAAAATAGGTCTAGCTGCTGGTATACCATGTGGCGTAATCTTCATTCTCGCTGTAGGGTTTGCAGCCTATCTCCTTGGAAAACGTAGAGCCACGTCCAAGGCACAAGCGCCACCTGCATATGCGCCTGGAACAGAGCATTTTCGTGGACCGGTATACGAAAGAGCGGAAATTGATGGCAGGGAAGTGAGAAGGCAGGAGTTAGAAACGCTGGCAAACAGGCCCGAGCTACCTGAGAAAACAGGTGGCAACGCCGTATGATGTTGACAATGTGTGGACACTCAGCTACTTCTAGACTATTTCCTCTCGAACTTACGACTTCGCCAACCAGCTATTTTTCCCGCATACCACACGCTTCATAAAACCCATGTGTATGGAATCTACATTCTCCCACCGCAAAGTCCGTCGCTGCGTTCCCGTCAACATGCTGCTTCGCCCGCAGTGGTGCCAAGGCCTGCATAACAGCGCTCTTAAAGTGGTCGGGATAATCCGAGAACGCAAGAACCTGGATATAATGCACGGAAGCGAAACGTGCGTATGCGCTGGCCAGGAGCAAGTAAATGGGTGAACAAGTGGAATGCCCATGGAGGATGGCATGGATGCGTTGGTGCGTGAGAAGATGAATGAGTTGGGATTGGTGCGCATTCGGTGCTCGAAGCAGGTGGATCATCTTTGAGGCGACTGCGTCCTGGAAACGACGATCACTCAGTGTGCAACCGAGAGCGTAGCAACCAAGGAGATTGTTGTAGTCCGCGCGGGCTTGCTCTGGCGTGAACATCCTTGGAGGCTTTCTCTTGAGAATGCCTAGTCCACGACCCAAAGTCATCGCTAAAGAGCTTTGAACTTGGTCTTCGAGCTCCGATAATGTCAAAAGTTCGCTTGAAAGTAACCAAGCCTCGTAAATGTCGAAGCAGGGGGCAGTGGTATCGTTTAGTGTAAGAACATGTATCGAGCTACTGGGAAGTAGGTTTGAGGCACAGAATTGCTCTTGGAAGTAGGGCGCTGAGAGATATGATGGATGAATACGGTAGTCTTTGTACCGTAGTGATATTTTAGAAGCCTCAACCGGGGTGTATGGTACGCGGATTACGATGATCATACCTGCGGTTGAATTGGAAAAGTGTGGAGTGAGTTGGGTCCGTATAGAGAAGGAAAAGGAACCTTCTAAGGTGATCATGAAGGGCTTGTGAATCCAAGGAATATCAAATATCTAACACCAACAACGCGCCATTCCGTGAATAGCTACGCAAGTGCGCTGGGGAAACGGGCACTAACATTGTAAGCAAAATCGTAACGCCGTGTGAATGGGACATATCACCCTAGAGACTACTACTTATTGGGACATTCATTCACTTATAAGCTTTGTTATATGCTTGTTGTATTCATGTTCTTCGTCTCCTTCAGGGAACTTCAGAGAGCTACGTGATCAACCTTATTATGGTCCCACATAACTTATCTTTTTCAACATCCTTACTTGTTCTCCAATACGGCCAGTGCCGTCTAGTACCATGGACATAGACGCACTTATAGGCAATGATACCACCTCGATCATGGACCTGCAACGACCCTATCCGCGCCCTTAACGGTGAATGCAATGCCGCTTTGGTCTCGCACCATGCCCTGTGGGTTGTCTCCGCCATGATAGCCAGCTCTACTCAGCCATGCCTAAATTTCTTCCAAAACAACCTCACTCCGATCACCGTCGCCGTGATGATATCGCTGGCTGGGTGCCAGTGCCCTCTCATTGTGCATCATCGCTAAGGGTGTAAGGGAAAGAACTTTTCAAGCACGTAGACGTACAATGCGGCAAATAAGCGCAAACTTGTGGCAAATTATAGGCCAAAATCCCTGAGCGTGGAATTTCGATGTCTCTAGTGGTAGGGTTCTCCGTTATATCCTCCCTTTCCGACCACTTCTGCCAGAATATGGTCTTCAGACTCCGCGCGCGAAGGCGTCCGGCGAGTGCCAGTGTACAACGCGCGCATGGAATCTAATTTGAAGTAGCTGGGAAGAGCATCATCGATAGACCTAACGAATTAATCGAGTTGCACTTGGTGTGTTACTGACCTTCGCGCGGACTTTGAGATAATGCCAAGAGTCTTGGCGTCCATCCCCAACAAGGTATATCAAGCCTAGGCTCTTTGGAAACACATACCTCCCCAACAACTTGTAAGGCGGAAAGAAGTCTGTAAGACTGGGGATAATAACGTCTTTCAAGAACGTAATATTTTTCCTAGCATCCAGTGCGCAAACTGTAAGGCTGGCATAATCATGGCAGCAACAATCCTCGATACCGCATCATGTAATTTCCATAGCACCGTCTCTTGAAGTTGATCGACATCAAGGCCCCTTGCTTGGTCTATCCGGTCTTCGACTTGCTCCCTTAATCTTGCAGCCTTGCTGGGTAATTCAAGACCTAAGCCTAGGTAAAGTCCAACAATGACATATTCCATGACTACTTGCCTGCAGTAGATATATCAGCAAACACTTCAGACACGCTCAGGATGACCTGGATTACGCAGGAAGTCCCGTCCAGTTAGTGGTAATGATGAGGGGATGGAGGGGAGGCATTGCAAACAACAATACGTACATGCACAGCTGGATTGTTACACTGCCACTGATGACGTTGAATCGCATGTGTTCCCAGCTCTCTATAGGCCCCCAGCTCTCAAATGCGAAACACATCATGTAGACGACATCGACAACGAAAAATGGTAAACTGAGAACAACCGTGGTAAGAATTCTGACTTCATCTGAATCCGCTAGGTAGAGGCGTGCCGAAATAACAGTAGTCGCCCAAATGAGAACAACAAAACACGCAAGGTAGAGCGAAACGCCAGCTTTTGTTGCTTCGGTCGCTGCAAACGTCGGGCCGTCGCGGGAGTCCGGATCAATGCCTCCAGCAACAATAAGGATGAACGATATGACCAGTGGAATATGAACCATGAGAAGGATCCATTGCATGCGTCGCCCTTTCGGTCTAGTGGTTGAGTTGAGCAAGCTGCTCGTCGACATGAACAGTGGCGTGAGTCCCATCGTGGTTAGGATAGCAACGCCACTTTCAAGACTCGTGTTCGCAGCGTTCTTTCCAGGAAACATTGTTGTCGCTGCCAAATCGAGCGAAACCTGCACGAGCCGGCAGACCGACAACAGCATGAGCCAGATCCATGGCGAGCTGCGGCCCAGGCCTTGGCGAGCAATGAGATAGATGGAGAGGCAGAGATAGATGAAGAAGAAGATGAGCGTGACAATGTTGACGATAGCTCCGTACTTCAGCGGGGCCATTGACTGCGAGACATGAGTGAGGTTGGAGAGGCAAGAAGGGTTGTCAGCCCTGCGAGGTGGAGGACAGCGGAGAGCTTGGACGGCGCGGAATTAGCGAGAAGCGATCCTACTCGCTCAATGGCTGTGGCGGAGGGCTTGGCACGGGCACGTGCGTCAACATTCACGTCAGCCACGATCGTTGCCAAACAAACATTGAACTCACCATCGATCAGCATATTTCATCCGTTATGGGTGTACCCGCACCCCAATTCTGCTTGCAACAATACACAAGTATCGACAGAGCACTGACCTCGTCGGAGTTGCGCGGAGATTTGGTCGACGATCGCCGCAAAGTTCGCCACAGAGCGGGCTGTGCTAGCCATTCGCACTAATACCGGACAAGCTGAATTTCCGGTTCCACGTCACCTGCATGGCGTCAGCGTCTTTTTGGTTGGTTTCCCCCGTAGCCTGCGTCTGTTCCATGTACATTTACATCTTGGTTTTGTTGGATAGTTTCTTATGGCTGATTCAATACTACACCAAGCCACTAAAACATGCAAGTTTCGGAATAACAAATTTCCATATCCGGAAACTGACCCCGCCTTATTACTACAGCTCAGCTCAGCTTAGCTTTCAGGCAGCATCGATTAGAACTATATTTCATTGCATCAACATCGTCCTCGCATGGCATCCAATACAGCTTCCAGTATAGCTTCCAGATTTAATATTACGTTGTCTCTGCTAAAAACGGATAGGCTCTATTCCACTCAGACCTGTTTCTGTATCATCTGCGAGTACTCTGATTAGCTCGCAAGGCTCACCATTACAATCACCACTACCGTCACCTTCGACCTCTTCGCCTATTGACTCAGTGTCCACTTCCCCAACACAGTCTGCTTCATCTCCACCAACTAACACTGATGTGTCTCCCGTGGCGGCCACCCAAACCCCAACGGCCTCAAACCTGCTGCCAGGATCTAAGCTGGCATCAGTAATAAATTACCTCCGACAAGGCTTAAATGTACAAAACGTATGCACTCTCATACTCGCAATAATTGGTGTGGTATGGGCGGCAAGATCTTTCCAAGAGGCTGCCCTTGCGAACGAGCTAGCGATGAAAGAAGCCTGTAGAGCGCATCCAGTATGTACTTGTGTCAGATAGAAGTGTCCGGGAACTTGCTAATCAATTGCCTTCTACAACGCAGTATAACCAAGGCTTGCAAGATACGACTATTTGCAAGCAGATGCGGGCAGACGGGGACTTTGATAATATAACAAAGCGCAGCCCTCATGTACCACCCTCAGGACATACGTCATCTGGTAAAAACGTGATTTGGATCATGCGCTTGCTACTGGCTAATTTATTCCTTGAGATTGCCGCATCTGGGTTCTTTTTTCATATGTCGGCCTCAACCTGGTCTCACCTCTCCACTCCTAGGGACAACCAGAAGGAGGATCCTCCGAGCGGGTTTCTTGTACTAGTCTTGAAGCCTAAGAACAGTAATTATCGCTTCATGCAAGTACCCATTCCGATCGGTATGCAAGCCTCGGAGCTTGATGCTTGCATTCAGAAGATGTATCTGCGACTCCGCGGATTCCCAGGATGGGTGCCTAATTGGTTTGTCAGTTTCTGGATTCTTGAGAACCTCGTTGGCTACAGAACAGTGGAGGTGAGTGCCCTACATTCCGTCTCACCGCTTCAGGGTATTTCAAGTTCCAAGCGATTTATTCCTTATAGTTCCGGGGCTCCGAGAACGATATAATCTCCATGGAGCCTCTACCCGCGGGCGAACAGAAACTGCTCCTATCCCGTACGCCAAATGACATCGATACGCCATTGGCTGACTCTGTACGCATTGCTGTGTACCCGTCACAGCTCGACCTGTCTTCGAGGAGTGATGGAGCATTTCGTGCTGTTCTCCTTCAAGAACGGATCAGTATCACCAAAGCCTCCTTCCTTGTTCTCGCACTGTTAGGTGAACTCGTGCTTATTGTACACCTGGGCTCACTTATGACAATCCACTTGCGGGAGCTTGAAGAAGTTATATTGAATGTGGCGTTACAAGCTGTCCTGGCAGTCATCCACCAGCTTGTGCGTCCTCGCTCGTACATCTTCAAAAGCGCACTTGCGCCCTGCATCAAGGTTTCATTAGTTGTTATGTTATATAGTGAATTGATCCAGCCTGTTGGGAAAGGGGAGATCCGCAAGGTAGGCCGCCGTGCAGTGGATAGACTTCATACTTATCGGGATGATAAGTTCCGATGGTTTGAAATATAGGCAACCCAAAAGGTCCCTGATATGCGTTTTCTTGACTGGAACAAGATGTAGCTACAATTTGTTAGACCACACACAGTCCGAGCAAACACCAGCACTGCGGGACTCGTATTCATGTTGCATTATGCCAAGATCATTGTAACCATGATACCATACATCCATCATCGCCAATCTCCCTACTCAAATACAACTACAACGTTCCCAGTGGATACGCGCTCGGGATACTACTTGTGTCTGGCGTGACAGTAGGCACACTATCGTACTCCGGCACCTCCACGACTTCCCTTGCCCACTTCGGACTTCTTCGAACCTTCAACAGCTGCTCAATTTTATATCCAATTCCCAACAGCTTCTCATCATCCCATGGCCTTCCTAGGATCTCCATGCCAATCGGTACACCAATTGGCGCATCGTCACTTGGCTCGCTGAAGCCTGCGGGGACAGTAACAACAGGTGTCCCTGTAAGCGCAGCTAAGATTCCGTTGCGGCCAGACTGGGAGGCCGAACCAATTTTCACGACGAGGTTCTTTTGCTCGGGGTAGATTATAGCATCTACTTCATTGCTGGCGAACGTGTTCAGAAGAGCAAGAGTCAAGTTGCGGATTCCTTGTTGGCGCTGGAGGTAGGTTGCGTTGCTTGTTGAGGAGATGAGCGCAGTGTTTACGTATTCATATTGAGAAGGAAGAACGAGGAACTCGCCACCCGCGCCGTTTATCGCTTTGCGCGAGTAGAGCTCGTTGAGCGTTTTGGGATGCTCACCGGCAAGTGACGGACGTTCCAGATACTCATCCATCAGCTCGCGGTACTCGAAGCGCTGGACATCAAGCGCGGCTTGGATGGCTGTCGCATTGTAGATTGTCTCATTGATGGGGATCAATGTTACGCCTTCAGCCTCCAGGCGTGCCATGAGGGCGTCCATGGCATTATTGACGGGTGTTACTTCCGCTGAGTCTGTGCGGTTGAAAAAGCCGTTCAGTACACCCAGTCGTAAGCCTTGGAGAGTGCCTGTGGTAAGGGATGCAGCGTAGTTGATGTTTCGATGGGTCGATGGAACACGAGCTGTCGAATTGTCCGCTGAATCGTAGCCAGACGAAGCCATGACTGTCAATGCTATAGCAACATCCTTGATTGTCTTGGCAATAGGCCCAATAACATCATGTGTGTACGAAATGGGGATGATGCCAGTTCTGGTAATCAGGCCTTGTGTAGGTCGGATACTGCATAGGGAGTTGGCCGAGGCAGGACTGCGTAGAGAATTAACAGTATCGGTACCAGTGCCGAACACACAGAACGAAGATGCTACTGCTGCACCTGTGCCACCAGAGCTTCCACCAGGTGTTCGCGTTGAGTCGTACGGATTGATCGTTTGGCCGCCCAGTGATGAGACGCTGATACCCTCCAAAGCAAGCTCATGCAGGTTTGCCTTGCCTAGGATGACAGCTCCGGCCTTCTTCAAAGCTACTACACTAGGCGCGTCTTCCGTTGGTTGCGACCGGGCGAGCGCTAAGTTACCGCCTGTAGTTGGCATATCGGCAGTATCATAGTTGTCCTTCAGCAGCACAGGGACGCAAAATAAAGGCCCGGTCGCATTTCCTGCCGCCAGCTGCTCGTCCAACTCATCTGCGAAAGCTAAAGCATTGGGATTCAAAGTAAGAACCGCATTCGTCAGGTTATTGTGGGCTTCAATTCGAGCAAGGAAAGCCGAAACGACTTCGCGGCATGCTGACAGCCCTGAATAGAGTGCATGGTGAACGGAGTCGACTGTAGCATCTCGAGCGTCGAATGGCATACTCTGCGCGGCTACAGCGCGACTCAGGACCGTTGCGACGAGTAGTCGGGCAAATAAGACCATCCTGAAGATATAATGCTCAGTATAGAGGAAAATGTTTGGCTCGAAGACATTACCACCACGCAGGCAAAACGTTACTTATAGCTTCCAACTATGAACTGGTTTCTGCCTCAAAATCCGTCATTATCACCGCCATTCCCTTAGTCTGACTTGGCCGGCGGGATGGCTACTGATACATACATCCGATGAAGTTTGGTCAGTAGAGTTGATAATGCGAGTAGTATTTTCCGATCTTATCTTACGACCCCAGGTCGGGGAACCGATGTTCGGAATGACGTTCGCCGCCAAGACTGTTTCGCACCTGCCTGTTTCGAACAAGTGCACAGTTGAATGTGAAGCCTCCCAAACTCAGTCTCTATTGTGATTCGAAGCCAAATGCAATACGAGAGGGACATGACATGACTTTTGCCGAATGTTGTGAAGTTGCTAGAGAAAGATACATAAATTAAGATGGTGGAGAGTAATTTAGATCGAATCCTCTACCAAGAAGCTCGAACTTCGTCAGCACAAAACGTAAGAATAACTTGTGCGCGAGTCAATACAGGATTATCTTTTAGTTTCGTCAAATTACTCATAGTTACTCCTGGAGTAATTTGTGTATTTTTTTTCGAATAATACTATAGCTATTGTGTGTGAGCTCATACATGGGAGTATTTCCGTGGGAGGCCATTCCTGGCTGCCAAGACGGCTGACTACTCCGAGGTTCTTAGCCACATCCACTTTCAAACATCAACAATCCGACGCACCCCTTTCATCGTCACTGGACCAAGCCTCTTTGTGCGATCCAAGCCACAGTGTGCAGCATCACAGACCGGATCATGGCCACGCCGGGCGCAGAAACTTCCCCAGATGTTGCTCGATCGCGGCGTGAAACTGACAATGCGGCACTAAACAAACCTCATTCCGAAAAGGGTGTTGCGAAACTTCAAACCACACACATTCGCACTGGAACGTGCATGACCATTCCGAAATACCGAACTGACCTGGTTTGCCCGGATACTCTGCGACTGTGGAGACATGGGGCACCTTGTTTGTTGATCTCCCGAGGCGCGTTTCGAGACGAGCTTTTGGTGCTGACCGTGCACTCTCAGTGTCATTCTATTGACCAGCATTAAGGAGCACAGCGCAACTCAGCATGCTTCTTTTTGCATTCACTGTTGGGGAGTTGACATTGAACTGCAATTATGCTTCACCGGATGCCACCAGAATGATTTTCAAGTAGTCCATTGCCATTGCGTTACTAAACTTTGTAGTTCGACACGCATTGACGTTTCCAGCCTCAGTCTATCTCGGTTTCACTATACAAGGATCTATTTGAGTTACATGCCAAGCTTTGTGGCCTCAGACTACTCAATGCTTAGGCATCGTCGGATGTCAAACCAGCTACCGCCCAAACACCAGACCATTCAGGCGTATCTCTGACAGCACCTGAGGTTTCTCATTCTATGATTGGCCTCACAGAAGTTCATTCATGCGACTACTTAAGCGATTTCTCTACGATTCACTGTCTCATACTCCTCGTTTAGGTTTCTCATTGGTCACATACTCGGCAAGGTGCCGAGTCTGTCTTGACTATTACCATCCTCGATGCTGTCAAACCATGCTTGAAACTGCCAAACACGGGTTTTCATATTCTATTCTTGCTTCAATCACGTTTCGCACGCCTACACTCAGTCATACTCCAAGCCGAGGCTGCGTTTTGTGCTTCATTGTTGTCCACGAAACCTCATTCAGCAGCCTCTCACATCTTGGCCAAAACGAATGCGCCTCACCAGGACGGAATCACTCCTGACCGATACGACAGAGGCGAGCCGATAGCTTCTAGCATTCAGTCTCCTGCTCGAAAATCTGTATAAATGAAGACCGCACCGCAAACGAAGAAGGGCATCCAGCACTCAGGTTCCCAACCCAGCATCGACAGTAATCATTACTTCTCTCTCATTCTATCTAATACTTCTTTTACTCTATCCTTCTAATCACTTCATCTGACCGGTTCAGAATGTACTTCACCAAGTCTTCCGTTGTCGCATTTAGCCTTTTGGCTTCCTCTTCCCTCGTGGCTGGCCACGGTGCAATCGTCGGTGCCACCGGTGATGCTGGTGGTCAAGGTTCTGCCATCGGTGTCGATCCCAGTACTCCTCGTGATGGCACTGGCCGCAACCCCTTTCAACAAGATTCTACTCGTTTCCGTGGCGACGCCGCTGCTACTTGCGGCGAGACTCTTGGCGGAGGCGACAACGACGTCGAGACAGGTACCGCACAGGTGATGCAGCTGAATGGCGGGGTTCTTCCTCAGGTCTCTGCCGGCGGTCAGATCATGATGACAGTCCACCAGGTCAACGCCGATGGTGCTGGACCCTACAAGTGCATGATTGATGCTACTGGCACGGGGACTAATTGGACGCCCATCACCGTGTCTCAAAACCTCGAGGGCAATGAGCGTGGTCGCAACAGGGACACGCAAACTCAGGATTTGCCTCTCACGGCTGAAATACCAGCGGGTCAGACCTGTACGGGCACTGTCGCTGGCCAGAGCAATGTCTGCATGGTCCGTTGCGAAAATCCCGCCCGTGCCGGCCCCTTCGGTGGCTGTGTGCCCGTCCAGATGGCTGGCGCTGCTCCAGCTGCTGCTGCTGCTTCTCCTGCAGCTCCTGCCGCCGCTCCTGTTGCCTCTGGTGTTGCTCCAGCTGGTAAATTTTCTTTTTCTTGACATTTTCACACCTCAAAGTCTAACATTCTCAGCCGCCGCTCCCGCCGCTCCTGCTGGAACCGCAGGCACTCAGCCCGCTGCTGCTGCACCGGCTGCAAATGTCCCTGCTGCAAATGTCCCTGCTGCAAATGTCCCTGCTGCAAATGTTCCTGCTGCGAACGTCCCTGCCGCTAACGTTCCCGCTGCGGATATTCCCACTGCCAATGGCCCCACAGCCAACGCTCCAGTTGCTGGTGGAGCCTCGACCGTAGGCACAACTACCGGTTCGTACCCTTCTTCCCACCTCTACCGATCAGAACTAAATGCAATAGGTGCCGCACCTGTCACTGCCCCCGTCACTGGTGCCGCTGCCCGCAAGCGCGAGGCCGCCAGGAATCAGCCTGCACTCACCAACGATGATCAGGAGGAGGAGCTCGACCTCCTTGACGAGGAGGCCGACTTTTAAGCAGATCAATCCCTTGCACTATTTACGATTGTCATGATACAACAGCATTGATTGACTGGGGCATGGAAATGGAAAATGTATATACCTCAATGTTTGACTGCGATGCGAAGAATGGAATGGAATGGAAAGGCTGTACTCCCGCTGGTCTGCGACCGAGCGGAGTCGTCAGTGCAGGCAGTAGATAGTTCTAGGAGTTGATTGTTTTGATTGCGTAGATTGATGCGGGCTTGGGAACCCTAATCTGTTACGCTCCTTAATAGTATTAAGAATACATCTCCTTATGATTGCTTCTGGTACTCACAAATGCTCGAATCTACTTTTTGCTTGATCAATCACTAGTTTTTAATCAGCATTCAAGATACTCATCAATAAGCACCATCAGGGCCAAAACCGCCCTCAAGCTAACACGAATTTCAGCCTCACAGCCTCAGGTGTCGTCGACTCAAGCTTTAAACTGCACCGCCTCCTCCAGGATGATACACCAGCGCTAAGCACCCACCTGATGCTGAGGTCAACGTCGTTTCACACCCGTTTCGCCTGTCGCTAATGGTGCGTTTAGTATCATGACCCCCGTTGCACATCAAAACTACAAATGATGCGTACCTCGGCTTAAAGTTCAGTAATGGTGGTTTGAAAGAGTAGAAGACGAAGGATCTCGTAATTTTCAAGCACGCACTGGCTCCACCCCCGCGTCTATATCAGCGTCAATGAACCAGGATTTTGAACACTGTCTCCATCATAACTACTCCTAGTGTGTCTGATGGAAAGCTATGGAATACTTGTATATAGACAGAGTCACGGTTTATTAATCGCAGTGCATTGTAGCATAGAGTCGCTGTTGCCATGTTGAGGAGGCTACAATTCACTGAGTACGAACCCCTTTGGCGAGGTGGACGTATAGAGTAAGAATCTGGTTGAACTTGGGGTAGTTCTAAAAATAAGTATAGCAATTTGCTTTATAAGTCGTGTTGTCTTAATTTCTAGTATGTAAATTGGCATTGAGAGACTTGCGTGATGTTCGATTTGAGTGTGTCCTAGTACGGTCTTGACTTGCGGTTAGCGAAAATAAATGTAAAGCAGGCTGTCACCTGTTAGGGAGAATTGACATGAGTAAAATCCCGACGAACGAATGATGCAGTAGCTTGGCTGATCTTTAACTGTCGTGATTCGGTTTCACTACCCATCTCAATTTCCCCTCGTAGGTGCCCAGGTGACAACCTGCTGTATCATTGCTCTGGTTAGATTCGGTCCGAGTTCGAAACGTAGACCGTTCGTATACTTGATCATATTTCGTTCATGAACCCATGATTACTTTTGAAAGTAAATATACACGCATAGCAACCCCCAAGCCCAAGTGTCATCCAGGCGCCTCTTCGTCCAGATCTTCATCAACGCCGACTCATGCATCACTTTATCAACCGCCAAACACCTCGCCGTACACTACACCGCCGTTCTCATCACGACTCCAAATGCCAATTCATGTTTTAAACGGAAAAAGTAAAACGCATATTGTGCACAAACTTCAGGGGAAACAAGAACATGTATCAACTAAAGCCTGGCTCTCCATTCCTGGTCATGGGGGCCCGAGCGTAGTTATTCGCGCATGTTGACGACGCAGCGGATACAGTCGCCTGCCTTCATGTCTGCGAAGGCTTGGTTGATCTTGTCGAGTGGTTGACGGTGGGTGATGAACTCGTCAACCTTGAGGTCGCCGTTCATATAGTCGGCCACAAGACCAGGCAGCTGGGTGCGGCCCTTGACACCACCGAAAGCGCAGCCTTTCCATACACGGCCGGTGACGAGCTGGAATGGGCGTGTGGAAATCTCCTGACCGGCTGCGGCGACACCAATGATGATGGATTCACCCCAACCCTTGTGGCAGGCCTCGAGCGCGGCGCGCATAACATTGACGTTGCCCGTGCAGTCGAATGTGTAGTCGCAACCACCGTCTGTCATCTCAATGAGCTTCTCCTGGATGCTCTGCTTGCCGAGTTTGGTGGGGTTGACGAAGTCTGTGGCGCCAAACTTCTTTGCCCACTCCTCTTTAGCGTCGTTGACATCGACAACGATGATCTTGCCGGCCTTGTTCTTGGCTGCTCCCTGAATGACTGATAGTCCGACACAGCCAGCGCCGAAAACAGCGATGTTGGAGCCCTCCTCGACACCGCCCTTGCCAGCGGTGATGACAGCGGCACCGTAGCCAGTTGTGATACCGCAGCCAAGCAGGCAGGTGCGGTCCATGGGGGCCTTCTCGGTGATAGCGACGACGGAGATATCTGCGACAACAGTGTACTGCGAGAATGTGGAGGTGCCCATGAAGTGGAGAAGGTCCTTGCCCTTGCACTTGAAGCGTGAAGTGCCGTCAGGCATGAGTCCCTTACCCTGAGTCGCTCGGATCTTGCCGCAGAGGTTGGTCTTGCCCGATTTGCAGAACTTGCACTCTTTGCATTCTGGGGTGCTGTTTATTGTGAGATGGTGTTCTGTGCAAAGAATGGTATGTAGACATACTACAGCGCAACGACGTGGTCGCCAGGCTTTACATTTGTGACGCCCTCACCAACTGATTCGACAATACCAGCGCCCTCGTGCCCGAGGACAATGGGGAAAGCACCCTCAGGGTCTTTTCCAGAGAGCGTGTATGCATCTTCTCCTAGTCAGCCCTGATTCTATAGTGAAGTTCATCCAAAAATGCTATTATATCCTGGCAGACCAGTTGACGCATGCTGGACGAGCGAATGCAGAAGGAGGTGTCAACATACCGGTATGGCAGACACCAGTGTAGTAGATCTGGATACGGACTTCATGTGCCTTGGGCGGTGCAACCTCGACATCTTCAACGGAGAGGTCCTTGCCGGCTTCCCAAGCAACTGCCGCCTATAGTATTGTCAGCACCAATGGCTCTTCAAAGTATTTGCTGTAGATCTCGTCATCCTGTCTCGGCTTCTAGCCTGATACGCTCGCCGCCGGTATCCGTCCCGATACACGCGATAGAGCTTCTGCGGATCCGCACGCCAAGTCCGCTTGCATCATCGAAGTTTGGACGGTAGAGCTCGAGGAGGGAATGATGTTGAGGGATGAGAGACAGAAGATGTAGATTCGAACGAACCTTGCAGGTAATAGTCTAGAGATAAGATCATCAGCTCGTGTTCTTTGCGCTACGTATTGTGCTTGTTTGGATGCTTAGAGCTTCTACATACCTTTCCAACAGTATCCGCGGACATTGTTGCTGTGCTGTGAATTCAATGGGTATCTAAAGGGTGAAACGGAACAGCAGAAGTTAAATAGAAGAGAGGAGAGGGGAAAGTCGAGCTACTCCAGACTGTCGAGCGGCTCCGGGAGCTTTTATTTGGGCGTGTGGGGTGGCTCCGAACATGACCGTCATATGCCCCTCCATGCCCCTCACTCGCGGCCTGAGTTCGGAAGTCAAGCGCATTGTTCGCGCAACCCTCGCGTTTTGAGGCTGAAACTCGTAGTAGGCTCGGATCAGGCACATGTTCGAGTGCTCTAGAAGCCGTAGCTTACCATTGGCCGCTGGGTAGTCAGTAGTCGGGGCAAGTTAGCCAGATGGGGAGCGTTGAAAAATCCGATGCGTTTTGCTTGGCATAAAGCTACGGACAGAGTTGCCGCATTGGGATGAGGGAAACGAGCGATTCTGTGAAGATATACGTTTTGTAGTAATGTGTATCTGTGCTGTTGAAAGCCCGATACTACGCGTGAGATTGGCTCATTCGACCTCTGCTTCGCAATGCCGAGCATTTGCTGAAACCTGCCATGTGGTTCGGCGATAAGCAACAGCAGTTCGATCGGAGAGTGGAGGGAAAGAGAGTCGGGACGCAATCCGGTCATGGTCCAGGCTACTAAGAACGAGGTATACGCAAAAAGCTCATATTTGGTATCAAGACTAGCTGCCTGTATCCACAGGTTCATATCACTCAACGCTCAACGCTCACCATACAGTCATGAGGTATCATGCATTGGTCCTCGAATCGCTCGAAAATACGCTGGAAATGCAATGCCACTATCCGAACTATCCACCGCCCAAACTAAGCACCTAAAGCGTAGGGCTGCCGACTAGCTTCTTCGACTCCTCTTCTTCCACTCTTTCTGGCGTTGTCACTCCGCTTGCAGTCTTGTCTTTGGTGCCTTTACTCTTACTTCTCAATCGTCCCCAACTCATACTCCTCCTTTTCTCGTTGTCCTGCCCTTTGATACCATGACTCCACCTCTTCCTGAGCGGTGGTCTCGTGCCATCCAACCCAAGTAGGCTTCTCAGCTCTGGCACCTCGGTATGACCGCGTGTGTTTTTCATCCTATGCGCCCATGTGCATTCTCCGTTCTCGAAAATGAATTCCCCTCCGACCTGCTTGAAATCGCCCCCCTTCAATGCATGCTTGCCTGTTCCCAGGCCCTGGAATATCGACTGCACTGAATTGATGATCACATTGGTGTGCATGTAGTCGGGCTTTGTACCTAAACTATAGGTGCGCGTCATGCCAAGGTAGTCGTAGAGTTTCCGCGTTGGGTCTGCGTAGACGGGGAATGGACAGGAGGTGGCCTCGATGTACATGGGTATGAGCTCAGGACGTCCGCAGCCGATTACGGTTATGAAGGTCGGGGTTGGCAGCGCGAGGAGATCTTCAGGCTTGATCGAGGACGAGAGGGTGCGGAGATATTCCTGACAGTTCTGTAACTGATTAGCTCGATGGTCTTGTGCGCTCTACTGACAGTAGCGATGGAATAGAGCACTCACTCCGCAGAAGAAATGCCTAACGAAAATGATCAGTTGCCTGGGCGCAACAAGCGGCGCCTTGTACAGGTCCTTGAATGGTATGCTCTGGCCCTTAGCGTCTAGCACCAGCAGGTCCTCCACCCGCTTCAGGTCCTTCTCTGTTGGCAGGTCATTGTTGACGTCCACAGTACCTTCAAACTCTTCTTGTTCTTTTTGGAGCACTGGCGTCTGGCTTGTAGGTGAGAACGGGGGAGTCGTAACATCTGGGGCATCGTTTGATGTGGATATTTTGGGTTCAGTTTGGGCGCCCGATTGTGACGGCGGTGGTGAGGGAGGTTGTGCGGCGAGCGGTTGCGGCGTGCTTGTAGCGATAGGCAGAGGTGCTGTGTCGGTCGTTTTGGTAGCTGAAGTCTCCATGTTGAACAAGATTGTTGTACGGGTGTAAAGGTGGACGCAGAGAAGCGTCTATATGGTAGCGCACAGCTTCACGGAAGCCAGGCGTGCCGAACTAGAAGCCGTTGGTGGGTAGTCGATCGCTTGAAGGGGGCGAAGCAACGCCGTGCATACGAGCTGAGAGCGTGAAGAATGGATTCTGCGAGGTCAGCAACTAACGAGCTCGTGCCTGTGGATGTAGTGAAACAGGGAGCTGATTGAACAAAGGGCTAAGACATAGCCGGAGATGCGACAAGTTTCGAGACGCTGAATGCAGGGACACACAAACGACGTCAGCGGCCCTTGGAACTTGCTGTATATTATCTCTGTTGCGTTAGTCCAAGGACTGGATGCGACTAGGTGGATGATGCTCATCGATCCCTCGCGACTTGTTCTGGATAAAAGTCCTCATCTGTAACGTTTACACATTCACTGGACGTTGGGTGATGCTGTCGCGCTGGCGTTGGCGATGGTAGAGGTGTTGCTTCACGTGTCTCAGGGTTTTGCAGGGGTCTGGCGCTTCGACAGCCCCCATGCTGGGTACGGAAAGTGCGATCTCACACGTCAACAACACTAGACGCCCATGGTCCAGATGCCACTTGAATTTGCTTCCTTCACCCAGATGGGCAAATACAATCGCTACTTACATACTTAGATGACCCACCAGCCAAATGGCTAGACTTGTGAATAACCTGGACCTACTTGTCCCACATGACCCAAAACTCTCGTCGGCTGGCTGCACACCACCAGATCCCCTTCTAGGCACAAGCTCACGTTTCCTGGTGGCCAAGCTTGACTTTGATGCGGGATAAAACCCCCTCGTACTTCTTGTAGTCGGGAAAGTCTACACCTTGGCAGTCCTTCTTGACTTGAACGGCTTTGGCTGCTGCCACCTGGGCCATTTTGAGATCGCCGCTCACCTCGCAAACGAGTGCTATATCAAGGAAGCTGTGCGTCGTCAGTTGGTAATCCTTCGGTCTGGCGGCTACCGCGTTATTGGAATGGAATCAACAAGCGTGACTTACACGCTGGCCAACCTGGCTGTAAAGTCGCCCTCTTGCTGGTGGAGAGCTGCAAGCTGGAGCAGTTTGCCAACAAAGTCAGGCTGCTTAGCACCCTCAACTAAATTTGGTCCGCGTAAGAGTCGGGTTTCTTGTTCAAGTTCCTGCAGTCTGAAGCGCCTAAGGGCACTATTATACGCAAAGGTGGTCTCGTCGTCTTCATCCTCGGTACAGGCTCGGCAGTCGCAGGAGAAGCCGTAGTGCTTGAGCTCCCAAGCTCGAAGCGTCTTGTCGTGAATCATGTCGCAGTAAGACAGTGTAATTTCCTCATCTTTGGAGACGTCGTTCATGATATGGATAGTCTCTTGCCCGAGGTCTGAGTTCCAGGTAAAGCAAGCGTTCGGGTTACAGGAATGGTTGAACCTGGCTGCATTCGGGAACACCGCTGCTCCTTTATTCCACTCCATACAGTTCGTCTGGAAGATGCTGATGAGCGAACGCTCCCTACCAGTCCTGGCATCGTGCTGTTCCTGTATCCGTTGACGCTCCGTTCCCGTCACGGTTGGATGAATCTTGGATGGCCACCCCTTCGGGTCCTGCCCGTGACCAGAGTGCAGCGAGAAGTAGAGCTCTTTTTGCTCTGGTGACAGCTTCTCGAACGCTTGTTGAATATCTGATCGTAGGTAGGCAGCAATAGGAACCACCAAGAGTGGATCGTCGGCCAGGATACGTGTTCCGCGTTTGATAGCTCTCAGGGCGAAGCAGCCATAACCTTTACCGGGAATGGCCCGGATGCCATAGTACTCGTTCTCTGCCAATCGGGATCAATTTCGTATCGGCAGCTAAATGCGTGGCTAGAATGATTCTTGCGACCCTCCATTTGAAGCTAAGCTTTAGGAATGTCTGAAACTTACCAGGAGCCATAGGGATATTGCCGTTGGTGGCCATAGTTGCCATGTTGGGTAGAGTAGAACTTTGGAATGTGAGTCCGCAATGATTGAGAACAAGGCTTTTCAAAGTTTGTTTGTAATGAAGGGCGTTTGCTACGGAGGTTAGGCGGTGAGGGTGAGGGCAACCGTTGCAGCTTCCAAATTTGCGATCACGTAGTCTAGCGACAATAAACGCTTGTCTGCTACACTTGGCGAGAGAATCGCGTGTCTATAGGCGTGATACCACTTTGCACAGCCAAAGAGATTCGGACAACTTTTCAAAATCTTGGGACCGCCCGACCCGCTACTTTTAGCAAACGGAAACTTCATCGTGCTATAGTACCGAGCCTGCTACACCATTAGCTTAATAGACACAGAGTTCATACAGAGCTTCGATATGCTTCCCTGTCTCAATAACATGATATGACTTGATTATTGCACGTACATCTACAAAATCAATATCGCGAATCTTCATGAAGCTACAGGACGGTATAATCGACGTTGACCTCGCATAATTACAATAGCACCAAGTTTACCATTTACACATCCCTTCTCTCACTACTAGCAAATACCTTCCTATGCCCTGAATAGCTTAACAACCACAGGTTCGCCCACTTCCTAGGCGGTGATCTACGAACATCCCCATGTTTTACTTTGTCTCTTGTTGCGGCACTTGCGACGCTCTAGCATTGGAATGCTTGTTATCGGTCAGCTACTAGACCCCGCGGTGATAACTACACCGACCTTTCTTTGTTCTCTTTCCTTGATATACCAGCGCAGTTCCCGGACAGTGAGGACGGCATGTCCAGTTATATTCTATCAGTTCACATCCGCAGTCATAGGTTACTTTGTAGTAGCCGCACATTGTGTTTTGGGGAGTAATGGGCTGGCTATGATGAATCGGTGAGGTTTTCTCTGCTTTTCGTATCCTTAGTAGTGGAGTTGTTGTTTCACTGTTTGGGCCGTTGCTTATAGAGTAAGTATGTATGATTGTGGCATGTACGAGAAGAGCTAAGATCGAAAGAGGCTGGCTTTATACTGCTTGTCGAGACTTCACATTTTGGCTATTCTATCGCGTATTGTTCATATTTCAAACACTTTAATGGAACTCGTGAAGGTAGCATTCATGTTTTCGAGAGCGGGAACGTGAGTCACTGCCCGCTCGAAGCCGGAACTCTCCACGCACACAAAGCCGGGACTACCTGCTTTCAGTATGTCGCAGGAAGAATGTTCAGCCGCCCGCCATCAATGACTAGAACATTACCATTGATATAGCATCCAGCTCGGCTCGTAAGAAACAACACAGCACCTGCCATATCTTTCACGTCACCCACTCTCTGTTCAGGTATCACGTCTTTCGGCCAAGCATCTTTTCCGTCTCCGCGCTGCTTGATCGCCTCTTGCGTCATCTCACTTGGGAAGACTAGACACTGTTAGCGCCCAAGTACACTCAGACGTGCGCAGACGAGGAAGCATCGTTCATCAACTTACAACCAGGTGCGATGATATTCGATCGAATATCATACTGCACTAGACTTGTCGCAAACTGTTTCATCATATGCACTACTGCCGCCTTGGAACTTCCATACGCGTATCCCGCCAGTGGTACCCTGTTGAACGCGCCGATGCTACTGACAGCGATTACTTGACTCTTCTGCTCAATATTACCGGCGCTATTGCCCTTATCAAGCAATTCGAGGAACGCGACGATCGTGTAAAAGACAGCTGTCGTGTTGACATTGTACGTGTTTGTGAAATCCGCAGCGTCCCAGTTGTATAGATGGGCGCGGAAATCTGCAAGTGAGGCTCCTTTGTCGAGGCCTTTAAGTGTTGGTCCACTGATTCCTGAATTGGCGACTACGAGATTGACGTAGCCAGACTTTTGGGCAATGTGGTCGACCGCCGCTGACAAGTCGGACTTGGAGGTCACATCTGCTTTGATGGGATGAATGTTGCCGTGTTTCTGTAGGATTGATTTAGATTGTGTTTTGGAATAGCATTTTTTCAGTGATGCGTACTGCAGTGCTAGCTGCTTTCTCCAGCACCTCTTCTCGTCTTCCGAGGATGTACACGATTGCGCCGTTCGCTTCCAATGCTTGGGCTATCATCAAACCAATCCCTGTGCGGCCATGAGTCTAATGTAACGTTAAGTGCGGCTATGCGTTACCTGTTCCTCCGCCAGTGACAACGGCGACAAGGCCTCTAACGCTGAAGAGGGTTGCGGGATCGAGGTCGGCCATGGCTAATGATTTCGGAACACCTGACTATGTTATACACTTGTTGTTATTTAGGATGTTGAAGTAACACACTTCGTCGTAAATTGTGTTGGTCGTTCGGTGAAGATGTCGAAGTGTTTATGCGAGGTAATGTACCCCGCCGTGGCGCAATTACTCCCATTTAGCTGACACGAGATGGGTTTCTTCGCGTATCACACTCAAAAATCTTGAATCTTGACTGTTAGTGAGTAGCGTGTTCTGATGATCAAGACAGGTTTATTCAACATGGGAAAGTTGAAAGTATATATTTATGTTTAGAGCAGCAACGCCCACACACTTGCTATTCTGTTCACAAAACTATCTACACGAGGCAGGAGTCTCGACTCAACCTATGCAGCGAGATCTAGTAAACCACTACAGGACGACGGGCTCATATGAGGCGGCGTTTAATTTTATGGATGGGTGAGTTTACATTGGACGTGGATTTTGTTCCCGAAACTTGCTACTAAGACAGATGCTCTACAAAGCCAACTCCTCCTTCCTCCTCCTCTTTCTTCAACCGTTCCTACTCTCCACCAACTTTTCCGCGAGACTCCGCCCATCTTCACTCACCTCTCCCAAAAATTTCCGACTAACCACCAAAAACCTCTGCTTGAACACCTTCCACAGCTCCTCATCAGCAGTTTCTCCATTCCCCGGCCTCGGATAAAAAGGATCGTTTCTGAAGAACACCACGCAGGCTTTCTCGATACCTGCTTCATCCATTGAAAGTGGTCGATAATAGTCGAAGACGAGGATTCACATGCAGTGAATTCCCAAGTATTCAGACTGAAGCGCTGGAAGCGTGATGTACTTGTCGCCCCTTGCCGGTGACGATGTCGTTGTCCCAAATATGGCCGAACCAGGCAGGCATCGACGTCGACGTTACTTTTCACAAACTCAGACAGCGACGTAGACGAATATACTATCTCTTTGGCAGATGCAATGGCAAGCTAAGATCAATACGATGGACATCGATTTCATCATTGGTACTACGCCATCGGACAAGATTTGCAGTCAAGCGGAAAGTTTAACCAGTGCGGAGGCAGTGGATCTAAGGAGGATAGCGAAGTAGCCGGACATGAGTGCGAATTAGAGGAAGTAGGAAATGAAGAGCAGACATGAACGGTTGAAGTAGGGTTGTGAGAAGATCGCACTTTGGCAAGTGGTAAGCTAGTCCCGCGTTTACCTAATTGAGGAGTGTGGGGTTCTCCACGGTAGTGCTTACCACCATCCATGCACCGTCGTGCAAAAATAAACGCTGAAACATGTATTGGTTCTTTCCATCTCTTTTCCCGTCCCTTACTTTTAGACTTGACAATGCCTGATGCTACGTTCTCTTAGAGATGCTTCTTCGACGTCGCTCATCGCTCATCGCGTAGCAAACGGCTGCCTCAGCCGCATTCAGGCAGCACTATCTGTCCATCCAACGCAAATGTTGATATAACAAACAGCTCAAAATTCCGTTCAGGTCAGCACAAAATGGGCATTGCGCCGATAGAGAGCCTCCCGGTCGAACTCCTCCAACCTATCTTTTTCGCTTCTGGACACAATGTCGCTCTGCTGAAAGCTTCAGATCGCATAGGCGCCCAACTTTCGAGCGAATACGTTTACAATCCAACTTGCGACTATCATCTCACCAGGGTCCTTGGAGATCGTGCTGGGCAGTCTGCAGCTCAAACATACATCTTCGCGAGTAAGTGGATGACCTGGGCCTTCTTCAAATCCTGGATCATACGCAGATTCGGTCCAAAAGGGTGCTTGTGTGACCTTTTGCCTGACGAAGGGTGCTTCGATGCACAATGGCCCCCGAACTTCGAGGACGCTACCACGATGGTCTTTTCTCGTAGTCACCTACCAAGACTAGCTTTTGTCAAAGGTCGTATCCCGAAGAAGCTACTGCGAGGCCCCTGGACCCAGGATAAGATCCAGTTCTTGCGATTCATTCTATGGATCACTGGCATGACTGTCGACTGGGGAGACCCGGAAACCCGTCAGGTTGCTATTGACGGGAGACATCAAGCCATGTCAGAAAGGAATCTAGAAGCTGTCGAGCTATTCAACCATAACCGCAGGCTGGGCAAAGTAGCCAGTTTACCAATTGTGCGCTTTGCTGTCATGGAAGCTGGGTGCGATCGATCAATCGTATATGATACTCTATTTACAGCCAATATGTGGGGCACGCGCGGTTTCTCATGGGAATGTGTTGAGCTCGACGAATGGTGCGAAGACCGAATCGAAGAGGGTAACCCAAAGGGGCAGTGGCTACGAACACAATTGGAGGAACTTCGAGTTTTTAGCAGCCGTGGGAAGAAAAATAGAGATGATGCTCTCTCCTGCAGACAGGTGTCAGGCGGCGAATTGAATGCGGAGGCGGGCAACTACGACGGTGGAAGTGAGGATCGTCTTGTAGTGAATGAGCTCGAGTGGAATAAGGTCAGTGCTGTCATACGTTTCCTTCGGCGACTCCTACGCTGGTATTGGCTTGAACGTCGAAACCAGACATTCTGCCCGCATGCTATCGATGCATGTGTTTTTTGCCCTTCCCACTTCTCCCGTAACCTTTGGAATCCGGCACCACATTTCAGGGCTTGAGGAACCACAGATACCTTAGACAACCTTCCGCTGGCTAGCCCTGTTGGTATACGATGACTTCGAACTTGCAATCGTCTGTTCGACCGTTCATCTCCCCGGAAGACCACAGGATCTGACTTTTGGCCGAAACCAGGCATGCAAAAGCGATTGGATCCACCTCCTCCACATGCATAATGTTGCAAAGAAACATCATATCTACAACATCTGCCTTACTCCACATTCACCCATCAGCGCACCTCTGTATCAAGCACCGTCGGTCAAAACAAAAGCTAAAGTCGCCAAAGGTCAACATTCATCGCGGATGGCTCATCATACGCATATCCGGCAGCCCTAGTCACACCGTCACGCACAACATAAACTGGCCTGCTATTATGCGAGAACCTGGGCCACGCATGTACTCTGGCTCTATGCGGCCTCGGAAGTTAGAATGCTGGGATGGGCATGAGCCGTCTGCTCAGCGAATCTTGTTGTGGCTTGCGCCGCCGGCTTCGCGCATGCTATGACGCTGACGCTGACGCTGAACCCATCCACCTTACAAGTACTCTTCTGGCTCGCGAAGTCCGCTCGTCTTCCAATTCTCGTTTCACATTCCCGTCCGTCCTCCATGATACTGACACTTTCTCCTAGGAGTATCGCTCGTTTGGGTGGTGGTATCAGGCCTTTCGAGGCCGTGACAAGCTCGGCATTCACTACCTGAAGCGAGAAGATCTCGGCAACTTCTGGACATATACTCACGGGCAGCACCACGGATGTAGGGGCAAATTACCGCATACGCCTCACTTCTGGCTCGACATGTGGGTTCCGCAATCGAAGAATCATCAGATCAGGATCCCTTAGCTTATGAAGAGGCGGGTATTATTCATTTCGTCTCTTCCTATCTTCACCCTTGAGAATGCTCTGTCGAGACCCTCACAGCTTACTCTTATCTTCTCTCTTGACAAAGCCATCAACAGCCTTGATTTTCACCGTCTCAGCAACACCACTCCTATCTTTCTCGCTATTCTCCTCAACCCCGGACCTCTGAAACTCCTCGACCGATTTCCACCCATCCAACACATACACCGCTCTCACACTATTCGACTCCTTATCCTCCGCCACAGTAAACACATTGAATCCCTTGACACTGCTCAACGCGCGCTCCGCAGTGTTTTTCCATCCTGCGAGCGCATTCGCCGTCGCACCCGGCTTGTACCCTACATTTACGAGCAGAATCGCCGGATTTGAAGACACAGGCAGTGGTGCGTCGGAAGTATGTTTTGACGCAACGGTAGAGTTGTGGACTTCTGGTGCGCCGCCGAGGACGTCGCCTGTGGTGAAGAGCTTGATGAGGTCTTGGACCGGTTGGGTTGCTAGGTGGGCGTCGGATACGGCTTGGGATGTATATCTGAGGGATGGATGGTTAGCTAGGAGAGTTTGAACTGGGCAAGACTGTATCAGCGCACGTACTCTTCGAGCATGTATATTTCGGTTTGCAGGGTATCGTCCACAGGTAGTGCGCAAACATATTGGAGGACTTCAGGCTCGTTTGGAGCAGTGAAGGCAATGATCTTGCGGAATGCGTCAATGACTTTTTCCCTGGCTTCGGGGCTCTTGCATGTGAGCTTCGCGGTGGTGAGTATGCCTGTCATTTTGCAGTATGTCTGAGTCTAAATTATGTTTAATCTGCCCTACGGCGCGTCTTGCGGTTCTTTTATGAATTCGGCAACACGTCGACCCCGCTGCTCGGAATCGCGATTCCGACATCTCGGAACAGGAGACCCGCACTTGCGATGGAGATGTTCTTCTCTGCTTATAGAGTGCTGAGTACCTTGCATACGAGTTTTGAGCTAATGACTCAGTACGAGTACGAGGCACTTGTTGCATGTCTTGGAGTTTGACGACATGAAATGTCGCGTACGCACGTGGTTGCGCGTTGTCTTGACGTCACCATCCTCGCTCGTCTCGAACGCGCCTGCTCGCAATGGCAACTTGCGCCTTCAGTAGCGGTCATCAGGGAAATAACATCTCCCACCGACGAGTAGCAAGGATCCCCTGAAGTTAATGTCCCGTACAAGATGCCTACGCCCCCTCCATCACTCTCTGCGCTCTAGACAGCGCGCATACTCTTCCATTAACAGTAAAATCCCATTCAACTTCTTCTCTGGCCTCACGATAGCGAACATGACCTCTACATCTCCCGCCGCCCCCCAAACCTTCCCTGCAATGCCTTACGCTCCCAAATACGATAAATGGCCCTACAACGCCACAGATTTCCAGCGCTACGATGAAAATGACGATAAGGTCTTCTACCAGCAAGCAAGACTAGTCACGCATATCGATGACCCAGCTATCAGTCGTCTCACGGCGTACTACGATACAGTACTACCTACAACCGGTACGATCATGGATATGTGCACGAGCTGGAAGAGCTTTTATCCTTCCGCTATCGAGGAAGCTGTGCAGAAGGGAGAGCTGGAAGTCTATGGTGTGGGGCTGAATGCTGAGGAGATGAAGTGCAACAGTGTGTTGAAGGATGAAGGGTACTGGAGGGTGATGGACTTGAATAAAGCGCCGCATGATGTTAGACATGGGTGGGAAGGGAAGGAGTTGAAGTTTGACGCTGTGACGTGTGTGGTAAGTATTGACTATTTGATTGAGCCGTTGGAGGTGTGTAGGAAGTTGTTGGATGCTACGAGTGAGCGTGGCAGAGTACATTTGGTTATTAGCAATCGGTGCTTTCCGAATAAGGTTGTTAGGAGGTGGATGATGCTTAGTGAACAGGCTAGGTTGGAATTCGTTGGAGGTAAGTTACTCGTTATGTTTTCAGGTCCTGCTTTCGCTGATTGGATAGATTATCTTCATTTTGCGGGTTGGAATAACGTGGAGATTGTGGACTTGTGTGCGAGAGATGAAGAAAGCAGAAGGATTACAAATGATCACGGAACTGTCCTGGTTGATTCACCCAGATTACCTAGCCATCTCGACCCTCTGTGGGTTGTGAGAGCTACGAAGGCTAGCTCGAAGTAGTGACCTGAGATGTACCCGAATCTTCACATATTGCGCCTTAGCGCCTGAAACTAGAAGTCCGAATAGTGCTCCAAACACTAAAAAGGAGGATCATTGTTTTCTCTTCAACCAAACGTTCTATCTACTTAGCTATACCATCTTTCATTTGACCAACCACCCTCTCACGCATTAATAACCTCCCTCAACGCCTCAGCACTCTTCTTCAACAACCTCTCCTCTTCCTCATCCAACGGCATACTCACACTCCGCACAACCCCCTGCCTCCCCACAACAGCCGGCATACTAAGACAAACCCCAAGCTCCTCCTGCCAAAAGCTCACAGGCCGAACAATCCTCTCATCAAACAGCACACTCTTACAAATACTCGCCGCCACACCCCCAATTCCATAATTCGTCGCGCCTTTACTCTCCATAATAGCCGTAGCTTTGCCCCTCGTCTCATCAGCAATACTCTTCCTATCCAGTTCCGTCCCAGCTTCAACGGCGGAAGAAAGTGGAACACCGCCTATGCTCGCGAGCGACCAGGCTAAGAATTGGGATTCGCCGTGCTCGCCTAGAACATATGCGTCGATGCTGCTTGCTGCGACGCCGGCTTTGGTGGCGAGAATGCCGCGTAGGCGGGCGGTGTCAAGGAACGTGCCGCTGCCTAGGACTTGGTTTTTCGGGAGGGAAGAGAATTGCTGGGCGAAGTAGGTCAGGACGTCAACTGGGTTGGCGACGAGGAGGACGACGGTGTTCTTTCCGAAGGGCTTCATGTCGGTTATTGCGGATTTGAGGATGGATTTGTTGCGGCCTATTAGGTCGGTTCGGGATTCGCCTTGAAGGTGTTAGATACCAAATAGTACTTCGTGGACATCACTTTTGATTACGAGTGGGTGATCTGATACCTCGTTTGAGGACGTACCTTTCTTCTGCTTTGCTCCCGCAGTAATGACGACGATGTCGCACTGCCCTGCTTCCTTGTGCGTTCCAGCCCTGACACGTGTGCTTGTGTTGCCGTGAAAGGTTGCGTCGGAGAGATCTTGCACCTGGGCATCCCGAACCTCTTCTTTGGGGTCGACTATTAGGATGTCTCCAGCGATGGGGTTCATGATGAGCGAGTACGCAATAGTTGCTCCGACATCGCCAGCGCCGAGTATAGCGATTTGAGAGGTATGTTTGGTGTTCTGTGACATGCTGGCGGTGGAGGGCGGGATAGGTGGATGGGAAATGGCGAGGGCGAAATGGGAATGTTGAAGTCGTAAGAGCTGTATTGCTGTTCTACTTTATTTCTTCCTAGGCAATTGAAGGACGTCATTATGATGGCGCTAATGCAGGTACAATCCGAAAGAAGCCAGCTATGGCATAGTAATGATCCTGGTATGGTATCTGGGTATTATGAAACGCCTGTTGAACGCCGGGACTCCTCTCATATGCATATCCTTCTTGGTATCGTGCAGAAATGACCACGTAAGTTCTTTAGACCACAAGACTTCCGTTCCCGTCCTGTTAAACGTATTCAACTTCACTCAGGGCTTTACGTGCTCTTCGAGTTGACGTCCTGATCGGCTGTTTTGGCTTTTTATGTCGACTCTATACTTAATTTTTAGTCCAGGATTCTAAAGGTACAAAAGCCAACGAAAAAGAGTCGCACGCTAAATACAATTGCACTACCACTATACCTTCGGAGAAGCAGTATAAGGCAATGTTGCTGCCTTCTTCCGCGGCTGTGTGGCTAAGCCTTTTTTCAAGAGCAGTGGTATAATATCGCTGGTTTTGGAGCGGCTGATTGATTTTCGGCAGACTGGGCACTGTGATCGCTTTGGTTCGCCAGGACCAGTACGGTTTTCGCCGGCGATGAGGGCTTCCATAAGACATGTATGACAGAAGAGGTGACCTATTTCATGGTAAGCTTAGGTGCAGTCGTTATGGCGATGAGCAAGACGTACCACAGGCGGTAGCTGTGAGATCAGTAGGATTATCCATGCAGATGACGCAGGTGAAGGTGTTGAAGGTCGTGGGCTTTTCGTCTGGCTTCGTCTGCGCTTTGACGGCATCCTCGCGCTGCTTCTGCAATATCTCTTGTACCGGCTGCTTGTCGTCTGTCAAGTCGACCTCCTCCACCTTGACTGGCTCTGCGCTCCCTCGCTTCGCGGCTGTGCCATGCCCTCGCTTCTGCCGCTTCGCTGACGGGCCTGGTGATGGGGACTCTCTCTTCCTTGTTTGCGGCGGAGACTGTGGCGTTGCTGTGAGATCAACGTAGCCATTCGGCAGACGTGCAGGGCGTTGCGAAGTTTGTGGGCGGGCGCGGGTGGTCGGGGGCATATCGTTTGCTGTTGTGAGGGACTGGCGGGGAGGGGAAGGTCGATACACGAAAGGCGAGTACCTGTTGTGATCAAGGCCGGCGGGGTTGAGGATAGTGTCGAGGAAGTTGGAGAGCGGCGGCGAGGGCGAGGAGGGCGAAGGCGACGGGCGATAGGCCTCGTCAAAGTGCACCTCGGTCAATGGGTATGGCGATGCTCGATGTGACGAGGGGTTGAAGGGAGGCAGAAGCTGGTCGAGGAAGTTTGGATCGTGGCCAGTCAAGGGTGATTGCGAGTTCCGGGTGGTGGTGGTAGTGGTGTGCGAGGGTTGCGGATTGTAGTCACTGACGTAGGGCGAGTAGTTGGGCGAGGACATTGTGGCTGCCGGGGATGGCGGGCAGCAAGCAGATCAAGAGGACATGAGGCGGCAAACGTCACCAACACAATATCGAGATTACAAACAGACGTCTGGGCATGGTGTCGCAGCTCATGCGGCTCACAAGCCCGCAGATCGCCCATGGGCTCGGGCGTACAGAGTGCCACGGACAAGGCGGCGGATAGTTTCGTAGGGCTGCATATTGCAGATGAATCGCGGGCACACGCCAAGAATGCCATCGCTCTGGAGCTAGGCCGCCTTTGTGTCGTGACGAGACGAACTCGCTATCTCTCGAGCGCCCGTTGACGACGCATCAGACCCACGACGGGATGCAGTGACGCGCCGTTTCTCCATGCGATCATGCGCTGCAGTTCATGTCGGACGTTGACTGCGAATCTGGTTCATCGCACGCGACCCGCGCCCCCGCAGGCCCCCTTTGCGACCACATCGCGACGATGCCTCACCACAATCCAGCCAGCTAAGGAGGGGCAAGAGAGCGATGCAGCGCGGAGGACGCTGAACAGTATGTGCCGTCGCACTGGTGAATGTCTTGTATTGTAATTAGGCTGACCATTCGCAGTTCCTTCCGAGGCCCGCTTCAATGAGATTGGAGTCCAGCAGCTCTCCAGCCATGTCCACTCGCAAGTCTTCCCGGGCGCCAGCACCTCTCCGCCGCCAGAACTCGTTGCCCTCTCCCAGGATCATCTCACCCGCCATGAGCTGCTGGGCAAAAATCAGGACTCGACCCCGCCCGTGGGATTCGATCTTCCCGATATGCAAGGCGGGACCCTCGACGAGCACTTCTATAAGCTTGGGATGGATGCAGCGGAGCCCTACCTGAGCATGGCCAAGAAGCTGGCGTGGGCGAACCCTCCTCCGAAACCGCGAAAATGGGTCAGACAGAGTGGTTGGACCAAGTACAACAGCGACGGGACGACAGAGGCTGTCGATGCGCCCAACGAGACGATGCTGACATTTGACACCGAGGTCATGTGGAAAGAAACATCATTCGCGTGTATGGCATGTGCAGTGAGCCCCACAGCCTGGTATGCTTGGATATCACCATGGTTGCTAGGAGAGTCAAAGTCAGACCGCCACCTGATCCCACTGGGAGACACGTCGATACCCCGCGTTATTGTTGGGCACAATATCGGATACGACAGAGCGCGGATAGCCGAGGAGTACAACATACAGCAGTCGAGAAACTCGTTCATCGACACAATGTCGTTACATGTCGCTTCTAATGGCATGTGCTCGCGGCAACGGCCTTCATGGATGAAGCATAAAAAGAGCAGAGAGCTGAGAGATAAGATTGCTCTTTCCGAAGAGAACGCGGAATTATCACAGTTGCTGGATTCGGGTGCCATCCCAGACGAAGAAGAGGAACTGTGGATAGGCAGAAGCGCCATCAACTCGTTACGAGACGTAGCCAAATTTCACTGCAACATCACCATCGATAAAGCAAGACGTGAATACTTTGGTGAACTGGATCGACCGGGCGTTAGGGAAAAGCTGGACGAGCTTCTGGACTACTGCGCGGCAGATGTAGAGATTACACACCGCGTGTACCAGAAAGTCTTCCCACTGTTTATGGAAACATGTCCGCACCCTGTTAGCTTCGCCGCTCTACGTTTTCTAGCCGCAGAGATTCTACCTGTCAACGAGACCTGGGATGCCTACCTAAACAACGCTGAGGCTACCTACCATCAACTCGGGGACGCCGTACGAGAACGACTGGTCGCGCTGACAGAGAAGGCGTTGGAAGTCAAAGACAAACCCGAAGTGTACAATAATGATCCTTGGTTGAGCCAGCTGGACTGGTCAGGCCAGGAGGTGAAGATGGTAAAAGGGAAAAAGAAGGGTGATCCGCCACGACCAGCAGCTAGACAAAAGAAGCCAGGTATGCCAAAGTGGTACAAGGACCTATTTGCTTCAAACGACGCACCGATGAACCTGACTGTGCGAACACGAATAACCCCGATTTTGTTGAAATTGGCCTGGGACGGTAACCCAATGGTCTGGTCGGACAAGTATGGCTGGACATACCAGGTCCCTATGGACGAGGTGTTTGCCTATAATGAAAAGGGAATCAAAGAACTGGATATGTCTGAAGAAGAAAACTTGAAGCTGCGGGACGATACAGAGTGCCGATACTACAAGATCCCGCACAAAGATGGTCCGCTCGCACGATGCGCAAATCCACTTGCAAAAGGCTATTTGCAATACTTTGAAAAGGGGAAGCTAACTTCAGACTATGCTTATGCCAAGGAAGCATTAGAGATGAACGCCTCCTGCTCGTACTGGATCAGCGCAAGAGACAGGATCATGTCACAGATGGTTGTGTACAACAACGAGGTACCGAATGCAACAAAGCTCGCATCGGCTTCCGGCAAAGGACGAGGAAAGAAAGTTGGCTTTATCTTACCACAGATCATCCCAATGGGTACCATCACTCGACGATCAGTAGAAAATACCTGGCTCACGGCCAGCAATGCAAAGAACAACCGCGTTGGCTCAGAGCTCAAGTCAATGGTCCGGGCACCGGAAGGGTACTGTTTTGTCGGAGCCGATGTTGACTCTCAAGAGCTCTGGATTGCCAGTCTGATCGGCGATGCGACCTTCAAACTGCACGGTGGCAACGCTGTTGGCTTCATGACGCTGGAGGGTACCAAGGCAGCTGGAACAGATCTACACTCCCGAACAGCAAGCATTTTGGGCATCTCAAGGAACGATGCCAAAGTCTTCAATTATGGTCGCATATACGGCGCAGGACTAAAATTTGCATCGACCTTGCTACGCCAATTTAACCCTTCATTAACAGATTCACAAACGTCAAAGACTGCCAACGACTTATATCAAAACACCAAAGGCAAGAAAACAACGAGGAAGCAACTACACGAGCGACCATTTTGGAGAGGCGGCACCGAGTCTTTCGTCTTCAACAAGCTAGAAGACTTTGCCGAGCAGGAACGACCCCGGACACCAGTCCTTGGAGCTGCCATTACCGAAGCGCTCCAACGCCGCTATCTCACCAGAGGCGGGTTCATGACTTCGCGCATCAACTGGGCCATACAGTCTTCTGGTGTCGACTACCTCCATCTTCTAATCGTCTCAATGGACTACCTCACCCGCCGCTTCAACCTCGATGCCCGTCTCGCTATCACTGTGCACGACGAGATTCGATACTTGGTCAAGGAAGAAGATAAGTATCGAGCAGCCATGGCGCTCCAAGTCGCAAACGTTTGGACACGCGCCATGTTCTCACAGCAAATGGGCATCAATGAGCTTCCACAGTCTTGCGCATACTTCTCCGCCGTTGACATTGACCATGTCCTGCGAAAAGAAGTAGACATGGACTGCATAACACCAAGCAATAAAGAGGCCATCCCACATGGCGAGAGCCTCGACATCGTTGCACTCCTCGAAAAAGGCAGCGCCGCACAGCTCGACCCTGCAATTATTCCCATCCATCCTCCAGCAACACAGCAATACGCAGGTGCATATTCACCCCGCACGCCCATAATGACCACCCTAGAAGGCTCCGACCCCACATCCCCCGCCTCACTCGCGTACCTCAAAGCGCAAATCTCCTCCGACGACAAAGAGCTGCGCGATATCCTGAAGCCCCTGCGCGGCCCCCGCGCCCCTTCCACGCGTCGCTCCAAGGCCACAGAAGCCATTGAACAAGTAGAAAACGAAGAAGAAGAAATCTCACAAAACATCATGCATTACCAGCAGATGGCGTCACTCTTGCCGGTCGATGAACTATCGAGCGAAGTGTACAAGCGTGCGGGGAATAAGAGTACGACGAGGGGATTAGGCAAAGCAAGTACGGGCTTGTGGCATCATCATCATATGCATCCGAGGAGTACAGCGCCGAGGACGGCGAGGGTGTAGATGCGATTTATGTGTCTCAGGGGTGATAGTCATATTGCTCTTCTTGTGTATATATTCATGTACGATATTGTAACGGCCTTGGGTAGCGGTCGGGTAATGGGTGTTTGCTTGTTTTGGCGCACTGCTGGTACGGCAAGGCAGGCATTTTGGCGGCGCACGTTCACTTGACGCTGAGCCTCTTCCTTCTTACTCCTATATGAGAATAATCGATATTGCTATGCTCAATGTTACTCTCAACACAATCGTGCGTCTGAAGCCATAGGAACCTTCCTCCCTTTCTGCCAAGTACACATTCCACTGATACGTGCACGTCAAAATCTACCTAGTTAATCAGTGTTCAATTTTATAACCCGCTCATTGCACGGCATCACCCCTATTACCTTTCCGCTAAGCCATACCAAGGCTTTTAATCACAATTCTCCTTCGTCTATAAATTGGTTGAAGCATTGCAGACTTTAGCGTTCCAAGCACATCGGTAGCACGGTCCATCCAGCATGTCACTGTCCCTCGTTTCGTCTGCATAGCTACCTAATCTGCGGGACGGGACGTTGAGGCTGCATGTAACAAGGCAAGAGTGACATGTACATTGCGGCTTGCGCGTTAGCAATGTTTTGGATCAAGATTAGATTTATGTAATTGGTATGTTGATATGGGCTATTAGTTGGTGAACGAATGCATCGAGTTGATGAGGAGAGCTCGCGTCTTGGAATTGTTGTCTCGTGAGAATGGCTATGTTTGAAGCGCACATCATCGTAGGTCTTTCTATCTCGTGAGCTGTAAATGTCATGCAGAGGCTGACTGGTATACTTCTGCAAGCGGTAGCTGATCCAACTCTGGAGGATGGTTTTGAACCATTCCAACCACGATTTCCAATTCTGGAGCTTGTTCTTATATATACACAGAACCCAAACCTCAACCCCCTTTTTCAATATCCTAAAAGCAACCTACCATCCTTCTACTAATAATCACAAACCCCCCTCGTCCACCCACCTACTTAGCATGCGTCAACGTCTCCCAAGCCGTAAACAGCGAATTACTCCTCGCAGGCCTACTCCCCTCAACAAATGCCTTCGTCTTCGGCGCACTCTTCCCCAACCTGCCCACCAACGCCGCATACCCCGGCTCCGCAACCGGTAACAACGTATACTTCAGCGTCCCCTTACACATACTACTTGGTGCACTTCCCCCATTCGCATACGGCGCATGCACCTCGAGCGCGCGCAGCAATCTCGTGCCGTATTCGGCGGAGTAGAGGTCTTCGCCCTGGATGTATGCTGTGTCGAGGATGTGAGATATGCTTGCGAGGCCGTAGCTGGCGTGCTCGAGGTCGCGGCATGTTTCTTGTGTGCGGCCGTCAAAGAAGGAGGCGTCGTTTTGCCAGAGGAGTGTTACGCGGGCTTCCGTCTTGTAGTTTGACCAGGATGGGATGATGGGTAGGGAGCCGTCGGAGGAGATGTAGATGTAGGATCTGATGTGTTGCTTTGCGCGATCCATGACGGTCTTGTACAGAGCCGTGTCGTCTAGGAAGACGGCGATGGATTGGGCGGCTTCGAGCATGGCGGAATCGATGTTGTTTGGGTTGGCGGCGCTGCCGTTGCGCACTTGTGGGAGGTAGATTGTGCGGAGCATACCTTCGAACTTGGTGATGCTCGCACTGCTCCAGCCTGCGCCGGTGTGCTTGATGATTTCAGCTGCGCGTGCCCAGGTGCTGCCTGCCCATCCGCTTTGCAAGCCGACTTGCTCTGGGCTGCTGGTGCTGATATGATCTTTCAAGTTGCTGGACCAGGCGTTAAGGATTTCAATAGCCTTGTTCGCGAATTGTTGATCTTTGGTGTATGCCCATCGGAGAGCCATAGAGTATGCTGCTAAAGCATCGTTCCGCTCTTCTTTACAGCCTTTCTCAAGCGAGTATTCGGGTGTGCCAGGGTCTTCACAGCGGACAGTAGCGACGGGCGAGGCTTTCCAAGCAGTCTTCGCCCAAGCGACGGAGTTCATTGCTTTGTAGGCTGCAGTCCATGGTTCAGCTTTTGCCGCAACTTTGGACTTGGTGAAGTCTAGTTGCGAGGACGAGATGAAGATTCCCGGATGTTTGAAAGCGGTTTGTCGTGATTCAATCGGTGAGCAAAGGGCCGCGGAAGCGAAATAAAGAGCGAGTAGAAGTGAAGTAAAATACATTTTGTTGAGAAAGAGAACTCGTATAGACTACTATGCCAAGATCAAAAGAGTGTATGCTCAAGTAGAGCAGGCTGTGACGGACGAACCAGAACATACCGGAGGGGAAGCCGACATTTAAGAAAATACGAGATTTTAGGGTAACATTCAGGCCCAGCCTCATTATTCTAAGGGACGGAGGATTGTTTGAAACGGACGGGATTCGCGCACGATTCATACGAGGCGAAATCTGGGGCGGCTGGATTTTGGATGGTGTTTCAACCGAGTCAGGGAAATTACACGGGAAGAGCCGCGCTATCCTGAGCTTCCTACCCAAGATGACAGAGGAGACACGCGGTCTTCGATAGAGTTAGACGCCTCTACCAACTCTAGACCGTAAAGAATATTTCGGTCATGCAACAGCGCTTTAGAAGTTTCCTAATGCACCATCCTCTTTCAGAAGGATTATACGTCTTAATATAAAGATATATGAAAACATATTAACGTTTGCGACTATTCGCCATTTGTACCTTCACGGACCGTGAGACTAACGAGGATACTCAACACTGCTAACACGGCCACGAACCAGAACCCCAGCCCAACCACGCCTATTCGCAGGCCGAACCCCATAACCGCTAACGTTAGTGGAGGAAAGACGGTTCTGCTAAGGTTACTGCATATCACACCTAAGGTGTGAATGGTTCCGCGTGCAGCAGGATGAGGCGTACAATCATTGATTAAAAGACTGGTTGCAGGCACAACCCCCGTTCGACCAGCAGCAAAGAGAAGAAGAACACCCAGCAATGCACACCATTCAAGTACGGGGAACAAACCCGGCGCTATTTGATCTATATCAATGCCGAATCGAGGGATGAGCGCGCAGAAAGGTGCGACGATGTATACGACAGGGAAGAGGCATAGCGCTGCTCTCCAAATCCTGATTGTGCCCCATCGCTCCTGCAGACTTGGGTAGACGAGGACTTGTAAGACGATGCCGACAAGACCGAACGCAGACATGGTAATTCCTACTGCGTGAGGTTGAAGTCCTAGGCCTCCAGAGAATTTGAATGGTGAGTGTGGCTTCTGCGATGATGCTACTGGTAAGCTGAGTAACATGGCCCAGAGGACGGCAAAAGTTCCAAGATGTCCGGCAATAATGAACTGTGCTAGCATGGTTCTTATGACGTCTGGAGTCAATACTTTGATGAATGGCAAACTTGGAGGCCGGCGAGGAGAACTCTGTGCTTCAAGTGGACTGCTGTTACTAGAAGAGTGTTGTAGAAGTGCGGTGGTCTCGTCGATTTGTGGACCGGATAGAGGCTTGGATAAAGTAGCAATCTTTGCTCTTTGTGTAGGTAGTGGAGGCTCCGTGCGCTTGTGATGCTCTAAAAACTGGCGATGAAATGTGTCTGTGAGATGAAAGATTGCCAAACATGCAACGAGGGCCTGGATACCCGCAATGCATACATTTGGCATGGCATAAGGGTAGCCCGGAATAATGCTGCGCTTCGAATTGGCTGATACTAGGAAACCTCCTATCAGCGGGCCCAGGACTGAGCCAGTGTTCGCGAACAAGGGAAGTAGTGTGAAAGCTCGTACGCGATATCTATAGATGATCAGTAGGGTGCATGTATCATGGCCTTTGTCGCATACTTCTTCTCGGGGTTGAGCTCTGCAGTCATGCATCTAATCATTGCCACAGTTGCGTTCAATGCGCCATCTAACATCTGCCAGGCGATAGCCTGGTGGAATGTCGTCGAGAATCCGTAACCCACAGTCGCCGCACTTGAAGCAAGCAGACCGAACACCAACACGATCTTTCTGCTTGTCAAAATGTGATCGGAAAGCTTTCCCCATATGAGACCTGTGCAAACATGTGCACCAGTTTTGCAGCCAACTAGGATACCACATTGAGTGGATATTACCGCAGCTGGTGCATCAGGGTTGAAATGCTTTAGCTGGAAGAACATATACGCCTGGAATGACATGTAAGCAACGACAGGTAACAAGCGAAATCTCCAGAGAGAGCCTCACATGAATAGATGATATCATTAAAGAGTCAGTGAAACGAGCCACCATGAGAATGAGCAGCTGCGCCTACATCCCAAGCAGGTTTAGCTAGATAACTTCGGGGCGTTCTCGGATAGGTCCTACCTTATGAGGAAGCGACCGGTATGAGACTTCCGCAGTAGCTTTTCCTAGTGAGGCAGCTACAACAACAGGATTCTCCATATTGTCTATATGTATAACTGAAAGGGTAAAACGAGCATGAAAGCGAGAAGCAATGGCACAAATAGATCACGGCTGTCGTCGTCATAATAAACTGCGGGCTTATCAGATGGCCAAGCACCAATCGTTATCAATCTCCGCATTTACCCCGCTCCTATATCCACGCACGCTCTTGGCTAACAAACACTTTTTCAGAGAAGCTCATAACATCAGCTTTTGACTGAGGGATACGAGTGTCCAACATGCCTATTCCAGCATTTTTGTCCAGCATTTACCATGGATCTGGAGTATCTACAGTCCTCAAATCATCCCGCGATGTTAAATTCCTATGCGCACAACGGTTCTTCCGGCTATTCGCTTACGGGGCAACCTTTCTCATCCTCGTACATTTCCTGACGAGCCTTGGACTGTCTGACAAATTGGCTGGACTCTTCATGACACTAACAATGCTGGGCGATGCCCTAATTAGTTTCGTGTTGGTCTTGATCACCGACCAAATTGGTAGGCGAAAGATTCTCGCCCTGGGTGCCATCTTGATGACGATGAGTGGCATTATATTTTCTCTTGGTAGCGCCTATTGGTTGCTCGTCCTTGCGAGCGTGGTGGGAGTCATAAGTCCGAGGCAAGCGTACTCAGCTGGACACTTAGATGTGAACTGAACTTGTGCAGTGGCAATGAAATCGGTCCCTTTCGCGCGATTGAAGAGTCAATACTTTCTCAGCTCACCGAGAAGGACGATCGCAGCGATATATTTGCATGGTACACCATGTTTGGGACTGCCGGCGCTGCCCTAGGAACCGTCACAAGCGGGTGGCTCGTCCAGATTCTGTCTAAGAATGCTGGAATGAAGGAAATCAAAGTCTATCGCATCATATTTGTTATTTACGCCGCGCTTGGCCTGGTCAAGCTTGTTTTCGTGCTGTTGCTCAGTCCCAGTGTGGAGCTTCAAGACCTGAAACATGAGTACCAAGAAGTCATCGAACTAGAGGAAGAGGATGATGAACTTCTGTCTCACACATCTTCTCCACGAGATTCGACAGAAGACACGCACCCGAATGTCTCACGGCCAAATTTGCAAGAAGCACGACAGACCTCGAAAACTGCCAAGATCCCATCGATCGATTTTTCCGATCGACTCCGAGCACTACTTCCACAAATATCTCGGGGTTCGATGTTCATACTTTTCCGACTCATCTGTCTCTTCGCTTTAGACTCATTTGCATCAGGCATGGCTTCCCCATCCTGGCTTACTTACTTCTTCACAACCGTCCACCATGTTGAGCCTGGCACGCTAGGCAGTCTATTCTTCACCACAAATCTACTCGCAACACTATCCAATTTCGCTGCTCTCCCTCTCGCCCGGCGCCTTGGCCCCCTGAAAACGATGACATTTACACACCTCCCATCTGCAATATTTCTTGCTCTTATTCCTGTTCCTAAGGCGGGGAGTCCGGGTACGATAATAGCTATGGTCTTTCTGAGCTTGAGAGCGTGTACGCAAAGCATGGATCAAGCACCGAGGCAGGCATTTCTGGCAGCAGTCATGACTGCTCAAGAAAGAACCGCTATTCTTGGAGTTATAAACATCGTGAAGACACTGGCACAGGCTGGTGGTATAGGTAGCTCGGGAGTGTTAGCAGCGGGGAAATTGTGGTGGGTTATGCTGGGAGGTGCGGGTTTGATGAAAGCAGTGTATGATTTGTTGATTCTGTGGGCATTTCTAGGTATGCCAGATAGAGAGGATGAGATGACTCGGCAACGGCAGTGAGCGCACGCGTTCCCTTGCTAAGTCTACAATAGCACGTCTCAAGTCTAGTGCTCGCAGAAACTATACGAGTGTTGCTGCCAACCACTCTCAGCCGTCTGCTGGAAAGCACCCCTCTCCTTCATCAACTTCGCCCGATGCTCCCTAGCTTCCTCAACGCTCATGGGCAACACCTGCTTCCCTTCCTCGAAATACTCCTTCACCATATCCATAAGCTCCGTGGGCAATTTACCGTTCTCGTTAGACCGAGCTTCGCTGACACCGTGCTGTGCAAGTAGTTCAACCAGTTCAGGTGGTAGTTTTGATAGGGCTTCGCTTCTGGCTGAGGGAGTGGAGCCGAGGAGTGAGTCAACATACCAGGTCATCTGCTGTGGCGGAATATTAGCTGTCGAGATGATGCGTTTCGTCGGATCAACAAGCCAGAGAGCAATGAAACGGCGATGACCGGGCTTGGTTGGGTCGATGAGGCGGAAGGGCGAGACGCGGTGTTGACTATTAATCCATGTTAGTCACTGCGTCCACGAAGAAACAAGTTCTAACTTACAAGACGTTGGGGAATGCGAGTAGACGACCTTGGCGGGTCTCTACAGTCCCATAGTTTTGCAGACATGGTGAACCGCCGCCGCCAAGCGACGTACCATAGAGCTGTTCCATCCAATGATAGGCGTCCTGCCCAACATCATAACCCTGATCGTCGTTTATATAAGCAGAAGTCTGCATGCGAAACGAAAGGCTGCTGTTCGTGATATTCTCGCTGTCGAGGTAGTACAATGCAGTAGCACAGATGTGTTCATTCATCTGTCCTTCTACATGCCACCCCCCGACCGGAAAGTCGGGCTTCTCAGGAGTGAGCTCAATTGAGGCCATCTTCACAATAATTTGGAGTCCAGAGTCGCGGAAACGGTCGAGGAGTCGCTTTCCTTCTTGTGGTGCATAATCGACGTCTTCAAACGAGGGCTCGGGAATGTAAGGTTTGCGGACAAGTTCCCACTTCATCCTTTTGAGATCATCCTCGTCATAGTACGCCGGATTGTAGCCCTTGTCCTGCAGCTGCGCTTCACTGATTTCTGCATCTGCACACTCCTCGGCATTGTTTGGAATCCAATTCTCTGCGTTCTCGTCGCTACATTTCACCAAAGTTAGAAATTTTCTTGCAAGTACCAGAAAGGGCCATCACTCACTCGGGATTGTCCGGCTTGCCAAACCGAGGCTTCGTCCGTCCGGCACCATCCCTTTCCTCGTATCCAGTAGCCATTGTGAGGCATTGGTCCCATAGAGGTAGGGACGTTTTGATCAATTTCTCAACCGTTCGATAGATGTCGGCGTGCTTCGTAGGGTGCAAGTTATTGATGTAGCTAGTAAATCTTACGCTGCCATCATCTTGGAAGGCGACGTTAGCAGGTAGCCATTGATACGTTTCGGACCAGTAGTTGGGCGGGACATCTCCAGAGCCGACGCCATACCGATAGCGGTCTCTTGCATGGTCGTACTTCCAATCATCCTTGGGGATGATATCACCTTTCCCAGCCCAGTGCTCGATGGCGTTCTCTACGCCGACACACTCTTCCTTGAAACCATGACTTCTTCCGTAGACCAAAGGGTACATGGACGGATGCACCAGGTCCTGGACCATGTCGTTGGAATTGGGATGCCAGTCCGGCGAGGCCTCGTGGTCAACCTTGAGCTTGTCGAAGGCGTTGCGAAGAGACTCATGAAGTTCTGCAGAGACGATTTTATCGGACTTCGCCACTGATGCGCACGCATCGAGCGTAGGGATAATACCAGTCTGTTCAAAATACTTGGCCTTGCTTCGGAGCTCCTCGACACACTAGTGCTAATCAGAAGCGTCCATAAAGCAACACGAGGGACAACATACACAACCAAATGCGGCCTCGCTCATGATACCTTCTGGCTTCTTAACCCAATCATGATCCTCCTCGATCCGCAATTGCCCGCCGTTGTCATGGTCCCAGTACTGTCGCTTTCCATTGATCGCCAACTTCCAAAGCTCTTCGTCCGGAAGTGCAAGGGCTTCCTTGCGCCATCTTGCTACAATCTCATCATCGAATACTTTCTTGTGCCAGTCTTCTTTGTCAGTCAGTTTCTCCATGATATCCATCATAGCGAGCTCGCGCACTGGGATCAGGTCGGAGTCGGAGCCATAGCAGCTGCCGTGGGCGCCGATTGGGTAGAAGCCATAGTCTGCCTGATCATTGTGGCGAAGCGGGAGGCCAAGGCCAGGATATTCATGCATGACTAGAGGTCGGATGGGTTTCGAAGCCTGTGATTTTGATGTAGGCGTGTCGGCTTGCTGTTTGCGGATCTGTGAGGTGCGCGCCATTGTGTTGTTCGAAAATTCACGGCTTTTATAGAGAATCCGCGGCACTCTTATATATCGCATTCGAGATAAATCACAGAGGCGCTAGCTGAGGCATCCGCACGTTGCCTAGTTACTATGGTCGTGTAATGGAATAGGGGGTACCCACAGAGGTTCTTGGGCGTACTCGCAGCCTAGCCCTTGCCGTTTCCCGACATCGCACAACCGAAAATAAACAAGCGTGCATCATAATATGCAACTACAGGGCATCCTTTATCACGCTTATTAACTAGATATCACGTGGGTATGCAGTCTGTTCAGCCCAGTTTCTTTAACGTTCGATACCTGAAAAACATTTCGAGCACCCGGCAATGAGACCCTCAATAACGGATTTGCATAATGCAACGACATAGGATTGTCTAGCGAAGTTTGTACTGGCGCTCGGGAAAGCAAAGCTAGCTCAAGTAACACATCTCTACCTGGCGTTTACTCGAAGCATTCATCCAAGATGATGTCCACAGCGTGTTCTGCGATTGCTAAAAGAACAGTCAGCAATGTTGCCTAACTAGGATGATGGAAAATCGAACTTGCCATAAACGGGAACCTGATAGTGCGCTGCCAGAGGTTTTGGAATCTTGAAAACCATTAGCTCCGCTTTCCGTTACTGAAGTTAAAGTCACGTTGTACTCACCACACTCGCATCAACAACTCGCAGATTCTTGATTCCATATACCTTCAGCGATCCATCGACAACCTTCCCCATAGCCGCTGTGCCAGCAGGGTGAAACACGGTAGTCCCACCCATCTTGATCCGCGCATCGATCTCCTCATCCGTAGCGTGTGCTCCAAGTACCGGATACCCGGGAGGTGTATGCTCGCTTTGAACAAGTTCTTTACCTTCATGTGTCTCAAACATCAAACGCGAATGCATTCTAAAGCCCTCGCGCATGACATGTCGGTCCGTTTCCGTCGCATAGTAATTTGGGTCGATGACGGGCGCAACGGTAGGGTCGGAAGAAGCGAGTGTGACGGAGCCCCGAGAAGTAGGTAGACAGCCCATGATGAAGGTTGATACAGACGCGCCATCGAGTGGAATTTGCAACCCTTGCATTTCCGCACCCAAGACAGCGTAGGGAAGAAGCATTTCTAGGTGCGTCCGCGGACCTTTGAGCAACGTATGGTCGTTAGATACTGGCCCTTCATCCTTCTCGATAGCAGCTTTCAGCGGTTCAACCGGAATCGGCGCCCGAACCAAGAAGTCTACTGGTCCACCCAAGTCGTAGTTTGGACCGCCAAAAGTGGCTGATCCGAGTGCAAGGCCTTTGTCGGGGTGTCTAAGCTTCCAGTAGCGAAAAAGTCCAAGGTGGTCATGCAAGTTTTGGCCCACGGTCGGTAAATCAACAGTGATCGGTATACTGTGTTCGGAAAGGTGTGATACGTTACCAATACCGGAAAGCATCAAGAGCTGTGGTGTCCGATACGTGCCAGCCGAGAGAATAACTTGGCCATCCTGCCTCAACTGAATGATTTCACCGCTCACCAGCTCAACAGCAATGGCAACCTTTTCATCATCGATGACTACACGTCGTACCAGACTATTAGTGAGCACTTGAACGCCCTCCAACGGATAAACAGACTGCGCAACCTGCCGCTTCCCATCCCTCCAATTTTCAACCAAATCACTGATACCTTGCGGTTGACCATCGTTAAGATCGTGAATGTACTGCAAACCAAGACGTGACCAAAGCTTAAGCACAGTTTCTCGCAGCGGGTACTTGCGACCAGACGAGCTAACTGACGCAGTATGCACTGGCCCATCCGAGCCATGCTGCGCAGGATCCGCATCGGGATCAAAATGCTTTTCGCTGCGCTTGAAGTATGGAAGTTGGCCATTGTAACTCCATCGTTCATCGCCTACATCACGCGCCCATGCATCGTAGTCCTGGGCGTCGCCTCGGATCCAGCCGCCTAGGATTATCAGCTATCTCTCAGTCTCATTACTGAAAGGTTAACCCACCGGTATTTATGACTGTGCCCCCACCGAGTGCCTTGATAGCGCAATTGTATTTGGGCTTGCTGTCAAGTTGTTTCTGCGGCACGGTGAAGTACTTGTAATCTAGATCTGAGAAGTGAAGCAGCCCAGCTTCCGCTGGGTTCAAGACATGCTCATGATGCTTAGGGTCCGGTCCGGCTTCGACGAGCACAATTGACAGTGAAGGATTTCTTTGGTGCAAGCGCGACGCGACTACAGTCCCTGCTAGTCCTCCACCAATGATGATAACGTCGGCCATGGTTGCGGACTAAAACAAATATAAAACGGAGATACGCTATTTAAATTATCAGCGAGGTGAGTTCAACTGCATCTCGAGTTTTAGGCACATGTCAGAATTGCGATCGGCTGTAATTACGCTAGGATGCAGTCAGCATTGATGCGCACTGTCTACCTATTGTCCCAAAGAGTCTCGAAGGCCCTGGTTCTGAGAATATCCAAGTCGCTATTCCTACACGATGGGGTTTGAATAGGCAGAAATTTGAAGCCTGGCTGTAAGTGTAACATTTGACAAGATAATGTTTTCCCGCCACGCCAACCACAATCTCAAGCTAAGGACTTTAGCGGCTTGGCAAATCCAGACTCATCGGTCACGTGCAAGCGTGATAAGGCACGTCATCGCACGCTTGCAACAATCTGACTCTACTCAAGCAACGTGACATCGCGCCAACTAGCTATCACCAAGCCATCTGAAGTTCCGATAGTATACACCATGTCTAAACCCAAACCCTTCCCATCCATAACAGGTAGCTGTGCATGCAACACGATCCGCTACCGCCTACTCACGTCTCCCCTCTACTGCTACGCCTGCCACTGCGCCGACTGCCAAAAGGTTACTGGCAGTGCCTTCGGTCTCTTCCTAAACATCGAATCCTACAATATCAGCATCATTTCGCCCACCCAGCCCGCAGTCATAATCGAAGAAAGAAAACCACGCGCCGTGGGCCAATACATATTGTGCCCGCAATGTAAGACTGAACTTTGGGGCAACAGTCCATTGGGCTCGGCGATTTGCGACTTGAGAGTAGGTACGCTGGACTTTCCGAGTTTGATGGAGCCGGATTTGCATTCTTTTGTCGAGAGTAAGGTCGAGTGGGTGAGGTTGCCTGAGGGCGCAAAGACGACGCTGCAGGGGTATGATCATAAGGATGTATGGCCGAAGAGTAGTTTAAAGAGGTTAGAGATTTGTTTGGCGAGGGTTGCGCAGACAACGAAGAAGAAGCAGGAGGAATTAGCCGAGAAGCAAGCCAAGACGGAAGGAGGTGATGAGGTTAATGTTGAAGAGACTGGCGGTGAAGGAGAAAAGACACCGACTGCTGTGGAGTTTGAAGAGGATGATGGTGAAGATGACGAGGCGTTTGAGAAGAGATATAAAGAGACAGAGAAAGCCCTACAGAGCCGGTTGGAGAAACTTAGCCTCAAGCTAGAAGAAGAGGAGATAGCAGGAAAGACTGCAGAGTTGGCTATTTAAACAGTACATTCTACTTCTATATACTTTCACAGGCCTTGAAGCTTTACATCTACTCCTAATACCCTTAATTGATCATTAGAGCCATAAGATGTAACGAAGAATGTTGAATCTATTTCAGGCTTACGCTATCCGTACGCCAACAACAAAATTCGACTAAATGTTAACAATTCTTGAGCCCTCATCTCCAATTGGCCAAATATGTTTTATTGCTATCTTATGTTCTACTCAGCTTGCAGCTAGAACACTAGATTAGCAGCAAGCTGACGGACTCGGAAACAGCTTAACAGTCGAACACTACGGCTACCTCGTCAGAGGTCGAAATCATAGCAAAACCTCTTAAAGGTACTTCGTTATCCAACAGATGGTTAGAAAGCTTTTGGCTAAGCACGTGCGATAGCATCATGACAGCCATTACAGCTTTAATGGCGAGACTGGCAATTGTCCAGACAGCCAAGGAACACCTAAGCCGCTTTGAGCATTTCAACATGGAGTAGATCGCCATTGATCTTATCCTGCCTCGCCGTCGAAAGCAGGGGCCACATCCACTTGAAGATCCACGCCATAGTCCCTACCCAAATCTTCCCACTAGATCGAGCTTCAACAGCATTAATAATCTGCTCAGAAGCTTTTGAAGCAGCCATGGCGGTATCGTATCGTTTCTCAATATCCCTGCGATACCTGCTGGAGATGCCATCGTACCATTTCGAAAAGTAGGGCGAGCGTTGTTCTTGAGGAAGGTCAAGGGGAAACGGATTTTCTGCGCGAAGCATTGCTGTCATGACCATCGCTACAATGTTCATCAGCTAATGCCCTGAAGATGGGCAGTGGGAATATGGAGCCCAGGGCAGGAAAGAACGCACCCAGCTCGACCGTTATCACTCTCAATCCTAGCGGAGCCGTCTCGCGTCGAAGCACGTCACTTAAAGTCTGAAAGGCCGCCTGTTACCATTGTTGTCAGTATCGGGCCTATCGAGTGACATGTGTGGAACAGATGTCAGTGTGGTGACTGGCCTTGCTGCTAGCGTAGGCACCATGAAAGGGCAGCCCGTACACCCCGACACTGCCTATATTTACCACGGTCCCACCACAACGCACGAGAGCGTTTACTAGCGCTTGAATGAGCATCAACGGGCCGAGAACATTAATTTTGTACATGTCAAGAAATCGGTCTGGGTCGGTGTCGAGTAGTGGTCCCAGACCTTCAACCGCGGCCTGTTTTCATTAGCTGATAGTCTTGCACGCATGAAAAGAAGCGGACATTGTTAATGAGTAAATCTAGTCGGTCACCGATGGCCTTCGCGGCAGCTTCAATATCCGTAGTTTTCGTTATGTCAAGAGGCATGACCTATATGATCATTACGTCAGCTTTGAGCTAGACCGAAGGTGGAGTGGACCTGCTTCGCAGCCTGACTTGTGAAGGTCGGCCATACTGTCTACCTCGATCGACGTCGCATACACTTTCCATCCTCTTTTGAGAAGATTGAGAGCCATGGCCGCTCCGAGCGATGTGGGACTCGAGCATCCTGTGATGAGGGCGACTTTCTGCTTTGACATGGTGTTTTTCGTTCAGCAGCTGGCAATCGAGATGGACGTCGTTGGGAATTGCGCTCTATATGAGACTATCAGATCGCCTTATTGAAGTACAGCCCCTAATAGGAAGCCTTACAGATAATCTGTGTCCCTTGCAGATCTTGGAAACTAGGCGATTCGTAACTGCGGAAAGTACTTATCCTAAGTTATTCTTTACTATTCCTGTACAGTGACATCGTCCCACTAAATGTAATTTCGTCCGCCGACGCTGTGTAGACTGGCCGTGAGACTACTGTAGGTATCTCGACGAAAATTAGTTCCTCGTGTTTGGCCGGATTTGGTCCGGCTCGTACATGCTTATCCTTTCACGCTCCCTAAAGTTAGTGCTTATGCCCAACCTCATCTCTCCGAGGGCAACCCAAGTTCTATTTTGAACAATCAGTTCTAATTTACGGATCTCTGTTACCCATCTTCAGCACCGTCACTACGAAATACAGTAGGATTAAGAACGCTCAGCAATGTACAAGCAGAATACCAATAGATGAGAAGTCATTTGAGCTAGGTTAGAAGGTTTCATCTGTGTACCTGTCCTTAAAATAATGGGATATATACTATTAAAACAACCTACGCTTTCACATACGACCATAGGACACTGAATACAGAGCTTCCCGTTCGCTCAGCTGTACTTAAGCAGTGTACCGGCGGATTAGTAGTTAGGTGGGTGACTATTAGCGAATCCCCGCTGTTGTATGTTTTTCTTTTTGTTACTGCTCTGTGGGACTAGAAGTGGAACACGGACGCTAGTTCGGGCCGCCTCAACGCATGCTAGAAGGTAGTGGTTTCCAAGCTCGTAATTATTGTGAGACCATAAGTTGTACTAGACTTTGTGAGCCGGTTGAAATAGCATGACTTGTAGCTAAGGTTTTTTCTTCAGAAGTCAGTCCAAATAGTTTTATGTCAAGTGGTCTTAACATCTATTCATGTGGTATATTACACTGCGATCTCTTTACATATTTACTATACAATGGTCCCTACGCAGTTGCGCTCTTGAAGGGGTTTCTTATCTCAGGCAAGTACTTGGAAAGTCCCTTCTTCTGTTCCGGCTCCAGCTCTGGCTCGAATACTCGCCGTGGGTTATCGTACGATGATGATTCTTCGTTTCCTTGCAGGGCGCGGATGATCCTCCCGACTTCGTTACTCTTTTCAATCTCAAATTCTTCTGCAGATAGCAAAGCAATTTCCCCACGAACCTTGTTCAGCGCCAGGGTCTCGTGCTCAATCAGCTCTGGCCATTGGCCAGACGCGTAAAGGGCATCTTGCATGTCGGCCCACTGGACGCTCACGCCTTCGAGGCTGAACGGGGTTGGAAGGGCCTTCTTCAGTACACGCGGTAGGACAGAGCGAGCGATGTAGTGGTCACGGGTCTCAGCCAGTGCCTTGGCTTCGAACGCTTGTTCCAGCACAATAATCTCGCTTTGATGTTGCGCGAGGAGGTCTCCGTCAATGGCAAGGTCTTCCGCTGAGCGAGTGGGGTCCGGGTTCTCGAGGGCGTCCTGTAGCACACGAGCCTGTTCCTTTAATTCATTCAGCTTGGTCTCTGCTCCCTCCACGTTAGCTGGGGCGGCCTGCTGTGTTAAGTCTTCCTGAAAGTTTTTGAACTGCTCCGCTTTTCGCAGGGCATATTGAACCTTTCTTAAGCGAATTTCGTGGCTTTGCTTCGCAGCAAGAAGGCGCTTCTGGTCTGCCTCATTTTGGTTGTGCTTCATCTTAAGCTTTATATTTAGTGACCGTATTTGATGCTCCAACCACTTGACATTATCAGCTTCTTTCTCTTTGGCCACGGCTGCATTCGCGAGGGCATCAATTTGCTGCCATCGTTTGTCCAAGAAGTCAGTTGCCTTTTGCTGTTGCTCTGCCTGCGCTTCTGCCATCTTCGCACCATGCGCTTCCTGCAATTGCAGGACCTCGGCCAAGTCAGCAGCCATGTTTGCCCGCTGATCCATGATTTTCCTGATCCTTTGTTTGAGGGGCAGATTCTTGTACTCGGGATTTGTCTTCTCCCAAGCTAACTCGTGGAGTTTGCGGAACTCTCGTAGTTTCCGGAAGGCATTGTGGCCTTGCTCGGGGGTGGGGAAAGTAACGACACAGTGCGGTAGCCATTCGTCAGGGCGGAGGACGGGCGGCTTCGAGTGCTTGCCGATGAAGGGCAGCTGTTCGAGGTGGTGGTTCTACATGGCCATTTTAGCAATCGTTTGCAATTGGGTGTCGATGATTCCTTACGTCCAAAAGTTCCTGTAGCGAGTAGATGATCTGGTTGGTCTTGGTGTTGCGGAAGACGTAGATGATCTCGCCGTGTCGCGCCGTCCCTTCTGGATCAACAACATCCCGCAAGGTGTAAGGCTTCAATGGCGCCGGGACAAACTGCCCAGTCGCCTGTGGCTTTGCCTTGGGGTTCACAACGACCTGCAAGTTGACATGACGGGGGTTCGACTGGCGCACGACGTAGGCCGCTACTCGCCTCTCCAGGAGCGCCTCGAGGTGTGGTCGCGTGGCATCGATGCGGGAGAAGTTGATTGGCACTGGCGGCGCTCTGTATCGCAACCGGGCGAGGGAGCGAGGCATGGCCGCGTTCGTGGTGGCTGCTAGCGATGGCAATGGGCGTTGGACCGTCTTCGTGATGAATGAATAGCAAAAGATCGAAGCCCTGTGCACGGACGAAAACTAGCACTTCCGCCCGCTCCAATACCACAGCTCCAATACGTGAGCTCCACGAACATTCATTCATGCACGACAGGCTCTTACCCTTAACTTAACATGACTTGTTCGAAGAGCTTGTATGCGCCTGTCGATATAAACGGGCATGCTTCGATCAAGGGCAGCCTAAGCACACCGCGCCCATCTCCACTGAGCGCCGCAGGACAAGCGACATAATATGGCTGCCCATGAGCAGACCACAACCGCCGGCCAGCCCGAAGCACCTCCACCCCGTGAGCGGCCATGGCTGCTGCCATATGTGCGTGCCGTAGATAGCAGTGCTAGCTGGAGCTAACACCGAGGGCAGAACCGCAAGCTCAGGCATCTCCAAGGCATCACCATTCGCAATCTGACGCTCACCACGGACCCCTCGAGATCACGCGGCAAGACGATTGATGATGAAGCGATACCTAGCACACTCAAATCGCCCACCAAGGCACTGGCACTGAGAGAAAGCAAGGGCCTGACGCATTCTCGGTCATCGAGCGACCTCAAGTCCACCGACGGTGCCGCACGACGCAGCAATGGCGGCCTGCGCGAGCCTACGACGCCTACGAAGCCCTCCAGACCGGCGATTGGCAGAGGACTGCGAAGACGTATGACAATGGAATGGTCCAATGCGAGCCCATTGACTCGCCAGAAGAAGCTGGAAGATATCACGGCAGGACGCATGGCAGACACCTTCTTCACATTGCATGTTGAGGCCCAAAAGGACCCGGTTTACATCTCTGAGATCGCAGAAAAGGCAATGAACCCCAACTTCAAATTCTTCGACCTCGGACCATGTGGGCCTAGCGTAACGCGACTCGATAGGCTGACCGTCCGAGTATGGGCAATGAGCGAAACTATGGCAGATTGGCAATACCTCATGGAGTACACCGTGCTATTGCGATCGTTGCAGTTCATCGGAAAAACGCTGGGAAGGTTCAGGCATCCCTTGCCACAGAACTGCATACTGTTTCATATGACAGATGGCATCTATACCAGCTTCACAGATCTGCCGGTGCAGGAGAGAGCACGTCAAGATATCCTGGCCCCGCCTAAAAAGCACCCTGATGGCCGGATACTCGCATCGTCGTCCTACGATGCTCTGATGCGACTGTCGACTCTGGATGACTGTATCCAGGATGCATTGACAACGAGAGATCGCATCGCCGACGAGATTGAGAGCATTCTGGAAACGAACAGAGATGCCATCCGCACGGTGGAACATGTTCCTGAATCCGAAGAAAGTTTGAAGACTGTGCAAGACGCTGTGACAGCTGAGAAGCGTCGAGTCGTGGCTGTAAGGAGGAAACGTGACGAACTGCAAGCAAACATCAAATACCGCAAGGAGAAAATGCAGGCCGGTCGGGAACAGCAATCAAAAGTGGATGCCGACCTGCCCGAGTGCAAGACAAAGCGCAAGGAGATACAAGATCTGGCGGAAAAGCTCGAAGAAGATGTGACTGGGCAGCGAAGGCGAATTTGCGAGGATCTACTGAAGATATTTCCCATCGAGCCGGTACCTGGCAAATCGCTTGCATTCACAATACGAGGGCTTCTACTACCCAATTCGGTATTTGATGATGCAAAAGAGGATGTTACTGCTGCCGCACTGGGGTATGTGGCTCAAGTCGTCAACTCATTATCGCCTTATCTCTCTGTCATATTGCCATATCCGATATCATTACAAGGGTCGACATCAACCATCGACGATCCGCTCGCCATAGGCCACAACAACCAGAACAATCTCCGCACGTACCCTCTCTATATGAAAGGTGTAGTGCGGTATCGCTTCGAATACGGCGTTTTCCTCTTGAACAAAAATATCGAGATCATGTCGAACGCTCTTGGACTACGGCCCGTCGATATTCGACATACTTTGCCGAACCTCAAATACCTTCTTTACGTCGCTACTGCCGGCAAAGGCGAACTTCCCGCGCGAAAAGCAGGCGGTATCAAAGGACTACTACGGCAAGATGGTATTCTCTCTAGGAAGGGGAGCATGGATAGTACGATTACGGCAAGCAGCTCGGGTACGCCCACTGCTGAATATGGGAGAAACTTGGAGAACGCTGGGAAGAAGATCGATCAAGCCAAAGCAAATGGCACTCCTGTGTCTGCAATTGCGAGTTTAAAGCAAAAGAACACGGTTCACCCAGGTAGCAGATTAAGGCCGGTGGAATGAGTCTTGCAGATCGCTAGGAACCTCGTCACCGTATTTGTCGTGTACGGCTGGAGGCTGTGTTTCTGACGTTGTTTTCGCACGTCAACAATGACGCGGCTACGTGGCTGTGGTCTATGTTGCGCAGGCTTGTATCTTGATGGATACATCTACGAGCAAGATGTATTGCATAGTACGAGGGAATTAGTTATCTCCCTATAATGCTACAATCAGTCCCTTCAATTAAGGTGTTCTTGAGCCAAGACTATCGATTTTTTATAGGGTCCAATGCCAACACCACCCCTGACGGTAGAGTACCACGATGAGAGTTGGTACATCACTTATGCATGCGATCATCGAGCTGTGAAAAAGACCAAATATATCATCGATAGCTGCAGTCAGCAAATGCTCTGATGCTGACCTAAACCCCCTGGTGGTCGATCCCGCCAATAGCTCCACTTTTCGGCCTTCTTGGCATTTCCGTTCGCAAATTACAAAAAGGAGCGCGTGCTATAGCATCCGCGCTCGCCCGCAGGCTTTTGATGCATATGCCAGTCTCTTCTCTGGGCCCCTGCATAGCCTTCTTCACCCCGTAGTATTGCACCATAGAGTCTTCAGCGCTGACAAAAACACTTTGTTGTGTTCGCGAGCTCTTGCAATATGACGGAACCGTTCCCACCGCTAAACGGGTCGCTTCCAAGGAACAACGGCGGAAATGGCACAGTGCGGCGGAGAAGAAAGTCTAGCGGACTAGGTGCAGATGTACCAGGCGACGTGGATGTACCGTCTTTTGCAACGAACAGGAAGGGAACGCCGCCGCTGAATAGCCCAGCGATGATAAATGAGTTGGTATGTTCATCGTGCTTCCCTTCTAACTTCACTCGAGCGCCTTGATCTCGAGTCTCCCTCTGGCTAGAAGCCAAGCGTGTGCTTACCGTTGCCAGAAGTCAGACAAATCTACTCGCCGCTCAAAACGTCGGACAATGCGCCGCGGTCTTTCCAAGTTCAAGCGCATGTGTATACGACACACATGGCTAGGCCCGCTCCTCCTATGCCTTACGATCATCTCCCTATATCTCGTCTACCCGTACCCTTCGAATCCGATATCCGCCTGCATCTTCCTCTCGTACCCGCTTGCGCGTAACGACCCTCTCATACCAGCCTCTGTCCGAGCAGATCTTAATGCGCCCACTCAGTATGGCAAAGGCGCGCGCGACTTTGCTTTCGTCGGTTTCTATATTGTTGTCTTGAGCTTCACGCGCGAGTTCTGCATGCAGAGACTCATTCGTCCGGTCGCTATATACTGCGGGATCAAAAGCCGTGCCAAGCAGTCACGGTTCATGGAGCAAGCGTACACGGCACTCTACTTTGGCATATATGGTCCATTTGGGGTCTGGGTCATGTCACGGACGCCTGTGTGGTACTTCAGTCCGACGGGCATGTATGAAGATTTCCCACATCGGACGCATGATGCCATTTTCAAGGCCTACTATCTTCTACAGGCGAGCTACTGGGCGCAGCAGGCTATTGTGCTGCTTCTGATGTTGGAAAAGCCGAGGAAGGATTTCAAGGAGCTGGTTGCGCATCACATCATCACCGTCAGCTTGATCTGGCTGAGTTACCGATTTCACTTCACGTATATGGGTATTGCGGTGTATATCACGCATGATATATCGGATTTCTTCTTAGCTGTAAGTGGTCCTATCAGTCTTGGAGAGTACGCAAGCTAATGCTCTACAGACCTCTAAACTCATCAACTATGTCGACTCCCCTATCGTAGGCCCATACTTCTTCGTTTTCATGTGTATCTGGGGTTACACCCGTCACTACCTGAACCTCAAGATTCTCTATTCCATTCTCACCACCTTCAAGACCGTCGGTCCCTTCGAGCTCAACTGGGAGACGCAGCAATACAAGTGCTGGATCTCCCAGTACATCACGTTCGCCCTACTCGCTTCCTTGCAGGCAGTCAATTTATTCTGGTGGTTCTTCATTTGCAGGATTGCGTATCGATTCATTGTTTATAAAGATGCGGATGACGATAGGAGTGAGTACGAGCCCACTGATGACGAGGTTGCGGAGAGAGAGAACGAGCTGAAGGAGGGTTTGAAAGAGGACGTTAATGGAGCGGCGAATGGCGGGCAGAAAGTGCTTGCTGAGGCGCCGAGTACGCCGGAGCGGGCGACCAAGGCGGTGGATCAGGGCACGATTGGATCCAGGGTCAAGCAGCGAAAGGGCGCAGGGAAGTCATAACGAAATTCAGTGCGAAAGCCACGATAAGATGGACTGATGGTGAGAGTCAACTTGCCCATTTGGGCTGATACGGCTTAATATGTTGCATATGGATTCGGTCGCTCCAGATTCATTACACTCACAGGAGTCGATTTCTTGTGTAGATAGACATGACGGTCGCTTCCACTGGTGGTCAGAAATCTTTCTCTTCAGTTTCACGCTGTATACATCACATAATCAATAATAAAGAATCACTGGTCAAGTACTGCCTACTAAAGGAGAATTTGTGACGTCACCTGGTCCCTGATACCCGTCAAATTGTAGTGCCGTTCCTTCGTCAACTTCAGCTCCCGCACCCAGAACACGGCTACAATGATATAACAACACCACCATCAGCCGACTTGAGGATGCACTTGTGCAATGGCTAGTCGGTTAGCTTTATACTGGAGGACACGATCCTTTTTCTTGTCATTCTGTGTCTTCTGTAGCAAGCACAACATCATTATCGGTTCTCGATTCTTCAATTACTTGCTATTCGTACCTTGCAGCCTGATCTCGATGTTTAGACAGCCCACTATGGGCCCGAACCTTCATATCAATCGTCAGTGGCTGTTCTCTTGCGAAGATCCTCACGTTGTTTGTCGCCTGACTCAAAGTCCCGTCCTGATAGTCGCCGACCATCTCCATCACGATACTTCACCAATTGTCCGCGATTTTACGCTGCAGCAGGTCTGTACCTTGGGCTCAATGAGCTCACCACTGCTACAGTCCACCTACCCAGTACAGGAAATTTTACACGCTCAGAGGTCTGGCCCATAGTCGTTTACAACTCAAGCCCAGCGTAGTCGTGGCTCTTCTTTAGACAGCAGAGTCACTGATTTCGGCTTCTCCGTTAGCCTGAACTTTTCCCATTGTGTGTAACTCAGACGGATTCGGACTACGCTCGACTTTTCAATTGGCAGATCTGCGGACGATCCTTCACCTAACCACCTCGGTTATGAAAGCCCCGGTTTTTTCTAGACAGCCTCGAACCACTAGCGCAACATGGCCACGCAGCTTAACCTTAAAGACTCATCGTATGCCAGCTGTACGCGGCACGCCAATGGTCGAGATGCACGTCTTGGCCGGATGTGTCTGGATATACCAATGGAAATAGCTAGGAAAGGCAAGATCTCAACCGCACGTGATATTGAGCCCTGGTCAAGCTTCATGAGGCGCTCGATGGTTGCTTTTAGGGCGCGTACTTCAGCTGCTCTCTTCTGCCAGCAGCAACAGGTATAAAGCAAGCCCTTGGAGCCAAACCGTAGGAGCAGTCTAAGTCTGTACTTCTTCACTGTTCTCGTTTGACGACGCTTCTACCAGTAGTCATTATGGTCTCATTCAAGCTCCTTGTCCTAGGCATGGTTGGCACTGCTGCCGCGTTTCCTCAGCCTACTGCAGCTCCGGATTTTGCAAAGCGAGCCAATTGTGCAAAGGTGACCGGGGCCCTCAGTGTCCTCAAGAAACTTGGCCCACCAGCAACCTCCTTCTGCTCCTCATACCTCAAAGTACCAGGAAAGAGGACGTCGACAACGACATTTACACCTGTCACGTAAGTTTTCATTGCCACCTTCAGACTTCAAGGCTAGTCGCTAATCTAAGTACCATTTATAGGACTGCTACTACATCTACGTCGACTGTCACTGTAACTAGTGCAGTGTGTCCGGTCAACCCCGGCCCTGATATCCAGAAGAGAAACGTGCCTCGCGGTTATCAAGGTTACCATTTCACGGAACCAGAAGTCGCCGCGCCGGCTGAGCTCGAGAAACGCACCGATGTCCTTCGCCTACTCGCTGCCTTCGCCGCTGCTAAGGTCTCCGAGGGCTGCAGCTGTCTCAGCATCTCGCCAAAATCTACGACGACTACAACTGCTACTGCTGCTACTTCTGTAGGTATTTCCTAGCTTTATACTATTTGAATTAGTGTTTTTCATGATGGGCATTTAGTTTCCTAGCTGACTGAGCATAGACGTCCAATGTCGTCGCCATAACAACGACATGCACCACTCCCCCTGCTCCGGTATGCAACTTGGGACAACCTGGTGCTCCCTGCAACGATGATTCAGACTGCTGCTCTTATGGTTGTGGTTATAACGGTCCCGGGGCCCCCTTTACGTGTTTTTAGCTCACGGTAGTGTCTTTAACGTGAAGCATACGAAGCTTTCTTGTGTCGGGAAGGATGTCGGGCCGAAAGCAGGTTAGGAAACGCCACAAAGCGCTTGGATTGGAGGAACTAAGATTCCGAAGATGCAAGTGCCGTTGAATCTCCGGTATTTTGTTTCATCTGGACTGGGATGATTATCGTACGAAGCATGAAATAATTTCCATCACGGGAAATCTAGATAGAATCGTCCTAGATCTCATTATTCTTGGCCTAGGTTAGTATAGGGAACCCGTTTGAAACGCTGAAGCCGATATCATTCTCCACCTGTTAGCTGTTCTTGGACGAAGTCAAGTTAACCAACTCCTTGAGGTTTCGACCAACGATTGAGTATAAGATGAAGAGGTTTCCTAGCTATCTTTGCTTCGCAGTGCGTTCTTCATCACAGCCGATTATATACCCATCAAACATACATTCCTTACTGGAACTATCTCCGACATGAAGTTCTCAACCTCCATCCTCTCCGCCGTCATGGCCATCTCAGCACTCGCAACACCCACACCGGTTGCCATTGAGAAGCGCGCCACAACCATGTGCGGTAACTGGGGCACTGTGGCCACCGCAGGATATACTGTGTATCACAACAACTGGGGTGCGGGCCAAGCAACATCCGGCTCGCAATGCACCACCTTCAACTCCGTCAGCAGCGCTCTATCCTTCTCGTGGTCAACGAGCTGGACTTGGGCTGGAGGCCCCGGACAGGTAAAGTCGTACTCGAACGTTGCGCTCGAGAAGGTCAACAAGAAGCTGTCTGACATCAAGACGATTCCCTCGTCATGGGTATGGAGGTATGATGCGATGCACAAATTGCTTCTGCCCCACCCAAACCCCAGCTCACTGGAACAGGTACACGGGCTCCAATATGGTCGCCGACGTGTCTTACGATCTGTGGCTTGCGCCCTCGGTCGGCGCAGCCAACAAGTACGAAATCATGATCTGGGTTGGTAGCTATGGTGGCGCTGGGCCCATCTCTTCCACTGGGAAAACAATTGCTACTCCTACCATTGCGGGCACCAAGTGGAATTTATTCAAGGGTCCGAATGGCGATACTACTGTTTTCTCATTCGTTGCGCCGAAGAATATTGGTAATTTTGACGCTGATTTGAAGCTTTTCCTGTCGTACTTGACGACTAGCCAGGGTGTGAGCTCAACCAATGTTGTTACCAGTCTGCAGGCTGGGACGGAGCCGTTTTCAGGTTCTAATGCTGTGTTTACGACGAGCAAGTACACTTTGAAGGTTACTTAGATGGTCGATCTGACCCCGATAACTGCGGTCTGCCGCTCTCCCCGTTCATGAGATCGGTGAGTGCTGGTACCAGTGAAATTCTTGTATATAAATTTGAGCTTAAGAGTCATAGTCTGTTTGACTGATTCATGATCAGAATTGTTCTAGGTATAGCTGGATACTACTCACTTCATCTATACAAATCTTTAATCCATCTCATCAAAGCTAATCCCCATGCTTGCTTGTCCTGCAACCTTAACATCTAGCGCCACGTTCGTCGCCAGCTTCGCCTGCTGAGTCGCAATTTGCTTCTCGAGTCCCGCCTTGCCCTGAGCTTGTTGGATCTGCAGCCTTAGCACGTTTGTCTGTAACCTCAACACCTTGTTTTGATCTTACCCAGCATCGGGCGTACCAAAGACGTCGCATGGTGGTTGAGTAACGGTCTGGAGGTGGCGACTGATGATTAGGTTCCGTGGAGGGGTCTAGAAGGGCTGAAAGTGCCGCAAGAGTGCCGATCACGTCAGGCAGGGTCTTGCGGCTGGTGCGGCTGCTCGCAATGCAGGTCCCGGGTATGTCAGCCTGTCAAAGCCCGAAGAGCCTCACCATATTGTCTTTCCGTCTGACCTTGAAAGCAACAGTGCAGCTATGAATTCAAGGAGAGTTTTCTAGGGTGCCCGAGGGTGAAGACCGGATACAATTACCCCACAAAGTCGGGAATTGGACCCTTCAGACCCACTATACCCATCGCGCCAAGACCTCCCGTAACACGGATCCCTGCACGGATCGCTCACCGCCCCTGAAAAATCTGCTCGCGTCTTCGGCGCTTCGCCTTCTTTCCCTTCTTCCAGCCCTCGACCCACAGGAACCCGCCCAAGGCCCACTCCTTTTTATTTAAAGCACCCCCGAGTCCGTGTCCTCTTGTTTCCCCACATTCACTCATCCACGACTTCCATTCAGACTTCAATCGCTCTTTGCGTTTAGGAAGCAGCCGTTCACTTTGCCGAGACATCAGTCGTTTGTCATACGTGTCGAGTTTTGACGCCGTATCCATCACTCAGCGCTCAGTCACACCACCGCTCACCACTACATAAGCACTGCTTCTCGCACCTCACGCCCTCAACAATAGTCCTCCAACAAACCTCACTCGACATCAAGATGCTCGCTCGCATTGCTACCCGTGTCCCCATAACCGCTGCCTTCGCCGGCAAGCGTGCTGCTCCCGCTGCGGTCCGGTACAACTCGTCCAGCTCCTCGAGCCGCGCTGCCCGCGTAATCGAAATGGCTGCTCAGGCCGAGCGACCAAGTACGTCTTGAACCTCGCGAGACCAAATGATAAGAGAAATGCTAACAAATCGATAGGTGGTGCTGAAGCTGCTGTCCCCGTCATGTGGGCCGTCTGCGGTGTCCTGACCTACACCGCTTGGAACCGCATGACCGAGCGCAACGCAGGCGAGAACGTCGAGAAGCTTCTCATCGTCTAAACGCCTCAAACAGTCCTCCTCAACATACGCTTCTTCGGCGCTACGGCGCTGTCTGTCCCTACGGCTCGATACTTCCTTATTCGGTAGTTCGTTGCATAGCGTGCGTGCGATAGACATCAACTTTGCTTTTACTGGAAGTAGATGCATAGCGATTCGTGCATGCATTTTCGATTTGCGGATAGATCGTTTCCTTTGTTTGGACTTATGGTACGGTTCACGACTGGACTGGATCGGGACTGGGTAATGGCTACGGCCTTGGATTATGGATATGGACTTTGGGATCACGATACACTTGGCGTTAACCTAAATCAATGATTTCTGCGGATCTCAAGCCCGCACTTCACATTCTCCAATGTTCGCTTCCTATTACATCCTATACATCTAGCAAACCCTGCCCTTCGGAGTTCCTGCTCCTTCGCTGCCCAAGGAACTGCGGAGACAGCTCGACAGCAGGTGCATAAGCTTTATCATCCGTGTACGCCTCTCCAGATATCGTTGCTGGGGATCTCCATGGAGCTTTGCGTAAACAGCCAGGAAACCAATTGAACCGCCGCCGCTGTGGTTGTGTAGAGCTGATCTGCTGCAAGCAGCCTCGCCCTCATCGATGATGGGACCGCCCTGAGATTCCATCCCGTTCTGAAGACTATCGCTATGATATCATGACAGAATTGTTTCGATCTTTCTTCGACAAAATCAACACCTTCTCGTGACTCATTATTTCATTATGCTATTATCGATATAATTCGGCGGAACTAGAAGGATAATGTCACCACGCAACTTGCTCGACTTTCACCAGATAGGTTTAACAACTGTTCAGCCGCAACAACTATACTTTCGCAGGTCAGAAACAACAGAAACAACAGTCACCTTCTAGTAAACGTAAAAGTTCACAGCCTCGTTGTCCTGAGCTCTGATCTTCCTGTTGTCCCTCTGCATAATGAATCTCAACACCCAAGCGCATAGAATGACACCTGCGGAGAACCCGACTGAAGCCCACATTGCCATACTAAAGCGGGGCTTATCGCTATCAGGCCATAAATACGGAGTATAAACGAACGATAGATTGCCGAGGGTATTCGAGATGGCGAGGACAACAGCCCTCTTTTCGTCGGTCTGCCCCAACACTGCGGCGGCCCACGCCAGGTTAATGTTGTTGACGCCGTAAGTTGCGCCTACGAAAAGAACCATGGCGAAATAGCGGGCACCCACGTTGAGGGTCAGGGTACCAATCATAAAACCAACGATTGCAATAAGCTTTGATATGGAAACATGCCAGGTACGCTCGTTGAATTTTCCCGACGACCACGATACGAGGACGGATATGGCACCGGAGAGAAGGTAGGGCTGCGTCAAGTCAGCAACTCAAACTCAGCTTCAACAGGCAGGTTACTTACCGGACAAGTCAAGACTAGAGTTATGGTGTCATTGAAGCCAAGAGTCTTCACCACTGTCGGTAGAAAGTTCTTGAAGCCGTTCGCAGACAAATGGAGATTCTGCATGAGTGCAAAGATCCAAGTCCGATAATCGAGGCAAGCTTCACGGAGACCTTTCCAAACATCGACCTTGTCTCGTTTCCCGGTGGTATCAGCAGCGATTCTATCATGGGCCATTTGTCGCTGTGCTGGCGTTAGCCATCTGGTGTTGAGGGGCGCGTTCGGGAGCAGGAAGAAGGCCGCAACGGCAACGGCAACTACCCGTGTATTAGCAGCAGCGACTTCGTAAGCGATACGGAAGGAAACGCACCTGTTATGAGACCTTGAATAAGGAACAGCCATCTCCAACCCTCCCAGCCATTCCGGCCGTCAAGGCCTGAAAAAACTCCAGCAGCGATGAGACCGGAGAAGGAACTCGCAAGCAGGTTCCCAGTGTAGAAGATGGAGAGTCGGGCAGCAGTCTCCTTGCGCTTGTAGAACAGACTGATCATATATAGTCCGCCTGGATAGAAAGGGGCCTCCACAATGCCGAGCATAAATCTGTTAAACGTGAGTGAAACTTTCTAGTGTTATGTGCTTTAGGAGTCTCACCTAGCAGCCAACATCCCATGGTAGTTCTTGACAATAGCCATGAGGGTACTCACGATAGCCCATGCCATCATCCAGCCGGACATATACCATGCGGGTTTGACACGGGTCAAGATCATGTTCGAAGGGACCTGTCCGACGAGATAGCTGCGAGCGTATGTCAGCAGGTGTATTTTGTTATCTTGAGAGGAGCAGGACATACCCGACGAAGAAGATGCTAACGCAGGTGTTGTATTCTGTCCCTTTCATTCCAAGATCTTTGTCAAGGCCGTTGATCTTGCCATTGACAATTGCATTTCTATCAAGAAAATTGAAGACTAAATTCGAGTCAAAAATCAACAAAAGCTCCACGAGCACTTGTCCTGGAATACTCACAGTACATGAGCCATAGAATTGGAAGCATGTAGAGATCAATCTTCCTCACGAGAGCAATCTCAGCAGGGTCGGACTTCTCAGCCGCACCGAACTTGTCAAGTTCGACATGATGCTGAGGCTTTTCAGGATGCTCTGTGATACTAACGGTATCAATCCGTTCAACAGAAGATTTCGTAGCTATCGGGTCGGATAGAGTTGTGGTAGCCATGATGACAATTCGGAATCGCCAGCGCTCTGCTTGTCTTCGCTACTAGGACAGGTTATATAGTGCGCTATCTGTTTCGATTTTAGTGTTGTTGTTGCTCCCTAGTCCTCGAATCGCATAACTGCGGGGTAACCCCGTGGGGATGCACATGCAGGGTTTCTTTCCATAATCCGCAGTACGGATTAGCTCCCCGGGCATAGGTTGCGAAAGCCGTTGGTGGTAATCCGGTCACCGTTGATCATGCTAAGACTCTTGCTGATTCCAAGGCGGAAGAATCTGCACAAAATGTGCTCAGCTGAGTCGTCCAAGCTCGTAATCGGTGATATGTCTCCCGAGATCATCAAATTGTGGGTGTGAAGGTGGAAAAAGCTACCCAAACCGGAGAAAGCGGATTAGCGGGTACGGATTAAAATCCGGTGGAACGATCCGTTTGGCCACCACCATATAAACGTGCCATGACTGAGGACATCAAATCTGGCTCCTTAGCTGTACAACCAGCCCTCACCCCTGTTCAACTCCTTCAAACGTTTTGATCATGTCTCGAACGAAAACCGCAACGAGCTTGCGGCCGGCGCAAGTTATCTCCCAAAACAGTGACGAAATCTGGACGATCGATGAGTTGATCAAGCGTCGCGCGTCAGAGCTGAAGGACGCTACCCTCCTCGCATATCCAAAAGGAGGCCTCACAGACTACGAAGAGCATTCAGCCCTTGCGATAGATAGATATGTTGATGCGGCCGCGAATTCTCTGCAGCGGAGAGGGCTACAGGTTGTTGTAAGTGCGGCCTCTTCTTGTCTTAGTCGAGTATGACTAATCACGCCATAGGATCCTATCCTTGATCAAGCCCCTGTGGTCGGCATCCTCGCTCATTCAAGCTTGCAATTTATCATCACACTCTTGGCTCTGAGTAGATTGGGCTATGCAAGCCTACTCCTCTCGACGAGGTTAGCGAGCCCGGCTCTCGGCCGCTTGTTGGACCTTACCAAATGCTCGGTGGTCCTCACCACCTCACATTTCCATCAGCTACTAGCAGAGGTGCAGAAAGAGCGAGAAGTAACAACAATTGAGATGCTCAAGCACGAAGACTACTATGGAGTTGATACACCCGTCTTCAAGCGAACTTACGACCCACAGCGGGAGAATCCCAAGCAAGCTGTCATCATTCACTCATCAGGCTCCACAGGCCTACCGAAACCAATTTATCTCACACATCGCAGTTGCATTGCAGCTTTCTCGACACACCTCGATAGAAGAGCGTTGATGACACAGCCGCTTTTCCACAGCTTCGGATTCTACGAAACATTTCGGTCCATCTACTCAGGAAAACCTATGTACTACTTCAATTACTCTTTACCTATCACTTCCAAGAATCTCACAGATACTGTCGAATATGTCAAACCAGAGCTTCTGTTCTGTGTTCCGTATATTTTGAAGCTTCTAGGCGAGACCGAGAAGGGAATACGATCTCTTGCTGCTATTGATCTTGTCATGTACGGTGGAAGTGCCTGTCCAGATGATCTCGGCGATACCCTGGTGAAGAACGGCGTCAACCTTGTGGCAAACTATGGAGCGTGAGGAGTTCCACCCTTGTGACATGTATAGGAGACTTGACTAACTCAGATTGATCAGGACTGAGACTAGCAGACTCATGACTTCCGTGCGACCACCTGGAGACAAGGCCTGGAACTATCTCCGTATCCTTCCGCAGGTAGAGCAGTGGGTTCTCATGGATGAGATTGCTCCTGGTATTCACGAGTGCGTCGCACTCGATGGTCTGCGCTCCAAGAGTACTATCAACTCACAGGATCCTCCAAACTCTTTCCGAACAAAAGATCTATTCACCCCGCACCCTGTTCATCGACACTGGTGGAAATTCGTTTCACGACTTGATGACAGACTGACCTTGGTCAACGGCGAGAAAGTCCTTCCCATTCCTATCGAAGGTCGCATCCGCCAGGAAGGCCTCGTGAAGGAGGCTGTCGTTTTCGGAGACGGCAAAACGGTACCTGGTATATTGATTATCAAGGCCGACGCCGCTTCGCAAATGACCGATGCCGACTATCTCCAAAAGACATGGCCAGCAATAGAAAGTGCAAACTCTCGCGCAGAGAGCTTTTCCCGAATCCCACAAGAGTTGGTGGTATTGCTTCCTTCAGAAACTACTTACGCAAGAACCGACAAGGGTACCTTCATCCGTGCTCAAGTATACGCGCAATTCAAAGATAAAATAGATGCTGCATACGCGAACTTCGAAAGAGATACGGATACTGGTGGCTCAATAGCATTGCCACTGAAGGAGCTTGAACAGTATCTGCTCAAGCGGTTTCGCGAGCACCTGGGTGTTGATCTACCGGAGACGGAGACGGACTTTTTCGCCTATGGCGTCGATAGTCTACAATGCATGAACATGTGGAGTATAATGAAGAAAGAACTTGACTTAGGAGGCAAACAGTCGCAGTTAAGCCAGAACATTCTGTACGAGACTGGGAACATCGCGAATCTCGCCCGGTACCTATATGGACTACGTACAGGAGGCTCGGGGTCTACGGATGACCATGAGAATGTAATGAAAGGCCTCATCACCAAGTACTCCTCAATTAGAAAGTTTGGCGAGAAGGATCCTTCAAGGAAAGAAGTCGTGGTAAGAAAAACATGCCCGTGACGTTTGCAATGCTAAGCACTGCAGGTCTTGACCGGTGTCACTGGTGGTCTTGGTGCCCACATCCTCGCCCAGTTAGTCCACATGCCGAATGTTTCCGAGGTATGGTGTCTTGTCCGATCTTCGTCGGACCACTCCGCGCTGGAGCGCACTCTAAAGAGCCTTTCTTCTCGTTCCATTCAATTAACCCTTTCAGAGATTCGCAAGATCGTAGCCGTGCCCGCTGATCTCAGCAAACCGGATTTTGGACTGGGACCATCAAGACTCGATGATCTGCGCTCCAAACTTACCCTAGTAATCCACAGCGCTTGGGCGGTTAACTTCAATATCTCGGTACAAAGTTTCGAGGATCAACACATCAAAGCTGTTCAAGGCTGCCTCAATTTCTGCCAATCAACAACACACGGATCACCTGGACGGTTCTTATTTTGCTCCTCTGTCTCCTCAGCCGCTGCAACTCCCCGCCCAGGAAAAGTACTCGAAAAGCAAGTCGACAACATTGCACATGTTCAGGGAACCGGATACGCGCGATCAAAGTATGTCGCAGAACACATTGTCCACAACGCAGCGAAAGATGCTGGAGCAGATGCTCGAGTGTTGCGAATTGGGCAATTGGTCGGCGACACTTTGTCCGGGGAGTGGAACGTCACCGAGGGTATCCCTCTCATGATTCAGACTGCACTTACCCTAGGCGCCCTTCCACAGCTAGATGAGGAGATGAGTTGGCTACCTGTAGACATTGCTGCAAAGATCATCCTCGATCTATCGTTGGGTAATGCCGACCGTTTCGCCGACCCAGATCTCGTCTATCACGTCCTCAACCCTAAACGCTTCCATTGGACAAGGGATATGCTTCCTGCTTTGGCTGCAGCGGGCCTCAAGTTCGAAGCAATGCCTACCGATCAATGGATGGAGAAGCTGCGAAATTCGGAACGGGATCCGTTGAAGAATCCTCCGATCAAGCTGTTGGATTGGTTCGAGAGCAAGTACGGACGGAAGGCTTCGTCCGCTCCGAAGGGTGTGTTAGAGTACGCGACTGATGAGACTAAGAAGGACAGCGAGACGTTGAGCAAGGTCCCTGACGTTACTGATAGAATGTATATTACCAAAGTCATTCAGAGGCTTCGAAAGCACTGGGAGGCGTCTTGAGAGCTCCCATGTTGTAGAATCTATAGATAAATTCCTATCATCTAATTACTGATTGTACAAATCGTGAAAACCTGTCAAACCAGACATCACAATTTGGGATTGGCGTATTCACGAGAAAACAGTGTCCGCGACAGATATATGAAAAAAGAAATTCATTTCAATGGAAGATGGACTCTGGGACCCCGTTTTTCAGATGGGTGACCATGAGTGTGCGGTAACGCAAATGCTTTTCATCTTATCAATCTTTTAAAACACTAAACTTAAATAATCCAAATTAAATAATTTTCTGAATGTTTTCTGAGCGGTAGACAACAGAGATTCGATGACTACCTTCCAAGCTCGTAGTCCAAAGCAAGGTTTTAATGGCCGGTGATCATGCGGGGTTGTATCCCTTACTCCAATCCGTGCAATTCAGATCAAGGGTATCGCGGTTCAAGTTGCGGCAGGTGACAAGATTTGAACCGTTGATCGTCCTGATATCCACATTCTCAGCCAGAATACCTGAGCACGTGTCTGGACTCGAGCACACAAGATGTCCTACAATAGGCGAGAAGACCCGGTTTGATCTACCGCGAATGTTGCGGAATGTGATGTCGGTGATGTTGAGTTTACTCTGTCGGGAGAAACTAACGTAAGTCGTTTTGTTCAAAGTACAAATATAGCGAAGTAGAGTCTTGGGCAACGATCTTACCGGATGCTTGAAACACTCCTCTTCGTCATCTTGCCCATAGCATTGCGTGATTGTCAAGCCATAGTCGACGTTGTCTAGGAACATGCCGTCGTAGGTTACATTACGCACAAGGCCCCTCCCGCCGCCACCAGTCAGGGAGGCGGATTTCTCAGAGTAGGCGTCTGGCCAGACTTTGACGCGAGCGCCTTCGGAGGAATTGAACATGCTGATATTCCTGACCAGGACATTCTCTACATAGTCGACACGGGCAGGGTATTGGCCCAGAGAGCCGACAGAAATGCCGTGCGTGCCGTTGCAACGCAGATTCTGGACGAGGATGGAGGTGCTGTTTGGTTTGAAAGATACGCAATCTGAACGCGGAGTTAGCACGACGTGTTGGGAAATGAGCAAGCCTATAGGGACATACCATCCCCGTTTGTGATCGTTGAATTCTCTATCACAATATTGCTGCTTCGATAGATATCCCAGCCATCTGTATTCTTCTCAAAGTACTCATTGTTGCTGGCGGAGAAAATATCTAGGTTGGAGTATACCACATTGGTTGAGTTGGCGATGAAATTGTGCCACATCGGTGAGTTGTATAACCTGATATTGCTCACACTTCCACCTGTAATTCCATCGATAGTGAATAGGATAGGTCGTTTCACAGTCTTGTTCTTTGCATACGCCTCCCACCATGATTGGCCATTGCCATCAATCTCACCACCACCGTAAACATTGATATCTTTGCCGCCAAGAATGAAGAAGGAAATTGCGTTCTGGAACACTAGGTCGAAAGAGTTCTTCTGCCAGTTCGTCAGGTCTGCTGGAAAAGACACACGGCCTTGAATATCAATATCAATGGCGGAAAGACCGGTGAGATTCAGCGGAGAGGCGATGGTGTACTCGAGCTTTTCAGCGAAGATAACGTGACCACCGTTATCGCAGTCTTTGATCGCTTGGAGGATGTACTCGGCATCATCGGTCTGTGCGTCATTGTGGGATGCAGCTATGCAGGTCCTGTTGCGCTGCGGGGATGTCTGAGCGTGAAATGGGCGAGGGCTGCGGAGTGTTGAAAGGAAGGTCTCTGATACTAGTATTGATTGGTCCGTGGCGGCTGATATCAAGGGAAGAGCAAGGAGGATAGCAGCTGCTAATGGTGCGACAGACAACATGATGCAAAAACCGCGTGCAGTTTATCCCACAAGATCCAATTCACAGTGCTTCCTTTCCAAGCCTTTATAAGCCTCGTCGGCCAGGGATCCTCGCTTGACCTGCTCTTGTCGCGCCATCTTCGTCCATGTGATGGATAGCGCAAACTTCACGAAGCTTGGCTGCCAAACTGAATTAGTTTTCCGATGTTTCCGGCCATTAGCTCTCCCAGCTTCTCCACAAAACTCCAGCATCTCGGCGCGCTCATCTCTTGGCTATGGCGCGTGATGATCGTCCTTGAATCCGCAGGATTGTGGTTAGTGTACGCGGTAAGTACTACGAAAGTAATGCTGACCCTCCATACTAAAGTCGAAACAAAGATAAGTGATAAGGGAGAAGACGTGTAAGAATATGTCAAAAAGAATGGGATTACGAGACTCAGACCTTATAATGACTTCAATATGTCCATAAAGTCTCGCAAGGTGTTAGGTTGTACCGGGAGGATCCAATGCGGGGTTCACGCTTGCACAAGGATTAACTTCTTCCGCCAATAGCGTCTCTCCCGTCCAAGTTTGCACACTTGTCTGGCGCCTAGACTTTTGATAGGTTTCCGATAATGGCAAAGGGTATGGCAATCATTATATGCGTATGGCGAATATATCTTGCTCACTTAAGCAGAACTAGAATGTATGATATCGTTGCTGAATTTCAGGAAAATTCCAAATGAATGACTATCTAAAGGCATCAGAAGAGGCTATAGCTTTCGGCGGCAGCTTGGTGTCCCAGTGAAATTGCCAGGTCCCTGAGTCACCCATTCAGTAGGTCAGATTATAACTGTAGCATCAGTCCACAACTACACCTTCAAATGCATACCTCCTCCATGCAGACCTCCCGTAATCAGCACATCGCTACCGGTTGTCCAGCTTCCCGCATCACTTAATAGCCAGACCGTGGCACCCGTCAGATCTTCCACTTGGCCGCGTCTTCCCAACGGTGGCGCCTTCTCAAATACATCTTTCATCTTTGGATTTGCTTCCAAGGCTGCGCGGCCCATCTCTGTCTCAATGTATCCCGGACTTAAACTATTGACCCGGATTTTATGAGGAGCAAGCTCAACACCTAGATGTACAGCGAGAGCTTTGACAGCAGCTTTGGACGCACCGTACATGCTAGTGTGCTCTTGAGGTGTTGTGCCATACGCAGTCTGGGAGGAGATCAAGAGGATCGACCCTCCGGTACCGTCACTGATCATGCGTTGGGCAGCTAGCTGGGCAGTGAAGTATGTACCCATAACCTGGAGCCTGTGAGCACGACATGAAGAGAGAAGAAATATCTAGATATGGCTCACATTGACGTTTAAGATGTTCTGGCATGTACCCCAAGTGTGCTCAAAGAACGGTGCATCTTTCCCTATTCCTGCAGCCGTGATGCTGTGAAGAAGTCAGCCATTTGGGAGTTTGGAGTCCTTCTTATCCGGTCAAATACCTACCAGTTATCAATGCGTCCAAAGTCCCGTACAACACCATCAAATGCCTGCCTTAGGTTCTCGTAGTCGGTCACATCGGTACGATAATATTTCCACTCGACGCCAGTTTTTTGCTTCAGAACACCCAGATCTTCTGATGCTGTTTCGGAGAGGTCAAGAAGCGCTATGTTACTACCGAACTCAGCAACAGCCCTAGCGAGTGTAAATCCGATACCGCGAGCACCGCCTAATGACGTATCAGTATTTTAGCGAAGGAGATATGTGAAGACTTGATAGCTCACCAGTCACGACAGTGACTTTGCCCTTCAAGGAAAACATATCTTGAGCCATTTCGTGAACTAGTGCTTTCGTTGTTGGCCGAGCCTTGTTGTAAGGAAAGTATGTTGGCGGCAGTCATCAACTTATAGTCCTGATTCCGATTCACATGTCTTGTCTCCAGCACGAGAGATTACGACGCCTTCGCAGCCAAGTCGGATCATTGTGGGGTTATCACATCCTGAGTAGTTTGTGATAAAACATACTATTGATCGAAATGTCATCATGTGTAAAATAGTTCTGGAGGCATAAACTCGAACGAAAATAGAGGACCAATAGAAGCAAAGGATTCTCGAAAGTCGATCGTATGTGTAAAACAGTTCTGGAGGCATAACCTCCTGTAGGATCGCTAAACCAATAGGAACAAAGGATGGAGTCAATCGGGTGGGCATGCGGAAGGGTTACCCAATGAGGAAATAACGTCTCCTTCAACTGTAAACCTTTCCACATGCGCCAAGACATGATCTAAGACACGAGCAGGATCCTTCGCTGCTTTCAAGATGCTAAGTATTCGAGTCTGGTAGGTGTCAGTTCGATGCGGATTGTGGCGTCGAGAGCATCGTTTATGGCGTTATCAGTTTCGAGGGACTCTTGTTGTTCATGTTCGCGTGCCGAGGAAGCGTCCCACTTTCTGATGAGTATCGACACCCTGTGCACATCTGCTCCGTGTGCGGTAGTATACACGACTTGGAAAAAATATAAGTGTATTGTAATGCTTAATAAGGTTGAGATATCCATATCCATGCAATCGATGGCACTGCAAGCAGAGTAAGACCAGTGCCAGCTCGATTCGGATTGTGGCGCGGATGAGATCTGCATGACTACATCGTGTTGCGCGATAGGTGCTGGAAGAGAGGACTGTGTGTTAACCTTTGGCTTCGAGTCCTTGTTCAGGAAGTGGGCCGAGGAGGTTGGGAAGTCAGAGTTTGATCCTCAAAACAAGAGATCCGGGCACCGTTTAGCGGTCTAACACTAAGTTTGTGGTTTTAATCTCACACCACCGTAGCTCATCCGCAGTCTTTGAAGATTTTGCCTTAAGTTGGGATTGTAAATATGCACCGAGGCACCCGAACATCCCAATCTATCGTGAGCTACTATATTCGCTTTCGTGCCCAATATCAACTCCTCACCTCCTTCCGTAGACGGCATTCTTCGCTCATAGCTATCAATCACAGCGCTAATCCGGAGATTAAATTGGGAGCGTTGTGTGGTATCGTTTAGCTTGAAGGAATCAATACAGCATAATGAGCTTTGGCTAAGCCGTTATGTGTATTAGGCAAAGCATTGTGTGATTTGGAAGAAGCATTACATAAATGAATTTTTCCACGGCAAGAAGCTCTAGGGTGATACGAGTGTAGCCGGTCCAGGTTGCGGGAAGTAATGGCAATAGAATGCAGAACCTCAGGTTATCGCGGTGAAGGGCGGGCTATAGCTGATCGGCAGACCTGTCTTTGCTGCGACGTGCTTGGGTAGAGATTCTAGAGATTTTTCGCTACCGGAAGAATTGTGTTGAGTTGTTTGCTGATCATTAGATCGCTCACGTATGAGCATGCAAGGGTCTGCATCAAAGCTGCATTCATGCTGGCTCGGTAGTGTTACCGGTAGGCTAAAGAAGCGGCAAATCTCGTGTTACGCTAGACTTCTAACATCGAAGCTCGATCTCTGTAGACTTGCGACCAAAAAGCCCGTACTCAATGGTCTGTTTGTCAAGTTTATCGTTTTGGCTGGTCCGTGTCTCGACTTGTAGAACCGAATAGAGAAACCTGGAGCGATTGCGTGCTAATATGATCGGGTAGAAAGAGAAACGGAACGTGAGAAAACAGTCCATCCGTGGAAGACAATAAGAGCAAGTGGGGAAGAGAGAGAAAGTCCTAGATATTTATAATGAGGTGCACAAGATAGTCGTGACTAAACGGGACACAACTCTCCAAAGTGGCCAGCAACTTCGATCTATGATGAGTCTTAGACCCCGCCGAGCGTCCAATTTATAGGGATTCGAAGAGAAGCAGAGAGCAGACAAGTCGCTAGTAGCTTTATGTACCATAGGGATAGGTGCTAACGGTAAGCTACCCGTATTGCATGCTTTGGGGGGTCTGCAGACAGTAAATGCACAAAGTAAAGTCAAGTATCCTATCCGAGACGGAGAAGAGAGTAAAGGCGCAGTCAAATCGAGAAGGGTATACTGTGCGATGATCTATTGTGCGACTTGAACCGATGAAGTACAAGAGTATATTTACAAAGGCGCTAGAGGCGAAGAAGAGCTGAAGAAAGAGAGGGAATTGAGAGCGCTAAGAAGGATGAGAGTACAAAGAAAAGAGCGACAGCAATGCGTATCCCACAGGCGCCTATGGCCCTCCACTAGCAGCACCCGCGAGCACCATGAACTGCACTGTCCTCCTACGATCAATCTCTTTCTTCAGCATCAAAAGGACCGTCGCAACGACCAAATCCTCGTTAATGCCATCCTTCCCTCCGACATCCTCACCGAGCACCAGCTCACCACCATTGCCAGCGCTGCAAGACTTGCTACCTGGTGTGCGAGTCTCTTCATTCCGAATAAGCATAGCTATGCGCTTCTCGCCCGAGGTCAGCACGAGAGCGGTACCCTTTGCTCCGTTGGCGCCAAAGCCCTTCTCTTTCTTATAAGACCAAGCGAATGTGCGGCCATCTAGGAGTAGAAACCTATGATTCCGCGATGTCCATTTCGACACGGTCTTGATCTCCTGCGCAAGGCCCTCGGGGACATCGAGGCGGATTAGTTTAGGATCCTTGCCAGGTCCGAAGAAGTACTCTGTCCCGATCAATGCCTTGCCCTCCGCATCCGACAGCACGCAGTTGCCCGAACTCTTCTTTGCGCGCGTCGATGTGTATACGAGACTGCCGTCGAAGTTGTGGATTGTGGTTACGAGCTCGGACGGAGGCAAAGGAAGACGAAGAACCGGGATGCCTTTTGCGTTGATGTGTAACGATTTTACGGGTGTGAAGGCGAGCTCCGAGGCACCGAGCGTGGTGCTGCTGAGCACGGAGATGGCATCCGCGGTGACTAGCTCTTTCTTCTCTTCGGCGGTGAGAGTGTTGATGTCGATGGGTGGTTTCTCGTTCTCGACGAGAGTGGTGGTGCTCATTGTGGTCATGATTTGAGTGAATACGTCGAATCTAGTATATTGCTGGCGCTATTGTAAGTCGTCTTTGTTAGCTCAGGATTGTTACTGTCGCGCGTAAGGCGACAGTATTTATACGGCTCATTGCATGTCGGTGCTGGTGAATAAGCGTACGCGTTGAATTCGCATTGTCGTTCAATGTGAATGTCAGGCTGTCGTGAGGTTGAATCGCTGAGGCTTAGCGCTCCGGTTGACGTAGTCAGCACTCGTGTTTCGCATTTCGCACTCCTGGTGTATCGCCACAGGCTTGTTGATTGGTCCACACCTGGTATTGTAACCTACACTAATCTATTGCACCTTCAAGTGGAGGCAGTGCCGGTCACGACGAGGACTCCATCACTTTGATTCATTGTCTTCATAAATCTAGTGGCGATGCCGAATTCCGGGTAGTACCTAGCATTGACCAATCTTACCACGATATATGAACGGTGCAGACTCATCTACATCTGAATATTGAGACTAGTCCAATATGCCTTTTATCGCGTCCGTAGGACTATTAGCTCGACTATTGCTAACGTGTTGCGGGCGCCCACGACGCAATCGAGGAAATGAGTGAATCGACAATGAACTTGACAAAACGGACAAGTTGTAGGTGTAGGTGTAGATATCAATGACATCGAAATTACTCATTTGCTCGCTATATGCACGTAATGATCGGGTTCACTTCGTTCCGCCTAACCTTCTACTGCTTCGCACCGTGAACGAACAACCTCTTTCCTTCCACCTGCTGGAACTGCTTCTCGCCAGCCTCGCCAGCCCGTCCACCAAAGACCAACTGAGACCTCAACTTCCATTCAAGAGGAATGTTCCAGTGTTGGGCAGCCTTCTGGTCAATGATGGGGTTGTAGTGCTGCAAGTTGGCGCCGAAGCCTTCGGCCTCGAGCGCAACCCAGAGGGCGTACTGATGCATAGCATTTGTGTGCTCGCTCCAGTCGCCGAAGTGGTGTGCGTAGAGCGGGAAAGCCTTTCGGAGGTTTTCAACGGGCTCAGGGTCTTCGTAGAAGAGGATCTATGAGGTGAAAAGTTAGCTACTTGGATCTGTGTGATACGAGGTCTGCGGGATGTGGAGGATTACGCCGATGGCGAGGCTGGATGACCTAGGAGCGGCGGCAGAGGCTTGGTGGGGCTTGCATGATGCATGGTGGGGCAACTTCAATCCTATGTGCAATCTCGAAGGTTCGACAAGAGCACATTCCCTATCGCCATCCACGAGAAGAGGGAAGACACTTACACTTCCGTAGGCGGCCCTGAATCCGTTGATCTTCTGCTCTGTCTTGGGGAATTGGTCCTCGGGTGTCAAAGGCTTCAGGACCTCAAGGACGAAATCCCAGAACTGCTCGTGCTCCTTGTTAAGCAAGACGACGAGACGTGTAGATTGCGAGTTGAAGGATGAAGGGACGTGGAGGAGGGCCTTCTCAGCGAGCTCTTGGATCTGCTTGTCTGAGATGGGGGCCTCCTTGTTGAGCTGGTAAATCGTGCGGCGGTCCTTGACGGCCTCGATGAAGGATTTCTGCGCAGACATTGTGGACGGTGTTGTTGAGAAAGCTTTTGCAGTAGTAGATGAGAAGCTGTTGGGTATCAATGTAGACGATGAAGGTGTAAGTGAATGCCAGCTAGAGGGAAGTCGCGGGCTTTTGAGTCCACCGGCCCACGCGCGCTGTCTAGCAGCTTGGAGAGTATTTTTCAGCACTTGCGCCATGGCCTCGGACAAGGGTAGTGGTGTAGAAGCTTCTTCCGCGGTGTAAGTCGCCAATTGGAGCGGAGGAACGATTTGTTGTAACAGTAGAGCAAGAAATAGACCCGCTATCAGTCCGGTTAAAAGCGATCGTGCGCCGGAAATGGCCATGACGTGATGCGCAAGTCAGGGTCGCAACGACAAACACTGGAAAGCGAACACCGAGCGGGATTTGATAAGAGACCTAGCCTCATGATGGTATGATTTGTGTACATATTGGCGTCAGAGAGTGACCTGGCTTATGCAATGCGCTGCTGGGTTCAGGGGGTTCCTGGTTCGGCTGCGGGAGTGCTAGATTGCCGACGCTTATGAGATTATGAGATGCATCTGTAAGCGATGCTTGGTTATGCGGCATAAATTCCGCGGTCCAACATCAACCAATACCCTCCTTGGCGCGCAACATATCGGCCAATTTCTAGTGGGTGGGGCGTGCGTGGATACTTACAAAAGTCTTCAGCCCACATCAGTCCCGACTCTCTGCGCTCGTACATATCTACGAACATACCAATTATAACATACCTCATGAAGTCTCACCATCAATGCAACTTTTCGTCACATTGACATTGGAATGTACAAATTGCTTTGAAAGTAAGGTATACGGCATCATATCAGACAGCCACAACATAGGTACTTGCAAAATTCTAATGATGGATTTCCTATTTTAATTGCACTGAAATCTCTTCCACCGAATTTTTCACTATGAAGGTGTATATACTCGACATAAGTAGGTGTTGTTTCGATAGTCAGCCCATCGCAATATTATCGCACCTTATGGTATTATCGCCATGATCTCTTTGCACCGTTTCAAGTCCTTGTGGGCAGTTGTGGCTGTCTTTCTCTTTCTCCTATTCCTCGACTCTTTGTTTCGTCACAGCCAAGAGGACGAATCGCCTTTCTCTCTCACAACGGTCGAGCTCCTGAAGACATCGGAGCATCGCGCGCTCCTTGATCGTACTAGAGCAAATAAAAGTCCGCTCTGATGAATCTGAGTGTACGAATTAAACACGATGCACGTACGAATGGGCATGCCATTCTTTTCGCGCGGTTGGACCATCCAAGACCAATACGTCGGCCGCTCACTACCCACCATGGCTCCTTGAACGAAAAAGAGCTATCAGACAAGGACACTCCATCAATACATCCCACACGATATAGTTTACGGAGCATTCTATAGCCTCAGAGGAGCTGAGACTTGTTTTTGTCAACCATTGGAACCTCTCAAGCACATCGACATCAGCCTGCCGATCACGTACCGGTAAAGATGATAGAGACGACGTACCGGAATTGAGAGACCAGCTTCTACACCCGCATCTTCCAACACTCTTTGCGCGTCTTGGGACAATGTCGCCTTGGTCACCATGTCCGCTGATTGGTCTCTGGGGATAATAGATAATCCGCGACCGAACCTGCACGACCCCGCACCTAGGAAATATCGGGCCATATCAACTGACTCGTAAACGCGCCAGCGACTATTCTTCCATACTACTTTTGAACTAAGAGGCGCCCTAGCTCTTTCAGCGAGATGAAACTGTTCAGTCAATATCTTGTGTCTTCGATAGTTGGGATCTACGCGTCGACCGCGAGAGGTATTTATGGCTGTGAACAACTCCACTAGTTTGACGCCAACATGAAACTATAGAAGCGCTCCACTCCGCCAGCGTTGATTCCACTGAGGATGGCTACATCTTGAACCCTACAAGCAACTACAATGGCTGGGTCAATCCTGAAGACTTGCCTCCTATGCCAGAGTGCATCGCTGAGCAGGACCAATCCATCTGGCTGAATACCATGACGAAATGCACCAGCAAACGATGCACCAGGCACTTTGGGGTTATTTGCACCCACCATCAATGGCTAACTCAACCCAGCTGTCTCAGCGCCGAATTCTCCCCCGATGTTATCAAAGCTTATCTCCCGTACTGTGGTCGTTCAATTCTGGCCAAAGCGCAATTGTATTTGTGGATTCGTAAAGTGACCAGTCGGACATGGCTTGTCGATGTCGGCGATGCAAACGGGCTGCAGCACCTTTCCCCAGCATCCCTCGCCGAAGGTTATGCGGCAGCTGATGTGGTGAACAAAGCACCGACGTGTCTAAAACGATCGTTTTCTGCTTCACCGAAGTCGAAGGAATCATTCCAATTGGTAATGGACTCCTGTAGCTTCACCGGCACCACTCAACATACCGGAAATGCGGCTCGTCCTTGGGAATACAATGAGCCCCGACGATCTATGATCTCTCTGGATTCTGAAACTGCCGGTTACGACCTCACCGGGTATAGCATCAGAGATGGTGACTATTTCGATAAGGAATGCTTCTGCGGCTCGTTCACTGTACATCCAAAGCAGGAGCCTTGTTCAAAACCGGAGAATTTAGATTTGACGAGAGAGCGACTATGGTTGAATGCCACTTGTGGGCCAACATCACTCCCCAACCACTGGAAGGACGCACTCAAAACCACAGACTTCGCATTTATCCCCGTCGAGGATTGGCACTGGCCTGCGTGTGCCGCGGATATGCCGAAACGAATGACCGAGCGTGCTATTCATTGTGAAACCGATGCTTGTGAGCTCGACTCCAGTGGCTACTGCAAAATCGTGCGCTCAGTTGATAGAGCTTGCTTTTGCCAAACGATTAGCTATAATTCCTGCGGAGGTTCGTGCTATATCTTCGAAACCAGGATGGATTATGTACAGTGGCTCCACGGTCTCTGTGGCAATGTGCAGGGCTGGCATGGTCTACCAGATAATTGGCGTCAATTGGCTGCGCCCATGCCGCTCGACATGATTCCATGGCGATGGACGATCAAGCCCGTGGAGACATGGGTCTCGACTGAGTGGAAGCTCGGGTGTTTAGCTCTGATCAATGTAGCCACTCTACTTGCCACAATTGTTGGCCGCAGAACAAGCACACGTCAAAACGCACGAGAATCCCTATACCACCCTCAACAACGGAGCTGGTTTTCTACAGGGGTTCTAGTTGCCGCTCTTCAACTTCTTGCGAACTATGGTAACGCTTTTCTGGTTCAGCAAACCTCCGGCTATGAAGACGTCCCCGTTACTGAGTTAATGCTCCTCTGGTGCTCCATGCCTCGATTGACTTGGCTAACGGCTTTTCTGATTGGTGTACGAACCGTCGATTTCTCCTTAGTCGCGTCTTCCCTGTTCGCGGAAACGATCCTTCAGGGTCTAACGTCGTATTATATGATCATGACTGTCAACTATGGTTGGGAACACAACTTCTACCTTGAAGGCATGGAAAGACTGGACAGTGCAACTCCAGCAAAATTTATGTATTCCGGCGCACTTTTATGGCTTGTTGTCATAATAGTGACGCTGACTCTGTTGATACAAGCTACTTGCCGCAGGAAAAGTGTGGCAAAAGCTGGGAGCATGAACGAATCGAAATGGCGGACAAACACGTCGAGAACACCAAATATTGTGGAAGAGTTGATGACCGCGTTTAACGAACGTTGGGGATATTTAGAAGAGAGTATGGCACAACAGTGGATCGACGAGCGCACGAGCTTAGGAGAAGCATCATCGGCAAGTAGCGGGGGGCGAGGTTACAGTGTATATGGCACTCTCCCTATTGAACCCAGAAACAACAGGGTTTCCCAGAAAGACTTTGCGAGGATCTATGCCATCACAGTCATAAGCATGCTTCTGCTTTGGGTGGCGCAGTGGCTCTTTTGGGGAGGACTTATTGGTCTTAGTCTGGAGATGTATGTATCCATGCACATACGTGGTCTATAAAAGCTAACGAAACCTTAGGTACTGTCCTCCTAATCTTTGGGTCCTCACGGCTGTCTGGATTATTTCGTCGTTAGCAAGCGTTGCTCTTGAGGTTGTTTAAGACTACATAGGGTGAAAATGTAGCATTTTACGTATAATGTGTTTAATACTACCTTACCCTAATTTTACATTCGACTGAAATTCTCAAGAGAAAACTGTCACTCAAAATATCTTCTTGTCCAAGTTGACATAGTTTTCGGGGCATTATTGGCTTCAAAGGAATTCATACTAATTCGTCCAGCACTAAACCTCCTCACGCAGCATCCAGCTTGACAAGCTTCCCAACGAACTTGTTTCGACAATGGCTCCAAGCTGATCATTGAGTGCTGGTATTGCGTCAATTACGAGTTCTATGAGCACAACAATGACATGCCACCTATCGGAAAGCCCCGCTTTCACATTCAATTATTTTATTGGCTATCTCATACAACATCAGCAGAATGATCGGACCGTCAGTGAGAAGCCAGCTCGCTTGGCAGTAGCAAGTTGGTAATTGTCAGGGAAGAAATCGTCAAGTGCGGAGGACAACGATTGGTCGCAAGTGAACATGCATGTATAGGGTTTGGCACGGTTGGACGTCACATCACATGAGGCCGTGGGACGGATATCGGGACTTTTCCTGCGAAAGTGTCCGAGTTGCGCATGTGAAGGGTAGACAGACAGCGAGTAAAGTGTCAGCAACGAGAAGATTTTTGAGAGCCTCGTCGCCAGAAGTATACTGCCAGTATATTGTAATTGATAATTAATTCAGATAGCTAATTGAAAGTTTTGGAGACTTGCCCCTAGGAAGAAATGGAATGCTATTCGCATTTGGCCAATGTCTCGTCATGTAGTGCTGCTACCAATGGATGTAGTTGTCTTGGATGCCGCTGAAAATCATTCGGAAACATTAAGGTGCCATTATCACCACGCTTAATCTGCAAACTACTTGTGATCCTAGTGAACTCTTCAAGTCAATTTAATCTTCTGAACGCTTCCTCTTGTCTCCGGTGTTTGTGTCTCCCTCCAATGCAGCGAACTTCTGCGAGCTCTTCGTCCCGCCCTAACTGCAGGCATAACAATCGATGAGGCGGTAACCTAGAATATCTGCCGCATCTTCTCGTCTCTCCGCACCACAATCAGGGCATCTCCACAACATGGTAGGTTTGAGTGGGCCACCTGAAGATGTGATGAAGCAGCCCTCATGGAACGATGTTTGTTTGATTAGATCTGACGCAGCCTCCGGAATGCCGTTCATGTATTTGAATGCGTTTTCCAAATCCCCGGTGCCGAGAAACGTTTGCACCCTCCGCCGGAACTCTTGCAGGGCACCTTGGCGCAGGATCAGTTGAACGGTATTATCGTCTTGATCAACACCATTATAGTCATCACGAATGACTTTGATCGCAGGAGCGTTATCCTGGAGTAGCTGAAGCTCAAGACCGTGGGCCATGGATAGACGACTTGTCGCATATCGAACGAGATCTGGGAGTCCATTTGCCTCCGCACAGACAATTAGAGCGGCGTGGAATGGTTTGATGTGAATTTGGCGGATGCTTGCAGATGATAGCAGTTCAGAATCACTATCGTAATTGTCCGTGTAGCAGTACCTCATCATTGCTCTCAATATTTGCTCCTCTATCATGTGTGGGATGTCGTCTAGATCAAAGATGAAGTCGGTAGCATTCTAATCATGTGTCAATAGCTCTTAGTACCTTTCACTTGGAACTAGTCACTCACCACGATTCCTGCACGGCATGTGGCATTCTTGAATTTCAGGAATTTTGCGGCAATGACACGATGATGAGCTTTGATCTCGACGTCAGAATACTTGACGACGACATCTGCGAAATGACCGGTTTCATAAAGGCTAGACATGGTTAGCACCAAGTCCACTCCATAGCGTTCTACCTTCTCTCGTACTCGCGAAGACACTCCTTTGAAAGCCCTTCAATACCAACAGGTTGAGGTCGAACTAGCGAGGTATGTGTGATCGTTGTCGACATTGCTAATCAATCAAGATTGATAGAGGTAGAGAGCAGTGGAAGGGTCGACGCTTGGGTGCGATATCTATAGGTGTACAGTTGACCTCGGCGTAGAGCACAGGTAAAGGTAGAGACGTGGCGGAGGTCGCAACTATTTCAGGTGAGAGAGATTCACAAGTGAGAGAAAAAAAATGAGACGGTGGAGTCCTTCAAAATCTCTATAGATTGACCAAGGACCATAAGAACCATACATTCGCGAACTCCTCACCACGGAAGAAATGAGAGCGCAATCTGGAACGTCAATATTCCCTTCTCGCAAATACCCTGGCATTTTTACTCCTTCGCCTCTTCTTTCACATTATTCGGTTCCTCAATCTCTCAGTAAGATCATCCATTCCAAGCCCGTTGAGAAACTCTTTTGGCATAGCCATCATCAGTTCTGAAATCTTCTCCATTCGTCCAGCCTTTCTGTAGTACTCCACCTGCTGCTGGAGCATCCACGACGCAGTATCTAGAAGTAACACCAAGGTGCGGCCTCGAATGTGGCGGTCTTCGAGACGAACGGGCGAGAAGCAGATCTTTAGCGCGGCATCGATGTGCTCGTCACTAGCGCTTGTGCAGAACCAAGCGAACGCCTCCCTGAACTTCCTCTCCATAAGTGTAACGAGCTCGGGGATTTGGAAACTGTCTGCAAGCGCATGTGTACCCAAGAGTGAAAGAACGCGGACTCTAAAATACCCGCTGGTGTCGCGTTGACAGTTGCTGCAATCTCCAATATAGCAAAAAGCCACAATGTCAAAGATTGCATCTTGAAGCAATGTCTTTTCGGCTTCGTTATCGTCATAGCCCATGAGACGCTCACACGCCACCAAATCAAGTAGATCAGCCTTCTATAACAGATTTAGTAGCTGCGATCGAGTTTGGATGCATGCGAAAAACTTACGTTGGCCCCCCGCGTTTCGAAGTACCCTTTGAATATTGGTGATTTGGCAGACAGGAGAATTCTGTGCACTTCGAGATCTGCCTTGCCTGGAATTGTGAAGCGGAAGTCACTGAACTTTTTGGTCGTTAAGAGTCTTGCATTCGTTAGTGAGACAGCTATTATTCGTATGTTTGGGGGTGGTACTCGAAGAGGTATTCCTTTGAGAACATCATGATGCCTCTGTGATAACCCCGTTGACTCGAGTTCGTGGTGTGGTTCATGTGCGTACACAATGTGGTTGCAGGAGAGGTGTGATGAATGAAAACGCTTTGTTAAGGTAGGAAGTGCATCATGTTACCGTTTCGAGGTGAAGGTGAATTTGCAGTGCTAGCGTAGAGCGAGTGACATGGGCTTTAGAACTGACGTGAACGTGAACTCGTGACGGTGAATTTAGAACCTAAAGAGCTTCAAAGAAGTTGATGTCGGAGTTGAGTATCATTCAATAGAAAGGAAGGCCGATAGAAGATGAACGCCTACTCAAATAGGCCCCATGTGCAGATGCCCAGACGAAGGGAAGAAGGTATTGTACAATGAGATCGCAGGAGAGTCGCCCGAATTTTCGCAGAAGAATCTAATTGAATGAAAAAAAAAACATATAGATAATATCAGAAAGCAAGAAGTGGGGAGTCCGTATATCGCAGTGCCAAACCAGTGTTGCATCCACATCCTTTTCAAGAGCAGCAAATACATTCCTTCATTGGCTGGCAAGTTCTGAACGAATATCCGAAGGTACTCCACACGCCTCGGCATTTTGAGCATGACCACATGAGACGCTGTTTCTTAGCGGGCTGCACAGCATCAGATGAGAGACGACAAGACATGCAGTTGCTAAGTACCGCATCGCTGATCTTTATGCCATCGCTTCGCCAAATCTGGTGGCAATCCTCGCATTCCCAGATCGTAAGGGTAAGCCCGGAGATGCGATTCGTTGTAGGTAGATGTATGTAGGTAGATTGTATCGGTGAGTCTTTACAGGCATTGCATACTTTTGAGTCGGATAAAGTCTCCTTGTCAAAGGAGTTTGCGCATCGCGCGCACTTGCCGTCATACGTCAAAGCTCCTAGTGCACCGATGTCCGGTTCAACGGAGTCCAGTTTGTTCAGTTCTAGTTCAGACATTAGGTATTCCAGGACCGGCTTAGGCATGGCTTTAGTGAATCGATGGTTCCAGATCTGGGAAGTGAATTGCGAATGTAATGGACTGAGCTCGTTGCTGACGAGATTCTTGATCTGAGATTTGGCTGCTGTCAGGAGCAAGTCATCAGCCTTCAGATCCGGAAGATCGAAAACGATGTTGAGGAAATGCGCGATCGACTTTTCGTTGCCATCGAGTGATTCAATTGTGCTCTTGAAACCATCCACGCATCTAGCAAGCAAGGAAATGACCCCGAAGTGCAAGCCGAGCATGTACATGAAAATATGTGAGAGGCAGAGGCCTTTCGAATCCGTTTTCTGCCACCCGTGTTTCTGAGGTGGGTACTCGTCCAAATAACAGAAGTGGAATAAGTCATACAGGTATCCTTCTAGAAGGCAAGAGGTTTCAACCTCATGGTCGCTGCATCCTTTGATGTACGGATGTTTGAAGCGTGCTAGCCACGATGGATGAAGCCCTTCGTGGAACACCTCGAAGCTGTTCCTAAAATTCGCTGTGTTGCCCTTGATATGTTGCGCAAACCATGTGGATTTTGATATAAGTACCATTGAGTGAAGTTTGAACGTGTGATATTTGCCGTACTTGAAGGTAATGTCAGAAAAAACGCCGGTGGCAAGCAACCTGCATAGTAGCATCAGTGAAATGTTGTCGGGTTGCTAGCAAAGCTTTGCAAGACTAACTCTGCATAGAAAGTATTGGAGAACTTCCTGTCTGGCTCTTTCCTTCCGAGTCTGGCCATGGATGCCGTTGTGGCAATGGGTAGCATGTTGTGAGGAACTTCACCTAAAGTAGGTAGTTCTAGGTGGTTGTTGCTGTTGTATGGTAGTACCCAAATAAAACGGGGTGATTATGTAAGTTTCAATGCAGTGATGGCTGAAACTAGTTGAGCCGATTAAAGGTGAGGAAAGCGGTCAGAGAGCGGGTGTATCAGGCCAACCAGTGCAGGTAAAACAACTTATATGCGACTCTCACTGTTCTTTAGGCAACCGGGAAGTCTAAGGACTCAGAAAATATTCCGCCTAGTCAATTGGCTTCGAATAGCGATAGTAAGTTAGCAAGAGCCCTCCGTTCTCTCGCGGATTCTTATATAGCAAGTTTCGTACCATATAACAATCCAGGACCTCGAAACCTACCGAGTGTCTTCGGCAGGTGCTTCTCGTGGTGATTATTTGAGTATACCGACTAAGTCGTTTGGACGACATGGTCCTTCCCTTCTCGATCTTTTACTCTGCGCTCAATGTCATGCGCGATTCAGGCACTCAATCGTTGACTGTGCCACCACAACGCATAGTCCACGAATCATCCAAATCGGCACTACCCTCCCTAGTCCTTAGTACCAGTAGGATGGACGATGCACTGCGGACCTTCTTCGTCGCATGACACCGCCACGTCACCATACTACGCACCGAGCCTAAATATAACAAAGTGCTGCCATCAAGCACATGTGACTCCAACTTCAAGCGCACAGATAGCAACGAGTGGCGACTAGAACTCATCATGCCGGGGGACGGCAATGTGCGCGTAGTTGATAGCCGAGCTGTCGGTGTAAGTGATGATGTTGGCCCGCGTGCAGAACTGCATCTTGTGACGCTTCTCCCGTGAGTAACACTTTAGATAAGGCCTATAATAGACCTCTCCCATCGAGTAGTAAATCCTTTTAACGGATTTGGGAAGTACGTTTTGATAGACGGACAGTTATATAGTCCGGTCGGATTCGTCCTGCCTGTTCGCCGTTAGCGTCGGCAGGTCAAGTATCCGGCATCTCACATACCAGACGACGTAGACAGAATTCTATGCGTGGAAATGCTCCCTCTGTCCCCAAATAAATCTCCTAACGCTCGCGTGACAGCCCATGTGCCATCGGTCACGGAGAGTATACCGCATCCGCGATCTTGATTGATTTGCACACTGAGGTTGCACAGCAGCCTAGTATCCTGCTATAATTGCGAAAACTTTCCAACGTCTCCTTGCTGATCGATCCCTTTTTTGTTTGTGATAATGTGACACCACTCACAGACGGAATAATTGGTAGTGCTTCATTTTAGTTCTGGGTGCAATCAGTCGCTCCACCTCGCTCAGGTAAAGCCACGCGAGTAGACTCGAGCTACAGGTTAGGACCTCATGGACTTCTAATGGTTCCCGTGAGATAGATATGCTGGTAACCCAAGTACATGCTGGTTCTGATGGCGGCTAAAGGCGGAATGATTTCCACTCAGGTCTACAGGGGATGCTTACCACGATCTTTCGTCGGCCAACACAATGAAATATGCAAACTCGACTTACGCCCGAGCCACACTGTTGACCTGATCGCCATTTTCCATGTGTTCGGTTTTAATTTATGCACAGCATGTCGATCCAGAGTAGCAGGTCCCGGAATATGCTTGAACAATTTATAATGCCGCGGATGTAAAGGAAGACCTGGTGCGATAGAACCTTGCAGTCGTAACTCGCATCTTCTCGGCCGAAAGGTGCAGTGTTTGAAATCCGAAGAACGGCTCGGGGAAGGGCAAGCAATTCTCTTGCGGGCCACAGAAGTGAAGCGAAGGTCTGATTGATAGATCCCCACGGAGAGTTAGAGAGCAAATTTGCGAAGGGTATGCATAAGCTGACGTTTGCACGCGTATTGCATAGTCTCCAGGTTTTAGTGGTGCGAAAAGCACTCTGTTTAGAGTTGGGAACATGAGCTAAAGGCATTAAGTCTTCATTGTACTGTTCGGACTGTTCAGGAAAGAGTGATGCGGATAAGTCGTCGCTGCGCTAAGGCGCACCTCGGTGTGACGTCACAAGCAAGAGACAACTTCACTGCGTTTAGAGATGCGATGGAAATAAGATACGATTACTGTCTAAGAAGTACAAAGGTTGCTGAAAATATCCTGACGCTGCAGGAAACGGGTATATTCGGGTGGCCTACACTGCTACCCACGCAAAAATTTCACTAGTGCATCGATCTTTGCATCCTATGCGCTCTTCACCTGTGCAAGCCAACACTCTGGCCCGTCTGCTGTATCCTTCGTGTACATCTCATCTTGGAGCAACATCTGTTCTTTCTCCAACCAATCAGGGAACTTCTCCTCCGATTTGAAGTCCAGGTCGCCGAGCTTGGATGTGATCGGTGTGTAAGTGTTGTATGGTATCATGATGAACAGCGAACAGTCCCGGAGCGTCATGGCTAATCGCAAGTTGTGGTCGAACAAATCATTTGGGCACATTTGCTCCCGGTGGAGGATTCCTTGGGGATCGAGCTTGCTCTGCAGGAACTGCATGTGGAGTAGCAGCGTCCGACCATCGCCGAGAATGAGGTAGTCGATCAAACGGCTAGCGAAAAGGGAGACTACATGCTGCGCCTGTGGGTCGTTTAAGACATGCGAACTACCGCCAAGCTGATCTGCCACAACATTCCAGGCCCAGGCTTTGAGGTCCGGCTGACTGCCATGAACCAGGCGTAGGGGGCAAATGTATCTGTCTTTGTCCTTGGGAATGGCGACTTGCATGGCACAGGTTCGGCAGCGGACAGCGTTCACAGGTGCAGTAGGCGATTGTAGAAGCCACTTAGGCTTTATTTCCAGGGTGATCGAGACGCCAGGGACTGGCGACATGTCGGGTAGGAGGAGGCCCGAGTTATTTTTGCTCTTGATTTGGCCTCCGATGACAGTCAGTTCGAAAGTACGAGGCTCAGTGAGGTCGGCGAGGTGAGCCATAACGCCCGGAAAGAACGCCACACGTTTGAGGTCCATGAGATGATGTGTAAGGTCTTGAGCTATTTCGACCGGCACTTGAACCTGCTTGCCATTGGAGGCTTCTGAATCTTTGCCAGTAGTAATGGCATCAAGTTTCCCAGGCTCGAAAACGGGTCGAACGGCTTCCTCAAAGCCAGCGACGATGTCGTCACAAGTTAGATGCTTCGCCCTGCCTCGAGGAACTCGAAGCACTTGATCGATGACCTGGTCGTAGGATATTGCTGTTGCGGTGAAACCCTTGTCCTGAACTCGGACAAAGAGATAGGCGTTGGTAAAGGGTTTGTCTGCCCGTTGAATTGTGAAAATAACATTTGCGGCGCCCTTGCTGAGATACTGAAAGCGGATGAGCGCTTTTTTGGGCGCATCATCGAAAGCTGGTAAACAGCAGATGGCCTTTTCCATATTGAATCTTTGGAACTCGGCCCTGTGCGCAGGGTCAAGTAGAGGCCTTGTGTGCCCAGCCGTCATGGTGTTGTCCGTCGTCATGTTGGTGTGAGGATGGAAGAGAAGAGTATCAGCCTGCAGACGAGAGACTATGCGGGTGGTTGTGGCCTGGGATGGTTGTTTTTAGCCAGAGCATTTCTTCGGTTGCCGAATTCTCAGTCTGGCGACGACCGTAGGTAAAACCGAGTAGTCGCGGATCCTCTTCAATTTCGTAGGAAGTCTCGCTTGCTCCCTCTGCTATTCGCAACCAATATATTTTGTGTCTGCTCTTGTGACTTTTCGCCCAATCGTAGTTTCGTTGTCTCTCAATCCGCCCCAAACCATGTGCAGTCGTTGAGCAATGACGTCGGCGGGCCTTTGTTGGCCGCTACTTGTCTACGCGTCTCGAGGACCCCCTGAGAGTAAGTGAAAAGTGATGAGATGTCGCTCATGTTGAAAGCCTGATTTCTTGACGAGCTAGATTCAATACCTAGCGCTCATTCAGCTCAAGGCCGTCTGGTTCGTGTGCCATCTCATGATCACGTAATGTTCATCAGCCAATTATAGCGCGTCGTCCGCTGGCTCACGAGTCTGGCGCGAAATTGCTCGACGCCCGCACCAACACTCATCCCGCTCAAAGTTCAGCTTCTAAGTTCTGTCAAATAATTCTCTTCTTAGATTTCATTTATTCACTCATTATGCCTGCCCCCTCGCCGCTTCCAACCTATCTCTACAAAATCCTTCCTACCGTCCCGCCCTCCCCCCTTCCCACGCGCCTTCCGCTCTCAGACCTTGACCGCAACGACGGCTACATCCACCTGTCGACATCCGAGCAAGTGCCCGGAACTGCGGATAAGTTTTTCGGCAGCGTCTCTGAGCTGTGGCTGCTGAAAATCGAGTACGAGGTGCTGGCTGCGGGGACCGATGGGGATGGGGAGGTAAAGACTGAGGACAAGGCGCAAATCAAGTGGGAAGAGGTGGGACGCGGGTGCTTTGCACACTTTTATGGGGGCGACTTGGGCAGGGGAAATGTGAAGAGCGTGGTGAAGGTTGAAAAGAAGGGAAGCTGGGCTGAGAGCCTGAGTCTCGAGTGGTGAAGCCTCGAATGGCATGCATAATGCAGGGCAGCTATGTGCATCCAGGCTTAGGGTAGGTAGCAGCAAGGCTGTACATCCAGCAGCTCAGTCATATGACCGGCATCCTATGTCGTTTCTGCAGCATACGCCAATGTCCACTACGGACCACATATCATACGATCACTTGATTACTTAGGGTTGTTCGCCTCACGTTGCTGAAATCCCACTATGCTGTCGCCCCTGTGCAAGAATTGCGCTTCAATCTTCGCAGTATTACAGCGCTTTAGAGCGAGTCGCTTACAAGGTACGTTAAAGTATATTGTAGTCAAGAGTATAAGTTAAGTTTAGTAGGGGCTTATTTGTATAATAGCTTATAAGCCTAGGTAACCTATAACTCTGTAATAGATGTTATATACAGTAAAAGCTCTCTGTTACCTATGAACTCAATTCTCTCTCTATAGCATGCTTGCAGCTACAGCAACCGCAACCAGAGCCGTAAAGCATGCGCTCCAGCCCATTGACTTGCCTAGTGCTGTAGCCCCACCCTCAAACTCGATCGGAGACTGTGTGGGTGAAGCAGTAGGCGGCGATGTAGGCTCCGGCACACCTTCTGGGCAATCCCAGTGGTCGTCGTGCGGCACACACTCGCCGGTGCTGCTTGGTGTCGTGGCTGGACCTACAGCAACCGTCGTGGAAGGCAAAGGTTGTGTACCCGGCGGATAAGTTGGCTCAGGAACACCTGCAGGGCAATGCCAATGATCACCGTGCGGTTCACACTCTGTCTCAGGGGCATCTGGAGAGTCTTGCCCATCCTGTGCTGTTGGTGGGCTACTCGGTTCTTCGACTCCGGGTGGACAGTGCCAATGATCGCCGTGCGCTACGCACTCAGTCTCCGGAGTCTCAGGCTCTGTTGTAACTGGCGGGGGTGAGGAAGGCTCGTCGACACCAGGAGGGCAGTGCCAATGATCGCCGTGCGCTACACACTCAGTCTCTGGAGTCTCAGGCTCTGTTGTAACTGGCGGGGGTGAGGAAGGCTCGTCGACACCAGGAGGGCAGTGCCAGTGATCTCCATGAGCAGTGCATTCGCCCGAGGCTGGAGGCTGCTCATCATTATCAGATGGCGGTGGAGAGTCAGGCTCTTCAACGCCAGGTGGGCAGTGCCAATGATCTCCATGAGCAGTGCATTCGCCCGAGGCTGGAGGCTCATCGTCATTATCGGATGGCGGTGGAGCACTGGGCTCTTCCACGCCAGGAGGGCAGTGCCAATGATCCCCATGAGCAGTGCATTCACCTGAGGCTGGAGGCTGCTCATCATTATCAGACGGTGGTGGAGAGTCAGGCTCTTCAACGCCAGGTGGGCAATGCCAGTGGTCCTCATGAGCCGTGCATTCGCCTGATCCCGGAGGCGTCTCTGGGTCGTCTGTTGTTGGGGGAGGCGCAGACGGCTCTTCCACGCCAGGAGGGCAATGCCAGTGATCTCCATGAGCAGTGCATTCGCCTGAGGCTGGAGGCTCATCGTCATTATCAGACGGTGGTGGAGAGTCAGGCTCTTCAACGCCAGGTGGGCAATGCCAGTGGTCCTCATGAGCCGTGCATTCGCCTGATCCCGGAGGCGTTTCTGGATCCTCTGTTGAAGGCGGAGGCGTAGATGGCTCTTCTACACCGGGTGGGCAATGCCTAGATGTTGTGGTATATGGTCAGCTTGTGTTCAAGAAAGTATGATAAGACCGAGAATGAAACTATTGGACGGCAGATTGTCTGATGTCACATACCAGTGATCGCCATGGGGCTCGCACTCTCCGGCTGGAGGTAGAGTACTCGATGAAGTTGGCGCAGGAGGAGGAGTGCCTGGCGGGGTCACTCCTGGTGGGCAATGCCAATGGTCGTCATGGGCCTCACACTCTCCGGCTGGAGGTGGAATACTCGATGAGGTCGGCGTAGGAGGAGGAGTGCTTGGCTCTTCGACACCAGGAGGGCAATGCCAGTGGTCGCCGTGGGGCTCGCACTCTCCAGCTGGTGGTGGAGTTGTAGTGGGAGGAGGAGTGCTTGGCGGGGTCACGCCAGGTGGGCAATGCCAATGGTCGTCATGGGGCTCGCATTCTCCGGCTGGAGGTGGAGCACTTGATGAAGTTGGTGTAGGAGGGAGAGGCGGAGGAGTGCTTGGCTCTTCCACGCCGGGAGGGCAATGCCAGTGGTCACCATGGGGCTCGCACTCTCCAGCTGGTGGTGGAGTTGTCGTAGCGGGGGGAGACGGAGGAGTGCTTGGCTCTTCCACACCAGGAGGACAGTGCCAGTGGTCGCCGTGGGGCTCGCACTCTCCAGCTGGTGGTGGAGTTGTAGTGGGAGGAGATGGAGGAGTGGTTGGCGGAGTCACGCCTGGCGGGCAATGCCAGTGGTCATCATGAGGCTCACAGTCGCCCTCTCCTGGAATTGGAGCGCCTGTCGTCGTTGGCAAAGGTTCGCAATGCCCTAGGCATGATTAACAATTGTTCCACAATACGACGTAGGGATATTGGCTTACAATGATCATCATGAGGCGTACAAAGAGACCCGGTAGGAGAAGGTGGCAGCGTTGGCGTGCTACATGGACCACTTTTAGTCCTCACTCCAGTTATGATCTTGTAACCAGCGTGCTCCAAGGCACTTCTGTCGTAGTAGTTGTAAGCAGTAATGTGGCCAAGTCCTGGAAAGTCGAAGGCAGTGGTAAAGACTGGGACTTCAGAACCAGTGAATTGATGACCCGATGTGCTGTATATAGCATCGAGGGAGGATACCCAAGCATCATAGTCGAAGACCGTGGTATCAATTCCGTAGACGGTCGAGGTAGTGGTGCAGAGCGGAGGTGCTGCAGTGATGCCCTGTGGAACCGGGTTGGCTCGCACAATTCGTGAGAGCCCGCCGAGAGCCAGCAAGAGATTGAAGTGTACTGCCATGCTGCGAGTAGTGTGCTGCAGATGCAGAGCTCAGCGTGTCTTCTTATCCTGTGGTGCAAACCCTCCGAACAGGAAAGAGCAGTGCACGTCAAGCAAGCAGTGAGTACCTAGATACCGTGGCGCAAATCCTGTTCTGATTCTGGAGAGTCATCAAAAAGCCATGAGCATGTCAGTCTGGCGAGCATGCGCTGTGTAAACCCTCGGCTTGTGGTGAGAACCCGGTCTGATGCCAAGATCCCGCCACGCGAGTGAATTGGTGGAGCGGAGGAGTGCCAGAGTAGGAGATGCTGCCAAGCGGACGCAGGTACCCAGCTTCCTAATACGTATGGGTCTTCGTTTTCTAACCGTCCTGACTGCTTACCCTTGGACATCAAGGTACCAACACGTCACGCGCGCGAGCGCCTCCGCTATACCAAGAGACGCACCGCGCTCGGGAAAGCGCAGTGACTGGGCTAGCCAAGAAAGAAACAATGATAGTGATCCTCCTTGGTAGTCAATTGTGTAGTGATAGCAGTCCGCCAAGTCGAAAAAGACAGGGTGACAACCATCACGGTACTTTTGAGCCAGCCTGGGCACCGAAAATCTTGCTCTACTGGGTGCTTGCACGAGAGTGAATGACGAGCCTTTCAGCTACCATTTCCTTCCTGGATGAGTGCTGGTCAGCGACCGACGACCCGAAAACCCAGGTTAGACATGATGCTCCTGTCCACCGAAGACGGCATGCCATTAACCATGGCCTGAACGCAGCTCGTCATTTGATAGGCGGCCCCGGTGACCATCTCAACGTAGCGCTTCTATGTAATTCTCCAGTTGGCCTTGCTTCATGCATGTCAAGACTACAGTACTCTAGCCGTTGGGTACTACACTCACTATGCGGTACCCATAAGTCCCCAGTATAAAACCGCTCGTGAAGTCGTCCGTGCCGCAGCCATACATACAGCCATCGTCAACCTTCCACCTCACTCCAAACTACTCTCTTACCTTTTAACATTCGATTCGAGATGAAGTGCACCATTGCTCTTATTTCAGTCCTCGCCACTACCGTTACCGCTCTCCCTTCAGTAGGGAATTTGTTCGCTCGACTGGTCTGCACTCCGGCCGCTGGCTGCACTGCTGTGAATGAGGCTGCTTGCGAATACTGCTGTCCAAGCGTGCCGGCAGGAAGCATTTGTCACGTAGATGGTGACCTCAGGCGCTGCGGAACCGCTGGCATCGTTTATCACTGTGACGGTCATTAAATGTCGTCTCAATGGTGTGGAAGGTGTGTACGCTTTTTACCATTATGTTCCAGAGATATACTGACTGATCATTGTCAGGATAATGGCCAAGGGAGCAAGGAAATCCTTACTGCTATTCTAAGCATTGGGTTCTAGGGATAACCTGGATTGCGGCAAGTGTGATAGCCATAAATTTATACGCAGAAAGTCTCGTTCTGTCATCCTCCCAAATTTTTTGAAGCTGGTTCCCAGGGTAACACTTGACGCTCACCACGCCCTTCAAATCTTGCATGCTAGTGAAAGTCGCGTAGGCATTCTCGGCCGTGCCATTCTCCCGCGTCCGTGTGCGAGCTTAAATGCTATCCTTAGCGGACTAGAACATGCGTTATTCTCGTCCTATGATTGAAGTCAAAGCATACATAGGCTACAACTCTTGCCACCGAATCGTATCCTGTCAAGTTAAACATCTAACACACAAACATGTCGGTACAATTCTTAACATCAGCACTTGTAAATTGCGATAGAACTGCTTAGCCATTGAGGGAACTAGCTGCTACGTTATAATAGCTCCTGTATGTACCCCGAGGCCGGTCCTGAGTAGCAGTCGTCTAGTAAGTTAGAGGATTTGGATCATTGACCAATATCGCCGCTCGGAGGATCTGTGCCCAAATCCTAAAAATTACAGGGAGAGGTCTGATTAGCCTTCCACCAGTTGCTGACACAAACTTGTTGGTATCGTTGCAAGTAGAAGTATGACAAGCTCAAGTCAAATACGAATCGCAGTTAAGATCAGTACCTGGCTTGGCACTGCTAAGCTCAAATTTCTCAAAGCCCATAATCGTGTCTCTACTTATATAGAAGTAGTATTACATAAACGTATATAACATAGTTTGACAGTATAAGGCAGTAGATAATTATCGTGCACCTCAAACGTCTTCCGGCCAGGATCATCTTCGCGTCAGAGAGCAAGAAGGACCAGCTTTTACTACTTCACAGAACCAAGCCTAGAGTGACAAGATAGACGATACATGGAACGTGTTCTGCCCAGTTAATAACAGTTTGGAGATGATCAAAGAGGACGATAAGCTTGTGGCCATTCGTAGAATCACAGAACAACTCTCCAAAATGACAGTATCCGGCTTATTTATGCTATGTGGGAATGACATTTGGTTCCCGCAATTTATGAGGGTCGATCTGGTAGAAAATTACTTGCTCAAAACGCACTTGCCCGGGAACTGAGCGATCTCATTCTTCGACAATGTCACTCATCTTCTTACTAGACCTCCAAGATCTAGACTTCTACACGGCCCATGAAACAAAACAGAAACGCAGCATAACCATCATCTAACCACCAAACTCGCTCTCAACAAATTATCTATCATCGCCATCAAAAACAAAGTATCTTCGAGACTCCTACTTCTCAACACCTACACTCCCCCACTCACTCTCCGCATACTCCCTCTTCAACACATACCAACCAACCTCCTCCTTTGCCAGTCCCCCCATAACTCTCTTCGCCCACTCCGTCTCCGCGCTCTTGCCCAACTCATTCCACGGCAAAACATCGCCTTCAAACTCATGCAACGCAAGATACTGCGGTACATCCGGTTCGATGCGCACAAACCTATCGAGCGTAGTCCCATTGACGAGCTTATACCGCCGTGTACGCACATACCCCGGCGCACGAGACAGCACAGCAATGTGTTCTTCACGATACCACGTGTCGAAATCTGCATGTGCTGAAGGAGAAGACGGGGGTTCGAGGGCGGCAGAAATGAGGAATTTCGCTGGACCTTTTCGGATCGTCAGCGCTCAACGCTCAACTCTCTCTCTTCCTCCTCTCCCTTCTTCCCTCTCGTATAGATAGATAGCATAGCACGGCACCGTCCAAACCCAGTGAAATACACCGGCAAAAAATAAAAAAAAGGAGGCACGCATGCACTTACCCGTTCCCCCGCCCCCCTTCTCAAAAACCTGCACCTCCTCATAAAACCGCGTATCAAACCTCGCATTCTTAAACACGCCGTCCAACAACTCCTTCTCAGGCGGGCTCTGGCCATCCAAGCCCTTGAATTCACGCGTGTTGCGGTACTCAACGTCGGTCATTTCGTAGACTGTGAGCCAGGGCGCGGCATTGCTCCATGCGTTGGGGGAGGGTTGCGGGGAGAGGGCGGAGTAGCGGGCGGCGCTGGGGATGCCGGGGAGGGAGAGGACTTCTTGGATGTGGCGCTGTTGTGGGGAGGAAGGAAGTGAGTTGGAGCTGGTGGTGGGCTGTATTGTATGTGGACAGGAGGGACGGTGGACTGTGTGTGAGAAGAAGGAAGAGGGATGGGGACGTACATTTTCATACCAGTCGCAGAATTTCTCGGGCGTGAGACTTTGCGTGTTTATTATACGCGATGATACCCAGAGGACACCTCTCGCCATATTTATTGCACGCACGCAGACTATGTCCTAATCTAGGTACTGATCCTAACACCCTACTAAGGAGAAATGAGTAGAATACAGCACTGATCGCTCTGTTGCAAAATGATGATGCAGACGTCTTATTTGAGATCAAGTATAATGTAGCTAGAATAAGAATTTACGAGCGAAAGTTATGGCTATGATTTATTCTGTACATACGAGTCTGGTATAGTAAAGTGGGATCACGTTATCCGTGGAGCGCAATTGATGTTGTGAGGGGGAACAGTTAGCTCGGAAATCGACAGCCCAGCCCGTGGCTAACTAGATCATGGAAACAAATCGAGCGCTGCAGTAGTTCGTGAATCTGATCTCAAGACTTGCGCAGGGGCTAATAATATGCAATGTTAATACGATCGCTAGGCACACATGTCGAAGTATTCAATGCAAAGGGGACTGAACTTGCGGTGACTGCGTCTTCGAACAGATTATCATTACCGTAGCGGCATCGTTTTATGTACCACTTTCTCTTCCCACCTCCTCTCCTCTCTCCTCTCTCCTCACATACGCTTTCCCAGAACACACCTCCTCCACCGCTCAAAGCGACATAAAATCAAGCGGATTTCGCATGCAAATCGTGTACGTATGTAAAGAAGGAAGGAACCGAACCGAACGGAACCATCGCTACCCAAACCTTCTAGTCCTTGCGGGGAAAAATAAATAAATATGAGATGTAGATAGGCATCCTGCTCAAAAGAGCCCGCAATGAGCGGATGCAGCAAGCGTCCCCCCGAAAAGCTATGAGGAAACAATTAGACACCTGGGATGATGAAAAGCGCTAATAGACGATCAACATAGGAGATTGAGACCGTATAATGCAGAGTAATGGGTCCATGTAAGGGACCGTGGAAAATGGTGTTATAACAATTTACAGCCAAGGGGACCTTTGGTGATTCGTAGTTGGTGGGCGAGATAGATGACGAGAGTGGGTTGGTAATAGTGGATGTGGAGTAGACAGGCGAAGCAGGGCCGATAGATCGCCGCAAGCGGGTCGAGATTTCCCCTTAATTTGAGCCACTGTCTGGCTCTGGTGGCGGCGTCTCAATCTCCTCCGGCAGCGCGGGAGGCGGGATAATACCCATACTCCTCCTCTTGCTCTTCCTGTCCCTCTCTTTCTCTTTGGCATCATCGTCACTTTTGATGCCGTTCGCGCTCTCGGGAGACTTTGCCGAAAGGGTGGGACTGATGTTGCTGGGGGTCTTTTTCGATGGAGCCATGCTGTGATAGCTAACGGAGAGCTTGGATGTAGTGTCGTTGTTTTCAGACTTGTCGGCAAAGTCTTTCCATTTGCGCCAACCGTCAAAGTCTATGAGGGCTTGCATGCAACCCCATTCTTTGACTTTGCGTTCGAGCCAGACAAAGTTGACAGGCTATCATGTCGAGTTAGCATACGGAGGGTGAAAGTGGGGAGAGGGTGATGACCTACCTTTGTCAAGAAGTCATTGCAGCCAGCCGCCAAAGCCTCATGCCTGTCACTCTGCAACGAACTCGCCGTAAGCGCGACAATAATGACAGGGCTCTTGAACAGTCCCTTGTCGCCTAGCCTGTCGCCGTCAATCAACTCATCCTGAGCTTTTTCATCTTGTCCTAGGCGCTGATTGGGCGCCTCACTGCTCCCGCTGCTGAATACACCGATGCTATTGACGCGTTCTAATCTTCGAATCTCTTTCGTCGCTTCGAGACCGTTCATTACAGGCAGTTGAATGTCCATGAGCACCAAGTGGAAACCGCCTGCCTTCCACTTCGTCACAGCTTCCTTCCCGTTCATTGCTCGCTGCCATCGAACTTTCAAACGCTGCATAAAAGCGCCCAAGACTCGCAAATTGATAATGTTATCTTCTACAATGAGAACGTTGATGGGCGGCACTGAGCCATCCAACAACCCAGCTGGTAAGCTCGGTGGCTCTAGTGGCTGTCTCTTTTTCCGTCTCTTGTTCGGCTGAGGCGACGAGACGCGCGGAGTAGGTGGATTCGAGGTTTGCAGCGTTTGTTGGCGTGTGATGGGATCGGTGGAGGCGGGCGGGGTCGGTATCGGGTTGTTGGACGTAGCAGAGTTCTTAGCCTCGGAGGCCGAGGAGTCATGGCGCGGTCGATTGGGGGGCCGGCTCGAGGTAGCAGAGGAGGGAATGCCGCCTGTCAAGGCAGTCGGAGAGGCGGTGTTGTGTCTGGGAATCTTTGGGCGGTGGGCATGCAGTGGGCCTCTTCGTGTGCCACCTGGGGATGGTAGGGCAGGTAATTGCCCGGTGTTGAGCACGGCGATTGAGTGTGGAGCATGGGGCAAAGGAATGCGAGCATCATGCTGGCTGGCGCTCAGGGCGGCTGGAGAGGGATTGATGACGGGCATTGGTGGGAAATACTCTGTCTGGTGATTCACTGAGTCGTCGTGGTGAGAGTAGTAGAGGGGCACTCGCGGCGAGGCTTTTGGCGTCCGCTTGTGAGGCACATCGATGACGAGCGCCTCGTGTACATTTTGTCCACCTGGGAAGTAGGCATCGAGCGTCCTGCACATCTCCTCCTCAGGTCCCAGTATCCGATCCTGCCCCTTCTGAGCGTCTCGCGGCACGATGCGGAGCGTCACGTCGGGAGCGTCGAAGTTCCTGCCCAGCGAGTTGGCGTATTTCTTGAGAATCATATCCCGTACATCGTCCACCAGGTCGTCCTCGCGGATCTGCACCAGCGTGGCCGAGGCATTGGGCCGCTTGACCCAGATCTTGCGGTGCAGCATGCCGGCGCTGAAGTTTGCAGGCGCACCGCCAAAGTAGTCGGTCGTGGTGGGCGGGCCCGTTGTAATAGCAGCCTGGGGAATGTCTGGAGCGAGCAGCGTCTTGATGAGCTTGGCATCCGTATTCGCAATGAGAGACTGGCGGCGTACGATGCCCGGCGGGGTCAATTTGACAGTGTTGCTCGCGGGCAGCGGTGATGGAGACTCGGCGTCGCTAGGCTCTGTTGGTGCTGCAGAGGACAGCGACGGCTCCGGCACGCTGCGGTCGAGCTCGGCGGGCTGCACTGCGGGATGGACGGGTGTGGGCTCCTCGAGCGTGAGTTCGGGACAGGGCGGGCGGGCGCTGGTGGTGGTGTTTGTGCTGGCCCTGGTGTATGCCGACTGGCGCGAGTGTCGATCTCTCGAGGTCAAGCTCCCATCTGGCTCGGCGCGGCTCTCGGTCGTCGCCGTCCCAAGCACCTCAGACCTCACCAACCGCTGGCCATCAGGCGGGCTGTCGTCTGTCACGTCGGTGCTGGACATCTCCGGCAGCTTGGAGAGCGAGATGCTCTTGCGGATGGTGCTCGCTGGCTGCTGCTGCTGCTGCTGCTGATACTGGCGGTCGCTGCCCGCCGACGAAGCTATGGAGCGTGTGGCCGTCGACGTGGCGCTGCTTCGCCGGAGGAACTTACTACGCGCATTGTGCAGCCGCGTCTTGATGCTGCTCATGCCGGCGACGAGCCCGAGCCAGCTCTGGCGGGCATGCAGTCGGGCAGAGGCAGAGCGCTGGGTTGAAGTTGCGTTTGCGTTGCGAGGAAAAAGTACCAGGCCCTTTCCGCGGAGGTGTGGCGCAGGCGCGAGCTACTGGACGCGCTCACTGGCATCCACCGATTGGCGACCAGGTCAGAGGGATGGTGAAGGAGCCGGGGGGATTCACAAAGAAAGGCGGCAGGAGAGTAAAAAGGAGCGTACGGGGCCACCGTTGCTCAAATAGACGCCCAAGAAAATGCGCTGGTGTTGTGCTTTCTGCGAACAAGCAGGAGCAGCGTGCCCATGTCCAATTTCCAAGAGCTTGGGCGGACGCAGTGGCTCTATTGAGACTACTTTGATCGCTTCGCCTGGCTCCAACTCCCCCGGGACGAGCATTCACAGTGTCAATCACCCAAGTTGCCACCGCACGCGTCGTCAGCTCTGCCATGTTGCAGGACAGTCAGAGTCAATGTGCCAATGTGCAGCCAGCGTGTCTCACGGCCGGCCGGTAAAGGTGCCAGTTTCACTGATTGCAGCCCTCCATCGTCGACCCCAGTGCTTCTCTGTCCATCACAGGCACGCCCCAGTCCACCGCTTGAACAGGTCATACTCGCTGATCTCTCACGGACATCTCTTCTGCTCTTATTTGTTCTCGACACTCTGAAAGCGTTGCTTCATTCTTCGAACTGGCCAGCCCCAGCTGCAGATTTCGCAGGGCTCCATTTGTCCAGCATTCGCCACACTTATGCGGGCCAGATAAACCTAACATCTGTCCAACCCTGGTTTATGCCGCCACAAGTGGCTGACGGCCGACTAGCTCGGTTGAGGCGAACGGCTGGTGCAGTCGGTAACCAGTTTCTAGTGCGCCTAGTCTCTGTGCATCTATTCGTCCAGATCAAGGTCATGTCATGTCACAGGCCGATGTCGTCTACCAGTTTCGTGCTGATCCTCGCTTTCGCATCACTACGTCTCCACATGTCGACTACAAGCGCTGCTATATCCGTTTGTTTTTCACAGTAATTGTCTTAGCTAACTATATCTGCCTACAAGCAATGAATCTTGGATTAGTGACGATACCATGGCTAAGGGATTTGCGTCTATTCATCGCCGGATAGGGACATCTGCTTGAGTCGATCATTAAGAGACTGAATTCCACAAGCGGCTCTTATCGAAAAATGGAGAATGGCATCCTCTTCCAATCGTACAGTCCACACTGTGACGGCTCCGTACCCGCTCGACTTCACCTGGTCATCTGTCTCAGAGCTAGAGCATTGTTCAAGAAACATGCCTGAGCAGTAACGACAACACCGACCATGGTTGAGACCATGACGTCACATGCTACTGTTACGTCCTGTTCAGCTACCTGTATACATTCGATGCTCAGCTTCTGGTGAGATTTCCTTAGTCACCATGTCTAGCCGTAGTCGAGGCTGTCATTTCACAATTCGGCCGAACAGCTTCTTTATCCGCACGCGAATGAAACCTGCAACATCCTCCCAGATACTCACAAATGCGCACCTGAAAACCGGCAATGGCAAGAATAAACCTCAGCTGCCTGCGGTCACCTTAAGACAACAATGTGGCATGCGTAAGTAGTAGTTAGCAGCAGAAGTATCCAGACATCCCTTCTTGACACTGCCCCTCATGACGCTATGCATATGTGAACATACAACCACACCACTCACCAGCGCGCAACATCCTCCTCCACACGTCCTCCCTCTCATCTCGGTCTTTCCAACTAATCCTACCGCCGTGTACCATCTCTCCCCTCCCTTTCAGTCCAGTCCAGTCCGCTCTCTCATCTCCCCCCTGCAAATATTCCTACCGTCCTCTCGTCCTCCAAAACCAACCCGCCACGCCCCCAAGACACCTACCCCCACCCCTCATCCGTCCCTCCCCACCCTCCATCCCTCTCTCCCTATCCTCCTCCAACAATAACCGCGGAAAACTAACATACCCATCCTCCCCCGCCAATCTCCATCCCACACACTGTATCGTCTGCTTAAACGCGTGTAAACACGTCGTGCAAAGCGGTATCTGATTGCCTTCGCTGCAAAGGAAAGGCGCTGTTGCGAGACAACTTGGACACGTTAAGGGGAGGGTGGAAGGAGATTGAGTACGTGGTGGGTGGTGGTGGGAGGAGGGTGTAAGTTGGGGAGATGGGAGGGCGGTGGAGCAGGAGAGGGAGAGGGCAGTTGTTGCAGGGGCTTTGAGCGTGAGAAGGGAGTTTGGTGGGTGGAGGAAACGGGTTGGCATGATTTGATAGAATGAAGGGATATAGGAAGTAGGTATGTTTATAGTTACTCGGTAATTAAATAGATGAAAAGGACATCGTATTGAAGGATATCTAAAGGAATTGGGAAGGGGAGGGATATGAAATGTTGTGATATTTAGAAGTATGAGTTTACTCCAACGTCTTACTTCGATTTTGAAGGGACTTGGTTGTGATTGTCAATTCAAGAGAATGAAGTACGGGTACGTGAATTATGTGGAGTAAAGACTGAATATATGATTTATAAAAACGTGTTCCTTGTAGATATTATGAAGTCCAACACGTTATAATAAATGAAAAGAGTCAAGTGTTGTAATTTCAAGTCTATAGTTTAGACTTCCAGTTCAAGTTCAAGCTGCCATTGAAGCAAGGTGAATGAATGGGACTTCGTGAAGTATCGAAGCAAGAAAAACGCAACGGGTCGCTAAAGGGATAATTCGTGAGAGAGCTATTGTACAAAGATTGCAACTCGTTTCGTTCACTTCACATGTGTTTCGACTGCATTGCGTATCCAATGGTATCGATGGAGAAGCCGTACATAGGTATCGTTGACCGCTGTAATTCCACGCGAAAAAAAGCACGAAGCCTCAACAATTCTACGTCCATGATCAGGCGCTGGGGGAACCGTAGCCACATCTTCCCCTGGTATTTCATGCTGTTTCTACTCTTGCTCTTAAAGCCAGACCTGTTTCCTTCTTCAAGGTGGCTTTCTTTGTTGCAGTAGCGTGTCTTATCCCTCACTCCGCCTAAAAGTCGGTGAAATACTCCTCCCACTTATCGCTTAATTCTTTCGTATACGGATCTCTAGTGTTGCTCTCAGGTTCATACTCGTCGAAGTTCCGCGTGTCTGCTGGACCTCTGAGATGTGGCACAATCGGGCCATTTACCTCCCTGTTGTATAATTTATCCCAGTCGATATTCTTGAACCAGGGGTGATCCTTTACGCGCTGCGCGCGGCCGGAGATGTTGCCTAGGCGCTTCGAGGTGTCGACGGTGCAGAGGCCGGAGATGAGGTCACGGGCGTCGGCGGACATGGCGGAGGGGAAGCGAACGTGCCCTTCTACGATTCTACAAACGTCAATAACCGCTTGACATATGTTAGAGAAAAGGGTTGAAGTACTGTTCGTAGATCTTCATAGGGTTCTGGTCCCAGAAGGGTGGTTGACCAACGAGGAACTCGTAAACTAGGATGCCGAATGCCCACCAATCGACTGCTGTTCCGTGGCCTAATTCGTGTGAGCCTAACCCGGTGTCGTGGTGTCGCTGAACGTACCTGTGTTCCTTATGACCTCGGGCGCCAGGTACTCGGGTGTGCCACATAGTGTGTACGTCTCCCCTGCCGAGCTATTAGTCCTCTCCTTCTATGCTCCGAATGAACAACCTACTGTTCCCTACTTGCTTTGCAAAACCAAAATCAACCAGCTTCAGATGTCCTTCGGCGTCTATAAGTATGTTCTCGGGTTTCAAGTCTCGATACGCTACCCCTTCTCTTTCATGTAAAAATTCTAGTATAAGGACAATCTCGGCGGCGTAGAATTGTGAGGTGGGTTCGTTGAAGCGTCGTGCTCGGCGGAGATAACTGAATACTTCGCCGCCGGGGCAGTAGTCGAGCTGTCAGTCGTGCGTCAGCCTTGAACCAATCTCTGGTTGGACGTGTGGTAGCGTACCACCATGTATAGCGAGTCCATGGACTGGAAGCTGGCGACCATAGTCGTAATAAAAGGGTGTCCTGCGACCTTGGCAAGGACATTGCGCTCGTTCCGGACGTGTTCGACTTGCTTTAAGCGGATCACTGAGACACAGCCGTTAGCAATTGCACATGACCGTAGTCGATGCTCAGGCGTACCGTCGACTTTGCGCAGAATCTTTAGTGCAAAGACTTTGTTCTCGTCTTCCTTCTTCGCATCTCGTAATCGGACCAGCCAAACGCGCGCAAATGTGCCTGACTTGAATCAGTATCGGTCTCTGCGCATAAATCAAGGTTGCGCACCCGTTCCGAGTGTCTTGATTAGCTCAAAGTCCTCCTCGCGCAGCACCTTGGACGAGTGGCCTACGACCTTCTTCTCCGGGTCCTTGTCGATCTCATCGGGACTGAGTGTGCGCTTGTGGTCCTCCCACTGTGCAAGGGTGCGCTTCTCTTCCTCGCGCGGGCGTTCCATGGCCGAGTCGCTGCGGTCGTGCAGCGGGCCAGAGTGCGACGGCCCCGAGACCGAGCCCTCCTTCTTCTCCCGATGGTGCTGCCGGGGGTGTAGTAGATTGTGGACGGTCGTCGCCATGGCTGCCGGATGCTGAATCGAGGTCGTCGAGGCACCAGGCGTGCAGAGCAGGAGCGAACGGGCTGTTGTTTCCTGGTCTTATTCAACGTCTAACACGGCATGGCAGCAGACAAGCAGGAGGCAGAGAGCAGGCGGCGGATTGGGGTTGGATTCGGGCAAACGTAGTGTGTGAGCGAGACGGCCTGCTGTTAGGCGGAGCGGCCGGGCATGTCGCAGCATTCAACATGGGCAAGGGGCAGGGAGATATAAAGGCTCTGGCGCGACGGATGCATGGCGGGGGGTTACATGAGGCGCATTGGTGGCATTCTCCCTAAAGATGACGCAGCGGGCGTGGGGAACTTGCACACAAAGCCGACCGGCCTTAGACTTGATGAGAACGAGAACGAGAACAAAAACGAAGAACGTGCACCGCCGCAGCTTCGGGACACCAGCCGTCCAGCCTTCACTGCTCCCCAGTACGGCGTGCACCTTGCCTCGCCTTTACACGTGCAGGCGGCTTATGCGGTTGTCTCGTCGTTGTCCAGCTTGCTCGACGATTGCGGTGTTTCAAACTCGCGGTGCAACGCGCACTGGCAATTAACCCTTAATCAGCATCACACCCCTCGAGCTTCAGCTTGCGATGCGCATGCCGGCCTTTGTTTGGCAGCGCTCGCGTGGCACAGCCGCTGCCGGGTTCCCAGTTTGATTGACAGGGCTGGCTGCACTGTGGCTGCCAATCGGTCTCCGCCGCTCGCCATCATAGTCAGCCTGGATCGCGGTGCCAGATGCTTGCTGGGTGGTAGAACCATGGTACTCGGGCGTGCACGGCGCATGCCTCAGCTTGATTCTAGAGCGTGTTGCCGACATGCTACCTACGGCCTGCTTGCCAATGTTCCATTTGATATTTCCTATACAAGGCACCCTCAAAATGATGCCCAACTGCCGCTATGCACATATAATACTCCAGAGGCACCTCCCGCTCAGGCTTACTAGCCTTGACCATTTCAATTAGGTAGCCGGCCCGCGTCAGCTCCTGGGCTGGATCACCCGTATTCCCGAACTCCAGCGTGTAGCATGCTCACTCCAACTAGTCTACACCAAGTAGTCGTACAAACAACGGACAACGTAACCGTTTTCAGCCACTGGCCCGGGTGTTCAGAATCAGAGCAACGATGAGTCTACGCGAGTCAGCTGATGGTCCACGGCGTATTTGGAATTTGGAGATTCCAGAGTGAACGTGTGAGATCAAATGTCGGTCAGGGTAGCCCCGAGTAGCCAACGTTTGACCGCATGTCTGACGGATGTGAAGTGGACGTAGACTCACCCGTAGAGACCCAAAACTTCGGCGAAAATAAGAATGAGAACCATGCCGACAAAGATTCTCGACTGCCGCATGAAAGAGCGCACGCCCTGCCAAAGTTAGCATAAACCTGGTATGAGGGTAGCCAAACGTACAGCATCTCCAACAATCCCAATCGCATAGCCTGCAGCAAGACCTGACAGGCCTACTGAGAGACCAGCAGCCATGTGCATGAACCCAGCGTACAGCGAGTAATATTTGTCTGGCGGTGGCTTGATGGAGCTAGCGATGAGGACGGAGATGACGAGGGCGTAGACAGCCAGGATACCAGACATGACGATGGGAATGAGAGACTGCAGACGATGAACTCAAGCTCCCACAATATGTTCCTAGTGCCCATACCTTCATAATCAGGTCTGGCCTGTATGTTCCAATGCCCGCAATTCCGATTCCTGCCTTTGCTGTGCCATAGGCAGCTCCCATACCTGCTCTTCATTAGCTCCTACAACTCGAAACAGAGGCGGGCGAAGGGGTCGTACATCCGAATATCATCTGTTCGAGGTTGGTATATTAGTTGGAAAGCTACCTGGGCCGCGGGAACTCACTGCGAAGGCGATACCGCTCTGCGTTCTGTTAGCGATGAAGTCATCAGCGTCTGGCGGCACTCACCATGCCAAAGAAGGGCGCGAAGCTGGGCGCCAGATTTTCGGATTGCGACGACATGCTGGCTCGTTGGTGACGCTGCGCTGAGGAGGCGTAGAGGGGACAAGGTCGGCTGGGGTGGAGTGGATGCGTCGAAGATGGTCGGGATCCAGCAAGCCCCGTTGGTGAAGGTGATATGCACGCCAAGGTCAACCGGAACCAAACACCTGCACAACCACCGTCCTCTCCACGCAGCGAGCCCACCACGAAACCCCCGGCCGCTGCTCCCACCCAACGTAATCCACCGCCTACATTTCTCATTTCTAGCCTCTACGCATACGACAGTCAGCACTGCCGTCTATTCGGAGTGTCCGCGGCCCCTCGTTGGGCTGTCCAGTCCTGACTCCCGGATCCTGCCCTGATACACCTCCAACACCCCGCGGCACCGCGACAGACGGCTCGAGCCATCCTCTGGAGGATACAGAGTATTCCCGATCTCGACGTGCAAGAGTTCGTGTCTGCGTTCCTCTTGTCGTTGCCGGCCCTCCATCGCCGATTCGTCGCCGAACACACCCTCAAAAAGCCTTTCGCGGCCACACCACGAGTGCGGATGCACTTGAAAGGGTAGGAAACACTGCGGACTGAAGAGGCTATATGGCAGACTACGGCAACCAGCAGAGGGGGGAGTTTGCGCGCGGCCCGAACAATGGCCAGCCCACGGGAGCAAGGGACGCGGCCTTTGCAAACATCTTTGGCGCCAGTCCAGCCATGGCGGGCCGCTCGCAGACGATGACCTCGCAGCCGCAGATGAGGATGCCGGATCGCGCTGCGACAATGTCGAGCCAGACAGCAGACATGATGCAGCGCGCTCCCCCAATGCGGCAGCCCGTCAATGGCTATGATCGGCGTCCTCATCCGCAGTATGATCCGCGCACAGGAGTCAACTCTGGGGAGCAGCGTCCCATGGACCCGCAAAACAACTACAACCGCCCAATGCCTAATGGGTATGCCCCAAACCCACGATACTCAGAAGGACTACAACAGCCCCAACGCCAACCGCAACCGCAATATCTGCCGCAACCCCTTCGTCCTGAGCGCCAGCCCTACGGACAACCACAGCGATTTGATCCCAGAACATCTCCACCCGGACAGCCGCCGTTCAGCAAGCCTATGCCGAACCGTTTCCCCGGCCCGCCTGGCCCAGGCATGAATACAGATCCTTATCGTTCGCAATCTTTAGCTTTGAATCCTCGGCCGCAGTTCTCCCCTAGTGGTCCAACTAATCCTTCGCAAGCGAACACCTTCCGACAGCAACCATACATGAACCATATGGCAAGGACAACAGCACAAGGTCGCGTTGTACCAGAACGCCCAGATGAACGGACAATGTCCATGAGCTCCTACACCAGAGATCCCGATCACACACAGACGATGATGAGCGGCCGAGTTATTCCAAACCGTAGACGAGAGTCGGGGGGTGCTGAAATGTCACCTGCAGAACTGAGGACGCCGGCCTCTTCACAGTCGTCTGTGAGTGGTGGATTCCCAACAAAGACGAGAAATACCAGCCAGGGCAGCATTCCTCCGCAGTCACGAACCATGTCTATGGCATCCACAGTTGTTGCTCCATCAGAACGCACCGACACAATGTCGTCCTCCATGACCCGTCCAGGCTCGACCCAAACCATGGCTAGCAACAATAGGACTTCTAGTCAGTCTCAGAATGGAGCCGTGGTCCCCGCTGCTCAACGACGAGCTCCACTGGTATATCCTGCCCTCTTATCCCGTGTGGCTGAAACCTTCCAGGACAGAGTTGCCTTGGCAGAGCGAGAGAAGGATGGGCTAGAATACAAGAGCGCCTTCACAGGCGCAGAGGCAGTTGACCTCATCTCATTCATCATCAAAACCACAGACCGTAACCTGGCATTGCTCCTAGGCAGGTCCTTGGATGCGCAGAAATTCTTCCACGATGTGACCTATGCACACCGATTGCGGGACTCGACCAACGAAATATACCAGTTCCGTGAGACCGTGGTGGAAGAAAAATCCGAGATCAATGGCGTCTTTACGCTCCTGACTGAGTGTTACTCACCAACATGTACGCGAGATCGTCTGTGTTACTCGATTGCTTGCCCGCGCCGTCTAGAACAGCAGGCTCGCCTTAATATGCGGATTCAGCCAGGTCTCAAACGGGAAGAGTCTCGTGCAAGTTTGCACGAAGACAAAGACAACGAAGAGCAAAAACTCTGGATCAACACTGTTCCCAAAGAGGTTTCGGAGAGCGTATCAGAAAAGGAGCAGAAACGTCAGGAGGTTATTTCTGAGCTCATGTACACCGAACGCGATTTCGTGAAGGATCTTGAATACCTTCGAGATTTCTGGATGAAGCCACTCCGTAATCCCCAGACTTCACCAATTCCAGAGCACCGCCGCGAAAAGTTTGTCCGTACTGTCTTCTCCAACTGTCAAGAGGTGTACATGGTCAATTCTCGGATGGCGGAAGCATTCACTCGACGGCAGCAGAAAGAACCTGTGGTAAGGAACGTTGGTGACATCTTCTTGGAGTATGTTCCGCACTTCAGCCCCTTCATCAAGTATGGTGCAAATCAGCTCTTCGGTAAGTACGAGTTTGAGCATGAGAAGCGCACAAACAGCAATTTCGCAAAGTTTGTCGACGAAGTGGAGAGGATGAAGGAATCAAGAAAGCTCGAGTTGAACGGATATCTTACAAAGCCCACGACAAGGTTGGCTAGGTACCCGTTACTACTAGAAAACATCGCCAAATACACAGCAGATGACAATCCGGATAAGCAAGATATTCCGAAAGTGGTCGCAATCATCAAGGAGACCTTGTCGAAGGTCAACATTGAATCTGGAAAGGCGGAGAACCACTTTAACTTGATGCAACTCAACAAGGACCTCAAGTTCAGGCCTGGGGAGTTCGTTGATCTGAAGTTGACCGACGAAAATCGACAGCTAGTATTCAAGGGCAACCTCAAGAAGACACCGACCGAAGCGACCGGCGACATTACATGCTATCTTTTCGACCACGCGATTCTACTCGTTCGTGCGAAGACAGTAAACAAGCGCGAAGAGCAGAAGGTCTACAAGAAACCCATACCTCTGGAGCTGCTTGTCATTACGCAGATGGACGAGATCATGCCAAAGCTAGGCATTGCCAAACGGCCATCGGCAAATATTATTGGCGCAAGGGCGATTGCTGCTGCTACACCGCGAAATGACCCCACGAAGCAGCAAGGTTATCCTATCACTTTCAAGCATCTCGGAAAGGGTGGCTATGAATTGACCTTGTTCGCTAGTACGCCAATCTCTCAACAAAAATGGATGGAGCACATCGAATCCCAACAACGAAGCTTAAGAGAGCGTAGCAATATCTTCACCAAGACTATACTTAATGAGGGCTTCTTCTCGCCGGCTATCAGAGTCACCTGTGCTGTTCCTTTGGGTAAGACATTCGCTTATCTGCTCCCTTTCTTCATACTGACAAATGATAGATGGTGGCCGGAAGTTGGCTCTTGGAACGGATGCCGGTGTTTATGTTGTCGAGCGAAAGCCAAAAGATTCATCCTCGAAGCCTCGCCGTGTATTAGATTGCAAAGGCGTCACGCAGATCGACGTCCTCGAGCAACATCAGATCGTGCTCGTCTTGGCTGACAAGACTCTCTACTCTTACTCAATCGAAGCTCTGGATGCCGACGAAGCCCAGGCAATCGCCAAACGGCCGCGGAAGATATGCCATGCCAACTTCTTTAAAGCTGGCATCTGCCTTGGAAATCAATTGGTCGCTGCCGTCAAGACCTCTGCACTATCGACCACAATCAAAGTGTACGAGCCAAAAGAGAGCATGGCCAACAAGGCCAAGAAGTCTGGCTTTGCGAAGATGCTCTCACAGGGACAGGATCAACTCAAGCCGTACAAAGAGTTCTACATTCCTACAGAATCAACGTCGATACACTTCTTGCGATCCAAGCTCTGCGTTGGCTGTGCACGTGGTTTCGAAGTCGTCAGTCTCGAGACACTCGAAACTCAATCACTACTGGACCAAGCTGACACATCCCTGGATTTCGTTGTACGGAGGGAGAACATCAAAGCCATCCATATCGAACGCATGGCCAGCGAGTTCCTGTTGTGCTACACCGACTACTCATTCTTCGTCAACCGCAATGGCTGGCGAGCAAGACCAGACTGGAAGATCACATGGGAGGGCACTCCGCAGGCTTTCGCCATATTCAATCCGTATATTCTTGCCTTCGAACCGAGCTTTATTGAGATCCGGCACATGGAGAGTGGTGGTCTCGTCCATATCATCACCGCGAAGAACATCAGATGGCTACATACATCGACAAGAGAGGTATGTTGGACAGTGTATTCTTGTGACGACTGTCATGCTAACGACCGCTAGATCCTTTACGCATATGAAGATGAGCTAGGTAATGATGTCATTGCCAGCCTGGATTTCTGGCAGACAGCAAATGGTGGAAAGCAATCCTTGGACCAACATCGCGCATACGAAAAGAGCTAAAGCTGTGGACCGATGGAGTGGTGTTTCACTACATCAAGCTATGACTATCACCGGATAACCACTTGAGCAGCGGTGACCTGTTCTCCGTGTCCTGGCCTAGGGTTATGCTGCACAGTCGTTGCCCCAGCTGTCACGTTCCGTTACCGGACTTTCTTCCTAGCTTCTGGGCCATTGGATCAGTCTCCAGCCCCAGATTCAAGCCTTCACAGAGGAGCAGATGTGCTAATTGAGCCGCGGTAAGGGGCGGAGGCGAATGTACTTCTCTATGCCTTCTTTGCAGGAGGTCTCTGTATCATATTTGGCAAGTCCAGGATTGTTTGACATGTCGCTGTGGATAGAGTGGCTGGGAAAGAGTGTGGTGCTAGGCATAATGAACGTAATTGAAGCGATTTGGCGAGCAAGATACCTGATAACAATGAATATCAAAAATGTAGCGTCCAGTAATGTATGAGAACGTTTACCACGGTGCGTTTGTTGCAGTTGATGCAGTTGCATTCTAGTGGTTGCCAGGTTAACATCGGCTAATTTTCCTGAAGTGGGTCAACGAAAACATACCCTTGCACCTCGGATTGGCACCTTGTTCTATTACGAACCGCCACCAACCACTTGCTCAGCGCGCCATTATGCCCCCAAAGATTGTATACGGGAAGAAGACAACTACAGCACGGCAGCAGATAAGCTTCACGAAGTTCCTATCGCCTGAGAAAGTGGGCGTACTGGTAGAGGTAGAGAGAGAGGGTGCGAAAAGTGTCGTGAAGGACGACAACTGTCAACAACAGCTCGAAGATGCAGCACGGAATGCGAGCGAGAATTCTAGGGGCGAGGATGATGTGGCGCTCCTGGAAAAGGAATTGGGCGATTTGCGCATAGATCAAACACAAAGCGCGGAAGATGAGATTTTAGTAAAGAGAAAGAACAAACCGCGGAGAGGTCAGCAGAACTCCAAGGCAAGCGGGACAAAAGAGGAGGCTATTCCGATTGATGTAGCCCTGGAATTGGACATGGAGGCTCTGTCGATCGATTGTCCCACGCTGGAGGAAGGCGTGGTACCAAAGAAATCCGCCAGAGCGCGCAAAGCGCTCGCAACCCTGACTGCAAATGCTGGTCAAGAGGGGGATCGCAAGCCACGAACAAAGAAAAAGAAACAAAAGCGTGCGAGTCTGGAGCATATAGAGTCCAAAGCAGAACCTGACGCACCCGTACGGACACGAAAATCTCAGGGCAACGCTAAATCGAAGACTGTGTCGACGCAGCAGAAGCAGCAATTGCCTACACCTGATCCAACACCAGAGCCCGATGATATCTACTCGATCTACGCTTCGCCGCTCTTATCACTCAGCGATAGAAGAAAAATACTCACCTTTGAAGATTGGTCAACCGAGCTGGAACCACATTTCGAGATCACCAAGATCGCAGAGGCTTCATTTTCGGAAGTCTACAGGTTATCAGCTTTGTCCGTAACGCACGGCATCAGAGAAGAGTCCGTGCTGAAGGTTGTCGCGCTGAAGACGCCTTCAGATGCTCCACTTCCTAGCCAAGTACAGACCCGAACGGTTAGGGACCGTGACGGTCAGGCAGCAAAAGAGATGGCGGAGCGAGAAGAGAAAGACCAGTGGAAGTCTGATGTCGCCGATGTCCTCTCTGAAGTCAAGCTCCTCCAGAATTTGAACCATATTCCCGGTTTCACCGTCTTTCGCGATATGACAATCGTCCAAGGCCGGCCATCATCCTCATTCAACGATGCCTGGAAAAATTGGAACAAATTAAGACCACGAGGCAAGAAGAGTGAATTCCCCGATCCAAGCAAGAAGACGAGTTACAACGATACACAACTATGGGCCGTTGTAGAGATGCAAGATGCTGGTACGGACTGCGAGAAGATGATTGAACTTGGTGGCTTGAGCTCGATATGGGAGGTATGGGATGTCTTTTGGGGGGTTTGCTTAAGCATCGCCAAGGCAGAAGAGGCATGCAGATTCGAACATCGCGATTTACATCTGGGCAACATTTGTGTTCGATCGTCGCGACTGGAAGGTGATGCACTGCAACCTCATATCAAGGACCCATTGCGACGGAAGTTGCGCTTCACAGGTTTGGAGACCACAGTCATCGACTACACATTGTCCCGTGCTGACATCGTGTCCGCGCCATCCCGACGCTCTTCCATCCTATCTTCCGTGTCCAACTCCACCTCTTCCTCAAGCCTTGAATCCTCTGTAATAGATGTTGCCTACCTCGATTTAGACAAAGACCCCGCAGTCTTCGAAGGCGACGCATCTGAAGAATACCAATACGAAATATATCGCTACATGCGCGGTGCCGCACTCTACAACAACCCTCTACAATCGACTCCCACCATCTCCCCAGAAACACTCACAACCCCACGCCGCTCGCCTAGAAAGAACACACACATTCGTTTTGATGAAGACGACGCACCGCGCCGCTCACCAAGGGAAGCCGCAGGACGTCAAAACAATAGCATCGTAACAGGAACCACGAAAGTAAACGAAGATATATGGCGAGCCTTCCATCCAAAAACGAATCTCGTGTGGGCCCATTTCCTCCTCCACAAGCTTCTCAACCATCTGCAACACCACAAGGGTACACCAGACCAGCTTTCAACCAAGGACATCATGCACAACGTTATATTTGACGGAGACGCTGCTGAACAGCAGAAAGTTAAGAAGAAAGCAGTGACGTTGTACAAGGTTTTGCAGAAGGTCAGCGAGCGGTTGTGTCCTGTTGCCTTGGGTCGGGACGACGGATTGAGCAGTGTGAAGGAGTTGGTTGTTCTTGCGCTGGAGGAGCGGTGGTTGAGGGTTGGTGATGTGGCGGGGTAGATGGACGGACAGGGAATGATTTGAAGGGTAGACTTCTTTCATGATGTGTGTGTTTCACTTGCATTTCTAGGTGTTTTGAAGAGGAAACATGGGCATTGGTTGCATTGCATTGCATTTGGGTGGGCGTATATCACGATTGATCATGGCTCAGCACGGCACGATTTACATCACCTCTGGCTTCGATCACCAAAGGAAACGATAAATTACATTCATAATCAATCAATTTCAAATTTCATAGCGGCTTCTTCTTGGCCAATTGATTACGAAACATCATCTTCACCACCATCTTCAACCCTCCGCTGCCCCCGTTTTCCCCGACGCTTATCCTCTTCATCCTCTTCGCACAATAACCCGTAACTGTGGCCCATGAAATCGTGTAGTTCTGTCCGCTTGCGCTTCTCGCCATGGGAAGGAGAAGCGGTAGACGTGGGACCCTGAGTGTTGGCGTTTTCGTCTTCGAGCTCTGAAGATGTCTGTCCATGAATCGGAGAGGACACATAAAGGCCTGTGAAGGAGGCGGCTATAGAAGGATCTTTTGGGGCCGGGGACACGGCGTTTTGTCGGTGGCGACGGCTAATGGTGAACGTGAATTCGGTCTGAGGTTGGTTTAGATCTGACGCAAACGAGGGAGTGGGCGAATCCCGGCGATACTGGTCGGGAGGCAGAGGTACTGAAGATACTAGTGGTGGAGTCTGTGGTGTGTGCGAGGATGCGTCCTCCGAGTTTTGTTTCATGGATTGTTCACGACTCCGAATCGCCGTTGGCATGTTGTACGTGGTACGAGCTACGTTAAGCTCCTCGTTGCTCTCACTCTCCTCGTCATTGTCGTCCATCGACATGTTCTCTAACGGCAACTGACGACCGTGGTCGATGTCGTCTTCGTCTTCGTCATCAACTATCTCCGATGCATGCATGTCCAGAACAGGGATATGCTCAACCTCAATATCGATAGCAGGTTCATCCGGCAAAAGGCCCCCGTAGATCTCCATACTTAAATTCTTCTTATTCATCTCCCCTTCTTTGAACCGAGAATACATATGTTTCGCGCGCGGAATAGGCTTCTGAACATACCCCTGCCGAGCAGCATGGCGAATCTGAAACGTGAGACGCGCATTAAACGACATCCGGAACATCTCATCATACATGTAGAAGCCCGCCGGAGGACAATCCGGGGAACCGGTATGTAAACCCAGTAGCAAGTGCTCTAAATGAGCCAACTGTGCTTCGCTGCCGTTATATTTCCGTGCATTTGACGACGGTTCGTACTCGTAAACACACATAGCGAGATCTCTAAATTGATACATAACATGAGAGGCTTTCTCCGCTTTGCTGAAGACGAACACCATTGTGTCAGCGAATAACTTGTTCGGAGCACATTGTTGGATGTACGCCTCTAAGATTGGGAGCCAATTTCTGCATTCGATCAAGGCAGTGAGGTATAAGTCGTTGAACTTTTCTTGTCCTGGCTTCGAAAGTAAAGCACGAAGGTTGGGATCTGCGATGTAATGAGGCCTCTCGCGCTCAGCGAGAAGAAAAGCTTCGAACGATTCGGCGATCTGCATGCCCGTTATGATCGTCTTCTCGATGAACTGGCTAAGATCTTTCAGTTCGTCCATGTCTTGTTGGTTGTACTCGCCTGTGTCTTTGGACTTGATGTGCGCATGCAGCTGCTGCACATGTTCTACCTCGCCGCGCTGAAGTACGATGTCAACTCGACATTGCTCGCAGTAGCCGAAGATCTCGTGCTTCGCTACGATTAGGGTCTCTGTGTCGACGGATGCGACGCAAGCAGCTGGTGCACAGTCGATGCCTTGGACGAGATGGACCATCTTTGCATAATCGCAAAGCCGGGTATTCTGGGCTGTGGTAGATACGAACTGATGGCCACACTCGGTGTATATTAACTGGGAGAAGCCACACATACTTGGAATGGAGTTGAAGTAGAAAGATGTAGTTCGTTGCGGGACTCGGTTCAAAAGTTGAAATTGAAGCCTGCTAGAGACTCTATGCTACTGTAGCCGATCGACTGGAGGATATGCGAGTTGAGTGAACCTTCAAGCCGATTGCAGTGGCTATGGCAGAGACTGGAAGAGTATCAATCGCTTACATTGGCCATGGGAGCTTATCTGAGAGGAAACCATAGAGTAGTAATAAGTGTGTTAACCAAGTGAATGGCCACCGTCACATGCTGAACCTCAAATCTTTTCACAGTACCTGCTGACTTATCGAGTGTTTCGTTCATAGTGTGGTTGTGTGAAAGGATATATACATTGTGAATAGGTATGGTATGAGCAAAGTATATAGTCTTATAAACATCCATCACTAATCCTTGTGTTAGAGATACCCGATAGATCCCTTAACAGAGGCGTAATGATTCTCATATACTGATGGGTGGTACCAAACAACCAGCTTAGTTGTTAAGCGCATTGACCTTCGCGGCATGCTCATAGACCAGCTGTTTCGCCTCATCATCCTCCAAAAAGATCGTGAAGCCGTCGTCATGGTTCTTGCCATACGAGTAGCCTCCGTATCCAAACTGCCAGTACATATCTGACATGCCCTCCTTGAGACTTGTAGCCTGCCATAAGCCAAGAGCCTCAGTTCGTGTAATGTTCGATGTCTTGCTAAGGTATTCTTGTCTCTTATCATCAGTCAACCAGCCATATTCTTCGTGCACGACCGGCTTTCCGATCTTGCGTCCGGCTTCGGCATGGTCGATGATCCATTGATTGGCCCACTCGACCGTCTTCGACCACCAATCAGGGTAGGAATGGAGAGTGCCGAAATCAATATTCTTGAGCGTGAGTTCCTTGTCGAAGTCTCCGCCGTCGTATCCATTGTAGAATCCATCATCGCTTGCCCTGTTGAAGCCGCCTTCGCTACCGGTGGTGACAAGATGGTCCGGGTCTATGGATTTGATGAACGTGCTCATCTCATCAATCCAGGCGGTAAGTATGTCAGGGGTGCAGTTGGCACTGCGAGGTAGATTGCGAACGCCGTCAGCGCCGCAGCGGGGTTCATTGCTGAGCTCCCAGGCCATGATAGCAGACGACTTAGCGTAGCGCTTTACAATAGCTTCAACGTATTTCTTGAAAGCATTCTTGATTGCGGAGACGTGGTAGAACTATTTTGTGTTGGTCTCTAGTGGATCATTGGTGACCACGAAGAAATGAAGACTTACATCGTCGTGGTACTTTCCACCTAAATTGACTGTATAGACATCCATGCCACCGTAATCAGCCCAGTTGTTCGTCAAAGCAACAATGAGCTTTATTCCAGTCTTCTCTGCGGCTGCGACAACTTTGTCGAAAGGTGCAAGGTTGATCTCTGAGGTACCGTTGCTCCACCATTGCATGACATTTGGGCTGGGGCCAGCACCCTCGCCACCGTATTGAGGCAGTCCATCTGTAATTGTCGTTCGGTTCCGGTCATTAAATCCCCAAGTGCGGAAGACGTTCAATCCAGCCTCCTTTGCAGCAGTGAGACCAGCTTCGACGTCCGATGCGAGCTGAGTCTAGTTAGTAGACTTGACGACTACACAACTGTATGCACTCACATCATTGAAGGGAAAGTAATAGGCATTGCTTCCAGCAAAGTAGAAGTCCTTCCCATCAAGCTTGAAGATATTGCCTTCAGTCGTGACGAATCCAGCTGGCGCTTTCTTGCCAGCCACTGCAGCTGCAGCACTGGAGGCTAGCACTAGAAGAGGAGCGATATTGTAGAGCATCTTGATTCTTCTCCCAGCTTCAATGAGCTTCAATTGAACAATGTCCACATCTTCAAAACTTCTACGCACAATGCCGCATATGTATGTACCTCTGTGGACCCTGACGCAAGTCCTCGCCATACCTTTTCCAACACGGAGCGACACATTGCAAGATCGCCCCGTGCTCGAATCTAATCTTCCCCGGATTATATTACGATCGCAAAGGCTAAGGTTTTGGGTCGTTGGCTGATTGGCTGATTGGCGCAAATTAGCCTTGTCGAGCTTCCGTGACGGGGGTCCAGCTTTTCCAGAATACCTTAAGCCGGGGACAATCTATGAGACGTGACGTCGAGCCAAGTACCTGGCATTACGGACCTACAGCCGCTGAATAAAACAATCTCCTGATTCTTGGAGGCGAAATGCATGTACCAGGACGCGGTCTGTTCACGACATTTCCAGCCATGTGGAGTGTCCTTTCTAAACGGTACCTGGCCTGGGTCCGGAGGCACCCTCACCGAAGTATAACCCTCTAGTCTTTAAGAGATCTTGGCCAGCCTTTGCTAAGTTGCCATGCATGATGTGTTTAAGTATGTCATTCGCAGTGAGCTCCATAGAGGTTTCAGATCTCATCGAGGTGCCCTCCTTCTAAGCATGGAAAACGTTGAGGTTCTACTGTCGTTTGAGAGGACATGAACATGGCGATTTACTTCTTTCTATGTCTGTTGAGTTATGTCGACACGAATCTACACCGAGAGAAGGCCTTTTGACTGTAACTCGTTCCTGGGCAGGACTCGAGTTCTTTTTATGTCAGTATGTTTTATAGTTTTGCGGCATCGCTGTAGATGTCGAAGTGAGGTTGAATAATTATTTATTCAGAGATTCCGCCGATTGAGGGGACACTGAAGTTGTATTCTTTTGTTTTCGCTTTACCATACGGCCGCTTCATATCGCGCTATAGCACCCTGCCCTCTGTTCCACGCAACTTTACGGCGAAGAGTATTTATACCCATACTGCTCCTTAGCTGCCTTGATCTGCTCCGCCAGCTTGTGTTCCTTCTCCGCAAACTCCTTGTCATTTTTCAGCTTCTGCAGATATCCGTCGTTTCCAATTTCGGCTTTGAAGGGAACGCTCAATCCCTTTTGGACCGCCGGTCGTGCCAAGATGCGCTCCCACCACGCCTTCAGGTTTGGGAATGCATCTAGGTCGACACCCGAAAACCTTAGCATGTGAACCCAACCAAAACTTGCAATATCAGCGATGCTGTACTTGTCCCCAACGAGGTAGTCATGGTCTTTCAGCTGGTTGTCGAGGATACCAACGAGGCGCTCGGTTTCGCCTGTGTACCGTTGCATGCCGTATGGGATGCGTTCTTTGGCGAAGCGGTTGAAGTGGTTCGCCTGTCCCTGCATGGGGCCGAGGCCGCCGTGCTGCCATGCCATCCATTGTTCTGCGCGGGAAACGTCGAAGGGGTCGGTGAAGCTGAACTTATGTTCGGGGTCATAGTGGCGCGTAAGGTAGGTAAGAATAGCTATTAGAGCAGACCGTCAGCCTCGTGCTCTCTTTGGTTATTGTGGAAGACTCACACAAGCCTTCCTGAACAGCAAAGCCGCCCTGGTCGTGGTCTACGATTACAGGGATGCGACCGTTCGGCCCAAGTTTGGTGAACCATGGCTCCTTTTGAATGTTCTGGCCAATGTCTGCAAGAGTAGAAAGCACCAAGTCAGTGTATCTTCACATTCAGTGCATATATGGAGTCTTACTGATGCTTTGCCAGGTGTAGTCCTTGCCATACGCTTCCTTCAACTCCTCCAGAATGATTGTGGCTTTCCAGCCATTCGGGGTCGCGAAAGTAAGCAACTCAATGCCCTTGTTGGCCTTCAATCCGGTAGGTCGTTCGTCGGTCATTTCGGGCAATATTCGCTGTAACGGTATCGAGGTATGGAATTGGGCTTTGAGGTTGAGCGGTTGCTTCGGAGCTTGTAGGAAACTTCGAGAAGTGCACCTGAGCTGTGAAGAGATGAGGGGACGCAGTAGTGACATGGGTCAGCTTGCATGCGTCAAAGAGGGGTCATATATGGGAGGCTCCTTTGAATATCGGTGATACAATGTGCTTAGAAATCCATGACGTCGCCCTAACTCCGTTTCCGTTTTCGTTGGTGCGGGAGATTGATTCCCCACAAACAACGCATGGCTTGTGAATAAGATTCCGAGACTAAGATGCGAAAGTGCGAGGATTGGAAATCACGGCGTATCTTACACTTGCAGTTGTTAGCCGATGCATAAATGGTTCCAAGCTCTCCGCTGAGTAGGCGAGCTGCGTTGACTAAGCAATTCCTCGCTTCAACCTGCTGGCTTCGGAGATGAGCTTCAACTTCGTCTAATTGTAGTAAGAGCGACTTTCTTTCAAGGTCTTGATACCCGGTAATGTACACGTAGATGCACGCTAGTGCTAATGTAGATTCAGTCCTCTTCTGTTGTCTTGATGGGTATGTACGCCATGTAAAATACCCCGAGGACACGCCTACCACTGATTTCGTTAGGCCGCCCTGATTGCCAAATGAACATGGCGCAGGGTTTCTAATTTGTTATTTCTAATTTGTTATTCTAGTGCGCATAGCTTGTGAGGAACTGCTTCCACTGAGATTTATTGGTCTAGGTTGGTATAAAGTTGAGCAATAATACTGATATAGAAGACCATACGGGTATGCTGGGATTCAACTTTTCATGGAATAGGTCGGGAGATTGGCTGAGAACGTAATATTTTATTAAAGTAGGCTATGTACTCATTGTGGAAGAAGCTGCCCTGCTTTAAGTGAAGCCTAGATGACTATCATGTGTGAAGTGAAAGATGGTGGGCTTTGAACTATTTCACGTCGCTTACCGCTCTTGCCCCGCCCCCGCGATTCTGCCGGACGCGAGTGACGCGCAACTCGAACTTTTTTTGTTCACCGCATTTTTTGCCCGCGGCGCATTAACACTGCGCCACCATCCCCAGGTGTCTTTTTCCACTGCTACTTTTCTCTCTACCTGTATATACAGCGAATCATCCGCCTTCTTAAAAAATGGCGAGCACCAAGGAGCCCGAACAGCTGAACCAGCAGCCTGAAGGGCCTCTCCACACTGAACAGCACCCAGAGGTGGAAACACCAGCCGAGGAAAACGACGATGATATCGAGGATTTGTTCGTTGAGAGCGAAGATGAGATTGTGCCTGAGCTGATATCAGGCGATTCGCATGACTTCACAAAAGCGTACAACCGCCAACGAAAGCTCAACGACACCACTATACCCGTCGACCACAAGCCCAAATCAAACCCACAGAAACCCTCCGCAAACACAAATGCCTCGATAGATGACCAAGTCGCATCGTTAGCGAAGCACGCCAACAAAATCCGGCTCACTGACAAGTTCAGTGGCGCAACAGGAGGCAATGCGCGAGACAAGGACAAGGCGGATCGTGCGACAACAGAACAGGTGCTGGACAGGAGAACGCAGATGATTCTCCTCCAGCTCATCAACCGAGGCAGCATCTCCGAGATTCACGGCGTCATTTCAACTGGCAAAGAAGCGAACGTCTACCACGCCATCACCGAACCTCCCGACGCCGATGTCGACCCTATACACCGCGCCGTCAAAGTCTACAAGACGTCCATCCTTGTATTCAAGGACCGAGCGAAGTATGTTGAGGGTGAGTTTCGGTTCAGACAGGGATATAATAAGAGCAATAACCGCGCAATGGTGAAGATGTGGGCGGACAAGGAGCGCAGGAATCTGGCACGTATACACGATGCCGGCATACCGTCACCAGAGCCCATCGCACTGAGGAATCATGTTCTGATAATGGGCTTTGTTGGCGACCGGAAGGGCAAAGCTGCGCCGCGATTGAAGGATGTACGATTTGAGGGGCTGACCACGGAAGAGGAGGACGCAAAATGGACAGATCTCTACGTTCAGATGCTAAGCTATATGCGCATCTTGTACCAAACATGTCGCCTTGTTCATGCCGATCTAAGCGAGTACAATGTTTTGTATCATGAAGGCAAGCAGTGGATCATCGACGTAAGTCAAGCCGTGGAGCACGATCATCCTCGCTCTCTCGAATTCCTGCGTATGGACGTCAAGAATGTATCCGATTTCTTCCGGGCGCGGAATGTCGAGACACTTAGTGAACGTCGCGCCTTCACCTATATCACATCTGAAACGGGAGCCAAGGACATCAAAGACCAGGACAAGATTGAAGAGCAGATACGAGAGTTGTTGGGCAAAGAACCATTGACAGAAGAGGAGAAGAAGCGAGAGGAGGAAGATGATGAGGTGTTTCGCAACCAGTACATCCCGCAAACACTGGATCAAGTCTACGACATTGAGCGCGACGCTGAACTCGTCCACAAGGGCGAAGGTTCTGACTTGCCCTACCAGGCCCTCTTAGCCGACAAGGTAGTCAACAACAACGAAAGTGATGCCTCTCCCGAAGATTCTGATTCCGAGTCCGACGGGAGCGAAGTCGATCAGAGCCTTTTCGACAAAGGTCCCTCAAGAGGGAAGAAGCATATGGATAAAGATGAAAAACTAGCGCATAAGAAAGCAATCAAAGAGGAGAAGAGAGAAAAGAGAAAAGAGAAGATGCCGAAGCATTTGAAGAAGAAACTGGTTTCACAGAGCTCGCGGAAGAAGTGAGCATCGTTACCGTGGCGGACAGTTACTGTGAGCAACAACAGAGATGAAAGCGTGATGGTACATCCAGGCGTTGTGTACTTTGTTGGATTGGGAGCAAAGGTACGTACGTTGTGTACCATCCGCTGTTAGGGGAGAATGAAAGGAGATAAGAGTTATGATGAAGAAAAGCCCGACACTTCTGAGCTAAGCTATAACTCGGTTCTCCTCGAGACAACCAGTTTTAGTCAGGTCTGGATAAGGTGTCGCCGAATAGTTAGCTTCCGGCTTGTCTGTGAGCCTACTTTGCGGATCAAAGAGAGCACTGAACTCGGCGTCATCGGTGGTGTGCAACTCGTATGAGATGTCATAGGCTGACTTGGAATAAGTTTTCGCAGATGTGGAGAGGAGAGGACTCCGTGCACAGATGTGCATCTCCCACAACATCAGCGCAATGTCGCTGCTGTCATTACTTCTCTTCAATACAAGTACACGAGGCATATCCTCCATCATTATCCCTCTCATCTCCCATACTCCTTCACGGTCCAATCGCCATATCTTTCGATGATTACAGCATATTCTTCCTCCAAGCCCTGGTCCCAAGCCTCTCAATCTCGGGAACTTCCACCGGCCCTCTTACTTCTTCATCTTCCAGCGCTTCAACCACAGCTTCCCCAACCAAGTCCGCTTTCAGTGGCTTGATCCCACCAGCCCCCATGAGCCACGTCAAACGCCCGCCCACTGCGCTGTTCACCATACTCGCAACCATACCACCCGCGGCAATAGGCAATGTAAAAGTCCGGGCCGAGTCCCACATGAACGGCGCCCGGATGAATATAGAGCGCATGGAGGGGAAGGTAGTGGAAATAAGGGATTCAGCTTCGCGCTTGGTAGAGATGTAGCGTGCGGGGAGGATAGGCGTGCCAGCTGCGGCGGATATGTAAAGGAAGGTTGGGACTTTTCGCGTTGAGGACTCTTGGGCTAAACTCACAGCTATAACTATTATTAGTAGACGTATCTCAAAGTAGCCGCACGTCGCTGTATCAATGGACTTAAACATACCAGTATCTCTGTTCATGACCTCGTACGTGAGTTGCCCGTCACTTTCTTGCGGGCGTAGCGTTTCACCCGATTTTAAATCCAGGGGATTCTGCGTCCCTGCTTTTGTGGCGCTGAAGGCGCGTTGTAATCCCTTGATCGGGCTCTCTCTCCCGCTGACCACGCCCTTGTAGTCTGCTTCCAGCAATATGCCCATGCTGTGTATTACGGCGTCTGCGCCCTCGAGGTGTTGTGTGTAGGACGAGGGGTCGAGGATGTCGCCTGATGTGGAATTGTAGAGTTAGTGTATGCCATTTGGTAGTCCGAGGCGGGAATCTAATGTACCCTTCTGCCATGACACGTTTTCTGACCAGTCGGGAGGGTTGGGCGAGGCGGAGACGGATTGCCAATGTGGTGAGCCTGAGCGACTGCAACTCTGAATCAGACACAGTAACAGATTAGGATCGTTCGGATACGTACGATATCGAAGTCACACTCCAGCCTCTGTGCGCTGCTGCTTTGCATATCCTACTTCCTTCATACTCGTTAGCACCCGCTCCTCACAACCATTAACTGTTCGAAGCTCCGAGTTCCACAAGCGCTGGCGATGTGAGGATTGCCTACCTAGAAACCCATTTCCACCGCAAACTACGAGCTTCTTTTTCGCTGCTGAAGCCATTGTTGCGTTGCTGTGTGGTGCAATGCGAGAAAGTGAGGGCGTGGAGCTTGAAGTTTGGAGTGTTGATGTCACTAAAGTTCGCGTGGGTCGCGTAGGGCTGAGCTACGGTGGACGGTTAACAGGCGTCGGGACAAAACGAAAGTGAGCAGGGATGGGCGGACCTCCGAGCACTCCGCTATTGCCGTCGTCCTCTGTACAATCATACGTCCTGTTCATCATTCTAAATATGTTGCAACAGAGCGACCCTTTCAGCGTGTATTATGACCTTCCTCACTACCTAAGTAGTCATACCTTATCTGCTCTACGACTCCAAGAGGAAGTCTTGCTATAATGCTCGCTCCAAAACATGCGATTACAGCGCGTCATTTGCCTTTCCATATAGAGATAACCTGTCGCCAGCTTCGATTCTATCTTTTTCGAGTGAGATTTACTAGTTTTTGCTATTCTTCTTAATGTCCTTTGCTCTATTTCGCCGGAAATGAACCACCGCACCAACGTCTCTTACATGCCCTCCAGTCCCCAGTCTGTGCTACCAACCCCGCGAAAATATAAGACCCAACATGCTCGAATGTGCCTGCAATTAGCTTAATCCTAGTACCTCGTGCCGTTCTATGCGTCTGTTTCGCTACCAGGATTCGCAGTGTTGGGGTCCCTGGGTTCATCTCGTTTACACAAGATGTTTCAAACGTACAAACATGGGGGATCAGCAACCCTTTGCTATTTCATTCATTATAGAATAATTATCACCAAGGCTATGACGACTGTCTTGATAAAGGTCAGATGAAAGGTCGAGAACTCTGTATTCTCTACACCAACACCCTTTTTTATTTCGTTTTTGCACACCACATTCGCTTTGCTTCATTCACTTGTGTCTCTCGTTCATCATGTTTTGGAATCATGCACTCACACTCACTCTATTTGCTGCAGTGGCTCACGCCGATAAAATGGTATGCATTCTGGTGTATCGCCAGATTCATTGTCTATACTGAATGATGCCAGCTACGTTTCTCATGTTCGCAACTTGTGACCCAGCGTCTCGATCCGTACGTGTTGGCGCCATGTTTCATCTTCAAGATTAAATGCTGATAACGGTATTATAGTGTCGTCCAACCGGGAAGAAATCCCTCTCAACATGTTCATCAGGTAGGACTTGCCCCTGACGCCACTTGCCCTCAAAAGCGACTACTAACAGCGACTAGATTGTCGGAGGTGTGAGTAACACCAGTTAACCGCTGTAGTCAAGGTTGGCATAGACTGGTATTGATAGCAACAGGATGCCTTCAATGTCACTATGGACCCAAAGACGCTCGACATCCCAGCCGAAGCATCATGCACAACATGCACGTTTACCGAAGACCTGTCAAATTATTGGACACCCACCATGTTCTTTCACGCGCGTAATGGGACGTTCAAACGCGTCCCGCAGATGGCTAATCAAGGCTTCAATGGTGCGAATGGCGGCATGACAGTGTACTACACCACGCCCGACGACTCCAGCGTAAATATAACCGCCTTCGCACCCGGTTTCCGCATGGTCGTCGGCGACCCCACAAAGCGTACGCAAAGTTTCGATGGCGCGATGAATTCCTATCGATGCTACACTGGCACGAACTTTGAGCCGAATCCATTTGGTGTATCAGCCGATGACACAAATACGTTCCCGAAGCAGTACTGTGCGGGTGGTGTGAGGGTTGCTGTGTTCTTTCCTACGTAGGTTTCACTTCTTTGAGTTCGACGAGGTGGTAGAGATTCGAGGAAATTGATCGAGCTGACGATGAAACAGGTGCTGGGACGGCAAAAACCTCGACAGCCCAAACCATAAATCCCACGTAGCATTTGGGTACAACGGCTGCCCATCCACGCATCCCGTCCGCCTTCCACAGGTCTTCCTCGAAACAGTGTGGAACACAGCCATTTTCCCACAGTCAGAGTGGCCTGAAGATGGTAGCCAGCCATTCGTTTGGGCGCAAGGCGATCCGACCGGCTATGGGCACCATGCGGACTACGTGTTTGGCTGGAAGGACGACTCGCTGCAAAGGGCTATGGATGCGAGGTGCGATTTCATGGGTTGCAAGGAGCTCAAGACACAGACATTTGCGACGGGGAACCAGTGTGTTCAGGAACCTGTTGTAAATGAACCGATCGATGGGTGTAAGTTTCTTCCAAGTGCCGCCTGAAAGAAGTTAAAGAGTGGTGTGCTAATAAGATATTAGGGTTGGAGACTTTGCCTGGCAATATGACCGTAAGTTATGCGTGATACGGTTATAGTGTGAGATATCTCTCCTCCTACATTGGGCTGAGCGGAAGGTTTTGATGGAAGCCGGTTTGGTTTCATAAAAAAAATAAATGTATAAAAGTCCAATACTATGTGCACTGTCTCATCGTATGCTGAAGCATATCCTTCGGCTCGATAAAGATTCTACGCCAATACCGACTTCATGTAGCAGGAACACACGCGTCTATGAGATCCACATTACCACGTATGTAACGTAGCCAATACAGGATCCATATTGCACACGTTAATATCCTCGCTACGGGGGCTTTGACATGCCTGTGGTAGGTGTTGAAGCTCACTCTCAGACGGCACAATAGCCTCTATACCTGCCGCTTGCCACTGCTGCACTAGCGTAGTGTGCAATGGTTCGCTGTTGTATGCGTGATGCACCATAGAAGAAGTCAGCATAGGGGAAGGATGTGGTGATCGCTGAGAGTGTTGTTGTGTGGTGTATAAGCAGGGAGCATTAGGCTCAAGCCCCATCCTATAGCATTTGTTCTTGGAGGCATGCCCATGGTGTGTTGAGTATAATGTGGGTGATAGTGGTCATGTCCAGAGGGAAGTTCCCCATTCTCTGTGGCATTGAAGTAATTAACGTAAGTCTTCGTGATAGTTGTAGGAGTGCGGCACGGAAACTGCCCAGCGTGCGAGACTTGAGCTAAACTTGACGGAGGTTCGCGGGGAACTGTTAGCAGTGGCAGCTCGTGCAGTCGGGCGCAGTAATTGTCCAGATATTCCTTGCGGCTCTGGCGCTGCTGCACCAGCTGCTTGGTAAATTCGGCCGTCTGAGTGGTTTGGCCGTTTTCGCTCCTCAATGTGTATTGTGAAGTCCTGGTGATTTTGAAATGGCACATCAGTTATGTAAGGTCTCTTTAATTTCTTATCCTTTGTTTCTTATGGTTAATTACAAAAGCTATAATACTATGTTCACAACTCAACTAAAGCGCCTATTCTTTCTTCAACCGCAACTCCAAGGCGCTCACCACCACCCCAACGACCTCATTCTCTCTTATTTCGAAGATGAATTCGTCCAATGCAGCACCTTTGAACTGTAGCTGGTCTACATATCTCCAGGTGTCGCAAGTCGGTGTTCCCGCATCCGCCAATTCACTCATGTCCTGAGCTATGGCTCGAAATGCCATCCTCACGCCTCGCTCAGTCTCCTCCACCAGATCGGTCGGGTATAGTCTCAAACTCAAATTCACTGGCTCAATATCCAGGAGCCTTGCATACGCGGCGCGTATGTCCTGAGGCCCAGAAGTAAAGTTTAAAAGCGCCATTCCAGGTGACGAGTCCGTGGCCTGTGCAATAGAGAGCGAAACAGTTTCGTTCAATTCGCCTTCCCTCTTGGTGCTATAAGTTCCTGCAAATGCCTGGCTGGCCTGCACAATAGCGTTTTCTTCTAACGCTGGAATTAGCGCCACGCTGATCAAGTCTGCATACGCATTGAGATCTGGGTTCTTCTCGCTGTCAGCCCCCAGTATTACAAACCCGACTCCATAATCTGGGACAAGGCCAACATGCGATGAGTACAGCTCAACATTTCCGCGAACCTGGTACACAGGTATGACCGGGGAAGCACCCTTGACGGTAAGCGAATAGATCTCCCAAGGGCGGCCGACGCTGTTTGCGCGGTTGGAAGTGTGTGTTACAGGTTTGAGCCAGCGGTGGGTGACAGCGGAGTCGAGAAGATGGGAAGAAAGAACAGCACGAAGGGCGGCTGAGATGTCAGCGGTAGATGAGTATAAGCCATTGAAAGCGGCTTCTATCTCGAGAGGTTCACTCCACCCGCTAGTCGATGGATCGGACGGAATGATACTATAATTCGTAGGAGCGCGCAGGAGAGAAGTGCTAGACATATTGAGTGGTACGAGGATGGAGGAGGTCAGCATCTCGTTGAAGGGGCGGCCTTTGATGGTTTCGAGTGCGTATGCGAGAATAATGAAGCCTGCGTTGGAGAAGATGGGCGTGCTTGCAGAGGCAAATACAGGTGCGCGCTTATTGAAATAGGATAGGAACTCTGCGCGGCCGCAGCTGCTGGCTCCGCTTTCGCATGGTGAAGTTGTGCCATTCTCATGACCTTGAACAAATGCTGCCAATTCAGGGTCGAGGGCTTTCTGTTCAGGGTTATACTGTCCAATACCTCCAAGATGCGCCGCTAAGTCTCCCAAGGTCACACTATCCCAATTTACTCGACTGATAGTCTCTGTCGTCGAAGTGTTCGAATGCAGCTCAGGAATCCATTTGGTGACGGGATCAGTCCAATATTCTTCCCCAGCCTCAATCAGAAAGAGCCAGGTCGTGAACAATGTAGTCAAATCGCCAACTCGGTACACGCTGTCCGCGTCTACCACCGATACGCTCTCGGTAGTGTGATGATATTCGTAGAAGAATGGCCTTGTGGAGTTTGACTCGTCGATGGCATATAGCGCTATACTGAATGATGTTGTGTTTGGTGTTATCGGACCAAAATTTCCGTCACCGGTGGAGATGTATGCATCAAGGGCATCAGTAAGGTTTTGCAGGCCGTTCTTGATTATGGGGGACGTGATGGTACGCTTTGGGATCGGAAAGCGTGGCCCGAGGAGTGGACAAGGAGTGAAGTCAACTTTCTGGGCGGCGAGAGGCCCAATCCATGTCATTAGATATAGAAGAGATGTAGTAGTACAATACATGATGGAAGACTGTGGAAAGAGATGTGCTGATGGTATGTTGGGATCCATCCTTCTGTTTATATAGCAACATTCTCGATCCATTTTCACATTATTCGTTACCACTCTCGCGCCATGCTCCAATTCCAGTATACCGTACACTTTAGTTCCGGTTTTACTACAAATATGAGGCTGTGGTCAGAGTCTGCGAGGTCGATGTTGGGACGCCTGAATATGAGCTGCGCCCAATTTCGCGTGATGGACCAAAGCAGGTAAGCGTCAAATTGACAGTCATTGGAAAGCGTCCACCAGTCGTCCCATTGATTGAAGAATATTAAATTTAGACCAGATTTTCAGTGCATCTCACCTTTTCATTCACAATTGAGATAACAGTCCGAAATGTAAGGAGTTTAGTGAGGCTGGGGGTACGCTCGCCTGGTCTGACCCCGGAATTTTGATATATTTTCGTCAAAGTACGGGATGAAGGATGCGGATGAATGCTTAGCACCAGAATACTTTTCCTAGGCAGATGACCGTGGAATATGCATAAGGTGGTCTAATTGACGTATCTTTAATACGTTAGGATGGTTGAAGGTGCTGAAGGAGGAGTGCCTATTTGCTTTGGAAACAATACGGAAAGGGTCGGATATGTGGGGCAAAATAGACTTGCAAGGCTGAACCCATATACAGCTATACGTGATATGAGCTGGGCGTGATGATCTCCGGTTGCATACGAAGAAGCTAGTATCTATTGAACGTTCAGTCCTCACCAAAATGCGCACGGTCTTAATCGCTCACTAAATACTAGCTTCTTCGTATACTCGCGGCCGTTGTTGCCTCCAGTGGCTGGTGCTTCCTCTGCATAGGGCTGACAAGGATCAGCCGCTAAAACCTCGGCTCTAATCTTGAAGAGCCCAGAGACCAGCGTTCAACCCAGCATCATACACCACCACGTGCGGTTTCTATAAAGCTCCCAATTACCTTTTTCCGAGTCGCATAGCCCTGAATTCCTTTCCACTGATTACAGACCGCACGACGAACCCTAGGAGAGCACATAGTGTACGGAACTGGCGGCGTGAGCCCTCAAGATGGTCGCACCCGCCGCAAACAAGCGCGTCAAGGCGAGTAGCTTTTACAACTCAGTCTTCGTACATACTGACAACGCGTAGAACAAGCGCGTAAGCCGAAACATAAGTACGAAAGTTCCTCCTCATATCCATCGATCACGCGCTCACCTCTCCAGTAATCGGATCAGAAGCCTGGCAGCTCCCGCCAGTAGGCCACCCCGACCGCCCCAAAAACGTCCCTCCAGACCACACCAAGCGATGGACCGTCTATGTACGGCAACCCGAAGGCGACCCCTCTCTTACAACTTGGCTCAACAAAGTCCAATTCAAAATCTTCAATACCTACGAGAACCCTCTGCGAACCTGCGAGAACCCTCCCTTCGAGGTCACGGAAACAGGCTGGGGAGGCTTCAGCATTGATATCAGATTGCATTTCATCCCAGCGAGCGGAGAGAAGGCGCAGTACCGACAGCATTTCTTGCAGTTGGAGAAGTACGGAGACGAGGCGATGCAGGCTGAGCAGGAGAGAACAGGCTGCGTACGCTCCGAGTTTCTAGAGGTGGTGCAATTCAACGAGCCTACAGAAGCGCTGTTCGACGCGCTCACAGCAGAAGATCAGTGGAACTACCTAATGCCCGCGGGTAAGGGCGGGTCCAAGAAGGCGAGCCTGGGCGCGAATGGACGGATGAAGAGAGGTATGCCGAACGGCGAGAGGAGCGCGCAGTTACCGGAGAAAGGGGCGGAAGAGGTACCATTCAGCCAGGATCAGGAACAAGCGTTGATTGATTTGCTTAAGAGCAAGATCGAGCAGGTGGATAAGGAGTTGGAGAAGGAGACAAAGAAGAGGGAGGAGACGGAAAATAAGCTCAAAGACCTCAGGACTGAGTTGGGGCATGAAGCGGCACAGCAAGCAGCACACCAGGCCAGTGGGGATAGGAGCCGGCGCAGGTGAGATGGGAACACTATCAAGGCTCTGGGACACCATTACCTGAGCGATTTGGTGCTGACGATGCTGCGAGTGGCGAGAGGACCCGGGTCCGACGCGGGGGCCAGAGTAGTGGACGCTACAAGACTCTGCACATCAAGCTAGTCACATTATGCACGTCAAGGAAAGAGCGGAGCGAGATGAGACGGAGTCACTTTGACTTCCTGAGAATCACACTGTCGTTTCGTCTAATCTTGCTGACCTTGTTTTAAAGTCGGCGAAAGAACCATAACAGATTCAGGCGCGAGCGCAAACACATGCAAGCGGACTTCGAAGACTTTGTCAGATCTAAAGTCACCGTCAATGATACATTGCGTCTCTTGCGTCCGGAAATATAACTAGGCGATTAAAGGCGGCCCAATGGCCCATTGTCAGTCATATTCTGTTATTGTATTATGTAGGCTGCCATGAGCAGCTCCTGGCTAGATGAATCATGCTATTGAACATTCCAACCCATTTCCAAACCTATCTCTCTTGCTTAAAGTCAATCTTATTCTTCTCCACCCGCTTCGCTTTCGGGCTAACGCCCTTCCCTGTTTTCGCGCCTGGTTCGCGATCCGCATTCTTGCTTACGTCCTACACAATTAATGTTGTCAGCGATACTCGCCCCCAACTAGAATCTAAATCCGAAAAAGGAGTAAGCGAACATACCTTCTCGTCAAAATGTTTCGATAGTTCCGGCGTGGCAGGACTTAATTCTAATGGATTGATGATATTTCCCTTCCCCGCGGTGACTTTCTCAGACGCAGGATCCGTGTCTTTTGAATTCTACTGCTTGTCAGCCTCACCTCAATCTCTCCATACTACTACCCCTTATATACTCAAATGGTATTGCTGTGCAGACAAAGGTGTCACGTCACATACCCGAAAACTCGCGCTTGCTTGCTCGGCTACAACATCGTCTCCCCCACTCTGACTATACTCGTAGCTCCTCGAAGCGAAGTCGGCAGGATCTTGCTCCTTCTCGCCCGTCTTATTGAAGTGATCAGGCGGATTCTTGCCTGCTGTCGGTGACCCAGATGAATGTCGAATTGTCGTCTGAGGGACAGCCGGTACTCGGGCACATAACCCGCGTGATGGACGGGCGAGCGCCGCAGGAATCCGGAACATTATTGCTACCGGGATCGATTGGATTGCACGCGTGGTGTTGCTTCGTATAGAGGGATCCTGGGAGGTCAATTGGGGGTTATTTGCTACGGTTGTTGTGCGTTCTCGCCATTTTCGACGTTGGGGTGCTTGCGGGTAATCATGAGAGTCGGTGACGTAGGAAGATGGGCTAACGCGATGTGGTTATGTATTAACGCTATGCAGTAATGAGCTTCTGCGGCTGCATGATGTCGAGATCTGGAGATGCAGGGGAATGTGCGGGGAGAAGGGGAGGAGGGTGACAGCTGTTGTCATATGAAATGGCTGCTGTGCGAGTGGTCCTGTGTAATTCTTCAAGTTGTGCTCGAATGTTGGGGCTCTACTACATCTACCCTCGTCCTGCCCCCATAGGGAGGATGCGCCCCTTCTTTCAAACGAGCACGTGTTTGATAGACTTCGCCTGTACTTATGAATAATGATCTTTAGGTTTTACAGCCGTCGACGATTTTCGTTTTGACGACTTGTGCAGTGGTGATAAGTACATGCGTTCCTTTGGTGGTGGCTCTCCTGAGCGAGCAACTCGGCAAAGAGCGGGCGGGGTCATTCAGGCAGGTAACGACCTCGAGCCTCTCCAACACCACCACTCTCTTTAATTTCTCTATGTCACCTTGAACATCGTACTGCAGTCTCACCTTATGCAAATAAGTAGCCGCCAACTGTCACCTGCCAAATGCGACGCTCACATGTCATCCTCGGCGGTAGCGGGCGGCTCCTGACTGCCGTCCTCGACTCGTCCCACCGACACAACCAGACGTGGAGGAGGCTCTGCGCAACAGCGGGATCTTCAGGGCGGCCGATCATTGCATCATCCTCAAGGCTTTGCTTGAAGACATGATCTCATACTCGAGGTGATCGTACACAGGAATAGGTCAGGAATGCGTGTTGCCGCGCATCGCAATCACAGAAGCGAACAGCAGCGCGTCAATTTGTCTCAAGCTACTCTTGGGCCACGACACTGCCACAGTAGCAATTTGCGCACAACATGTGAAATTAAGTTGTAGACATGCCTGCGTGCGGGATGTAACAATGACTGCGCATCGCCTCTATTCGAGGAGATTCAGCTTCAGTTGCCAGAATCCTTCGCAGCACCGCCTCACCGACTGGCCAGCACATGCCGACCCTAGCGCATCATCGTCTCAGGGGCAGTGAGTGCGGCGAAATGCAGGGCTTGAGTGGCTTGCAGCCAGAAACATCTGTCAAGTTGGGTCCAGGCACATGAGGACTTTGATAGGCTCCAACGGAAACATCAGTGCTTTGGGCAAGGCGGCTCGAACTTCTGACACACCCTAGTCTCCACCCAGGTTTCATGAAACATCAAAGGAGAGCAACTGAAGGCCGCTCTTGACCATTCACGTCTGCCCAGCTTTCACACAGGAGACGGCATGGGCGGACGCGAGAGGTCGCATGGCTTCGACCACTAAATGCTAATGCCTGGGCGCGGAGATTGCGTGGACTGCGGATGATGTCGAAGTGCTCTGACTTTTAATAGTCGGTGCTCCTCTGACACGCATACTCCTGCATTCTTCATCCAACCTTCGTCTTTTGCACCTTTGCGTCCCTTTTTATCCTCCGCTCTCTTCGATCATCTTTCGGACGCAGGACGACCTCACTCATTATTCTGTCTCGCCAAAGCTCTTTGCAGAGCATTCCATTCTTTCAACGTCGCTGCTGTTCACGCTTCTTCTCATACCGTGTCTTTGCATCTGAATCAATTCCAGCGGACTCGACTGCCCTGTCATCTTCTGTGAAGACTACTTTCTAAAGAACGCCGACTTCTTTTTTGTTCCTCATCCACCTACAAAGGTTCTCGAATCGACGTCTCAATCTCGATAAACAAACTACAACATGCGCTTCACAACCTATACCGCTGCGAGTGCGTTGGCTGCTCTAGCCACAGCTCAAACCTTCACGGACTGCAATCCTATGGAGAAGGAATGTCCTAACGATCCTGCCATGCCTAAGAACTGGGATACGGATTTCACGGCCGGCAAGGATGCCGTTAAAGGCTGGAAGCAGACCGCTGGCAGCTTGACCTATGGCCCGGAAGGTGCTGAATTCATCGTCGCGAAGAAGGGCGATGCTCCTACCATTGGCAGTGAATCCTACTTGCACTTCGGCTACGTTGAGGTTACGATGAAGGCAGCTTCAGGCCAAGGCATAATTTCTTCCATTGTGCTACAATCAGACAACCTAGATGAAGTCGACTGGGAGTGGATTGGTGGCGTTGACTCTCGCGTGCAAATGAACTATTTCGGCAAGGGCAACGTTTCTACATACGACCGCATGATTGAAGCCGACGTGGCAAACAACCAGAACGAGTTCCATACATACGCTCTGAACTGGACCGCGGAGGCCCTCACCTGGATCATCGATAACAAGCCCGTTCGTACTTTGAAATACGCCGACGCCAACGGCGGCAAGAATTTCCCGCAAACGCCTTGCAACGTCCGTCTCGGCAACTGGCCCGGTGGTGACTCTGAAAACGAGGGTACGCGCCAATGGGCTGGTGGAGAGGTCGACTACAAGCAGGCTCCTTTCAAGATGACCGTCAAGAGCATCAAGGTCATCAACTACAGCCCTGGCACTGAATACAAATGGACCGACAGGACTGGCGACTTTGGGTCCATTGAAGTCATCGGTGCCGGCAACACTGAGGGTGCACCCCAAAACACAGTCGTCATTGAGCCCTCAGCTTCTGCTACTGGCGCTCCTCTCGAGTCTGGCGTCGATGCACCAACTGCCACCGGTGAGGCTGGAGAGGGCTATGGCTCGAAGCCTGCTTCGCCTGCGGAGTCGACCACCTGCACTGAGGGCGAGAAGGCTACTACACCCGTTGCTACCGGCTCTACTCAGAGCACCGCAGCACCTGTTGGAGGCGAGTCCAACTTCAACTACCCCGGTGTTCCTCAGACCTCCGAGGGCGCCGACAGCCCACCTGCTGAGCAGACCCCTTCTCCCCAAACCTCAGGTAGTGAGGAGACGCCCTGCGATTGTGGAACCGCCACTGTTACAGTAACTGGCGCCCCACCGCCAGAGTCTAACGCACCTCCCGCTATTTTCACCACCGAGTACCCCGCTGTTCCTCTGTCAAGCGTCGTGACCCTCGTCTCCTCAGTCCAAGTCCCCATCGTCAGCTCTGCAGCACCTGTGCAGCCTCCTACCACTCCTGTTGTCTCACCGCCCCCATACCCGACTACAGGCCTTGCAGTTGACACCAGGTCTGCGCCTGTAGTGCCGAATCCTTCCGCTCCTACGGGTGCTCTGCCAACGCCAAGTGGCAATGCCACAGTTTCTGCGCCACCTGCTGAGTTCACTGGAGCTGCAAGCCACAATAAGGCGGGCATGTTCGTTGGTGCCCTCGCGGGTGCTATGCTGCTCGCTTTCTAAGCATTCACGAGCCACAGAGAAGGTAGGGGCGAATGGATTGAAGGACTTCTTTAAGGATGAATAGGACTTCGTTATTGTATATAATTCATTGGCGTCAGCGTTGGATATGCAACGGACATACAGAGGGGTTTCGGAGTGCCTATGGCAGTAAGATAAATGGTTTGTTACACAATCAGATCAACACAACAACAAATAAGACACCATTATTATCACTTGACTCCCCGTCGTTATTATACCTGCCTGCTTAATTATCGCTCTAGCTAATCCTCATCTTGAATGACCATCGCCCTCAGCATTACGAACGAGCTGGTATCTTTTAAGTGCTAGCCTGCCTAACACATAATAATTGTGGCTCTATGCCACAAGACAACGCAATAGAATCCTCAACTCTGCATGTATACAAGTAATCGTAGCTATTAATTTATACTCTGATTAGTAGGTTTGGTGGCGACAGTGTACTTTGGCTGTGAAATGTTGATGTTGATGTGGGCGCCGAGATGGAGCCAATACTCGAAAGATAGGTGCTCCTTCGTAGCATTACCACTACCGCCATTAGTCATTACTATTGTCGTAAATATCGCAGTATCTCTCTCGCCATCCCATTACATCTCCCGCCGCGTTTTTGCCCTCTCCGAATTCGAAATTACCATCTTGGATCCACATTTCCACCTCATGCTCCCAGTACGCTTTCAGCGCGTCTTTCTTCATTCCGCCTTAGGTCAACCGCCTTAACATAAAGACGTGCGTCTATGCCAGGCCTATTCTTTGCGAATCTGCCTGCACTAATTTTCGTCTCGAAATCTAGATCGTTACTGACGAAGGACTTGGAAATGTGTCGTTGACTCTTCCTCATTATCCTCCTTTGCTGCTTCTCATGCCTTCATTTCTGTCGTTAGTACGTTTGGGAAGACGTTTTGCGGTGCTGTCTCCATTTCAACTTCTTCCCCTCCTACTCTTCCTTCTTCATCTTATCCTTCTGTTCATTCTTGACCCCCTCACCCCTTCAGCGACTTAATCGCCGTCTTCTCTCCTTGCTCTGCAGCGGCACCTGAACGCGCAACGAAGAAGAAGCCAACCCACCAAGAATAACATGCGCCGGGACTTGCAAATCTCCTTCTCTGCACTCCGTTCTCTTCCTGCGCTTACAACATTTACAAAACCAGCGTTTCCACCACATGCATTTCTTGTGGCTTGACTCCTCTGCCGCCGCACGAGCATCATACATCTCCTCGATATTCAGCCCCCAATTCCCATTCCAGTTCCCATTCCCATGCCCATTCTCAATCCCACTACTAATCTGATGCTCCATAGCAAGCCTCATATCACCCTCCCTTCCCATCCTCCTCTCAAACAACAGTCTTGACTGCTCTTCCAATCTCGCAACATCAGCCATTCTTTCTTCGTCCCCGTGCTCCGACACCGTCTGTGGTACAACATGTTGTAGCACATCGCGTATCTCTTCAATAGCGATTGCTCCGCCGTCGATGTTGTAGGTAGGTTGTGCAAGGTTTGTGTTGTAGAAGTGTAGGACTGAAGCGTTCGAGAGACCGTAGGGGGTGCTGAAGGGGGTGGGGGTCGTGGGGAGTGTGTAGGAGAGAGTGGAGCGTCGTCTTTGGATCAGGTTGGTGGTTGACCGGGGCTCAAGATGGGAGAGGTAAGCGGTAGGTCCTGAAGGAGGTGTATTATCCAATTGTGTAGGTGTTGTGTAGGGGAATTGGGAAATGGAGTCTTGTCGATTTAAGCCAGCGGGGGCGTAGTAATCCTGCGAAGCGATCCAGCGTCGTACGTTATCTTCTTGCAAGTCTGGGGTGACGGTACTGGATAGTGGCTGTGGTGCTAAAGATTCAGTGCAACCGTAGAATTCCCGTTCAAGAAGTGGTACGTCACTCCTATTACCTGGGAAACATCTTTCGGCCATAACAGGGCGATAGAAGTCCTCTGGTTCCGGACTCGGCGAGTGCGATATGATACAAGGATAGGGGCGACAGCGTTTCAATACCTCAAGACTAGCCACGAGGGGAGTTTCGTCGCCATCTTCGTATGAAGGTTTCTCCAGCGCGCTATGCTTTCGCACAGGTGTGTATCCTCCTGACGATCCCGCAGATGCTCCGACGTCACAAGTTGCTTGACCAGGTGACGTCTGCTTTTGCCAGTTGAGAGGGGCTGGCGATGGCGTTTCGGAGGCGTCGTCTTCTTCTTCTTCTTCTTCTTCTTCTTCTTCTTCCATGGCAACTCGGTATGCTTCTTGCCGTCTTTGCTTTCCTTTTCCTTTCGCACTACTCTGCTGGCCAAAGCCAATCATGGCGTGCACACAAGCTTCTTGGGAAACTTCACACGAGACTGGACGTTTTCCTTTGTCTATGACTTGATCTTGATTTACTTCTGTAGTCATTTGTTGATCTGCTCGTGGGTGGAGTGTATCGAAGGAGTCCAAAAGTAGTGGTTGTTGTGGAGATGCCGACGCACTTTGTGGTTTCGTACGATGTGCTTGATTTGGTGAGTCTGGCGCAACTTCCGATGACAACAGTCGCTCTATCTCAGCTGCAATTTCTTCATCATCTCCATGTTTTCCTAGGTCTTTCGCTTGTTTCCGGCTTTCAGGGCCCGGAGGATAGGTTTGGTTCCATCTCGCTCGTGGCTGTTGAGATGATTTCTCCCTGCCTGACTGTGGTTGCTCAGATGGCTTGGAGGCTTTGTTGTCTACTTCGCTAGATTTGAGTGGAGAAGGATTTATTTCAAATCGTCTTCTCAGCGCTGCGACGTCTGGACGCTTTTTTGTCGGGTCCATTCGCACTGGTTGGTTTTCTCAGCTGTAAAGTGATTGTTAGAAAGTCGCAAGGGTAGTTGAAAGCCCACGACTGAGGACCAGACGCGGCTGGTGCCTTTTTAACGGAGTTGTAATGTACTCGACTCAATGTAATGGTGATGTTATGTGACTTCTTTGAGCGTGGTAAAAAGTGAGGTGCAGAGGTAGAGGACATCTGACAGCGCCCAGTTTGCTCGGAGACGGCGTGTCCAATTATGCTGTGCGCTACTCGCTGCTCCAAGGCAGCTATCTATTGTCATCTTACTGGAAATGCTTGTGGTTGGTAGTATAGCAGTGGATGCATATATTGAGTCGTGGTTGCTGTGGAACTGGTGACAGCCAATTGTGGTCGTACGATTTACAACATGAAGCGGAAATAAGCAAGAAAGAGCATAACATCGTGAGACATTCAGGGAGGACTCATTGCTAAAAGAAGTCTCGAAGATAACTTCGTTTGCCTTGTACGAGAGCTGTGCTGCATCCTTCAGAAAATAAATCCCACACCCTCAGTCCCCTTCGCCGCCTCCTCGCCGATCCAGCTCCTCTATCCATCCTACACCCATTAAGAAGTCCCACGCTTCCCCACTGTCCATCCCCATCATTCACTTCATCTCCTCTATTTGTCTCGCTCCCGCTACCTCCCTTTCTCGCCCTTTCCTCTGCTTCGTTTCCGCTCTTTGCTGTTCCCCGACTTCCCCGGAGAATGTTGGTTTCATTCAAGAGAGGTATTTTCCTTGCTTGTGTCCTGCATGTTTTGGCATTATATATTCAACTTCAGGATGGCGCGAATTTTCTCCCGCGAGAATGTATCCAAGCTCTTCCTGCTGGTGATCGGCGAACGGATTGCGCAGCAGGTGGTAGCGAAAGCATCGATCGATCCATATCTGAACATCCCACGGAACGTAAATCTGGACGCAAGGTTCATTTTAGACTTTGGTAGGCTGGTCAACTGTATCCGACGTTGCTGTTCTAGTTAAGCGGTGGTGCAACTTCCTTGTATTATAAATCGATGGATAATCCAGCGGACTAGCTTTCGAATAGGTGTAGAGTATACTTTTTTGAGAGCTCGTATTGATGAATGTTTCGATATAGCTGTGTGGGTTCGCTACCAAGATAGGGAACTTGCTCTGTTGGTACAATCCCAGAACAACAACACCAGATTCTTTCGACGCGATAGTCGCTTACTGGATCAACCACTGGCACCGGCAATGGTTCGTGGTCGGGGCCTGCTGCCTGCTGCGGAACTTCGCACCCCTCATGTGCTCCGACTTCGAAGCCTCAAGCTCAGACGCAGGGTCGCTTAGGTCTAACATAACTTTCTGAGAACCTGGGGTCAGGCTGCCGTCCTGTTGGACTTTTACCTTCTCACAATAAGGGCCTTTACCATTCGGCATCCTTTGCTCGACAAGTTTGACAACGTAAGGTACTTTGGGTAGACGAAGGACGCTAGACGTATCATTGGTAGAGGTTCCATTACTTGTAGTTTCGGGTGTCGTGGATTGATTGACGTAGATGTAACCCTCAATGAGGGTCTCATTGAAAATACACCGCCACAGAGGCTCGCCCTTTTGGAAGGTAGGATGCTGCGTCAAAGGCTGGACGCGTGTCTTCTCTCCCAGCTCGATATCGTCCTCTTTCAGCAGCACCGTGCGATCATAGGTGGCACGAAAGTAGAACGCAGACCCGTCACTCGAATCACCTCTGTTAGAAAGTGCTGTTAGTTTGACCGGCTGAATATCTGGAACTTGGTGGCCATGGTACATGCTATGATTGTACGGCGGCGTTCCAAGCGTGACCGTTGTAGACGATATATTAAGCTCGAATACCGTGTCAGAAGCGCACTGCCATGCGACTGATTCGTTCATTCTCGCGAGACACGCTGAACTTTGCTGTTGCGGCAATTGAATAGGGATTGCGAATGTACCACGTCGGATCGAATAGGTCTTGTCGAAAGCAGCAGAATCATCTCCAGTTGCTCGTACTATGGTGGACTGGTCGCTAGACGTACAACTGTCAGTCAAGGCTTGGATTTAAGCTAATGATTGGCTTACTTCGTCAAAGAAGGTTTTTTCGCACCCATTAGGGCGAGACCAACGGTCATCAAGATTATAAATTGCACACCTAGCAGTGCCAGTATCCGTTGTCTTGTACTCAATCGCTGCCATATCGATTTTGGTAGTTTTGGTAAAGGCTTCTTCAACAGCTCCATCTCCTTATGTGACATGACAAGCACTTCCTTCTCCTCTGTATCTGGACTAAGGATAGGCGCACAGAGTGCATTACTTCTCTCGAAAGGTACGACCTCGAGACCATCCTCAATCTGCCTCAACAAACGTGTACCAGAGTTTATTCCTGCACTGTTGCTCGAATCAGCGTTGTTGTAACTTGCTGGGAACACTGTATATATGCTAGGAAGAGGTTTGATGCTCGTAATCGTTCGGTGAGGCGGCCGCATAGGTGCGACTGGGTATATTGATTAAAATAATTATATAAAGAGACGTATCAGACGATTGAATGTATGGGATCCGGACCAGCCCGATGCCGAGAGTCTCAAAAAGGGGATAAAAACGGAACGAGAGTACACTAAGATAGCAACCAGTGCATGCTCTTGAAATAGTTGGGTCTACTGGAGATATATGTTGTCTCGAAATCGAGATACACTCGTGGAGGTTGTGGCCCGAGTGTCAACGACTACAGCCATTTTCGCTGCGCCGCATTCTTGCTGGAGGTTGTGGTCCACTCCTCCTGCCGTCCCTTGACGGACCAAACATACTAGTGCCCGTGGGAAGTCATGCTAAATACTGCGGCGCTGGTCGTTGCGGAGCACCCATCTGGGATACCGAGATAATTGCCGGATCGAGTACCAAGGTTGGAGGAGGCATTTACGATGGCGCGAAGGATTGGCTGTACGCTCACCATCCGAACAGAAGTGGACCGTGCATAGGCGCCCATACTCATCCGTATGCTGGTCGTGGACTTGGTCTTCACACTCTTGCCAACATAGATGAGAATATTGAAAGCGGAACCGGGAGTGTTCCGAGAAACCATGGATGCCTATAGATCGTATGTGGAGATGCTGCTCAGGAGCACAGAGTATGGATAAGAAACCAGGTGAGATGCGCATACCTCTTACGCATCTGTATCATCACCAAAGTAGTCGCAGTCGCCTCATGTATGCCGATGTGTACTTGCGGACCATACATAGCACGTAGCAATGCATCGCGGTGTTGTTCGCCTAGTAAAGCGGATTTTTATGATTCATGTTGAGCTCCTGCAACGACGCAATTGCGGGATCTGCATAATGTAGAGTGTTTCCCTGTTGGCATATTGTTAGAATAGCAGTCATTCTCTGGCCTTTCGTCCATTTGATGTGATCAATAGCCGCCGTGCCATGGGTCGCAGCTGAGGTCTCAATGCTGAAGATATCGTAAGGTTGGAGTTGGAGCCTTCGGCGCTAAACAACGGGTAGAGTTGTGCAACCACAGGCCCAAGGTTTGTTTACGCAACATGTCGATATGGGAGGTTGGTGAAGGAGAGGCGCGCAACAAATTAAGTATCCCAGGAAGCTTCCGCTCTCAATGTTTCCTATACATAGTTGTACGATATCGCTCATAAATCTGCAGGTACGATTATCAGTTTGTGAGAGAGGCGAGAGCTGAAACAGCTCGTGTTCATCAACAAAGCTACTCTTAATGCAGTTAGCACCACCACAGCATTTCATGTGCTCGTAACTTCATACTTGTATGACCCCAAAATTTGTTTTTATCTGAGCTCGTGATGTATGAACTGGATAGACGTCGCAATGTCGCATCCCTGCATCTGAAAAGCATCCACCTCGTCAAAGTCGGTACGCGTTGATGATACGTGCGACAGGAGTCCGAGTCAAGGAGAACTATTGATTCTATGTAGCATCTCTAGATGCGCTTCGGGAAAGTATGGCTACTGAACGGGCGAACATGTCTGCAAAGTCTTTCAGGAAGATACAGCAAGGAAGCCCAAGCTCCACTTTGGGGGCTGATACCGCAACCGCAGATGCTCCTACCACATAGACATCCCCCACAAATGTGTCCGCCATTTGCGGCAGCCTTGATCACTCAAGTCTTCATTCGAGTTTGAATTTTTTTTTTTGTTCTATTTAGACGAGATTAATGAACAGCATATTCAGATCGTTCGGCGGACTGGGAGGTCTCGGGCACATGAGACACAGCCAACGTGGAAACCAGTGCTGTAGAGATGACTAAAACAATTCTACCAGCAGTTTATTAGAGTGTATCTCGCCAAACTGGATCTCGTATTGCTTGCTTCAACATGTCTTATAGGAACTTCCATAAAGCCGCCATACACTCTATTCGGTAGTCTTGCATGCAACCTTCTCATTCTCGAAGGACGAAGCACGCCGGCTCTTCTCAATCCATTTAACGAATTACGCTCAAGTCCAGTTTGATAATGCAAGCTAGTAACACCAACACCAGCATAGCTCCAGCAAACGACTACCACTTAGTCGATAATGATACAAGCGCACGACAAAATGGCCACTTAGTTTACACAGGATTGGACCGAGATCACAATATCCGATTGTACATTCATACATCCCTCAGCTCCCTCGGCGCCCATAACTGCGATTCTTACTTCCCAGACAGACAAAAAAGGTGTGTTGCAGTGACCGGTGGAGCGTCACCTGCTCATAAATTAGCAGACCTAGGTTGGTTTCAGGATGCACATATCTTTGGAACAATTTGCACAGGCCAAGTCATTCCGAAGTGCTCCAACCAGGAGGATATATTCTTGGTATGGAAAGCTGCGGTGATTTTAGATATCGAATACAACCACCAATCTCGATGGACTCGCAACAACGATAACTTTGTATAAGATCCGTTGAACACGTGTGTCCGGTATTCTCTCATCATGCGGAATATGAGCGACACTATCAATTTCGACTACCTTCTCGACAGCCTACTCCAAGCTATCATTGCACCGACCGCGGCACGCATCGCGCATGTTTTGCACGCTCCTCCTATTCAGAGAGCTTAGGACAGTCAGCTAAGCAAGGCTTCATTCACTCCCAGGTGGTCAACAAAGTCGTATTGTACAAAGATTGTGTAATGATTCTATGGAATATCTTACTTCATTCAGTTTTTAAGAGGGTTCTGTGGTACAGAGAAGAGTTGATTTTAATACAAACGCCAAACTAGATCCTTAGATAATTGCCCGAGAATATCCATTTCCTTCCACGAAGGTTCTTTGTCAAATTCCTTTAACAGCAACGTTGCCAAACGTTTCGATTCGGATTCGTGAAGACATGTTGATCAATGTAAAAGTGAACTTGTGGGGGGACCAGGAACCAGATGCATACGACGCGGATTAAATACTTCCGCAACAAAGGAGGACCTGAACATAGCGAACTGGCTTTGTTCGTAGAGCCACAAAATTTCCACGACTGGCGAACAAATCTGAATCACATCGTTGTAGCTTTGTTCACGGGACTAAGGGGCTTGCTGAAGCCAGGGCTTACTTTGACTAGATTAGAATATTGGCGAGCGTCATGCCGTGTCTTTCGTTGCATCCTAGCACCTTCACCCAGAGGCTCGGCGGCCTCGGTTTCAAGCAGGGGAGGGCAAAGTAGGAACGAAGACGTGCAAAGGGAGGCTTGTAAATATCCATTCTTGGATGCATTACTAGAGGAGGAGACACCCGAAAAGGAAGGATCCTTTGTTTGAGAAGTCATCAAAGACTATGGGCCTTTGAAGAGCCATGGCCGATCTGGACCTAAAATCACGCTTCATAGGGGAGGTTCATCGGTATCTCGGCTACCCAGGGGTCTAGACAGCCTTCGCAGCGCGCGCTGAGGATTCGATAATGGTGAACAGGAACATACATGATTGGTGGATGGGTGGCCACCACAACAAGCGAGCCAGCAAAACATATTTCAGAGCTCTTTGGGATTAGTGGGCAGTTGGAGCTGTATGTCCACAGGATCTCAATAGCACGGACTAATCAGGAACTTCGGATATAGAGATGTGATGGCTCTAGGGCGCCGCACGAGACGCACGAGATCCTGAAGTTTGCTGCGGAAACAACATTATTTCCGTGCCGTCTCCCACACCACTTAGAAGGGGTTTCAACGGCTCGTGCAACTATGGGCCTGAGTTTTATCTACTTAGCGTTCTAGTTCTATAATATAAGAGGTTGGGAAGAGAAAGAAGTAGGAGTTGAAACGGCCGGGTACTTGTTAACAAGGCTACTCTTAATGTAGCTAGCACTTTTCACCTTCTAACTCCAAACTCCACGAAGCGATCTACACCAAGCTCGTTATGTATCAACTTAATAAATGTCGCTAGGTCGCATTTTTGCATCTAGAAAATCATCGACCTCAGCAATTCCGTACCGACAGCACTAGGAACCTCGGCCGTCGTATCCGGGCAGACCTAGTTCACCGGTGAAAAGTTGACCTTGGTGCTAGTTTAGACAAGCTTCAGGAACAACGGCACGCTCCCGTACTTACCATTCCGTCACAGCCGTCGCAGTGAATATCGCAGCTCTTACGAAAGTGCAATGTCGCTCGGCTCGCGATGTTTTGTTTCGAAACATGATTCCAAATGTCGCCAACACTGGTCAGCATGCTCACGTTTCTATAGCACACATAATCAAGGCCTGTGGCCGAGCTTACATCCATGAGATCTTCCTCAGCTCGTCTCCACAAACCTGCCTTCTGCCACGCATGGTTTCTCTGCCCCAGCCATCCCATTTGTTAAGCTTTGGCGTCCGCGGAACCTAACACGCGCTATGGGCCCGCTTGGCGTTTGTGGCGTGCGTCTGTCACCAAGAAGCGTGTCCAGATCCTTGATGACGGTGGCATTTTTTCTAATCTTATCCTCTTGTGGCCAGCTGAGGTTGGTAAGGCTGCGGGATCTAACGCGAATTGTACTCAGCTCACCACATCCGCCCGATGAGTACCACCATGACGGGCAAGAGGGCTCAGCCACGGGTACGAGCTTATATCTGGTGTTTCCTCGCCTGGATCTCGAGATGCCGCGCTGTTTCCTTTGAATAAGCTCTGTCCCCGTCCCATTCCAGCGTCCAAAGTTGAATCGTATGTTCAAGATGGGTATAACACAGTATTTTCACCGCGCGACTCACGCGTCGCATACTACGACCACTACAACAGGTTCGCATGGATTCTGGCCACTCTTTGCTTCGAACGCTGTTCTTTCCGCGCTTTCGATCACAAATCTCGCTCTTATCAGCTCCATGGTCGCCTGGTTGCTCGAACAGAAACACAACGTGCACAGCTTCCAGATAGACTGGCCCGCCAATACTGCCCAGCTGAACGTCTTGCCTAAGAATTTATGGGTCGACCAAGGACACGAGTCCAATGGAGTAGCGGGCTATGGATTCTTCCTAGGAATATTTGGGATGATCACAGCTTGGAGGCTGAGGAGAGCTGGACGGGTATGTGACCTGCGCCCAACTTTTGATGCACTGAATATTGATACATTGCAATAGCCGTTGAAGAGCCTTACAGCGCTCGCGGTGCTCCAATTCCTCGCCATCCTATTCACGCTCTCCGCCTTCATTTTCGTCTTCGTCGTCACCTACCAAACGACGGGCCAACACATTCGCGAGCCCGTTGCATCCAACAACGTCGGTATTGACTATCCTGAATTCAAGTGGACGCCGGAAACTTGGATGAAAGCTGTTCTCGATCTCCCCCTCGCCGACCAGGGCAAGCGCGATCAGATCGATTCTAGGGTCACGAATATGGTAGCTTGGCGGTGGATGTTACTTCCGCTCTTTATCGTGGACTGCGTTGCATTCGGTGTAACAGTATTGGCTTGGCTGGGGCAACGCAGGGGTACGACAATTCGCTCGAATTCTGCCAACTCTATTGAGAAAAAGCAGGCGCTTACCCAAGCGTAGGGCCCGGCACCGTTGATAGACGGATTGAGGAAGAGCAGAAGGTCGGTCTGATGCCGTTCAATAACCGGTTCTTGACTCGACGAGGGACATCCTTGAGGGATGATACGACTGATCAGGAATCTTACGCTGATTCTCATCGGTAATTCTCAAAGGCACATGGTGTCTATAGCCACGGCAGGAATCTAATGAACTTATGAATGCACATGGATATACCCATTCGTTTAGTGTAATGTCTACATAGCGGCATCGAGCACTCTCGCTCATCGAGGAAAAGACCACACAGTCATGGAATGAAACTACTATCGCTAAATATTCTTCAACGCGACTAGCCGCATCGTGCATGTGAAGCCTGGATGCGCATGACGCTTGCTCGAGAACCATCTCAAACAGGCCTATGAACAGTCTGCATGTCACGCGTGCACTCACATGTGGAAAGCGCATGGGACCAAACCCTCTGCAGCTTCCGTTGCCTACCCCACAAACCAAATCAGTTTCTGCATTCAGTGTCTTCTTCCTTTCTCACGATCGCGAAGTGAACTGCTTCGAATCCTCCAAATCAAAATCGTTGGGGGGGATAAGCACCAGGTAAGCTTGCACGTTGAGCTGCCCTTGCATCCCACCACGAAGCTTAGCGAGGCTGCGAACCTCGGCGCCTATCAACGGAAGCAAAAAAGTAACCCCACCGATTTGCAGCTTCAACCTCTACCAACAACGTCAGACCCAGAGCTCCCAGACAGCTCAATTTCCCCATCAATCTTGAACGACCCGTCTCCAGCTTGTTCCGCTTCATTGAATGCCGTCCGCAACCTAACACGAACACCACTGCGCGCCTCACCAAACCTCACCTGTGCAGCGCTCCCGCGAGCGCAACTCTACACCACAACCTCACCATGCACTGGTTCCTCTACCTCCTCGCCACGCCTCCAGCGCTCATCATGTTCCTACGACTTATCTCCTTCGTCCTCCCCGCGCGACCAGCACAACTGGCATCTTTCTACGCCTTCTCGATAACCGGCTTCTCGCTGCTGATAGTATGTGCTTTCTACGGCATGGTCGCGAGTATAGCGTTGAGACTGGTTGGATATGGTGGACTGAGTCAGTGGACGGTTGCAAGGGCTTTCAAGTGGACCATGTGGTTGGCTACTGGGGTGACCTTTAGGGTCAGTGGGAGTATGAAGGCTACCAATGCTGGAAATGGAGAGGATGCGCTCAAGGAGAGACCAGCTGTGTTTGTCGGGAACCATCAGACGTGAGTGTACCACTGTAACAGACGCGTTTGCTAGGGGCCATGAGGGCCGTTTGACTCGGGCAGCTCTCTAAGCATCAAGCGGAGCTCAGACAAGACGGCTGAAGAGCAGCTAATGCTGTATCGGATGAGCCATGGAGCAGAGCTAACATGCCATGCAGAGAACTCGACGTCCTCATGCTGGGCTGCATGTTCCCCAGATACTGCTCAGTCACCGCGAAAAGCTCGCTGAAATGGGCACCCTTCTTGGGCTGGTTCAGTACGTCTCACCTAATATCTGTTACTCCTCATCCCCCTCTGCGCTATCCCAGCCGAGTCTGACGCAATTGCGTAGTGGCCCTCTCAAAGACTGTCTTCATAGACCGCGCAAACCGAACCACGGCTCGCGCCGCATTCGATACCGCAGCCTCCACCATGAACACTACCCGCCAATCCGTGTTCATCTTCCCCGAAGGCACTCGTTCCTACGCCTCCACCCCTACCCTGTTACCCTTCAAGAAAGGCGCCTTCCATCTCGCTGTACAAGCCCAAGTACCCATTGTACCGATTGTGAGTGCCAATTATAGCCATGTGCTCGATGTCAAGGGAAAACGGTTTAGGCCGGGCGTCATCGAAGTGACGGCTTTGCCTCCCATTCGCACGACGGGATTGAAGACAGAGGATGTTGATGCGCTAGTGCAGAGAACGAGGGATGCTATGATGGAGGAGCTTATCAGGTTGTCGCACGTTTCTGGCCAAGGAAACGGCGAGCCTCTTCCACGGACATCAGGGGTTGACGGTGAGCGACGGGAGCTGAGAAAGCGAGCCTAGAAGATTTGATTGATCTTACGCGTAAAGAGATGAACAAGACCAAGGAGCATTGGAGAACACGAGTTTGAAGCGATGTGGCGCATACGGCGTTGGCGCCATGGAATTCTGACGCATTTTGATATCCTGCCATGGTTGGTGCGGGCATCTGTCCGTGTGGCATTCGCGTAGCATGTATATAGGCATGATTCATAGCACGAGGACTTACATAGTGCAGCCAATATGGAGTAGCAAGGAGGATCTACAGTACAAACGCTTCAGCATCATGCCCGGCTCTTACATAAACGAACGACTTTGCCTGGAACTCGGCAAACCTTCCTCCTATGTCGGCTACCCCGGACCGCTATGCACCGAGCTAAGTACCCCACGATACCCCTCATCCCCATTGAGGCATCCCGGACCTGCCCAGCTACACGCGACTGTTTCTCGAGTCAAGGTGACGATGTAGTATAAATTTGCAGGGCGCCTGGAGGGCGTTTTCAATAATATATAAGGCCAACTTTCTTCAAGATCGACTGACCACTTCCGTGTGTTGGTAACATTTAGAGAACTAAAAGTCAGGAGAAAAGCGACCATGGCAGCACGGCAACCAGGTCTTACAGACCAAAGTACAACCTCACAGCCTTACTCTGTGAAAGGAAAAAGTGCTATTGTGACGGGTGCTGGATCGGGTATGCTTCATCCATTCCGCAGCGTTTTCCCATCTCAACTTCCCTGCTCCATATTCAAATCCACATACTGACAAACCACCCAGGCATAAACTTCTCCTTCGCAGCCCTCCTCCTCTCCAAAGGCTGCAACGTCCTAATCGCAGACCTTTCCCTTCGCCCAGAAGCCCAAACTCTCGTAGACACCTACAGCAAGAAGGACTCCTCAAAACCCCGCGCCATCTTCCTCAAAACAGACGTAACAAACTGGCCGCAACTAACCCACATGTTCACCGTCGCCATCCAAGAATTCACCTGCGTAGACATCGTCTGCCCAGGCGCAGGAATCTACGACCCGCACTGGAGCAACTTCTGGCACCCGCCCGGCGTGCCCGGCGGCAAAAGCAAAGACGACCCCAACGGCGGGCGCTACGCAACTCTCGACATCAACATCACGCACCCGATCCGCACGACGCAACTCGCTCTCAGCCATTTCCTCAACCCACCGCCAGACTCCAACGCCCAAAAAGTTAGCCCCCAGAACCCAAAGAGAGTGATTATAATCAGCAGTATCGCGGGCCAAAACGCTAATCTTAATACGCCTATGTATGTGGCTGCTAAGCATGCTATGAATGGGTTTATACGTAGTCTGGGTAAGTTGGAGGAGAATATAGGGGTCAGGGTGAATGGCGTGGCGCCGGGCGTGATCAGGACGCCGTTGTGGACGGAGCATCCTGAGAAGATGACGTTTCTTGATGAGGGGAGGGATGAGTGGGCTACGCCTGAGGAGGTGGCTGAGGCTATGCTTAGGTGTCTTGAAGAGCAGGAGTTGGGTGGGGGTGTGATTTTGGAGGTGGGCAAGGGGCAGACGAGGAGGGTTGAGGCGCTGGTACGTTATTATTTCCTTCCTTTATTTTCTCACTCCTTTAGACTTAGGTCCTTGTGCGATGGAGGGGAGTAGGTTGCCAAGGTTGCAAAGAGACTATATGCTAATTTTGTCATTGCAGAATGATCCTGGGCCGAGTGGGGCGGGGCATACAGTTAGCAATTTGCAGGGTCAGTATAATGAGGTGTACGAATGGCTTGGTCAGGATGGATGGGGCGTTGGGGATACGAAACAGTAAGAGGAACCGTACCGATCGTAATTCGAAGACCTTGTAGTGAATATTGTATTTGAGCTCTCGTTGCGAGTGGTATTTTACGACGTCGTGTTACGTCCCCGCCGAAGTGCTACCTGCCCTTCAGCAGCTTGTAATCCTTGACTCGTCGTGTAACCCAAAAATCGCATCATATACTCGCTGTCCTGCTCCGGCGCAAACAGTCGCGAAGTCAGTCGACCCCATTCATCCCTATCGACAATAACATGCTGCGGTGCCGGGATCAGACAGTGCGAAATGCCCCCATATCCTCCCAGCGCTTCCTGGTACGCGCCGGTATGAAAGAGCGCGATGTATTGATTTTCCGTCTCCTGGTCGAATATAGGCAGGTAGAGATTCTTTGAATGGGCCTCGCCTGTGTAGAAATCCCTTGAGTCGCATGTCAAACCCCCAAGGAGCACCTTCTGATACGGTTTATCCCAGTTATTGAGCGGCAGAGTGATAAACCTCTGCTTTATGCCCCACGTATCAGGAATGTGCGTAATGAAAGACCCGTCAATCATGTACCACATCTCCCGCTCGTTCTGCAACTTCTTCTCGATGATCTTGTAGATTGTTGCGCCGCTCTGGCCCACTGTGTAAGACCCGAACTCGGTGAAGAGATGGGGAACAGGGACACTATTTCTACGACATATTTTCTGGATGATGTTGATAATCTGTTCAATGATACCGTCGTAATTGTATGAGTCGTCCAGATAGTGTTTGATTGGCAGGCCTCCGCCAATGTCCATGCTGTCCAGGTCAGGACAGATCTTGCGGAGTTCGCAGTACTTGTGTATAAACAAACTTAACTCGCTCCAGTAGTATGCTGTATCTCTGATGCCAGTATTTACGAAGAAATGCAGCATTTTGAGTTTGAATTTGGGGCTGCAACAGATCTTGCTGTGGTATAGGTCGTTGGCGTCGCTGTACCGGATGCCCAGCCGGGAAGTAGTGAAGGGCAGATTTGGTGCCTCATCCGTTGCTATGCGAATCCCTATGTTTACTGTTTCTACATCGATGTGCTCGTAGGCATCGATTTCGCTCAGGCTGTCAAGGATGGGTATGGCGTTGAATCCCTCGCTAATAAGTTCGGAAATACCTTGCGTGTAGGAAGGCCGTTTGCAGCCATTGCAGATGATATATGTGCTTTTATTAATCTTGCCTGAGCGGTACAGCATCTGAACAATGGCAATATCAAACGTAGACGACGTTTCCAGGTGCACATTATCATTCCTTAACACTTCGTCGAGCACGAAGCGGAAGTGAGACGATTTCGTACAATAGCAGTACGTGTAGTAGCCCTGGTAGTTGTAACTCTCCATGGCGTTCCTGAACATCGATGTGGCATGTTGAATGTGTTCGGAGATCTTTGGCAGGTACGTGATCTTCAATGGAGTGCCATATTGCTTGACAAGGTCCATGAGCGGTACACCGTTGGATACAAGTTCATCACTCTCCACGCGGAATTCATCAGTAGGAAAGTCGAACACATGGTCCATCAGATCGTTGTGCGTCCCCCCTCTATCGAATGGCGCGTACAAAGGGCCGATCATCCTGCAATAAAGTCGCTGACGCTACAATTGAAGTGAGCCAAAAAGGATTGGATTATTCAAGCGGTTGAAGAGATGCACGTTCATGCGAGAATGGATGAGGATTGATAGATGAAAAGCACAGAAAGACTGAAAAAGGCGTCGACGCCTCTGATGGCGAGGAGAAGCCATTGGGTGCACAAGTGAGTCCACGTACAACGTGATCGAGATATCGTGGTCAGGAGAAACCCCATCCTTCTGTTTTCGATGGATTTCAGCTTGTGCCTGCTCAAAAGAGGATGTTCTTTCTCATGACGAGGCCATCTTTGGTAACAAAAGGCGCTGTGGCTGAATGAGAGCTCGACACGCATGAGCTCTCATAGAGCTTTCGCATGGCGTGTTGCCCTTCGTGGAGCTGAATCGGGCAGGACCTGACGCTCAGTGCGTACGTTACAGCAGAGCGGGGAGGGTTGAGTTGGCAATTCGATTCTAAGGGACTAGGAGCTCTCGAAGGGTCGATGAAATACAGCCACGCATTGAGTTCACTTGTTGGATAGACCTACACAACTTAACGTGTCATGAATATTTGGATCGCATTGACATTGAGAGGGCCCTCTGAAGCAGGGAATGATGAGAGATGAAGGGCGGGCGAGCTGCTATGGCCTCAAACTGACGGTTGCATCGTGTAGGTCGGCAGGCGTTCTGGTACCACGTGCTGGCTCTTTGCTCTTCTCGTCGCACAATCGAGATGGCGCAACCGACGATGATGGCGAGCTCGCGTCGTGGCGGGATTATTTTCCGAGCATGCCATTGTGAAGCTATCGTCAAACCTCAAAAGCCGCAGAGACCGGCTATTGAGGTGCTTGGCACGGGCGACTGTCGCCCGAAGCCTCAAAAAATTTCTCACGATGTTTGAGCCGGTGGAAGGAACAAAGCCACCATGGAAGAGGAAAGAGGCACGCGAGAGGCTGCAGATGGTACACGTCCGGCTTATTCGCCGCGATTTGTTCAGCATTGCATCACCGGCGATTACTCAGGAAGACGACCAGTACGGGTGGTGCAACGAGCGGCTGTGAGAGGCCCGGCGGCCGTGGAACCGGACAAGACTGGCGACAGTCCCAACGGGTCAGGGTCTGCCCAGCTGCTTATGGCAACAGGCAGGGCTGCTGATTGATGCGATTCTTTACAGCGGGCCTATCAGTAAAGCTGCTTTCCCGGCTGCAGCCACGGGTTGCCACTTGTGACGCTGCAGGCCTTTTTCCATGGAGGGGCGTGGAGGGGCGCTATGATAGAAAGCTGCTCCACCGCGCAAACGCTCCCAACAAACAACATCAACCTTTTCCACTCTCAGACTACTCGTAGTATCGTCCTCTCTTTGACAATCACCTAAGCTACACACACATCCGTCATCATGCCCAGCTCCCTCGAACAATTGAAGGCCACTGGCACCGTGAGTACCCCGCCATTGCTATATATCGCGCCGGAGCACTCGGAGATGCCACCGCAGTGCCCTGCATCAACACACATCGTGGAAGAGAGCTAACAACAGCTGCTGTAGACTGTCGTCTGCGATTCTGGCGACTTCGCCACCATCGACAAGTACAAGCCCCAGGATGCCACCACCAACCCCTCCCTGATCCTCGCCGCGTCCAAGAAGCCCGAGTACCAGAAGCTGATCGACGCCGCCGTCGAGTATGGCAAGAAGCACGGCAGCAATGTTGACGAGCAAGTCGACGCTACATTGGACAACCTCCTGGTGCAATTCGGCAAGGAGATTCTGCAAATCATCCCCGGCAAGGTCTCAACAGAGGTTGATGCGCGCTTTTCCTTCGACACCAAGGCCTCAGTAGAGAAGGCCCTGCACATCATTGAGGTATGTTGAGCACTCATAATCTGTAGACGCTTCCACACTGACACGACGCAGCTGTACAAGGAGGTCGGCATCTCCAAGGACCGCATCCTCATCAAGATCGCATCAACATGGGAAGGCATCAAGGCCGCCGAGATCCTCCAGTCAAAGCACGGAATCAACACCAACTTGACTCTCATGTTCTCTCTCGTCCAGGCCATCGCCGCTGCCGAGGCTGGCGCTTTCCTCATCTCTCCCTTCGTCGGCCGTATCCTTGACTGGTACAAGGCCTCGACCAAGAAGGAGTATACCAAGGAGGAGGACCCCGGTGTCAAGAGCGTCCAGTCTATCTTCAACTACTACAAGAAGTTTGGCTACAAGACCATCGTCATGGGTGCTTCTTTCCGAAGCGTCGGTGAGGTCACTGAGCTCGCTGGCTGCGACTACTTGACCATTGCTGTAAGTTCATTCTGCGCATTACTACGACTATTAGCTCATTAGCATTGTTTAGCCCAACCTACTCGAGCAGCTCTACAACTCGACCGACGACGTGCCCAAGAAGCTCGATGCTTCTGGCGCCAACTCGCTCAACATCGAGAAGAAGAGCTACATCAACGACGAGGCCGAGTTCCGCTTCTTCTTCAACGAGGACCAGATGGCCGTCGAGAAGCTCCGCGAGGGTATCTCGAAATTCGCTGCTGATGCCGTCACGCTCAAGGACATTCTGCGCAAGAAGATTGAGGCATAAATTGATAGCTCCGATATCGCTTGTTTGATGAGTATATGAATGCATAGGTGCTTCTTCTGTCCTCTTACAGACTGAAATTGCGGCACTGTAGGTAGCAAAATCGAAACATCAAAATGACAAAATTGTGAACACATGTACACTTGCCTCTTGAACGTCATTCGGCTCTGCCATGCCATGATATGATAGGACAGCAAGCCGTGAGCGAGGGGTTGTTGGATTTATCATTCGTCGGCTCTAGCCCCGCTCTAACACCGAGCAGTTGCGGGTCTCGCGAGTTGCGTCACTCCGAGGGCCCCGCTTCGACCCTGAAGAAAGCTGACTTCTCCACGTCGCAACTGCTGTCATCTTACTTTCACCCATCTTCACCACTGCTGTTTAGCTTCAATTCAGTTCCACTCATCAAAAGACTTACATAAACCGTCACAATGGTCAAAGCCGGTACGTCTAACTCTCGTTCCTGCGCAAGCTTGCCCGTTTCCGGCAAGGTGGGGTACAGAGGGTGCGTGAGATTGAGCACATTCTGTCGACGACCAACCTTTTAAGTGTTTGGAAACGATGGAACGGGCTCGATTGGACAGCTTTAGAGCCATTTGAGGACCTTGCTGTCGTGTGGACCGTCTGGTGCTTGTCCACTGAGCTCATGGTTGCTCGCTGTGCTCCAATCAGCGCTCCTCACCCAGACACCTTGATGGCCATATTCACACCCATACACCCCGTCGTACCTCTCCAGTACCCTGGAAGCGAACGGATAGCCGGCGGGTAGGGCTGAAGCCTAGCAAACCAGTGCTAATCATAACCATTAGTCGCCGTCCTCCGTGGAGACTCCAACGTCAAGGGTACCGTCACCTTTGAGCAGCAGAGCGAGTCCAGCCCTACGCAAATCTCATGGAACATCACCGGCCACGACGCTAATGCGGAGCGTGGTATGCACGTTCACGCCTTTGGAGACAACACCAATGGCTGCACGAGTGCTGGACCCCATTGTGAGTTTTGATACCTGCCTATCCTTTACAAACCTTCCCCGCCATATCTGAGCGCTGGAAGGAGGTGTATTACTGTGGATCTTGACTAATGCATGACAGTCAATCCCTTCAACAAAACCCATGGTGCCCCCGAAGACGACGAGCGCCACGTTGGCGACTTGGGTAACTTCAAGACCGACGGCCAGGGCAACGCTCAGGGAAGCGTCACGGACAAGCTGATCAAGTTGATTGGATCTGAGAGCGTTATTGGCGTACGTCTTTCTTATTTCTCTTCAACACTAGTAAAGGAGTAAAGCTAACTGTTGAGCAGCGCACCATCGTTGTCCACGCCGGCACCGACGACCTCGGCAAGGGCGGACACGAGGAGTCCAAGAAGACTGGCAATGCTGGCGGTCGCCCGGCTTGCGGAGTCATTGGTATCTCCAACTAGAGTGACAAAATTATGAGCAAGCTTGTTGCGAAACGGGCTTGAGCTATGACATGACAATGTGCTTCGGCAGCCTGGGCACAGAATGATTGAGGAACGCCTGTCTACTTAGTAGGGTTACGCACTCGAAAATATATACGTGTACCTCAACATCACTTTACACATGCTCTAATGGTTCTGGTGATGATTCATTCTCTATACCTTTTGTCATCCGTGAGGGCTTGTGGCTCAAGCATGACAATTCACAAGCGAAACACGTGAAAGTAGCATACTGAAGTGAACAAATCTCTCTTGATTCAAGTACCCTCCAACCACATAACAAGACCTAATCACAAAAAGGCGCTCAATCCGACGCTTGAACGCCACGCAAGACAATGCTGCTAACAATCCGTCATTCCACAAGCCCGACCCAGCAACCAAAAAAGCTCCACGGAGCTCACAGAAACGCCCTAGACCGAATAATCACCCGAATAGTCCTCTTCCTCTTAACTCCACAACCAGGCTCCCCATCAGGGAGTTCCTCAGCCTCACTCCCTTCATCATCCGTGATCTCAACATCCATATGTTTAAACCCCTGTTCGCCCACACTCTCGCCATCGACCAGCGTAACCTGGTCGTCCAAATCAATGTGCACCACGTCCTCAATATGCTGTAACTCAGCAGCACGCTCCCTCAACTCCCCGCCAACAAGCGGGCTTACCGAACCCTCTTCTTCTTCTTCAATCGTCGGGTCCAGCATGACTAGTCTTTGAAACTGGGATCTCCGTCTCCCCCTCTCCTCGGAGATCCCATCACCTACAAAAAACCCTTCTGACCAGACACGCGTCTTAGACCGGATCTTAGACTCCCGTATTTACCCTTTTCGCTCGCTGCGACTTCGCCCATTTCGCCCATGAGTAGGCCAATGGAGCTTCCGCGGCGGGAGCGCACTTCTCCGCCTGCTTCACTGCCGTTTTGTCCGGGGACGCCAAGGGCGCTGCGACGTTCGACGCGGAGGGTTTTCCAGCTTTCTAGCTCGCGCTCCAGACGTAGGTTCTTCTCTTTTTCTTCGCGGAGTTCGCGCTCGGCGCGCTTAGCGGCGAGCTGGTTGGTGGAATCTGATGATTGGAGCTCGTCAATGGTGGCGAGGAGGTTGGAGATCTTGTCGCGGGACTTGTTTAGATCTTCGACGACAGAGGCATTTTGCTTATCACGGCGCTCTATTTGACCTTGGAGATCCTTGACGGTGCGGTCGACGTTGCGGACGCTGCGGGATTCAGTGAGACGGGTAGACTCGGAAGCCTCGAGGGCCTTCTCAAGCTAAATTATTTCGTTAGTGACATTGCATAAACGCGTTACTCGAAAACTGGGACATACCTCTTGGATACGACCGTGTAGAAATCGGACGTCCTTGCCTGCTGAGCCGCTGTATCCCTTCGTCTCTAGGTCCACAAGTCGTAGCTGGAGGTCTTTCAGACCCTTCTCAACTGCAGCCTTATCCTTGTGTAACTGCACATTCGCTTCCCTTTCAGCAACGATGTCCTTCTGGAGTTCCTGTGCGAGAGCTTCTGCACGGCGCATCTTGCCAACGGCAGCGGCGGTAATGTCCTCCTGCTGAGCGAGACCAGACTTCAGCTCAAGAAGGTCGCGATCATAAGCGGCAGCATTGCGCATAGCTGGTGATTCGGAACGTGATAGATCATCAAGCTTGTCTGCTGCCTCTTGAAGACGAGATTCCAGGCGCTTCTTCTCTTCGATGGCAGAGTCGCGTTCTGCAGCTAGGTCATCGACATTTGTCCGGAGATTGCGAACTTGTGATAGCAGGCTGACAATCTTTGATTGGGCCTCATTGTGCGCGTTCGCCGCTTCATCACGAGAGTTGGAGATCACTTGTAATGTCATCTCAAGTCGGCTCTTCTCCTTTGCCCAGGTTGAGGAGTTCAGGACCTCATCATCCCACTTATTCCTCAACTCCTCAATCTCTTCGCGCAGACGACCGTTCTCTTCACGCACATATATGACGTTTTCACGCTCCAAGTCAAGTTCATGTGTAAGTGTTGACAGCTCAACTTGATACTTCTTGCGTGTCTGCTCCAGGGAAGATTCAGAATCCTCGATGTCGTGCGCATGTTGGCTTCTGTAGTCCTCGAGCTCATTTTGGAGGCGTTTCTTGGCTTGCAAAGCCGTCTCCAGGTCTGCCGAGAGATCCTCGACACGTTCGTCATATCGTTGGACACTGCGCTGCAGATCTTCCACCATGCTATCCATCTCTTTCCGCTCAGCCATGATCGTCGCGCAAGTCTCTTCAGCTTCGCGAGCCTGAGTCTTTGCAAACTGCTCTGCACGGGAAGCCTTCAACACTGCAATCTCCGCCTGTTCCAGCTTGCTGAAGTACTCATCCGCTCTGTTCTTGTACAAGTTCAAGCTGGACTGAACGTCGAGAAGAGTAGATGTTTCGTTGTCGAGTCGAATTTGAAGGTCAGCAAACTCCTGTAGAAGTTGATTATGGTTGGCCTGCTCTTGTTCTCGCTCGCCGATCATGTTCTCGAACTCCGATTGAATGTCTCGAAGTTCGGTCTCTAGTACTGTCTTGACCTGCTTGATGTCGTCAAAGGCTGTCTTTGCATCCGCAAGCTCGTTGATGGCGACGTTGTGCGCCTGGACTATTGACTTGCGCGATTGCTCTTGCGAAGTCAACAGATCGAACAGCTCTTCGTGAGACTTGGTCTGAACTTCTTGGTACGACAGCTGGCCTGAGCGAAGGCTTTGCTCCAATACGGACACCTTCTTGGCAGAGTCGTCAAGCATATCATGCAAGCGGAAGTTTTCGCGTTCAAGCTTCTGGACTCGTCGAACTGATGGGCTATCATCCTGCCAGCCATTGCGGACAGGGGATCGCTCAAGTTGGCTTTGCAGATGCTTGTTTCGCATCTCCGACATCTGAAGCTGATTTTGTACCAGCTCAAGCTCTGCAGCCAGATCCATACTGTTGTTGTATGTAACGGTGTCAACGGTGCGGTCAGAGCGTGCGGAATTGTTTGTAGCGTTACTGATGTGTCGTTGATTTGTTGGGGTATTGGTGATTGAGAAGGGCCTTCGATTTTCACTGTCCTTCCGGTTATGAGTAGGAGACCGGCGAGCATTCGCCTGATTTACCTGACTGCTATTCATTTCCTCTAACAGAGCACGCTTCGAATTAGCATGACGGGTATCGAGGTCGTTGAGTTCACCCTCATGCCTCTTTCGCAACTCTTCCAGTTGGTCCTCTGCTCGCGAGTACCGTTCTGCGGCTACACGCAATGCTTGGTTAGCAGCCTCTAGGCGCTCGGCGATATTCACTGTCCTGGCGATGTCTGGTTTGGCAGCATCGTAGGTGATAGCAACATCAGCAGACTCTGGGTCAAACACCTTGCGGAGAAGGACGAGCTGCTTACGGCATTCTTCCAGCTCGCGGTTGTTGTTGTCGAGGGACGCCTGGACAGCACGTGTATTTGCCTGAGCCTGTGTGCGCAATTGTCGTTCGGTCTCAAGCTTGCGATTTACGTCTGCAAGCTGGAGATTGACGGTTGAGGAAGCCTTCTCGGCATTGCGACTAGTCTTATGCTCCCGGGTCACTTCATGGTTCAGATCTTCAAGGCTTAATGACAATTTCTCCTTCTGCTTCTCAAGAGAAGCAATGGTGAGCTGTGCATCTTCGAGTTGGCGGAAAAGACGCTTATTCTCTTCCTCTACTTTAGACTTTTCGTGTGTCAGTTGGGTGATCTTGGAGCGCTGAGTGTCACCGGCTCGAGAGTTTGAACGGGCAATGTCTAGATTCTTCTGCTGAAGCTTGTTGAGTAGAGCACGGTTGTCGTTCTCGGATGCGGTGAGTCGCCCTTTAATAGTGACGATCTCACGTTCCAAACGCTCTTTTTGTTGGTCGTTGCGCTCTTTGAAAGAGTCCGAGTCAGCAAGCATCTGAGTCAGGTTATGGACCTGCTCAGCGAGATCGTTTCGCTCTGCCTCGAGTTGGTCAAGCTGCTGGTCCTTCGCCTCGAGTTCCTGTTGCTGCATGGCCTGTCGCTCTAATGCCATCTTGGACTGCGCACGCTCTGCTGCAGCATCAGCGTCTAACTTCTCTTCTTCCAACTTCAAGTACTTCTCACGAAGGGTGCGAAGCTCGTTTTGATATTCTTTCCGCTCTTTCTCGTGGGCGGTTCGAGTCTCGATGGCGCGTCGCAGAACGTCTTGCTGGGAATACATTTCTTTCTCAATTGTGATCTTGGAGTCATTCAAAGCTTCGAAATCGCGTTTCAATGTGTCGTACTTGTGCTCACCAAGCATTTCGACATCATCGCGAGATTGTCTTTCACGACTGAGATCTTTCTGTACTTGGAAAAGTTCAGCTTTTAGGCTCTCGAACTGCTCCTCGAGCAACTTGCGACCCTCGCTAGATTGCGCATCTTCGGAGATCTTCTCTTCAAGAAGTCGTTTTGCGTCAGCAGCTTCGCGCTCCAGCTGCTGCTTCTGCGAACGGACAGCGTCCAACTCCGCCTTAGCCTCTCGGAGGCGGCTTTGAAGGTCGTCGTGTTTGGAAGCCAAGGTCCGCTTTTCTTGGTCGAAAATATGGCGATCGTTTTCGTACTTTTTGAGGTCTGTCTTCAAGATAGCCAACTCGCTCTCTTTCCGCCTAATGAGGTCTTCGTAACTAGTAGACGTCGAGGAGAGGTCGGTGATTTGTTGTCGGATTTGCCGGTTCTCATCAAGCAACTCCTTGATCTGCTTCTTTCCTGCTTGCACTTCTTTGACTGAGGCTGCTAGCTTGATATCTAGATCCTGATCTGTCTTGAGGAGTTTCGCTTCAAGGTCCTGTAGCTTTCGGTCTTTTAGACTTAGGTGGCTCTTAAGCATCTTCACCTCCTGACTCAAAGTCTCCTCTGCCTGACTGCGTTGCGACCTGAGTGCCTCAAGTTCTTTTAACTGCTGATCCAACTGGGACGCCTGTCTTTCTAGCTCTTGCGTCTCACCTTCTAGTTTACTGATAATCTGGCCAGCTTGCTCTAGCTCGTTGCGCAAGAGTGCAGCCTGATCCTCCGTTTTCTTCTTGGCTTCCATCAGCGCATCCAGTTGGTCCTCGAGCTGATCCTGATCTTCGATAGCACCAGCAAGTTTTTCAGCAAGCTCAGTTTCGCGCAACTGCAGGCGCTTGAAGATCTCTTCCTTGTCTAGCGCAAGAGCACGTTCGCTTTCGAGCGTCTTCTGAATACGTTGGATATCCATTTCAGCCCGTCTCCGTTCATCCTCGACCCGTTGCTTCTCTGCAGCCTCATGTTGCATCTTTTCCTCGAGTTGTTGGATCATCTCGTCGCGCTTTTTGACTTCAGCCGCTTGCCGTGTTGCTCCAAGCATGGGCCTCATGCGAGTAAAAAGCCTCCACCATGGATTCGACTGAAGATCAAGGTATACCTGGAAGTTTCGCTGAACAATCCTGGTTGCTTCTGCCCGGTAAAGACGTTTGTGAGCGAGGCGACGCTGAACGAAACCTCGAGCTGCAGATTGAAAGCGAACCATGATGTCCCGGATGAGTGCATCGCGTTGTTCTTCTAATTCGGCGAGTACACTAGCTCTGAAGAAAACTTTGGTGAGACCGACGCGGTAGAGTGCCTTGTCAAGGTTGAGCTTTTCTAGGATCATCTTTGCCGCCATCTGTCCTTCAAGATAGCCCTTTGGAAGGTCCTTGCATAGCACTTCGTATCGCTGCCTAAACTCGACAAAAGGCAGTCGATTGGGGAAGCCCGTACGCGCGATTCGGATACCTTCTAGCACACCATTACATCGAAGTTGGTCGAGCACGAGTGGAGCGCTAAATTGCTTGGGTCGCTTTTTGTGGTTGGGGAGAATACATCGGACAAAGTGGGGATGTGTCGAATGAAGTTGGGTCATAAGTGATGATAGCTGCTCCTTGTGGCGCTGAGCGACTGTTCGAAAGAGTCCTTTCTTGACGCGGCTACGCGACCCTCCCGCTTCGTCGTCCATATCAGCACAGTCCGCGAAGAGGTTGGCGACTTGCTTGTCTGTAGAGGCTGCTAGAAGTTGTGTGACGTTGTCATTTAAAGGATCCTTGTTCTTCTCAAGCCACCCTTCTGTAGAGTACTCCACTTCAGCAGCGTAATGAGTGAGCATGAAGCCCTGTGTCAATAACGACCGCTTGTACTTTGTGCTCTTGCGATCCCATAATGAATGTAGCTTTTCAGTGAAACTCTTATCGGTAGCCTTTGGCATCACACTGTCCTCGTCCAGGCAGGAAAAGATACCGATTGGATTAGGTAGTTCGATCAGATCGATGGTGGGTTGAAGGTCGCGGCCGAAGTCGATGAACTTCCACTCAATCTGTTCCCGTGCGTACTCTTCTTGCTCCAATACGAACATATGGTGGTTAAAAAACTGCTGCAGCTTTTCGTTGGTGTAATTGATGCAAAGCTGTTCAAAGCTGTTCTCATCAAAGATTTCGAAACCAGCAATGTCAAGAACACCAATGAAGTGAGAATCGTCGCCGCCACTACCCGTCTGGTCCAGCTGGCGGTTGATTCGATCAACAAGGTCGCCAAAGCCACGCTCGTAGATACCCTTCGCAAGCGCATCGATGGCTAGGTTGACTTGTTCAGGAGTTTGCACCTTCTCGACCCATTCTCGGCCAGCCTTGACACGCGGATGCAGGAGAGCTTTGATGAAGTCGTCAGCGGAAATGCCAAGTAATTGCGCCACTATCTGAGCTTGTTGCTCTGCTTCGAGGTTGAGTGTAGCCTGGTCTGCCCGCCGGCTTTCCTTCATGGCCCGGATGTTGCCTAGATGTAGGACCGCGGCAACCGTCCTCAAGATTGATGTTTGCTCCTTGTCCGTGAATCCCATGATGTGGAAGGCCTCGATTAGCGCGTTCCATTCGTCTCTATCCGAGATGCCAGAGATTATATCGTTGCCTTGCTTGGTGTAGTCAAAGTCTTCGGTGTCTTTGTTGGCTAAAAAGAAGTCCTGCTTCATCTTGTTGTCCGCTCCACGGAGCAACTGATAGAAAACATGGTAGTTGCGCTCATTTGAATTGAGTCTCACTACCCTCGATTTCTCTAGCAGATACCAGTCAATGTATGCGCCAGCAATCTGACCAGTCCGAGAGAATTCGATCCTAATGAACTTTCCGAATCGAGACGAATTGTTATTTCTCACAGTCTGGGCATTTCCGAAAGCTTCTAGGATAGGGTTCGCTCGTAAAATCTGTTCAGACAGATTGGATAGATGGCGCCCTCCCGATTTTGCTCGAGGGTCGTCGGAGTTTGCGACGGCAGCCAAGTACTGGATGACCTTTTTCGTATTCTCCGTCTTGCCAGCACCAGATTCTCCGCTGTAACATGTCAGTGAAATCTCAAGGTTGCCGCAATCGCTACTCACGTTACGAGAATGCTCTGATTGGTGCCTTCGTCTACCAAACGTCGGAAAGCTTGGTCTGCCATGGCGAAGATGTGTGGTTTGGTCTCCTCTCGACTCCGTCCCCGATACATGTTGATGTATTCTCTCGAATATATCGGTAATGGGCAGTAAGGATTGACTGTGACCAAAAACAATCCGGAGTATGTCTACCAAGTATCAGTTTTGGCACAGTGCTCGTTTCGCCGTCAACGTACATATATTAAATCCGCCTGGTATCGCATGTGTAGATTATGGATGACAGACGGCTCATTCAGATGGGTGAGCTCTGCCATGTCATTGGCCTTGTCGAATTTGCCCGGATTGACCTTGTCAACTGCGTGTGCATCGACCTCTTGCTGGGTGCCATTGTCGCATTGTACGAGGAGCCGCCCCGCAGGGAGGTCGTCGACTACCCAGCCTCGGACGAAAGCCGTGACCGGATCCCTAAGCCAGACGTATCGCTTGCCCGAGAAGTCATTTTCTCCCTCTACAATGGCTTCACGTTTTGGTGTCTCGTTGCCAACCTCGGATATGAACTGCGGTGCGAATGTGCCCACTGGAGTACTGTTTCGATGCGAGTTGGAGCGTAATCGTGTAGAGTCGCTGCGCCCTAGTAGAGGGCTGTTTAGGTTGGTGAGCGACTGGTTCCGCGCGTGGCCCATGTTTGGTTCACCTTCTGTGAGCGGCGACGAAACGAGTCCAGATTTTGGGCGAAGAGAACTTGGGGTTAGGCCTGGTGATGGCGACGGTGTGTTCCTCGCGAAAGGGCTGTTGCGCGAGTTGCGTGCGAAAGGGCGGCCATTCTGAGCAGGCGCGCTCATGGTGGTGTTTTGGATAGTGATACTGGCGGCAGGTGCGACGGGGCTACCTTCCCATCATGCGGGGAATGCACAAATGGAAAAGGGAGAATCGTGCAGAAACAAAAATGCAGAATGTCGACTATGTACAAGGATGCACCACCTTACTCCGGCGTGAAGTAAAGTTGGTGGTAACAGTGGTTCTGCGGAGGGACGGCTGCATGCGCTACGTACTGGTGGTAAACAAACCCTAAGCCCGCGCTCGAACCCAGGCAACCGACGCGCCGCGGCGAGCGAGCCCGCGTGATGACTAAGTAAGTCCAGTCCGCGGCTGATCGCCGCCTCATGAAATTGAAGATCGTCAACCGCTCCTTCTTCGACTCGACTACTGCATTAGCCACCACGACGCGATCCATCAACGCGATCACCTCTTGATATCTTGTCGCCGCTGCCTCTTGCCCCTCTTGACACCTGTTCTTGCTGCCTGATGTATTGACGGCAAGTGCGACCGTGGTAAGAGACGCGTAGAGCTCCAGCACTGAGTTGCTTCAGTATGGCAGACCAGTATTCGCAGCCGTTCTACGGTCTTCCCTTTGCATACCCCCCTCAGCACATGCAGCCGTCCGCGCAGTCGGAACAGCAAGGTGGCTCGTCGCAAGCACGACAGGCGCCAGCCCCCGATGCCTTTCGAAGCATCCCGGGCTTGCAACAATCTGCATTGCCTGGTATTAACCTCACCTCATACGGTCAGAACAGCCAACAGCCCCCCTTTCCACCTTGTAAGTCGAATTTGAGACAACCCCTACATGTTGTAAGAGTACTGACAATTGTGTAGCTGCTTGGCCACCTCAGCTACCTCCCGATCCAAGCGCATGGCTACCATTTTTCCAGCAAAATGGCATGGTTCCCCCGCCGCCCCTTCCTGGTCTCGGTGTCCCTCCTCCGCCGTTTCCTCCCCAGGCACCCCACAACCATGCGCCACCGATGCCTTTCCCTCCGCACATCCCCTCGCAAATCCATTCGCAGCCCCCAGTATCTGCTAGTGAACGAGTCCAAGAGGTCATGGAGAGCGACAGAGAAGATGGCGAGCTTAGCGATGGAGAAGGTGCTTCGCAGCGTGTAGCTGGCAACGCTAGTGGCAACGCTCGTCCCGAGCCTCCTCGCTCTGTTCCACACGCTTCACGTATCTCTCCACGTGTGGAGGAGGGATACAATCCCGATCGCCCCGCAGATGGCCAAGTCAGATATCAAGAGCCTGTTCGAAAGGCTTCGCAGCAGGCGCACACGCAGAACCCAATGGACAAGATACAGGATGCCCGTGACCAAGCCAAACAGTTCATCAGAGTTCTAAACAGTCACAATATCACCTATCGTACCTTGGCGAACGAGGACCTTGATCTCGAGCTCCTTCGGGGCCTTTACCAGAGTCTGAATCTGCCTTCAGAGCCTGCGCCTATCCTGGCACCCAAAACCAATGGTGCTCCTTCCACAATGCACACCCAAGCATCCGCAACCAGTTTGTTCGTTCCGCCATCGTCCAGCACGAAGTCTCAGCCGCAAGACGCTGTTCCTATGGTCAACACCGATGTCACACCTGCGCCGATGGCCAAATCAATTGCATCTCCAACCGGCCCAGTGGACAGAAAGGATTACATTGCACGATTGCAGGCCGCGAAGATGGCGAAGCAGGGAGGTGCGGCCAAAGCTAGCCCTCCGCAGAATACACCTCCGGTGAAGGGAGCTACTCCGGCACCAGCTGTCAAAACACCACAGGCAGCCACCACACCAAATGCTAAGCAGCCTGTCACGGACGAACAGAGAGCACGCAATACTGAGTTGATCAGGCAACGCTTAGAAGCAATCAAAGCGAAGCAGAAGCCAGCGGCAACTGTTACTAATGGCACAACAGCGTCCGGGTCCGGGGGACAGCAACCTGATCAGGGTCGAGCAACCGCAGTACAGGCTACGCAACAGGCCCCGTCTGGTCATAGCATTTCAAACACTCCATCATACCAGTCTTCTTTCCCTGGCATACCTGGATTGTTCATGACTGTTCCACCCGCCTTCAATAATAGTGCACCAGCTGCACCGAAGTCATTACCCTCAGTCCCGCAGAAGCGGTCTGCTCCTTCAGACTCGGAGATATCTACACCACGCGGCTCTGTGACTCCCTACACTCGACCTATGGGCCAATCTCCCCATTCATACCACGAAGAGTCTATGATCATCGAAGTCAGCGATGACGAGTCTAACGGCAGCGATATGGACATCGACGATGATCAGGCCATCAGGCCATCTGCTGCATCGCCGATTTCGACAGTGAACCAGCGCCAGATTTCCGGGAATCTTCCCAGTTTCCCTTCTCGCTCGGAGTCTGCTATACCCGTTTCTTCTACTGTTAGCACACCTGGCCCGCAAACCCCCTCTACTCTTGCTCGTGAAAAAGAATTGGAGGATAAAGAGAAACAACTTGCGGCCATGCGGCTGACTCTAAAGAAGAAGCTTGCCGAGAAGCGAGAGAAGGACAAAGCAGCGGCAGCAGCCGCTATGGCAACATCCCCATCCGGGACCCAGGATCTCTCAAGACCAGGGCTGCTTCAGAGAGCCTCTGACTCAAACCTGGTGGCCTCGACTGTCGAGGCGGTGCAATCAGGTCCTACACGGCCTGTTGATGCTTCTAGCACCGCACTAGGTGCTAGCGTCGACCCTGTCAGGGACATTAAGCGACTTCGACGCGCGGAGATCCAATCGAGGCTTCCTTCATTAGATGCTGAGATAGCAAATAATGCGAGTAGGATGGCCCAGTTGACTAAGGAGATGGAGCAACTGATGGCACTTAACGAGCAGATCGCCAAGGACAAGGAGCAACTGACGCAGGAGCTTGAGAGCCTCGGTATTGACACCGAAGGCATGTCGCATGCAGAACTTCGTGCCAAAAAGGATGAGATCGAGCAAGAAACGTCCCCGGCACCTGAGCAAACAACTCAGGGTGCTCTCCTAGCCTCAGAGCCCTCCGTAAACGAGGTTCCTGAGGCTCCTATCGCATCGCAGCACATCGAAGCTCCAAACGCCGCAGGAAGTGAGAGGCGCACAGAATGCGCTCCATCGCAAGCTCAGACTCAAGCTTTTGGAGGATTTACCATTCTTCCTGGACTGGGACAGGCAGCACCTCAGCTATCTGAATCAGGATCAGCCCTTGTTCAGACCTCAGTCGGGGAAAAGGAGGTCACTGTGTTGGATGACCAGACCTCTGCGCCACATGAACCGCAAGTACCGATTTCACAGGATAGTCTTCACAACGAGTTGCATGTTCGTACTGGTAACGAGGAATCTCTCATAGAGGCGACCAATGCACTTGGCACACGTGGCTCTGGCACACCACTTGATGACGATGAGGATTTTTACAGCCCTGCGCCACCAACCCAAATGCACCTCGTTAGTGGAGGGGTCATAGGCGAACCTGCTCAGGCTCAACGGACTTCATTAGAAGCGCTACCGGCCACTGCAAGATCTCCGTCTGAGGAAGGGGAAGTGGAGATGTCTGAATCTGAAGGGGAGGAAGAGTATGAGCCGGAAGAACCTGCGACTATAACAGACACGCCCACACAAGAAGCTCAAACCTCTAAACCGGAGACTGCACCTTTTATTGCTCCGTCGCAACTTTCTATAGAGGATGAGGAAGAGGAAGACTACGAGCCACCTGATGTTGATCAAGAGATGTCCGATATACAAAGCGAGGCTGCGATTGCAGAGACTATGTCGGGCGCGCCTCAGGTTGAAGCAGAAGATGGTGCCATGGACATTGCTACTTCGTCCGATGAGAGCTCGGATGATTCCGACTCAGACGAAGACCTGACTTCCGAGCCTGAAGCCGACAACTCAATTTCAGCAAACAATGTGCCGCAACGTGACACTAACATTGCTGACGATCTAGCACCCGAATTGCAGCCAGTAACTGCATCTGCGGGATCCACTTCAGAAGCTGTATGTCCACCTCCCACTGGGAAGCCTAGCTGACAACGAAAAGATAATTGCAGTTGAAGATGAAGATGAGCCCGCTAGGTTTACTCCATATGAAAGTCCGCTTCGAATATTCAAGTCTTACCGCTACCATCCCAGCTATGCGCAGGATGTTGCAGGTGGCTTCTTGTCCTTGACTTTTAGCCATCAGATTGACCCAGCAAAGCCTCTTTGTCAGTACGAATCTGCAGGTGGGTCGTGCAATGACCCCGATTGTTCTGACCAGCATTTTCGGGACCTTGGGATTACCGGTATGTGACAGGAGGTTCTGGACTTGCGTTCCTTTCGCCCCGCCATTGTACGCAGACTGACTTAGACACTATGTAGGTGAGAAGCTCCTGGTTCAGCTAGGAACAGCGAATCCCGGCAAGACTCCCGAAGAGAAGCAGAAGTGGAACGATGGTCTGCGTGGTGTTTTGAAAGAACTTCGCCAGAAGAACATCAAAGACCCCAATGGCATTGCCATGGAGATTGCCAAATACCGTCGTCAATTCCTAAATGACGACACCCGAGTGGTCAACTTGTGACTCTGACAGTCATTGGGAGTTCACTTTGGTTTCTACCATATGGTAGTCCTTGTTCCCTTTAGTTTCTGACCCTGATCTTGCAGTAAAGTGCTTCTTGTCCTTTCTTTCCCAGTCGGTCGACCGTATATATCGACAGCGTTTACATTCGATCTCCACTTGTCAGAGACGTTCGACCGTAATTTTTCGAAACGGCGCAAGGCGCAATGTCTTGGACTGTAAGCATCGATACCCCTGCATTGGCATGGAGTTTGGTTTGCCACTTGGCCATAATTGGAGCTTGAGGAGGAGCAAATGGCATTGGAAATATGTCAGATATACATGACATTTGGTAAGGGTAACTGCCGGCTACTACTAGCACCTCGGCATCTACTACGAATCAAGTCACTCCTACCAGGCTACTCGTCTAGCTCAGAGATTTGGTTATCTCAACGACAGTTCATGGAAGCTGAGGTAGTTAGTTTGGCTTTGGTCATCCTAGTTAGGTAGATAATTTAAGAGTATGTGGTATTACGATACGGCTTCCGAGTTGGTGTGCTGTCCAATATGTGATGTTGTACGTACTAAGAATCATTTCCCTGCTCGTAAAGTCATGGGACGAAAGGCGTATCCTCTCATAGCGTGATAGGAACAGACAGTGAAGACTGTAGCCCTAGAGATATGATTGCATATACTTATAGGAAAATAGTAGTTTTGACTAGATTTTGCATTCGCTGGTAAAGTAATCTACGGACATGATTGCTTCCAATGAACTCATGAGAGCATTAACCCTCTAATTTCCTTCACGAATGCGACGCTCTCATTGCACTCTCACCTTCATGTTCCTCTTCGGCCCGCTCCCAATCAGACTCCACATCATATTCATCCGTCGACGTCGCCCTCCACTTCAAGAACAACAATAGCGGCAAGCCCACGATCTGCAAATCCAGTGGAACCAACGGCTTGAATCCCAACTCGCGATCCTCGGCATCCCATTCATCCACGCCTCCACGCCTTCTCTACTACGATACTTATACACGTGAGCCAACAACGGACCTCGCAGACGATTCGCAACCTCTGTACCAAGCAAAGCCTGAACAGAGTGGTTTGGCAAAGGTAACGCGAGACCTATATGTACGGTTTATTTCGCCGAAGGATTGGAACACCATGTCGCCGTCTGAAGGGGAGTCCGAGATATAGCGCTAGATACCTTCGCGGTCGATGTTCATGTGTTTGAAGTGGTAGTAGAATTTCAGCCAGACGAAGCGCGGTTGGGTCTCGTCGACGGGGAAGTAGATGCAGCGGTAGTGAGATGTGCTGGGTCTGGTTTGGTCAGTAAAGTTGGTAAGCTTGGTTCAAAGTGTTGCTTGGGTGTTTGCGTCGCTGTTTTGGCATTTGTAGTGCAGGATGGCATGTTCTTGTAGGTGTGGCAAAGGAAGCTCGCGGGTTGGTTGCATATGCCACATAGGCTGCCTGGAGGGATTGCCGTTGCTGTCCGCGTTATCTTCTTCAAGGTTCTGTGTCTGTATCATTTTAATCAAAGGTTCGCTCGGCTTAAACTACCGGAATGTGTATATAAGGTATGATGAAAAGTTGATTGCTACTCTGCTTGACTACACTATAGCAATCGGACAGATATGCACAACAGGATCAGCTCAACGATACTAGTTCCATTCAGGCTGCAAATATGACCTATATAAGCTTTTGGGGAAGTTGCAATGTGCTCCAGCACATGCCTAGAAACTGAGAAAGGCGAAAAATTGCTATGCAAAGCTCATGGCAGCCTCCGAGATAGGCGAAGCAGTCAATTTCCATTGGTCCTCTAAACTTTTTAATGACCATGAACTTTTTTTAGTCAATCATAATCTTCATGACATATTGCAGGACAGCAAGCTTCGGGTGCCTCAAACTCCTTACGCTTCAACGCCCCATGCTGCATCCCTCCTCTCGAATTCTGCAAGCTCAGACGCCCAGTCCGCCGCCTTCTTACCAGCTACTTGCTCCACAATCCACAGAGACGTATCAATGCCCGAACTCACACCTCCTGCACTCACAATCCGAACTCCAGCATCCGTTGTGCCCGCGTCAACCCATCTCTTGCGCACAACATTGATATTCGATTCGCCGCCGGCTGCTTCATCAGCGACTTTCTTCAAAATATCAAAACCAAGATGATGCGTGGTACTTGCGCGGTTGGTCAGGAGTCCAGATGCCGCAACCAGAATAGAACCCGAGCATACACTCTGCAAAATCCTCTTCCCCGTCTCCTGCCTCGGCTTACTACCTGCAAACTTCCTCAGCAACGCACTCAGCTGTTTGCCCTCTTGGCTTTTGATCACGTCCGTGATGGTATTGAATGCTGCTCCCGGAATCACGAGGATATCAAATTCCTCGATCTTGGATTCGATTTCTGCAAATGTGGCGTTTGGAGTGTACACAAGGGCGCCAGCATCAGTGTTGATCGGACTGTGATGCGCGAAAGTTGTAATGGTGAATTGGCCGGGTCCGTCGAAGGGGCGGCAAGAGTAGATCTCTACAGGTCCAGAGAAGTCTAGAATATCGGCGTCGGGGTAGAGATAGACTGCTACTTTGAAGGGGCCCGACATGTTTGCTGCTGTGGAAGATATTGTTGGTGGAGCACGATTGAGTTCAAGATGGAAATATGGAAGATGTTGGACGAATGGGTAGCGGGCTAGAAAGGTAGGTTCTTAAGAGTCGTCTTTATACACGGATGTTTGGATCGGAACGGAACGTCATGTTGATCCCGCATCCGTGAAGTTACCCGTCTTAGCTCATTGCAGAGGGGAGCAGTTTCGTGATACCATACTTGGCCTCATATCTGTCCTTGAACAGTTAGACCAAGACCACCTCGTAAGAATATGACAGGCTTCAAATTACGTGGTGTTACTAGGGTAGACATAGAGATGAAGCAAGAAAAACTAGGCCAGCTTCGGGAAGGTGCAGCCGCTTGACTAGCCACTCACAACCCGGCCCGCATCAAACCTGTCAACGTCGCGTTATCGCACTCGCACTCGTACTCGAACCGCACGCATACCCGTACTATACTTCCTAGTCCTCATTGACGAATAGCTTTCTGCAGCGGAGCTCGCGTAATTACCATGCGATGCCGCGGCTAGGCTCCAAGAAGAGTCGCAATGGTTGTGTCCAATGTAAAATGAGACGCGTCAAAGTACGTCCTCGTCCTTCTTTGCGTTTACTGGCTCACATAAGGTAGTGTGACGAGAACCGGCCATGCGGAGCGTGCATTAGATACAAAGTTGAATGCAGTCTCTTGGGCTCTCACGGGCATTCAGAATCAGAATCACCACAGACACAAACATCGTCCGGTAACCAGGAAGGGTCGGTTACCGCACCACCGCCCCCCAACAGATCATACGCATCACCTTACTCCTCTCCAGGAGACCTTATCTCTGAGAATGGCCCTTCTGCAGCACCAGATGTGATCGCAACTAGCCAATGGATGCACGATCTGGAACTGATGCACCACTTCACCGCACACGCATACTTAACCCTGCCAGGCGTTGAATACACCAGGCAGGTCTGGGGCTACTCCGTACCACAGGAAGGCTTTAAATTCCCGTTTCTTATGCATAGCATTCTCGCTTTCTCTGCAAACCACCTGGCATACATCAATCCGTCAAGAGCCACACACTTCCGACTCCTCTCATCCACCCATCAGACAGCCGCTGTCACAAGCCTAAACAAAGCTCTTACAGACATTGGTCCAGCCAACTGTCATGCTATCTTTGTCGGATCATCTCTGACCGTTATGAACGCTTTTGCCGATGCACGCAGCTACACTCTTGACGTTCTGATTGAGACGTTCCAACTAATCCGTGGAATGGACTACGTTCTCGGCAAGGCCACACCAATGATCGAGAAAGGTCCTTTCGCACCGATAATACGTCCCGCCACTGACCCGCCTAAACCATCGCCACTCCTTTCTGCCTATCTTGTAGAAGTTCAAGCGGCATGCTATACTACTACAGAGGAGCCCACACCAAGCGAGCGCGCACGTATCAAGGCGACCGAAGTACTGAGGCAGAGTTTACAGTACAGCCTTGAAACGTCTCCTAGTCCAGCAATGCGGGCAGCAATGATCTGGCCCATCAGTATCGAGACAGAGTTCATGGAAATGCTTAAAACGAGGACGGATCCGGAAGTACGAGCGCTGTTCAAGCAGTATTGCAAGCTTCTCGAATTTACAGCTACGGATTTCTGGTTCTTCAACGGGTGGAGAGGCATCTCGGCCCAATTATGACGTGAACTCGTAATGACACAAGTGCCTGCTCACTTGTCTTCGTAGCTACTCAAGTAGTGAGCGGGGTGGTACTAACTGGGACGAGGATAGTAATTCCAGAGAGCCGGGAAGATGAAGTTGGAGAAGCAATCATAAAACACGAAGAATATGAATAACGGGGTTCTGTCGAGTAGCTCGTAGTTCTCCGCTCTGAAGCTTCGGATGAGTTTTAAGCTCAGCCAGCACCCGTTTTATATGGCACGGACTCTGTTCAGGCGATGGTCATACCCCTCGACTCCCAGGAGCTGACTATAAGTATGAGGTCGTTATCGAACAGACGTATGCCTCTTATCATCTTATAGCAACTGTGCGCAACGAATTACTTCTTATTATTGCAGCAGCGGTAGCGACAGCGGCAAATGGCCAGCCCAAGATCATCATCGATAACGACTGGAATATGAATACCTAAATCACATTCCTACTTGCTATTGATGCAGGCTGGGATGTTATTGCCTTGTCGGCGATAATGCCAATTCGTGGTCGCTGCAGACCAGCTTGCACGCTTTAGCGCTTTTGAAGGCCGGCAATCTGTCGTGCATGCCCGTGCACAAGGGAGCCGATTACCCTTACTCAACATGCCAGATTTATTCCAGACTTAGGAGACTTTGCATGGACCGCTTCCTTACGTAAGTGTACTCTCTTGCGACATTGCATCTATATTGACTTACTTAGTCGGGCGTGTTTCGTGACTACAATGCGACTGCCGAAGCCAGTGGTCAAGATCCCCCCTATGGGAATGTCCGTGGAAGTGTCCTCAGATGCCGAGGCATGCGCAACGAGCCATGCGCGTACCACGCCCATGCTGTTCAACTACAGAACAGTGTAGTGGTCTGTGTCCAGGACTGAGAGTAGTACCGTCCCATGGAGGACACGATAGAAACAGGGGAGTCGTAGGTAGTGAATTGATATGATGGATGTTAGGCGTATCTGCAGAGTTAAATCAACGTTCAAATACACACTGTCTAGGCACTCAAATACGTTCTCTGTATATTGCCTCGTTGTTCAAAAACATGCAGACACACTCATTTGAAGGTGTTCACTCATCGGTCGGAGAGTTCCTCCTACTTTGCTCTCGGCCTAAAGTCCGCCATCAGTGCCGGCTTGTGCCACATGAAGTAACACTTTAGTTGGTCGGTCCATTTCTCCCATTCTTTCGCTTCCTCATATGTCTGACTTGGTCGGTGCAGATCAAAGTTCCATAGTAACTTGGCCAAGATGAGTCGCATCTCTGCCCTCGCCAGATTACTACCGATGCAATTGCGCGGACCGTATGCAAACGGCTGGAATATGCCTGACAGTCAAAGTGTTAAATCTATATAACAGAATAGGACATAGAGTAAAATGGCAATCTTACCCAACTTATTGTCATCCTTGAACTCTTCCGGCCGCTCAGCCAACCATCTCTCGGGGATGAACTCCTTCGGTCTTGTAAAATTCATAGACGACCTGTAGGCTACATGCTGCGATGCAGATACTCTTGTTCCTTCAGGCAGCACATATTCGCCGACCACCAGACCTCCAGCCGGGATCGTCCTAGCTGCTGGGAACGGCGCAGGCACAAAGATGCGCATTCCTTCTTCGAGAACAGCATTGAAGTACGGCAGCTCGGCTGTAGAAGCGACAGTGATTTCTTCCAGGGTTCGGACTTCCTCAGTGACTTTCAACAGCACGGCAGGATTTGTGAGGAGGTAGAAGACAACACCTGATAACAACGTCGCGGTTGTTTCCGAGCCCGCAATAGCAATGTCGGAGGCCGTATTCTTCAGCTCCTCGATGTGCAAACCTTTGACTTCGGCTTTATCGTCGCTGTCTGTGATGAGACCGTGTTTCAAAACGTAATCGAGGAAGTCGCCTCGGTCTTTGCCGTACTTGATGCGTTGCTCGATCTTCTGGGACGAAACCTCGTAGAACTCGTGCACTGCTCGTATGAGCGACGGTGGCGTAAGCCGAGCTGCGATTGAGGCCAGTCCCCATCTTTGAGCAACTCCAGCATACACGGCCGCGGCGACATGATCGAGCAAGAACTGCTGCCATGGATGCGTCGTCCTTGCCTGCAAGCTGCCGAACGATTCGCCAAGCGACAGGTCCCCCATGATGTCGAACGTAGCCCACTGGATCCATAGCGTAACATCAACAGGTTCGTCTTTGCCGTGTTCACGTAATCCCTGAACAAGCAAATCGACATGTTGCTGGATGCGATGCTCCTGCTTCTTCAGGCCCTGCTCCGAGAATGCGTGCGATAGAAGGCGGCGGACACGACGATGATCGACGCGATTTGCATCGAAGATACCTGTGTGGCCGTTGACTCGCTCCAGGTTATCGCTTTTATAACACTCTGCATCATTCTTGCGGAAGCCGTACACATCGTGCCAGATGCTGCTATCGATGAAGGAAACTTCTGTCGGGGAGATGCGAACAATGGGTCCGTATTTGTCGTGCAAGCGCTCTATGTGAAGGTGTCGAGTTCCATTGATGCATGCGATATCATGTGGAATACTGGTAAGCGCTTGAATTGTGGGTCCAGGGATCGATTTGAGCGGGGTAATGTATAGCCTATAGATGGCGACGAATATGAGACGCGCAATGCACTTGGACGATTAGTGAAATTCGAAAGATATTTGGAAGGTTTACTGACCAAGACCAAAATAGCGAATATGATCGAAATCATGGCTGCCGCTGAAGTTTCCCTTAGGATGTTCTTAAGTCCACAATATGAGGAGCAACGAAACAAAGTCAAACTCGGTGGGTCATGGGAAGTATGTATTGTAAGTCGTGGACTTGACCGTATCTTCATAGATACTCCTTCCTCCACCTATGTGACATCATAATAACCCGACTTAACCGAGATGGATTGCCTTATACCTCTATTTTCAGACACTCTGACCAACCATCAATCGAGTAGAATCAAGAGCTGCCCAGCATCATCGAAGCCTGACTGGGAAGGTTGAAGGCTTGGTTCGCACCATATAGCCTAATTAGTTAGTGTTTTGTGGATACGATCTTACATTAACAACTTCACGTTGGCACATTAAAGTAGAAGTGAGAAGAAGCGGTGGGTCCAAGTAGGGGGTTAATGGTCAGTGATAATGCTGGTGCCGTGGTGACGTGGAGTAGCGCTGACGCCTCGCGTAAGGTTACATTCTCCTTAGAGAGCCAAGGCCCACCAAGCCCTTGATACCTCGTGCAGAGTAAGCATGGTAAATGTCTTGTTAACTTCAAGTGCGGTATGCAATGAGTATCCATATTGTGAATCCTCATTATGTTGGCGGCTCTGTGGGCAGAACTTGTGGATACAAGAATTCTGCGGTGGTCGGAATTAACGTAGTCCGTCCGGTCACGTGAAACTCTTTTGGGCAACACTAGGTATACGATACGAATATATGATTTATCAATCTCCTTCAGCCTCGCATGAGTTGATAGATGTATGTTTTAACGAGCACTGCTCTGTACTTTAGCTTACCATGCTCCAAATTGTCGGTTGTAATGTGCTTGTAGTTAGTAATATGATATACTGTATGTTCGCAATGGCGATGCGATGCCGCAAATATACCGCAGTGAACTGCTCCTAATAATCAGTGAAATTAATAAGAAACATCAGCTTTTGCTAAAGGCCTGAAGATGCGTTGTCCGGATATCCTCGGAGCTCTAAGCATGAGGATGACTACGTGAATGTCAATACTATGGTTCGAGCGTCTTCGAGCTGGCGTAACAATACTCAGGTATGGTCATCGAGAGGTAATGTTGTTCGAGCGCTGGAAAGCACCACGTTGGTTAGGCTAGACTCGCGAGTCTTTCACGAGGCGAGCGCAGTAAGGGAGCGCTAGCCCTTTCACTGTGACCTTTCGAACGAGCTCGATGCTCTGCCTCCTTTCTCTTACCTTCCTTATCGCTGCGACACTAAACCTACTGCAGAGTCGCTCAACCGCCGACTGCACCTGGAGAACTTTGCAACATTAACACAATGCCATTCCACTTTCACATCCACCAAAAAACAATGTCTCATGGGTACCAGAGTCTTCAGGCCCAGCGGCCGAGTTCCCCACAAAGCACAAATTCAATCGTCAGCTACAAGAAGGTGCCGAGGGTGTTGTCGAGCAATGGACGCATGAACCAACGGGGGCAGTCCTGGCTATAAAAGTCATCAAATACAGCAAGTCGATAGCAAATGAAGTCCAGCTCTTACGCGATCTACCACCACACAATTGTATCATCCAGTGCCTTGGGTACTACCCCAGAGAGCCATCACCAGAAAAATCCTCAATCCTGCTCGAGTACTGTCCAGAAGGCGATCTCCTTAACATCCGAGGTCGCATGATGAAGCGTAACAACAGCATCTTTGCAGAAAGCTTCATGTGGTCAGTGTACAACCAGCTAGCAGCCGCCCTAGCATTCCTGCACGAGGGCATCGACACGCAAAATCCGCTAGGCCGTGATAATTGGAGACCAGTGGTACATGGAGACATGAAGATGGAGAATGTGCTAGTGAGGAGCCTAGGAAGTAAAGATGACTGGTCAACCATCGACTTAAAGCTCGGTGACTTTGGCATGGCCGGATATTTCGATCCAGCACATCCCAATCCTCTGGGGCAGATTGGCACCACGCACAATTGGCCACCAGAAGTAACATGGGAGACGAAGAGGCTGTCGCCAGCAAGTGACGTGTGGGGCATAGCTGCTATACTGCACGAGCTGGCGCATTGCTTTGGCCCCGTGGTGAGCCCCGAGGTGACGAAGAAGAAGTGGTTTGCAAAGAACATCGGAGCGCCATACCCGGATCATTGGCCTAGGATTTTCAAGATAAACTACTGGGAAGCGAAGACGCCACGTGGAGTCGTACCTATCAACCTGGAGCCGGAGGCACCACTTCCAGAAGATGCATGTGTGGATGGACTGGATGATCATGTGGAAAAGCTTCGAAATTATAGGCCGAGTCCGAAGTATTCAGATGCGCTTAATAGCTGCATGATGATGGCGCTGAGAATGGATCCGAAGGAGAGAGCGGGCGCTGGAGAGTTGCTGGCTCAGATTGAGGAAGCGTATGCTGAGTTCTTATTCCAGGACCTGAAGATCGAATATCAGCGTGTTACTGAGGATATGGACGAAAGCGATTGGTATGACTAGTACTAGGGTTATGTGCTGGCTGGAAGGTATATTTGACACGCCTTCGAACGCAGACCCAACTCTTGGTGTTAGATGAAAGCATTTCGCTTTTGAAGCCTTCTTGTTAAACCAGCTGTATGCTATGTAAGTGGATGTGTGCTCATAGTCACCCTAGACATGCCCACCTCCTCTTGTGCCAGTTCCTCCTGCACTATGTCGTCAGTACGATCGAATAAGCGGTCAACGCTGCGCTCGCTGCAGACTATCGTTACCAAGACCGTTGTTACCCAAACTGCTAGGAGGAAGAATGGCAATTCCATAGGGAAACTGTGTGTAGCCACAGGTTGGGCGTCTGATAACTCGGCATGTGTCAGATTATATCGTTCAGCCATAATTGAGACGCGCTAAGGTGGTGCTGCACTAGCCCAGATTAGCAGCTGCTTGGATCAGTACTAGCGTGGGTGGTGGCCTTGCATTGAATCATTGTGCCACTCCCAATACCAATATACGAATGGTGACTTGCGGGTACTATATTCCGACTCAAATAAGTTGAATTTTGAGATGTTAAATTCTTTCTCTCGGTACACATACATGCGTGTACGTTGCTAGACTATTTTAACAAGCCCGCATTTCGAGATATCCACCTCCTTCCCATCCATAATGCTATCTACATATGCTTCACTAACAACTTGATAGCGTCCGTCACTTTGACGCCTTAGAATAAACGGGACTTGTGCCCCCATGATCAATGCGACAATGTCGCCTCGCTCGACGTGCTCAGAACTTAGGACCAGATGTCCATTCTTAGTAACGAAAGGACGTCGTCTCAAACTCTTCCCGATAATCTCTGAGTTCAGCTGAACACAGTGCACTGCATTATCTTTGATTATGTTCTGGATCGATTTTCTGGCTAAAAATCGCTGGGCGTCGGATGCAATACGTTCATTCTTGATTTGCATGACACCTTTTCTAAGAAGAATTACGGCATCAGAAAATCGATTCTCCCCAACTCTTGTAAGCCGTCCGTCTTGACCGAATCCAACGCCTCCAATTGAGCTTCTTGCTGCGGCACGTAGACGTTTGCCGAAGTTGCGGTAACGTTGTTTGCGACAGTAAGTAAGACGAATGATCTCAAGCAGCCACTCTATCGACCATGAGTACGTCTCTGAAATCGGAACTTCGCGGCTAGTAACTCTGTCTGGAAAGACTCCGGCTTCGTATATTTCATCGTACAATTGACACTCCATTGCTATTCCCTCAATCGCCCCCTCTTTCCTTATTATTGCAACCTTGATACTTTTCGGCTCGGTTCCAGACGCATTGAATCTAGGATACAGGGTAACATGGTCATTTTCCACGTCTTGTAGCATACTTGTTATGGATTGAGACCAATCGGGAACCCAGGACGGTAAAAATGGGGACCTATGGATCTGACACATCGACAGCAGCGAGACATGGCCCTGCTGAAGTAGAGTCGCCATAGTCATGGCATATATTTGTTCATACGATTTCGTATAATCTGGAAAGATTCCGGCCCGTTCTAATTCTTTTTGATCTGCTGCAAGGCCTAACAAGGCGAAAATCTTGTCTCGCGGGTCTGTTGCGTCCAGGTGGTGGGGTCCATGGCGGTCAAGGTTGATACTGCCAACACATGTGAGGCGGAGTAAAGCTGCCAGTGGGAATCTGCTTTCTCTATGGAGTCTCCAGGAGGATAGCATGATATTTGGACGGTGATGAAACAGGTTCAGGATGATCTCGCGTTGATACTGCGTCAATGATTCAGGCTTGAATCCGAACTTGGCAGCCAGAACTTGCCATAAGGCACAATATGCGTTGATGACTGCGCTGCATCGGCTTCTTGTGATCGTCTTGGTTCCGCAAATGAATTCTACGTCCTTTGGAAGAGTTACTTCCTGTAGAACCCATATCCGTCCCCACCACGCTCGAGTAAAAAACCTCTTCATTCCAGCCATTGGTAGTAGGTCATCTTGGTCGTGCCAGCCACTAATAGACTGGAATAGCCTCTGCAATGAACTCATGGAAACTTTAGTCGCACTTCCGTCAACATCTTCAATATAGAAGTCTGACTGCCTCGGTCCCTGCTTTGTTAGAGTCATGGATGCTGTATCTTGCCAAACTTTCCTCCATAGTTCGTGGCCAAGTTCCATATGGCAGTCTTCCGCCTTCGCTCCAAATCTGTTCAAATAGTCCACAATCGAGTCGCTGCTGTCATCTGACGGTCCCAACCATACAATTACGTTGTATGCATGCCGGTAAATATCTGCCATCAAATTAACTTGGCAGCTCTTCTCCTTTCGGTCCGATTGATTGATGCAAACAGCATCAATCCAGAAGTATAGAGGTTGCGCAAGGCGATTCTTCGAGAAAAATTTCCTGGCTAAGCGCTTACGACTCTCTCTCAGCTGCCAGAGAGCTTCTCTCAAATTTCTCGTGATATTCATCATCTTGCCGTCGCAGAGGACAGGTGAAGTATCTTCAGGGTTTCCCCACGTGTACGACAGGGCAATATAGTCCGGATGGGCACCTAAGGGGTGGGGTTGGAGATCGAGATGGAGAATCTCTTCTCCTTTTCCGTATTTGAGGTTGAGTAGACGAATTTCTCGAGCCTCCAACCTACGTGGGTATCTGAAAGTCGCCCTGATAGTTAAGTGTAAGCATGATATTTAAAGTTTTTTTTCTCTCTTTAATAGTGATATTTGAGACACTTTTGTGCCTTTCCCGTCGTGGGCTGACATATCCAAAACATGAAGGAGCAATACCCATCTATGTGCTTCGCTTGCTGGATCATGGGTGGCTGTGAGCATGCCATTGGACACTAGAATGACCAATCTGCTGTAAGATCCGATGCAAAACTTGTGTTTGTGTGTAGTCAGAACAGTGTCTCAAAATGCCGAAAACAAAACGTATGACCGAAGAGTCGGACTCACAAAAGTGTTGAATAACTAGTAATATTCTGCTGTCGTGAACTGCGACAAGTCAATACCTCAGTACAATATTCTGTGATCACCACACGACGTTTAACAGTCAATAGCAATGATGAAATACGTGTTGAACAAATTCAAGACCACGAATGGGACCATGCCAAATTTCTTCGCGAGAACTAGGCATCAGCAAACGCTCACCGGTCATATGTCAAGTGACGACATGTCTAAGCAGAGTGCATCGACTGTGCAACCCAGACATTTCACTTTTGTGTAATTTATTTCTCAGTTCATAAGGATGCAGACTGTCGGGAGAGTGATTGGGCCAAGCACAAGCTTCCCTAACATGAGCTTGAGAACATTGGCGACAGAGATCATCCTTTTGTCTCCAGGAACGAACACCTTCCGACGTCGTCATCGTGATGGATCGAGCGATATCGCGTTCGAATCATACTGTCTGTATTACAACTAGGCTGCTGCTGTTCCATGGTATACAAAGAATCGACGACGAGCGCATGCCTCCAAGCCGCGGTCTTGGAGATGAGCGATCGAAGCATATTGTTGACTGGCGGCATTGTTGAAACGTGGATGAGTACCGTGAAGTGCATACTAGATGTAGGTATAATACGAGGTTGTACTGGACAAAGCGCGTTTGCAACATAAAAGAGCTGAATGGCCCACTGCGGAAGGATTGTTCGTGTCGCGGATAAATTGAGGCTGCCAGAGATTTGGGTGGAAGCCAGGGTCGGCGTGATCGGGGGATTTTCGAAGTCACCCCGGTCGCGCCTCCCCTGACCCAAGTAATGGCAATGACGCCATGAGGTACGTGTTGTGCGGTCTCGGCAGGTAGCCCTCGGTGTCTTCGTTCCAACTACACCAACTGCATCAAGTTGGGAGAATGGCAAACAATGGCAAACAATGTGTGACAGGTCTACGAGTACGGACGATTGCTTATACTTTCCGTCACGGATTGCAAGGGCGCGCTGCTGTAGATCCAAAGCGGATGTTCTCCTCGCTTGGCTCCTCCGCTGAGCAACGTCAAACCTCTCCACCGGCACTCTGAGCCAATCCAGATCGCCTTCATCTTACCTGCATCCCTGTGCACAACGCGTATGGCGTCGTCGTTATCGCTGGGCCCTAACCGCTTTTCAGTAAGGGCAGTCTTTTCTTTGGCGGCTCATCCTCTCTTCGGCGGCATTCAGCTCCGCCAAGCCCCCACTCCAAACCACAAGTGAGAGGGCGCTTTTTCAGCCCTGGCTAGAATCGGCCACCTTTGACAGCTAAAACTTCGAACCAGCTCGCCACCATGTTGGGATAGCTGGAGCGGAACAACTGTATCCCTTGCATCTCCAGCGACCACGCTACTCATGATCGAGACAAGAGATGGAAATTGGGGGCTGTGATATCTCGGTAATGATTAATGAATCAACGGCGGGCCGCAGACACATGTCTTTGCAGATTCCCTTCATTGCTCCACGAAAAGCCCGGCCCAACCAAATTTGTAGTAGAACACGCCCCGGGTCCAACAAGATCTGCGGTGACGAAGCCTCCAGCCCAGCGGCGTGCGCGGCTTAGACTAGAACAGCACCATTGAGGTAAGCCTTTGCACTTCGTAGGTAAGCCCGACGCCCATCCCATCCCCATAATACAAAGGCAGGGTCACCATGGCGCAAGCTCAGCTCAGCCCGCTACTTGGTGTTCTTTCTCTTCTCCTTGCTGTTCGTGGGCTGCTGTTCTTTTCTATACCTCGCATAGTCATTCTTTAAAACATGTTGGCAGCTCAGCGTTATTACGTTGCTGTTATTGCCTTTTTTCTTGTTGTAGCGTCATGTTCTTTTTATCTGTTCAGGTCAGATGAACCGCTTGCCTACGACCCAGTTGCGAAAGTTCCCTACAGGTATACAGACCTCACCGTATTACTGGAAAATCCCACCTCTGATTACGTTAGATCATCGAAACCCACGCTACGCGATACAATCGCACAACTCTTCGAGTCGATCAAACACGATCCGACTAGTCCAGGCTACATTGATGCATCGGGTCAGTACTTCAAAGGTGGGAATGAGACAGTATGGACGAAGCCTCTGGGCAAGAAGGTACTCATCGTCGACATCGACACGCGCATCCCTACCGGCGAGAACCAAATCCTCAATCCAGATAAACTAGACTGGGAACATCTAGATATGCACGGCGGCGGCCTCGTGTCTAATGCTATCATGAACCACTACTTCTATGCTCTTATCCATGGATACGACTACAAATTCTATCAAGCACGGCATTTGACCGACCTTCACGACACATGGATTATGCCACACGTCTTCCGCGAGCTGGTGCCCGATTACCAATTTGTAGTCGCCATGGACGCTGACGTGACCATCTCGAATCTCGACGTCCCGCTCGAGTGGATGTTCAACCGCTGGGGCATCAAGAACCACACCTCCATGGCACTACCCTGGGACACTGAAGAGCTCCGAAACAACAAATCCATCAGCACAGACAGCAAAGGACAGCTCGTCCTCAACACGGGCTTTGTCGTAGCGCAAAATTCCAACCTGACACTAGAACTGCTAGAAGCGTGGCGCGACTGCACAAGTGAAACACGTTACGAAGGCTGCGCGCGCTGGGCATATGAATGGAGTCACGAACAACGCGCCTTCTCCGAATACATCCGGTACGACTTCAACCAGACCCCCGAGACAGTTGTCAGCATACCGTGCGACGATGCAGTGGGCTGGCCCGGCTTCAAGAACGACGTCGAAGATGGCAATGCGGGCATTTCAGACTGCAACGGAAACTTCATTAGACATTACACGCTGGGCAAGTCCCAGGTGAAGAATGCGGGCGCTACGAGCGTCATGCAGGCGCTGAGCGAGGTGTTGCAGAAGAGTATACTGAGTCAGCAGGAGACGATGTGGTATAAGGAGCCGGAGAAGAAGGTCGAGGAGTTCTCGCAAAACACTGAGATACGGAAGGAAGAGGAGAAAGAAGAGAAGGCCGATAGCGATATTTCGCCTGTGATAACAGAAGGCATGATTACAGATCTGCCTGAGTAACGGAAATTCATTAAACGGCATCTTTCGTACTTTATGTGTATATCTAGGGCATTGCTTTGGCGTTTTAGGTCGGCACCTGGAAGTTTGCCGGGAAAAGATACCACATCATATCATAGAGATCTACAATAATAGAAGGAAAGTCCAGATACTTTCAAGACAGGCAATTCTCAGTTCCATCTGTTAACCTCGATTCGGTAGCTGTACAAAACTAGAGATAATCCCGGGTCCTAAAAGTCATTCAGTCCATGGTGCGACCACGGCTCTCCCTACCCACCGGACACACAGGACACACAAAATCTACGTCACGACACCCTCTTTCCCCGCTAGTCTAACACCCGTCCCTCCCTCTCCAAATACAATTGATCATAATACTCCCTAAAAATCAATCAGCACGAGTCAAGCGATTACACTTTCCGCATCAAAAGTAAAACTCCCAAGTATCAGAGCTATCTTATCCTCGCGCATCGAGTCCCACATCTAACCACAGTGTCTCACATCCGGGCTAGCTTGATCATGCAAACCACAGGATGAGAAGGCGGTTTGGGTTGGATACGAGACGCTCGGTTCAAGTGTATTTTTGATCATCATGTGGGGTGAGAGGGAGGGGCATAGAGGGGGATAGGGATAGTGTGGGGACGTACGGGAGCGTTTGGATGGAGGCGGGAGATGGGGTTGATGGGTAAGGGGAGTGGTGAAAATGGGAGGGATGTTGAGGACGTGGAGAGGAAGAGTGGATAGGCGATTAGTCAGCGATCGTTTTATCTGAGTTTCTGTTTGGGTTGCATTGCTGTTCATCCGCGTGAGGGGATGGCGCAGCATTCGAAATTGGTAGAATAGTTGAAATAAGAGTTCTTGCCGCAATGCCGCAATTGGGACAAAGGGTGCAGCGAGTATGTACCGGGAACTTACTACTCGATTTCTTCCCCGAAGCTCTAGCACGGACCGAGCCATATTTTACGAAATATCCGCGGGCCTCACAAAAACCCAATTCTTATCCGCGGTAATCTCCCTCCCATTCTCCCGTTGGCCCTTCACATTCTCTTCAATCTCCCCTTTGATCACATCAAGATACGCCTCTCTGCGATTAACCCACAAATGCACTCCCCCCTTCGCCGTATCCACGCCATGAAACAGCATATACGAATCGCTCCCCGGCGTATCTCCCGCCGCGAGCACCGGCCGCTTCCACTGATCAATATACGTCAGGATAGCAGCCCACTTACCCGCAAACCAGGTCGCCGGCGTCCACAGGTAGGCCGTAACGATTAAATCGAGATTCGCTGCTTCGTCGTAGGTGCCTTCGACGATCTGCTTGCGCGCATTTGTAAGTGCACCCGAAGACGCGTTTTTCAACATAGTCGTCACGCCGATGACATTTTGAGGGGGCACGTTGTATCCGTATTTGGGGTCGCTGGCTACGAAGCGCACGAGCTCTTCGTGCGCGGCACTGATTACGTACACGGCGATGCCGTTGGCCATGAGCGCGTTGTACAGTTCGACTTGGCCTGGGTAGATTTTCGGTGGGGTCACGCTGCTTTGGGTGATGTTGTCGCCGTCCCAGTATTGTGTGGGGATCGTCGAGTTGTGCGCTAGGAGGTCGTCGACGTGGCGTTTTAGTTCGCGCAGCGTGAAGCCTGACCAGACTTGTGCGATCCAGGGGTAGCAGACAAAATCGTCTACTTCGCAAAGGCGGTTGTAGTAGCTATACAGCGTTTCTGTGAAGTTTGCTGTGTCTTTGAAGTCTATTAATTTGAGGCTCGGATCTAGATTATCGCGCGTGAGGATCCCTTGGTTTTCTAGGAATGGGAGTAGCGATTCTTCAAGGTCGTAGCGGTAGCTTGTTTGGTCCATATCGAAGACTGCATAGTTGCTTTGGTTGGCGTTTTTGGCGATCATAGAGCTCAACGTTGCAGCGGCTTCGGCGGGCCAGTGTTGAAATTGCACGGTAGGAACGCCATAGCTGGGTATCGCGGAGCTGAGATGGTTGGCGAACGCGAGCCACACGGCTGCTGTAACGGTTGATGTTCGCATGGTTATATCGTATTGACTTCTCGACTTTTCTAACACTCAAGGAGTTCGCGATTAAGGAGGACTTAAGTACTACAATCCTAGTAGTGGAGTGCGAGAGAGTGAGATTATCTGCGGGAAATTTGTGCAGCTAATCTTCGAATGTCACCGACGCAAAGGCCGAAGATACCCCACACATGATAGACGGTAGGGGGGCCTACCAGATTCAATAGCGAAAGTGTACGACTGGCTGTGATTACGAATGTCACAGTGCCTGGCTGGAAGAAGTAAGTGCTCATGTGCACAGCTCGTAATGACGTCGTGGCAGCGGCCTGCATGAGTCGCCGCTTTGAAGCACAGTAGCGGTTCGGGTAGTAATTCGCAGTTGGAGATGATTAGCATCGTAGTCAATCAAAAACAAATACAAAGCAGTCTATGTTAAAGCTTGATTTGGTCTTGACTTTGATATAATGTACATGTAACGTGTAGAGTGATAAAGGGAGGCTGACACATGTGTTCTTGTGGCTTATCGATACTAAGTCGCTAGCCCTCCTGAACACTGAGTCTCTACCAAGCTTCAAGCCGCAAGCCCCACCACTCCATCACAACTTCGGCTATCTATCCTAGGAGTGCCGCAGCCTTATAGATCTGCCACGCTGCTAATCCGCTCCCAATAGCCCATAGCGAGCTCCTGATGAAACTCTTAGAATGATCACTTATCTGAACATATGCGATATTATACGCGGTCCTCACAGCATACCAAGCCCCCACGAAAGTGGTCAGACCCGTTGCATCCCCGTTCACTACCTCCCGTCCCAAGCCTGTCACTGTCGCCCGCTCGGCGATGATACTGGCTAAGATGGCAACAGCGAAGATGGGGAATTGCTCGATGTTATTGTTTTGTGCGTTCTCAGCGCGCTGGTATTTCTTGAATCTATAATAGTAGCTTAGTACAAGAATAGCGCCAGGTTACAAGCTGTGGTTTTGGTTCTGGAGGAGAGAACGTACACTGCATCTGGGACTTTGCCTTGGACCGCCGACGGCGCCAGGGAGGCCTTTGGGTTCGCGTTGTTGATTTTGTAGCCATGCGACGCGAGGAGGCTGTCTGCGTACACGTGAGGGATTATGGAGAACACGTAGTATGCTGGGATAGCAAGGAGAGGGTAGTTGACGCTGGTGGAAGACATGGTGAATAGATTGTGGATAGACGTTGTTAGAGTACTGAGTAGTGTGTGTGGTTGGGCTAACTAGGGAATCAAGAGGCGAGTATATGTATCTTCCCAACCTTCCCAATGTTGACGTTGATGTTAGAGTATGCACGCAGGAATTACTGGGGTAACGATGACGTAAGGTACGCCCGGCTGACCAAGAAAGCACTTGTGCTGGCAAACATCCTACAACGCCCGGGTGCATTCAAGACGCCGACATGGAATTAGATTGTCAGCATGGATATGTTTTTTGTTTTGCATCAGCAGTTTCCCCGGACTCCGGCCGTTCGGTTGTTCGATATCTCCCCAAAGCGAGATCGATTTTGTCTCACGAGGCTACATAGTATGGCTTATACATGCGTGTTAGACCAATGAGAAACGAGGAGATCATGTAGACTATCACTATGAACAATTCACGTGTGGCCAGTCGAGTTGTGACTGCCCATCTAGAGCGGCTTACTAAGCCGCCTGCCAATGTTGTCGAAGCTCCAGCAAGCTCCACGTCTTCGTTCCCTTGCGAACGAACACGACGTCCAATGCGAGATAGGTATTCTGAAAACGTCTATGATCTGTATATGGTTGGACCTCAGCGAGACGGTTATGGGACTTCATTGTCTCAGGTTTGGTACCACACTAACGACAGCCTGTCACTAACAAATGCAACGCGTGGCGGTTCACACGAGCTATCGAAGACACTTTTTACAGTATAACGAGCTATAACTCTGGTCGGAACGTTCCCGATTTCTCTCGCACGAACCTTCTCGAAAATGCAAGCCGGCGCTTCGCCATGGACATTGCATGTTTCGGCCAATCGTGATCGCCTGCGCCTGCAGGTCTCAGCCTCCACCATTGGTTCGGGAGATGCGAGCCTGGTGAACCTGAGCCTTGCACAGTCACTCAATCAACACTACAGAGCTTATAGGATGCTCTTCTACTTCGAACAAAGCAACACAGCGTACGCCCATAGCTAAAGACACATGTGCAGCGCGGACTCAGCTACCCGATTGGCGCTTACATCGACTCCTATTCAATCGAGCCTCGAATCGCGGGGAAGCTACACTGGACTCGGAGGCTCGCGAACTCGCTGATCGGAGATAGCTGCCTACACAGGCTGGACGGGAAATGCTCAGGTACAACGGAAGCTTGGTTGATACGACATAGCTGACGCCCTGCTACCACAGTTAGTCTGTATGTGTCGACAAGCTCATTTCCTGACGTTCACCGCTTTACCTCCTCGCTCCATGTCCCGCGATGAATCCGAATGGCGGCCCTCCGCAAATGCTATACATCGAGGAAGGGAAGGACTACTTCCTAGATGATAACGACGAGCTACCATATAGGCTCGTGAAGAACTTGGGCCACGGACATAGTGCAACAGTGGAGGAAGTCGTCGACCTGTACACGGGTTCGGTATACGCCCGAAAGGTCTTTCGGATCAACGGCTCGAAGAGCGAGAGGACACGCATCTTCTCTAACGAGATCAAGATCATCAGACGCCTGGCACGCCACCATCACATTGTTCGCGTTTTTGCTACATACATCTCGCGGCGAGAGACCGGCTTGATTCTGAGTCCTGTTGCAAGCCAAGGCGATCTGGAATCATTTCTTCAAGACTTTCGAGATGGAAGGTGCACAGAATCCGGCATGTACACGTTGATCTCGGCCTTTGGGTGTCTGGCTAGCGGGCTACTCTTCATGCACACGCAGCACGTTAGGCACAAAGATATCAAGCCTCGCAATATCCTCATCCACCAGAACTCCGTCATATACACCGACTTCGGGTATTCTCTAGATCACAGCACTGCTACCGGCAGCACAACAACAGGGCGACCCCATACCTTGACTAGGAAGTACTGCGCGCCAGAAGTCCAAGAATGGGAGCCACGAAATGCGAAATCGGATATATTCTCGCTTGGCTGTGTCTTCTTCGAGATTTTTGCGACACTGGGGTTTTGTGACCTCCCAGATACCCCAGTACCGTACCACGAACGCATTGAAGAACTCAAAGCAATGGTCCAAGGGAGCATTGGTCCCGTTAATCATGATTACAAGGCAATCGGTACTCTAACGTGCCAAATGATGGACGCTTCGCCTGAGCATCGACCGTCGGCTAATAACATAGCTAGGGAGTTATGGAAGCATTATCGAGGACACTTCTGCCCCCAGTGCAAGCAGAGCCTACCTGCCGTCAGCGTTACGGAGTTTCCTCCACAGCCATTGCATGAATATTACAATCTGATGCGCACAAATTTCACAACAGGCTGGATTGCATCAGATGCGATGGTCTCGGGCAGCATGGTATTGGATCAGATGCAAAATAGCCAGCATCTAGAGGCTCACAATCGGAACGGGTCATGGACACCTATTCAAACCCACGCCGGAGCCATCCCGCCATCTAGCAGCGCTTCTGCAAATAGTCCTTATGGCGGCATCGCGCGCGATCAGTTCCCAATTCTGTCCCCAGGCCTGGTAGCAACAAGCGGAGCAAACTCAACCTACTTTCCCCCGACTCCTGTTAACATTCCTTTAAGAAGATCATCAACAGTTATACAGAGCGTTCAAACCCCACCACAGCCACCTGATCCAACGTCTCTGGCAGAGAGCCCAAAGTCTAGTCGCAATCTTGTTGCCATTCCTGTTATTGACTTCCGTGCACAGAGTAGTCAAGTGAACGGCCAAGTAAACGGTCAAGCGGAGAGCAGTCCTAAAACCTATGCCATGGCATTAGCCGGCGATCGCGATCACACTCCGACTGTGGACTCAGGCCAGCACTTGCCTTGCCTTTATGCTAATTGTCGGGACATGTTCACATCACAAGCTAGATTACAGTTCGTATCGTTCTCTAGTTTTTCGATGGTTGGGCTGACCTTAGCTAGGAAACACATGCTCAAGCATACAAGATTATTTACGTGCGACGTTGCGGGATGCCGCCGGGCTGATCTTGGTTTCTCGACAGCCGACGACCTTGAGCGGCACATGCAAAACGTCCATAGAACAGGAGGCATGACGTGGACCCACTATCAGTGCATGGTGGAAGACTGCACGAACAAGAATAAGATCTGGCCGCAACTTAGCGCCTTCAAGAAACACATCACAGAAATGCATCCGCAAGAAAATCAGGATGACCTGATCCAGAGGTGAACTTGCAATCAGTGAAAACAAGCAGGCATGGACTGACATCTCTTCAGATCTGCACTTGCTCCATCCAAGAAACAAGCAAGGCGCAAGCATGCGTCCTTTGAGGTAGAGAAATGAGCGTGGTGCTGAGGTGCACTCTCCTCCTTTGAGTAGTCAATGCACCATTGTCTCAATGGGCGACCATAACCGTATGTTGAGATGGCTCGAAGATACTTTATCGCAAAGGGATATCCTTTACGAGCAGACTCCTCACTTCGTCGTCGAAACCTGCGTCTCAACGCTTTGCATTGAAGAGCTACCTGCTTTCAAAAACCGTTTGACGAGCGCATCACGGCAAACCCAGTCTTGACATAGCCACCCCTCCTGCCGATCCAAGCTCCTCTCATCTCCAGCCTCAAAAATATGCTGCTAAGCTCTACCTGATTTGCTCGCTTACACAAGGCATCCCAACGTTGGAAAAGCGCGACAATGTCGCTTCCAGGAATAGCTTAGACGCGAGGCTGAGATCCGTCTCCTATTTGTCGCTGGGTTGGCACAATGGATGTTACTCATGAAGCCTGCACGACGGTATTTCGTCATGAAACTTGGTCATGGAATTGGGATGCATTAGGGTGGCACAGACTTCGGGGGCAATTCCTCAATTGTGAGAACATACCACTACTCGCCTTCTATGCGACAGAAGTCACACATCCGACGACTATCTTCGCCGCACTCACAACAATTAGCAACTCATAAACACTGTCTGTTACATGCCAATAAAGAAATATGGTCCGCACACGGTCACGTTCCACGATTTCCACCTTCATTCTTCTCGCAACACTCAATCGTAGCTCCGCCCTCGAGGTCTCACCTGCCTTCCCGTGTGCGCCAAAGTGTCTCGACAGTCCGAATGGCAATGTCTCTGCTGTGGAGAGTTCGTTGACCTTTTAACTACAATCTTTTATGCCACAACTGGGAATACGTGGGCGGCAACAGCACACAAGTTGTGCAGAAGCTCAAAGATTGTAACAACTACTTCAAATGAGAGGGATGTGTAGTGGTTTCTCGTTCAATGACCGCGGCACAGTCGACTGGTGCCCTTTTGGCCGGTTTGAAAACGAGAAGAACGAATATATCGCCGATTCTTCGATATACATGGAATCCAAAAATGACTGCAACGCCATTCACTCTTCCACGGATTTCAACATAATAAAAGAGCCTGCGAGCTATAGCTTCTGTGGCTATGACGGCAACTGTACAGCGAATGCGGATACGTGTTTGAACTATCTATGTAGGCAGGATGGACTGACCATCCCAGGGAACGGTGAGTTCCGGTCTGCTTGCAACTGTGATCTCCAGAGGGATACTGGCAGTTCCGCAGTTCTGACAGCCGTACAAGACCTGTGCAAGCAAAAACCAAGCCGGGTCTACAACTTCCCCAAAGACCAAGAAACTTACAACACAACGCCGATCGCCCTCTTCGTCACCAGGTCAACCGCTCCTTCCGCCTTACCGTCTCAATCCTCGATCCCCCGCTCCAGCGGCCTTTTCACTAGTGGTATTGTAGGGATCGTTCTAGTTGGCGTTGCACTTATTCTCGGCGCCGTTTTGTATTTCCTACGAAAACGGAAAAATAAGAACAAGCAGATGGCCATGGCGCAGGGCGAGAATGGTTATGGAAACCTCTATGCACGCGGACCAGGATAGGAGGTGCCAGCGGGCAATCATGGCTTTAATCCAATGGCAGAGTCAACAGGAGAGATACGCGTATCAGCCTGCCATAGCGGAAGTAGAACAGCCCGGACCCGCTGAGCTGGGATCACGGAGTTACCTGACGGGGATGTGCCGGGGGCTGTTCGGCATTAGCAAAAGGAGGCGTTTGAGTTGAGGCTTGGAAGGATTGGCAACAGTATTGGTGGAGTCTAGAAGCATGATTTACGTCTAGCGTTCACGCGTTTGCACTGCGCACAGGCTGATACCGTTAAGCGACGTTTGATTATCATAATGATCAATAGAATCCATCTTCTCGGTTCTAACCCATTGTGACATTGTCACTAAACGCAACGAACTAGCTTAACCCCTTGGTTCTAATTGTATTTTTTGATGGTACAAGATGCTACACTCTGAGCAGCTTCATCCTGCTACTGCGGAACAAAGGAAAATAGAACTGATTTAGAATCTAATGGAGCCTGTGCAAGGATTCTTGGAACATAAATCGAAAGGGTATCTCAAAGGAATTGGTAACGCAAATGCGTTGTACAAGACTCAACCAAGGACAAGAAAAAAGAATGCCTTGGCCGTTGGCACCACACACCCGGTCGAGGTCTACTAGATGTCGAGGTAGCTCTCGCCATGAGCAGGGGCAGTAGGCTTCTGTGCACACGCAATCGTAAGCACCATCTTCGTCTGAAGGCGCTCACATTCATCACGAATGTCCTTGCGCGCCCAGAACCACTCCTCACCATGCGGCGCACCCTGCATCATCTTGCCATACAAGTCCTGGTAGAAATGACGGCCCAGGAACGCCATCATCCTACTCGCATCCACCATGTCTGCGTTAGGTCGAGCACTAGCTTTCAGCGCACTGAGCGAAGCAGGCAGGGCGACTCTAGCGCGGCGGATGTTTTCCAGACCAACGATTTCTAGAGTGTCGAGAATCGTGTCGGACGGCAATTTGCTCATGCCGTGCGCTTCGAGCTTGCAGACTATGTTCTCGTCTACCCAGGAGGAGAGGCGGGGCCCTTCGCTGTTCAAGTGCGCGTCGACGGAGAGAATCTCGATTTGGCCGCCTGGCTTGAGGACGCGCCTGCAGTCGAAGAAGGAGCGGGCCCATTCGTCGTTGCGGAGGACCGTGGACACGGACCGCGAGACGATGGCGTCGAAGTAGCCGTCTGGGAAGGGCATTGCTGTGGACAGAGAGGGGACATAGAGGGAGTGGTGGTTTAGTGGGGCAGGATGGGATGAAGGGGAGTGGAAGCTGGTGTTTGAAGACGTCGTGTAGACGGTTGCTGCTGGGTAGCGGGTTGCAAGCATCCAGCCGTCGGCTATGGCACAATTAGCAATTATATCATATGGCTGGCAGAGGTGACTTGTTACGTACCCAAGGAGCCATGGAGATGCAGGATCCTTCGCTGATCCGCTGGACGGCTTCCACTCAGTAGCTCATGTGCAGGCGATTGAAGATGTTTGTTCTGCGTCAGGCGCTGGTACGCCGTCAGCGCCCAGAGACGCTTTTCAAACATGACTTCACGGTAACTGTCATCATCGTCAAGACGGTCCCATTCCTCGCTCAAGCGCGCGGTGATGATGCGCGCACCAGCGCTTTCCATCTTCGCCAGCGCCCGAGCAAAGGGGCCCTGAGCGGCTCTGGCACTGCGATCACTCAAGCTGCTCTCAGACCGCGACGAGTTGCGCTCGACGGGCTCGAGCTGCAGATTCTGCATGCTCTGCAGGTTACTGGCATAGCGAGCGTCGACACGGCTGCTCTCTTCAGAAATGACGCTGTCGTAGCCAGACGACGTGTAGCCTGAATTGCTAGAGAAGACACTCCTACCAGAAGCGGAGAACGCAGTGCGATCCGACGACGTCGTCGACGGACTGACCGACGAAGCATGAGAAATGCGCGACTTTGTGCGGTCAGCGTCGTTGGGTACTATCGTGTTCGTTAGCTTCTGCCTTGGTCCATAAATTCTGACGATAGCATGACTCGCGGCGGCTCAACCCTGAGCTCCGATCTTCGCTGATCTTTGCTGAGTTTTCGCTGATCATCGCTGATCGCTTCCCCAAAACTGCGCGTTTGCGCAATTCGGCCACGTTGTAGATCTGATGGGCGAACGCAAAGTCAATGCACTTACCTCGCAATCCAAGTTCGGGTCCGGGGGATGGCGGCTGGGGGAGCGCGCCAGAAGGTGGGATGGAAGGCAGCGATCTCGACGGGGGTGGTGCAAAGCGCTGCTGGTGAGCTGGAGGGAAGTGAGGGTCTGTATAGGAGCGTTGCGCTGGTCGCCTTTGCGCTTCTTCATATCGGACTGCCAGCGACGCTGACCAGTCTTGCGATGGAGAAATTGACGGCTCTGGTTCTGGCGAGGGCTCTGGTTCCAGTTCTGGCTCTGGTTCTTGCTCTGGTTCTTGCTCCTGTGCAGGCTGGGGTTTCTTGACTGAAGGGAGCGTTGAAATCTCCTGAATCTCCTTATTCTTCTTCCTGGAACCCCAGCTCCAGCCGCTCTTTTCCACGGACTTGGTCGAGTTGGCTTTGACGTTGCGCGTGCTGCTACCAGACGAGTGCGACGTGGCCGATGAGGCGCGCCTCGTCGTCTCTTCTTCTTTTGCTCTTCTGGCTTTGCGCGCGCCCACCGTCTCGGCGTGCTGGGGAGGGACATCGAAAGTTGGGAACATTTTGGCAATGTTGATGATGAGGACTTGGATCAATCACCAAACACTCACGACGACGCGGACATTGGGCTGACCCCCAGAGGCTATAGAGCAATACCTTATCACAACTATTGACTCCTTGATCTCCGATTCCGCCCAGCTTCTAGTGGGACCTGACCCGAGCAGAAGGTATATTGGCCCATTTCCGTTCCAACCCCCTTCCAGCTTCTCCACCGATACAACGCTAGCGAGCCGTCTGGGAATCTGTCTGATTGGCGTCGTTTGCGGCCATGCTCCTGGTCAAGGGACTAGTTCTGTCTCGACAAAGTTTCGCGAACAAGGACATTCCATACCCTGTACCATTCCTTCCGAGGTCAACAGATTTTCCCCGTCTACAAAGTGTTTTGGGTCTTATTATCACGCAAGACGATTTAATGCGCCATTGTGCGAGAACAAGGGACTTGAAGCCCGTTCAAGTTTCTAGTCGATCATGCTCTGTGCAGAGGAGTGACATTTCTAGGACCCTGCAGATCTAGAAGGAACTTAGTCCGACTATCACGACCGGTGCGTCTTGGATGGCGCCACCACGGTAGAGATGCGCCGAGAGGCGAAGGCTAGCGGCTCCATCCTAGACGTGAGACGAAGGAGCAAAGCTGCTACGACCTGCTACTACCTGCCCCAACTAGGAACCACTGCGCAAGCGATGTCTGCATGGGTGGAATGTCATTCTCCGGCACCATCCCGCCGCCCCCTATCTCATTGCCGGTAGTTTGAGACCCTGTGGCTTTTATTGTTCAAAAGTAGAGGCGCTCTTTCTTGCGACTCTTGATCTGTTGTTGCACATCAATCTATCTTTTTACCCTTCGTGGTCTACCCTTATTTTCCATTGTAGCAATGGGTTTTGTCGAACGGTACAAGGCCGCCCTCAACGACCTGGTGTCTCACTCACCCGTGGGGCGATACTTCCATCTCGATGGATCCGGTCATGTATGTCACCGTTCGCTTCCTAATGAGCAATGCTAATCGTCACAAGCCCAATGAGATTCGTGGTGCGAGGTTCACCACTGAGATGCGTGCCGGTCTGACGACCTTCTTCACCATGGCCTACATCATTGCTGTCAATGTGAGTCCTCGTCTCAGTTCTGATCAATTATGACAACTGCTGACCAAAAGTCTCCAGGCGGCCGTCCTCACCGACTCGGGCGGCACTTGTGTCTGTAACGACACCGTCGACCCTACCTGTAGCACAGATGAGGCTTACTCTCTCTGCCTCCTTGAGATCAACCGTGATTTCGTCACTGCTACCGCCGCCATCTCTGCTCTCGGTTCCGTCCTTATGGGCATCGCTGCAAACCTCCCCGTTGCTGTAGCACCTGCTATGGGTTTGAATGCCTATCTTGCCTATCAGATTGTTGGATTCCATGGAACTGGCCCAATCGATTACCGTGTGGCCATGACAGCAGTCTTCGTCGAGGGATTCATTTTCGTGGGTCTCTCAATCCTCGGTATCCGTCAATGGCTTGCCCGCATTATTCCAGCGTCCATCAAGGTAGCCTGTGGTGCCGGTATCGGCCTCTTCCTCACCTTGATCGGTCTGTCTTACTCCGCTGGCCTCGGTGCTATCACGGGAGCTAAGGCTACTCCCCTCGAGCTTGGTGGCTGCCCTGAACAGTACCTTGATCCGGATACTGGTGCCTGTCTTTCGCACAAGGCGACCTCGCCAACCATGTGGCTTGGTTTCCTTGTCGGTGGGGTATTGACCGCGCTACTGATGACCTACAAGATTCGCGGTGCCATCATTGTAGGCATTGCTCTTGTCTCCATCTTTTCCTGGCCTCGCGATACCTCGATCACCTACTTCCCTCGCACAGCGATCGGAGATAGTCGCTTCGAATTCTTCAAAAATGTCGTCGCCTTCCATCCGATCGAGAGGACCCTCGCTGTTCAGGATTGGGACCTTACGGATAAAGGCATTGGCGGTCAGTTTGCCCTCGCCGTCTTCACTATGCTTTACGTCGACATTCTCGATGCCACGGGTACTCTATACTCCATGGCTCGCTTCTCTGGCGTTGTCGACCCAGCTACGGGTGACTTCCCACGCAGTACTCTCGCCTATTCCGCCGACGCCATTTCCATCTCCATCGGTTCTCTCTTCGGCTCGTCGCCTGTTACCGCTTTCGTAGAATCTGGCGCTGGTATTCAGGAGGGAGGACGTACTGGCCTCACTGCTATCACGACTGGTCTCCTTTTCTTCATCTCGCTCTTCTTCGCTCCAATCTTCGCCTCTATCCCACCTTGGGCAACTGGTGGTGCTCTTATCCTCGTGGGATGCATGATGATGCGTGGAGTCCTCGCCATCAACTGGAACTACCCCGGCGACTCGATTCCCGCCTTCGTGACCCTTATGTTCATGCCGTTCTCGTACTCCATCGCCTACGGTTTGATCGCCGGTATCATGTGTTACGCGATCATCAACACCATCACCTGGGCGCTCGGTGCTATCTCTCGTGGCAAGATCCTTCCTCCTGATTATGACAACAAGGAATACTGGAGCCGTAAGTCTCTCTCCAACCACCCTGTCCTTTGCATGCGGCAATCTTGTAGAATGATACTAACGATTATGTAGTACAAGCCGATAGCCCTCGCGGCCAGCCGTGGTTCATTCGCGCAATGAAGGGCGATAAGCAATTCTGGAAGTCGGAAAACCCAGATTCTTTTGAGTTGCAAAGCACAGAGATTCATCCCAAGGCCTAAGGCCTACTCGCAGTCGTTACTTCTTTTGTCTTGGTATCTTCACGGGTTCTTGAGCGATCTATACCCCGTCTCTTCGATCAGATGTTCTGCTAGCTCGAAATTTGCGTTGCTATTCATACCCTAAAATATTAGAGATATCCCCATCGTTTATTCCCCAGTACGATCTGAATAATGCTGTTTTGACCTTGCATGACTTGACTGAACTATTACGCAATGTGCAACCATGTTGTCTGCTTCGCCGCCGGTTACTGCTCGATACCCCTTTCGTGCTATCGAGTTCGGGCTCCGCGATCTTTCATTGTTTCCCATAGTCGGCCCCGTCGGTTTCAAGGTTGCAGAGCACCTCCGCAGCTCTTCTTTCTTGCAATTGATAGCTTGAAGAAGTGTTGCGTCGCAGCGGCGGTACTCAACACTTCTAGAACTTCCTTATTGATCGTGGTGGTAGCATGTGTCTTGATCATACTCCTTCCTCCTCCTTCTCCACCTTCACCTGCACGTTTTCTCTCCTTTCTTCTAAGTCATCTTTCCGCCTCCAATACACAACCATCCCATTCAGTGCATTAGCAGCATGAAGCTCAAATTCCCTGAATCTGACCATATCCCTCCCCACTAGAAATGCTTTCCCAAGCTCATTACACTCTTCCAATTTCGCTCTTTTATCCTGGCTCTGTCCATACGGTGTGTAATCGTCTAGAATCTCATTGCCAACATACAGCACCGGATCTTTGCCTTTCATAAACAAGGGGAGCAAGAGGTACCAGTCCACGAACGGACTATACACAAAACTCGCCTCTCTTATGTAGTCTTCAATTCCAGTCTCAAGTACTTCGACGTCTAGCTCCTTCAGAAACGTCACGTCGACGGTTGTGAACGCCGGGTCTTGCGCGTACATCTTGACTGCTGTGCCCCCACCACTAGCACTCTTGCAATGCTTAACAACATCAACAAACAGCACAAGCTGCCACAAGCTTCTCCATCTGTGCGCCCAGTCGCGGCTCAAGCTCCCTATGCCTATACACACCGCTGAGTCGATATTGCATTGCCGCTTACTCAAAATCTCTTCAATCTGCTTTGCTACAGTCGTATCTTCCCACCGCTCCTGCAGCTTCTTAAATTCATCCAGCAATTTCTCAGGCGTAAGACCCTGCACAATACCCGTCGGCAGCGCACCGGCCCCCTTCTCATTCCCACTCCCAGACTTCCCTCCCTCTCCCCGAAGTGACAAACCCGATAACCCATGCGTAACCACAGTCCACCCGTCCTCAGTCTCCACCTCCTTCCTCTTTACGCGCCCTCGCCCTCGGCTTCTGCCCGACCCGCCCATCGTCACCGCCTCTCGCTTGTCTCAATAGTGTCGTTGTGCAGCGGCCGTTCAGGGCGCATGGTCTAGACCCAGTTCACAACAATGCTGGGTGACGACGTTGGGTTAAGGGGCACAGTCACAGTCGTCAGTTTAAGGTGCGGCTTGCATGGGCGCGTAGAATAGTGAATTGTGGTGGTGGGCGGCGGGAAGGAAGGAAGGGTCACGGCGCGTAGCGATGCGGCGTGGTGAAAATTCGACAGGGGTGCGTTGGCGTCGGAATGGGGGTTCCGAGGCTCGGAATCGAGGTGATCGTGGGAAAGCGCGGGAAGGTTAGTCTGCTACATACGCTGTTCGACGATGCAACATGTTGAGGTGATATGGATGGATTGTGGAGCCTTTCATCTTCGCTGGCGAATTACTGTTTGTCGCAAGACTGCCGTGTCACTATCAAGAACCTCCCTAGCTACCCTCTCGTCACTCTTGCTACCGCCGCCATCAGCGACGACCTGCGTGTCGAGATGCTCATCTGCGCTTTAGAAAGGCGGTTGCTGAATCACTATGCATTTCTCACTCGTAGTTATCGGTCTTATCGTTAGCTGCTTACGATGCATTAGGGAGAGATTGCGACCAAGCAACTTGTAGAGGAACTAATGATGCTAGATACCGCTACGCCCAAGGCGATATGCTCACTATCTTCACGACTAGTACACTTCCCGAAGGTAAACACCGTGCCACTTCCTAATCTGTCCTCTGTAAACCCTCTCTCAACTGTATTTCGAGCATAAGCGCTGCTTTCGTCATCGCAATTCGAGCAATCGCATGAATGAACGCACATATACTCAGCTCGCTTCCTGCAGCTCGGCAGTGAAAATGGTTGTACATGCTGTTACAAAACAATCCGGCATAGTAAGAGCCTGGCTATATTATTTTGTGTGAACATCGCGATATGAAAGCCCAGGCATCAATTTTGGCCTCCATGCCTGCGATTCAAGCTAATAATAGAGAGATAATACAGACTACACTAGTAATAGTGCATCAAGCATGAATAGTATTTACACGTTTCCGCGCTATAAGGATGTGTTCCTATGGCAATAACGTTCAATCATCTAGTGATACTTTCTGCTGACACGAAACAAGCATGTAGTAATCAAAAGTGTATATATAAGAAAAGAAAAGCAAGAATTATTGAGACTGTCCACCTCTACCAAGCAACATAAAAACTACAACAAAACCGAGCGAAACAATGGTCCGCATATACAAACCAAATACTCCCTCAAAGAAACTTGTAGACGAAGAGCCACATTATCTCATCTCCTTAATTACTCGCTATAAATCGCATATCCCAGCCTTTTCCTACACCTTCACCATCCGTTCGATCCATCGTCCAAATTCTACATTACGATGATACGTAGCCCAAGTACCCATCCACAACATGCTGTCAGACATCCATGTGCCTCTCATGAACAGGAAGACGGATCGCGGTAGGGCTGCATTTAGCCAGCAACCGAGCTGGCACCGATGTTGCGCGCAAGGCAGGGCACGCCAGGGCACGCCAGAAGCTTTTCTCTCTGGCTATGACGCAGTGCATTTGTGTGTAACAGAGCTTGGAGCGCGTGCCTTGTTGGGTCATAGATGACAGAACGTAGGTTGTGCGACGCTCTGCCCCTATTTCGTGCTGATTTCGCGGCGCAGGCTTTCGGCTAACGCACGCGGTTTTTACTGGGCTTTCTAAGAACGAGGTATATAGCTAGAGAATGGGTTTTTAGCATAGGAGTAGGTACTCGATGGGATGTGCGCGTGAACGCAGTTGCACGAAAACACGGCGCTAGCTAGGCAGCTGACGCGGAGTGAGCGAGAGATCTATCTTGAACATCTTTTGATTCGTATGACAGAACAGATACATCTGAAAAGGTCATGAAGGGAACTCAGTGCGCACTTTACAGGCGATGAGTAGGTACGAACAAGGAACCCCAGCGCCGAGCCAATGTACAATGGAGCTGTGAATGCAGAACCTTTCCGACGGAGTATATCCATCCCTGTACCGTCCAAAGGCCCGTCCCTGATGGACGCAGAATCGTCCAACCCTATTCCTTTCACCCAGTAGTTATTAGTGAACGTCCCAAGCGGGAATGCATCGCTTTAAGAGACCGGATATCTTTTACGCCGAACACCGTGCCGGAAAATCACAAAGACGGAGACGAAACGCGGACACGAATGGATCCCTTTACATCCATGTTATCCATGACGCAGCGGCAAGCATCAGAGGTACGAGTATCGAGGCGTAGCCGTTCACGACCGTGGTGTGGGGCGCTGGCGATGAGGTGGTTGTGTATACGATCTGGAAGCCAATGTTTTGTCCTGGCTGTGTCGTGTTGACGCAGTTCGTGTCGTTGACTTCAGGGACGTCTTCTGGTTCCGCGAAGGTGATGTCGGCGCACTATCGGACTTGTGTCAGCTATGGCGACTCAGACAGTAGATGCTATATACATACGTTGTATAGTGCAGCGCCATGTTGCGCAAGCTCAATGACTTGAATTGTCGCATTGTCTCCAACCTGCGGTGTATAATTCGCCGGCAGCGGTACTTGTGGCAGGCAAAAACTTCCTCCGTACTGCTGGTTTGAGGGTCCGGTGATCTGGAAGACCGGCAGCATGGAATGCGAGTAGTTCAGAGGCTCATTTCCGTAGCCCATGTTGAGGTAGAACAGGGCAAGTTGATGTCCTGGGAACCATCCGGGTTGGATTGAGACCGCGCCGCCCTTCAGCGGCCATTTTGTGCGGTTCTGGGATGTTGGCATGCCGCCGCCTGTGAGCGCTGTTAGCTGGTGCCTTACGCGAAGCGATGTTTCAAGACTATATCGTACATGGATACATCCATTGCATTCCATAAGGAAATCCGTATGTGTCATTGTCCTTATCATAGTTGATCCCAATAGATCCTGGAATAATGCTAGGATCGGTTTCCGACACGGTTCCGTTGGTGTGGATGTTGTTTCCTCTCCATGGTGGGTATACAATAACGGTGTGTGCTGCGGCGAGCGACCAACTAGCGACCACGAAGACAAGCTCGGTAAAACGAAACATGTTGGCAGGCGAAACCAAGTAGAATGTTCTTAGCGATGCGGATGTCCTTCTCTTTAATAACGTAGTGACCCGTCAACCGATGGGTGCACAATCTGATGGTAGTTGATGCAGACCAGCAGCGTGCGGTGGCGGGGGCCATCAGCACTTATGGGGCTACGAGACTTGACCATGACTGCCTCGTGCGACCATCCCGTTCTTCGCAAGTGCTCGCAAAAGGGACATCCAAGCGAATGAGCGCAGCAAAACGGCTCCGCCAGGAAGGCAAGCTATTGCATGTCAGCTCTCGAAGCATTGAGTAGGCAGCGAATAGGCATGGAGCTAGCATATTGGCTCGACATGGGCCAGCGTCCACTGAGCTCCGCGCATGCAAGTCTCCACGGGCGGGAGGGAACGCCCCAAGACGGGCAGAGCGAATGGCGTCCGTGAAGGCGATGCCGATGATTGCCCTGATTTGTGGAGCTGTGTGATGACTCTGCAGGTTCTCGGCAGTCCGGCCAGGCACTGTGTAAGCGCCCAACTGCTCCACCTCGCCATGGCAAGCACATCGACAACGTGGAGGGTATGGCACAGAAACCGCCATGAGAACTCGCATCGCGCGCGACTCTGCCTGTGATAGTGTGACCAAGGCGTGATATAAAGCCCTGATGCGCCTCTGTCGCCCAAGAGCAATGCTACAGACGCCGTCGGAGACGCTGGCAGAGTAGCCAGGAGAGTCCACATCACAACGCGGAATCTTCGAGAGCGGTAACACAACGACGGCGATACAGTCAGCCTGCCGCCGACGCGAACAACAAACTTGACGTCGTCGCAATCTATTGTTCAGCCTTGAGAAGCGAGTTGATGTATTTTGATATCGGTGCATGAACATGCAGTGGGATTGTTCTGGAGGGTCGTGTTGGTCCGCTTCTGATTGGGAGGTTGTTTACTTGCCCCTGGCCGTGTCAATGCCGCCCATTGCATTGGAACAAGCGAAGCCTTTCCAAAGTTACTTGGAAAGACCCACGATCTCGACTCATGCCCAGGTAGACGAGCATAAAGCGATGTGACGGGAGTCGCGATTCGCTATCTGGGATTGCCCTAACGGAACGGCCCTTACTAGTCTGAAGACACTTTTGGCATCTTATTCGATCGATCGGACAAGCATTATCAGAAACTGCTTACAATTAGTGAATCGCTTGAACATTGTAGCATATCATGTGTATAGCGCATTCTGGCGTACTGATATATCCCTGGATTTGGATCAGCCGGCGCAACCCAGATAAGGCGGTCTCCCTTGTGCGCGGCATCGCTCCATCTCATCGTGGAGGCATGGTCTTCATCCTCTCGTTGCAGTGGCGCTTGCACATCCTACATACTAAACATAGGATTATAGTTGCGGCAATCAGTTTGAAAGGGAATATGCGTATAAGTTCCTGTGTGGTGAAGACATGAGGTGAGGTGAGGCACGACAACAAAGGCGTAAGAACAAAGGAAGGAGCTATGTAGAACATCAAAACTGACAGTCAGAAGGCTCGACCAATCGCCTCGCGACGTTCCCAATGTTATAACTAGTCGAAAATTCCTCTGCTTTACTCGCGATTGATAACACCTACGGTATTCCGGTAATGCTTCGTGCCAAATCTGCATGTGTTCCCACCTCCATCATGCATTCCTCGCAACGCTCATAACATCTTCCTCCAGGTGCAATCCGCTAAAGCTTGTCAATACCTCGGGAAGCTTATTTACACCCTTCTCCTTCGCCGCAACACCAATCATGAAATTTTCCTCGAACGCTTGAATCTCTACTCTCGTGTCTGTCAATCTCCGACTCCCATCTCTACCTCTACTAGGGCTCGAATCTCTCGGTCCATTGCCATTCCCAGCCCACCAGACTTCCCCGTCACTAATCCGTTCACCCCATGTGCCGTGTGTGCTACAACGTGCGACTGTGCCTGCTCGAGGCGCGCGAACGTGTTTGAATTCGAGCTGTGGTATCCAATTCGCCAACAACGCTTCCCCGTCCAGCTTGATATACGCCTCCTTGTAGCACCAAAACGTATAAAACCGCCTCAACTTTGCATCAATCAATAAATCGCTGTCAAACGTCATTTGCTCCCCATTCTCTAGCGTAATTGTCAGGGTTTGGTTTCTCATGGTACACCGATCATGCCGTCCAAGCATTTCTGGTGTTACGAGTGTGCCATCGAGGAGTTGGAACGCGTCGGCGTGGTATTTCATGTCGAACATTTCCTCTTGTGAGAATATCTCGGCGTAGATGTCTACCCAGCCATCGAAGCCTTCTTCGTCAATAGTGCGGGTGTCATTACGCTCATTTACGCATACGATGTCTACACCTAACTCAACATCCAGCTCACTCGTCTTGCACCCCACGAGCGCTACTAATCCGGCTTGGTGGGAGACGTTGAATTCCACGGGCGCAGGTATGTAGGATTGCGAAGTAAACGGGGAGGAGACGAGGGCACATGGTTTCCCGTGCTTTGGGTCGCGTTTCCTGCCAAAGCGTATGTCTTTCCAGGGAATGCCGAGGGCTTGGTGGACGAATAACCTCTTCAATAAGGCTGAGCCCAGGCTCATTCGTGCGTCGGCGATGTGGTATTTTCGAAGAATGTTTTCCCGTTCTTCATCGTTGATCAGACTGAGTGCTTCTCTTGCCTGTTATCACCATCAGCTACTTGATAGGAAGCAATATGCGGGCAAGATGTGACAAACTGCTTCTGAATCGGCGATCTTGTGACCGGGCCATAGTGAGCGTGTATCGAGAAGCCAGCACGTGAGTCCGTGTTGTGTTTCCGGGTCGGGCATTATGTGTGATTGTGGTATAAGGTTGGCATCGGGACTAGCAGCCTCCCAAGGATTGCTGCTAGGACTAGAGTTCTACTCTAAGCAGGTATAGGGAACGGAGATGTTAGAATCAGCCCTACGATGTCGGAAGTGTACATGTGAAGTAAGGCTATTCACGGCAACCGCGGGGTTAGATGTCGATGATGATTTGACGAAGGCCTGTCCGGACCCTGACTCCGATGCTTTATTATCGATAAGCCAAGTGAACCCCATTAACTTTTCTAATCCCCGCGGTGCCGCCTCCGGGTTGATGACTCCATAACCCCTCAAGATCTCTACTTTCCCTTTCATTGCTATCGTTTACTTAGGAGTTCTCGGGGTCTGGAATACAATCAATATGACAGTCACAATCCCAGATGTTACGATTATAGTGGGTGTACTTGCGCTACAGGGCGCGTTCAGCGAACACATCCAATTGCTACGACGAGCAGCCGCGAACCTGCCTGGGGATCTACACTGGCGATTCATCGAAGTCAGGACGCCCCAAGAGCTCTCACAATGCGACGGCCTGATCATTCCCGGCGGCGAAAGCACAACAATGTCCCTCGTCGCTGCACGTTCCGGCCTCTTAGAACCGCTCCGGGATTTCGTAAAAGTATTGCGACGACCAGTCTGGGGCACATGCGCTGGCCTCATCCTCCTCGCTGAATCCGCGAATCGCACAAAGAAGGGTGGCCAGGAACTCATAGGAGGACTGGACGTACGCGTGAACAGGAACCACTTCGGCCGCCAAACAGAAAGCTTCCAAGCAAATCTCAACCTCCCTTTCCTCTCCTCCACAAGCGAAACGAGCAAAGACCAACCGTACAGATGTGTTTTCATAAGGGCGCCGGTGGTGGAGAAGATACTTCCGCATAAGAAGGGTGTACAGAGCGAAGAAGAGAAGATGGATGATACAGTTGTCGCGCCTAGTAAAACACCAGCAGATGAGCTTGCGAGGGAACAGCTACGTTCAGATGTAGAAGTCATGGCAACTTTGTCTACGCGGTCGCCGGCTTTGCAAAAGAATCAGGAACATGACCATACAGGTGCGGAAGACATCATTGCAGTACGGCAAGGGAATGTGTTTGGGTGTAGTTTTCATCCTGAATTGACGGAAGATCCGCGGATACATGTTTGGTGGTTGGGAGAGGTATTGCAAGCAGTGGAACGAAGACAGCAGTTTGAACTTGCTGATCGGACGAAAGCGTAATGTCTTGATGGTGCGAAACGGAAGGATCTAAGAGCGCAATAAGGGCATAATTTAGAGGCGTTTAGGTTCGAGGTGGATTTTGCTTTCGTCAGGTATATGACTTAGACTAGAATCTCCATTGCCTTTGCTAATGCAAGGCATTTAGAGTTCGGAATCAATGTATCTTGAATGAACGCCAAACTCCACCCATGCCATGGTTTGTGAGGTTCATCCGGCACTACCGCTGGTCAAGCGCTCATCCTGAAACCCCGTGCTCTTCGATCTGCTGCTGATATTGTCGTTCATCGTCCTCTAGATCCGTGTAGTGCTGATGCTTGACAAATCGCTGCTACTACCGTTTGATCGTCGTTCAAATTCTTCTCTAATGAGCCATAGGCTTCATCCAGCTGATCGTCTTCCTTCTCCTCGTCGCTAATGCGCACCGCGCTATCCTCACGGTGATCAATATCACGATGACCATCCTACTGCACTTCGTGATACTCGTCCACTGCCCGTCCATATCCACCTCGACCTGGGTCGTACTCTGCTCTGTATTCGTCGCGCACCTGGCCGCCAGACTTTCCACGACCGTACTGTCTGCCTTCAGTGAATCCTTCGTCGAGGTCCGTCCGTATAACGCGCTCATCTAGCTTGGTGCCCCCAATATATTTCATGCAGTCCAGTGCGTCTTGGTGGGTGTAGTATTCTACGAAGCAGAAGCCGCATGGTGTCTTTTGGAAGCGATCGAGGCCCATGACTAGGCGTTTAATCTCGCCACATTTGCTGAAGAGTTCGTGTATCTGTTCTTCTGTCGTGTAGAAGGACAGGTTGCCGACGTATAGAGTTGTCGCATCTTTGAGCTTGTCTTCAGGCGAGGGAGAGCGGCGACCAATATCGTCGTCGCGGTTGTTGCGATCTCTTCTCCGCTTCTATGTAACTGTCAGTAAGGTCGCTAGCTACAGCAGCCTTGTCGGCGCATACTTTTGCAGTCGCGTATGAGCTCGGCTTGTCCAAGCGGTCAATGGTACTTCGCAGCGCCGGCATTGTATTATTGTGCGCAATATATGCTGTGAATAGAAGTGAGTGCTTTAGGGGCGAGCGGAATTGGTAGAGAGTGAAGCTGGTCGGAAATGTTAGTGGTCGTCGTTCAGGGAAGAGCTTCGAGTTTAAGATCGGAGCTCTCCCGAAACGCGTCGGCTTGGCACGAGCTCTTTCACAGCTCCAAGCTTTGTGTTTGCTTGGTCTCACTGCCGCTGCTCTCGCCTCTACACATCCACCATTTTTACCGGCGCAATCTCAACCCTCTCACTCCTGCTGCAGAGGGTTCGCCAGCATCATGCCCAAAGTGCTGAGCTACACACCGGACTGGCTCAGTCGTCCAAACCCGGGCTACCATTTGTTTTCGCCCAAGCAAACAAATACAAATGGAGTCGCAGCAAAGAAGAGGGATGCTGGACCACGGAAGACAATTGCAACAAGAGGTTCCGAGATCTTCGTGGCTGTTGGGAACGAAATACGGTGGGCGGACCTTGTCAACTTGAAAGAGGGCACCGAGCCCGCATACCGCACCCTCAAAGTCTCGATACCACTCCCGATCACGCGTCTCGTCATTTCCCCCAATGAGGACTATCTGGCGGTTTCAACTTCGCATACAGTGCACGTCGTACACCTCCCCGACTCCGCGCTACTTGAAACTGGCCATGACAGCCCCCTCAAGCCGAAGACCTTTCAAGTAGGCCCAACCGTACACGTCTTGGAGGAGTCACCGATTGCGACAACACTATGGCATCCCTTGGGCTACCACGGCCGGTGTCTGGTCACAATCACAAAGGCAGGAGTGGTGCGCCTGTGGGAGGTCAACCGAGCGGATAGGTCCACCTTCAGTGAGCCTTCGCTGTCAATTGACCTTCCGAAGCTGGCAAATGCAACAAGCGACCAGGACGATCTCAGCGCATCCAAGTTTGGAGCTTCCAAGGGCTTTTCTCCAGACTCGGTTGAGCTGGAAGTTGCATCCGCCTGCTTTGGAGACTTTCCTGAACAGGAGGGCGTTCACGGCTGGGCGCCTATGACACTATGGATTGCAACGGTGCCGGGAGATGTCTACGCGTTATGTCCGCTCCTTCCCAGCAAGTGGCAGCTAGTCGAGTCACCTGGAGCATTCACCTTCCTCCAGACGTTGACCTCCTCCATCAATATCAACTACACTGAATTGTCAGAAGATACCGATGCGCCCAAAGACGAACTGAAGACCTCTGAGAAACAAGTAACGTGGCTTGCGGATATCCTTTATGATGAGCCTTTCTTGGAGGAGCTTCCTACTGGAGACTCGGTCAAAGTCTTTGCGCGCCCCTCTAGCGCCCCTGCGGTGCCTCTATTACAAGGACCATTTAGCATCACACCTGAGGTGGACGACTTCGAGCTTAGCGACATGATTGTTTTTGGATTGAAGACGCTGTCTGAGGGCGACGAAGACGTTGCAGCAGAAGGCCTGCCAACCGCAGTGGTGTGCTTGCTCACCGATACGGCTAGAGTGCATGTTTGTCTAGATTTGGATGGAGTAGTTGGACGATGGCTACCATCACCCGAGGTACGTCTACAATGACCTTGATCTGGGAGTATTCCACTAACAATCGATAGGACGAAATTGATGTTGCAGAGACATCTGAACACGACCTCATAATCGCAGAAACCATTACGTTAACACAAAGCGAACAATCCTCGTTTAATCAGAGCATTACTCCGGACGTGCATACAGACTTCTCATTTTTCGTCTCGCATGCCAGTGGAGTGTTTTACATCTCGCTAGAGCCCTGGATCAGAAAACTCGAAACCGAACTATCCGAGCCACAGACTGAAGGCTCGGACTTCCGCCTAAAGCGTGTTCTCGAGTCAGCGGATAGCTCCGTCGAACAGTATCTTCAGCGACGGTCTTCACACAATCCAGCAGAACAAGAAGTGACCTCGAGTGTTGTTATTGAAGACGGCAATATCGGATACCTTCTCCTCACGACTGTCGACGGTGAGCCCCAAGCCGCGCAACTCGATGCGCCGGAAGATGGTCTACCCACTGAGGAAGAGCTTGCTGAATATATGGCTGTCGCTGGCCCCCACAAGGAAGTGCGGGAGGCCTGGCAGCCACCGAAAGAACTCTACGAGCCTTTTGATCTCCTCGGCTCCATTAACATTCCCGCGCGACACAGAGGCTCACTCAAGGAAGAAATCAGGCTATCTCCTGCGAACCTAGAGCTCCTGATGGATGTTCACCGCGCTCTCTCAGTACAAACATCCAAACTCCAACACGCCGTTTCTGACCTATTCAACCGCGCAACACGCCTGCAAGAAGAGTTCAGAGACCAAATATATCGAACTTCCCAGATCGCTTCGAACATTGACAACGTCACCGGCAACGACGAAGCCAATGGTTCAGATGATGCGTCAACATACGGAAGCGCTAAGATTGATGAGAGGCTTGAGAAAGTGAAATCACGCCAGGATGAGATCAATGCACGGTATGAAACCTTGCGAAGGAAGATGGCGTCAATTGGCTCTTCTGAGCTCAGCGATAAAGAAGCAGCCTGGGTAGATGAACTGTCCACCATGGATAGCGCCGTCGACGCCTCCAATAGAACTCTCACAGACGAAGTAGATGGCAGCGAACGCCCTGTGTGGCAGCGCCTGGACAAGCTCAAAGAGATACAGAAGGATCTTAAGAGGCAGATCGATGAAATTACGACGGTAGCTGGGAGCGAAGGAGAAAGAGAGCAGGGGCGTGGCGTGGGTGTAAGAGTACCAGAACATTCGAGGAAAGCGGAGAATGAGTTAATTCAAGACTTAATGCAGCGAAACAGTGTGCTTGTCGAGGCTGCTACAACGAGATTGAGAGACTTGGGTGTAAACATACCGTTACCCGTGGAGGGAAGAGCGAACTGAGGCAGTTTCGTACGCTGCGCTAAGAGGGCACATACACTGTGACGATATTGGTAGTAATATCTTTTTAGGCATACATACAACATTTGTCCCTATTTGTATACCATTTGGCCAAAAGATATAAATTGTTTTGATATTGAGGATGCTCCTTTCCAGAGCTTGATCCTTCCGTCTCACACTATCCATTCAAACCTCATACTCAGATAGCGCCCCACCGTTCAGCATACCGATCATTCCCCGGATCAACATTCCTCTCATACTCCGATCTATCAGCTACAAACTGCGCCTTCTCCTCACCAAAAACCTCAGCTATCCACGCAAACGCCAAATCCATACCCGCCGAAATACCGGACGAAGTCCAGATATTCCCGTCTACAACCCAGCGTGCCTTGGAAACCCAGTTAACCTGAGGATGAAGGGCTTTGACCTATGCATTATTAGATCCTCAATTCACCCAAGCGTGATATACATGATTAGTTGATAGAGAGATAGATTTTACGCACCTCGTTAAAAGCCCTCTTATTCGTCGTCGCCCTCCGCCCATCCAAAACACCCGTCCTAGCCAAAATCTCACTCCCCGTGCACACCGTGAGAATCCACTTAATACTACCCCGTGCGCTCAAATCCAAGCTCTTCAAATACTCAACCTGCGGCTTCATATACGCATCACTTCCTTCCCCGCGCGATCCCAGACCTCCAGGGAGTAGCAGGACGTCCAGATCGGAAGGCGCGTTGTCAAAGGTATGTGTTGGGACAATGGTTTGTGAGAAGTTGGAGCCTTGCTTGTCTTGGACCCAGTTTTGAGTGGGGACTGGGTCGAGTGTTGCGGCGATGGTGGAGAGTTGGAGCGTGTGCGAGTTGGAGAGGATGTTGAAGGCGTCGAGGGGGCCGGCGTAGTCGAGGAGTTGGAAGCCTGGGAAGATGATTATGCCGATTTTTGTGGGGAGGGGAGAGGTTGTGGTGGACATGATGGGTTGAGGGTGTTATTCAATTGATGTTTATGTGAGAGATATGTTGTTTTGTGTTTTTCAAAGTCCTAGATTGGGTGTTTGGTGGGGGCTTTGTGATGTTTCTGTACTTGTGATGAGAGTTCTCCACCAAATTGAAGTTACGACACTCTATCTATATACCTCCTCAGGAGCTCAGGTACTTCACAGTTTGTTGCTCGAGGCGGTCGCATTGAGTCAGATCTCACGTGCAGGGCGGAGTGGTGGGAGAGCAAGATATTAGTCAGCGACAGTGTCACGCGCCTTGGTGTTCTTGGTTTCCCGTGGGGAAACGCTGTATACGCGCTTCCCCGCGTGTATTGATGTGAGTTGGCTGATTGTATGAAGGGTTGTGACCTGTGAGGTGCAATGTATGAACGCGGCCGGATGCATCAATTCCACGGCCGAGAGCTTAAAGTCTCGAAACAGGCTTCGCTACCTTCGATAACATTTGACTTCATGGGTGTAGACTCCAATTATCCGTAATTGTATACTGCGTGTTGGTAGATCCCTATAGAGCTACCTATACGACACCATTCATGTGCACGCCCTGATCATCCTGCTGCTGTACCGTGAGAAGACGCCTTGCCCTATCAATTCTCTCCTTTGTCAACAGGTAGCTTTTGGGGATATCACCCTCCTTGACCATCCGCTCGTGTAAGGCACTTAGTTCCTCCCCAGAGTCTTCTCCAAGCACCATATCAACGACTGCCTTCCCACAGAGCGTGCCATTCGGCATGCCATGCCCCGTATAGCCACCACATAGCCATAAGCCCTCTGCATTCGGGACCTTGCCGACCCAAGGATGATCATCGCGACTATAGCCCATGATACCCGTCCATTGTGCAGCGGCTTCAAGTTCCTCCACCCCATCCGTCTTCCCATCCAGTTCCAGCACCTTCAACAGCGCACTGCGGAGATACTTGGCCGCGCCCTCATCAATGATACTGTCATCTGAGACACCTATACTGGGAAGGTTCCCGGCTCCGCGGCCGCCCCCGAACATGAGATGACCAGCGGGGTTTGGCACACCTTCAAATGGCCGCTGGATAAGGTAGTCATCATTGTTGGCTTTTTGTCCTAGGGCTGCAACCATGCCGTAGGAGTCGGGTAGAAGTGTAGAGTTCTTAGGGGGAAAGAGAGCGGACATTTCCCCGCGGACGGGAACGATGAGGTCAGCGAAGTGTGGGAGGAGGGCAGATGTGTAGCCGTTTGTTGCGAGGATGACGGTTTTGCTAGTGATGGTACCGCGAGGGGTGTGCAGCGTATGCTTACCATCTGAAGAGGATATCTCGGTCACTGGTGTCGTGGTCTGGAGATTAATGCGTCCATCTATGATGAGCTTCTTCAATATGAAAGTAACCAGCTTGTAGGGCCACAAACTCGCGGCTCCCGCGCTCAGAGTAGCTCCGATGCAATTGGATGCAACGCGGTGCTTCTTCAGCTCCTCCTTGTCCTTCATTGTTGTAACGTAGCGAGCGATGTCCGGTGCTATGCTTTTAAGATGGTCAATCTCTCTTTCGGCCTCTTTCATCGCCTCTTCGGTCCAGAAGGTGCGACAGCCGGATACGTCGCGCCATTCGCATGGGACGTTGTTCGTTTGAACGTATGATCGTACTGCGGCGACGTTCTTTAATTCGAATTGGGCAACATCGGAGCCTCGATCGAAAAGGAGGGGTTGACAGTGTCCGCCATTCTGTACAATAATTATTAGCACGCGCACTTGACAAAGAAAGCCCAAATGCAATATCCTGTCTAGTCGACACCTGGAGACGACCACTCATGGCGACTACAAATTTGGGGGATCTACTAACCCTTCCAGTGGCACCCCAGCATGCTTCTCTAGCTTCAAGTACCACAATGTTCTTGCCTTTCGCTCGCTCATCCTCGGAGAGAAATCTCGCAGCAGAGGTTCCTGTTATGCCGCTTCCCACGATGACGATATCTGCTTCTACAGGAAGATCTTGGGTGGTACGGTGACCAAGTAGGAACTCGCTAGGCTCGCTGTGCCAAAAGGAACTGGTCGACGTAGGTGTCGGGAGGGAAGCGCGTTCGTGTTTCATAGTGCGATAACTGGTCAACCAAATGTAGTTGAATGGCGGGGTTTTGGGAACGATTTCCTAGCGGTTGGCGACTTAAGTAGTCTTACTCGTAGCCTCTGAAGGATATAGAGAGGTTGTGACGAGAGTCTATGTTGGCAACTTTTCGGAGTAAACCCTTCTGTCGGCGCAGATAGTAGGCTAGGCTTGAGGTATCGCGCGTGGTCGCTGAGGGGCAGTGGGTCATAGGTCGCTCGGAATGGATATGAACGCCGCTCACTGAACAGCCTGAGCTAGGTCACTCCGACTGTACGTGTGGTTGATAACGGAACTCGAGTATCCATGTTGGAATGGCGCTATTTATCTGTGTGAGGTTTGAGAGCATTTGCAGAAGCACGGAGCTTTAGAAGACATGAAGGTACTCGATGAAGCGGTGAGGTACCTAGTACCTTGCGTGTTGTAGGGCTGATTATGTAAACGGGCAGGGCAAGACGGAACAGGACGTGTGCCGTCGACGGTCCATGTTCCTCTTTGCTCTCCTCTATCAGTCTCAAATGCATTGTATCTCCTTATTCTCTGTAACGAAAGCCCATATTGTCGATATAAGCTTAGAGTCAAGCTCAATTTCACAGATATACCCATATTGAGGTTTCAATACAGTGAAAAAGTTCAAACACCATCAATTCCTCAGTCCATTCCTTCCTGTGAGCTAGTATACAATATGCAGCGACAGATAAGATACGAAGACTCTAACTATGCCGAAGCGACAATCAACATCTGTAATGCCAAGGAAACATGCTGCGTTCTCCAGCGCAGCGGTAAACAATCTTGTTCATCCCTCTCATTATCCTCGTAACCATTCTTATTCGTCATAACATCATTGACGGGCTACCAGACACTCGTCAACGAGTGTAATACCTCCCAGCAGTACTCTAGCCTAATCGTCGTACCCTTCTATTCTTCGATCTACGACTTGCGCCTTTGAAGAAGATCCTTCGCCGTAGCCGTGACGGAATATCCATTGAACAACCAGTCATTCGAATGTCGTCCACGCCACAGATCACTTCCGCTAGTACTGCTCGTGCTTCTTCTCCCTGCGTCCTGAACACTGGGTCTGGCTGACTGCACAGGGACTGCCGAGGGTCTTGTCGGACTAGTTTGTTGTACTTGTGCGGGAGGCATAGCCTTTGGCGACTTCGAACGCCTAGCGGCGTCTCGTGAGCGGCTGCGTGAGCGTCCGCGTATGCGCTGTGTGATTGCACCAAAGAAGTCACGTGATACTGGCGACGCTGGCGATGCTGGTGGGGACATCTGGCCAGACGATTGTGACTTTTGCGAATCGACAGTGTTTGTGCGAATCGGTGGTACAGGTTGGAAGTTGGTATGGCTGTGAGATGCCATGTTGGGATGCCGAGGGTTATGCAAGGTGGGATGGTAGAGCCAGATGTTGTTGGTATGCCTCAAGCAGGGTATGGTTGCGTTGAAGTCGAGGAAGTAAAGGATCGCGATATTTGAGCGATCGAGGATGATTTAAAGGGACAGATATGCGGCTCAAGGAGACATGCACTCTGCTCAATATATACCACACGATCCGTTAACGTTCGTCATTCCTTTTCATGTGTCCTCGCAACCCACTGACTTGGCGCATATCCATCCCCAAAAGGTGTGTCGGTGACTCCCCCCATCGAAATCAGTTGCTAGCCAATCAAGCCCTTGAATTTGTAGCGGGGCAGCCGTTCCTCAGGCAAACTCACCGACTCCCATCTGCAGCCGACGGTCTGGTGGCCCACACACTGCAAGGCCAACGCATCGAGCCGAGCAGCCAGACCGCGACAGGCTCCGAGTGCGATATAGGGCTGCGGTGAGCCAATCAAGTAAGGCTAAAGGCGAGCGGCTGCCTTCCAACCAAGGTTTTTGGTGTCACTAGCCATAGTTCACTCTGTGTCCCTCTGGTTGCACTTGGATTCGTGCGTAAGGTGGTCTTGGACCTTCGGAGCAGAGCGAGTTGCGGATGTGACAAATGGTGTCCGCAACCAATTGCAAGCGTCGCCAAGTTGTAAGATGACACAAGTATCTCCACGTCCTGCAGGAATGCAGCGTGTCCCCGCTGCTCGATATCATGATTTATCGGAGGCTCCGCGCTGGCATGCATACCAGAGCTGATCATGCGCATCGCGTACCAACACTATCTTCGGACCTGTCCGTTATCGTAGCCATTAATGCGCAGATGCGAGTCCTCCTGTGTCATTGATGCTCCTTCTATGTCGCCATCACCGCACCCAGACGTGAAAATGACTTTTAAGATCATGGAGCGAATGCGGAGAGATGAAGATACAGTTGTGCGATGCAAAATAGTATGATGTTGTCAGCGGGGTTGGTATGTCAAAAGACCACGTGATCAAAAAAATTCACAACGAGCAATCGAGAGAAGGATGTTGTGCATCCTCCGGGAGTCGAACCCGGGCCAATTGCTTGGAAGGCAATTATCCTACCGTTGGACCAAGAATGCAGAAATGCTTGATGAGAATTTGAAGAATAATTATTTTATAAAGTTAATTCAAAATAATCACCATCGGAAGTACCTTGACTGCTCGATCAGCCCATGGACCGAGCCATACCACCACACGGAAATGGCCAGGTGCTATGTAAAAGGTGGGGAAATGTGGCGTAGTTCGCCTAATCCTTTAGCTCATTCCAATCTTCTGTGGTAAAATTGCAACCCCTGACCACATCTAACCGTGTTTGCTCAATAGCCACACACTTCAAAATCGATACTGCTCGAAGCGTAGTCGATGCCCGAAGGGATATTGGTATTCCCTTCGGGAATGTCTGTCTGTTGTAAGCCTATCCCCTGAACTCCCCCTTTTATCCAGAACCTCCTGTGTCTCCCTAGTGTACTGGCCTTCGAACGACCGCCACCATGCCACTCCACCACAATGCCATCCGCCTCTTGCATCAAGCCTAGTAACATCGCCTTATTCATTAAAGTAGCGCCTTCTTGCAGTAACGTCGAAATGCGTAGGAGATGGATATCGCAAAGTCCAGTTCCGCCGTTGTTTGCGTCCACTAGGATTAATGCAATCATCGTAGATGCTACATAAATCCAAACTAGGGATAATTCGCTCGGGAACAATTATAGAGTTAAGCGAGGAGATCTCTGGTGCCTATTTGACCATGGAGGAATGAATTTCGATTCTGGCTTACGCTCCACGTGAGGCGTTTGGTGGAAAAGCGTGCATTACAAAACAGCCCATACTCATTGAGCACTGTCTCCTTCCACGCGACTGCATCAATATCACCATACCAATATCTTGAGCACTCCGTATACCTACTGCATCTGCTAATAGCGTTACAATAAATAGCTATAAACTACTTGTATACATACAGTGTTTGGGTTTCACGTATCACATTGTATTGTGGTGCAGAGTCTCAGAACTCTACTAGCGACATCGGAGCAATACGGGGGAAAGGTTATCTGGTTCGTCGACTTCGAAGGATATCCTAGTATCAAGTTATGTCCATTCCTATTCAGAATGAGAATAGTGAAGTTAGCCGACCCCAGCCGCCGACTCGAGACAGCTATCACCTATCAAAGGTTCTCAAATACTAGCGATCTAGCACAGGTATCTTCGACGGAAATATTCTTCCAGAACATCGAACCTTTCACCCGCATCTATTCAAATCTACTCAAACACTACGTGCGCTCGCTACTTACGGGGGATGTCCTTTGAAGACATTAATATCGAATTAGCGAAGCTTGGGTTTTATGAGCATCGTGCACTTATTGCGTTCTGGTGTATAAAACTCGTTTAATGCTAGACGCTTTGGGGGAATCCTTTGAGAAGAAGAAGGACTCGACATACCACGAGATTCAATCACTTGGGCTTTTGAGACTATAGATCTAAGTCTCTATTTCAGTCTCTACACCAATCACGAATGCTTAATTCTCTCGGACGTCTTCTCTACCTACTTCGTGGCAAAGAATGACATTTGACATACACCACTGTATGATGCAGGAACTGTACGAGAGCTCTGGCCACTATTGCTGAAGGGAAGGAACTATTGGCGAATCTTGATGAGGTGAAGCCTGATGAGCTGTTGGCAGAAGCTCAGATGGAAGACAGCTAATGAGAACTGATCAAAATGGCCGTAGTCTCATTTGCGTACATTCAGTATCTACAATCTCGTCCCTTTTTGTCTCCTTTCCCGCTCTCAGCCCTCGAAGTCTCCTTGTAAAGCCCCTGGCCATATTATCACAGCAGCTTTGAACACCTCTATGCATGTGTGTAGACTTCCGTTAACAGCTCAGCTGCACCTTCCCCCTTACTATTTCTCGTTGAAAGATGCTCCTCTCCTTTCCATAGTCTCTTCTCTCCTCAGTCTAAGGCCGTAAGAATCATGTTCTCAGTCACAATACCCTCTCGAACGGTAATCTTCCTGCTGTGTAATTCGGACACGTTATCGCATTAGATCAAATATGCTGAAAGGCTACGGGAACACAATGCTCACTAGGACGCTTAGAGTCGAGAACAAGAGATATCGTATCAATCTCGCTAGAGGCTACCGAAGCCTTTCAAGTATTAATATGACTACGAGGGTGTTGCGCAGACGGTTCGCTATATGCATAGTGTGTCGGCCCACGGCCTTCTCAGAGCAAATGTGGTCTTTATCGATGATCTCCTCCCTCTCTTCGCGGCCTTGGACCCAAACGAACCAGTCAGCGTTGGTACGACTATCCCTTCTGGCCACATTTACTATGGTCGCCTTGTATTTAAAGACTCAGCCCTTGTCCCCGCTAATAGCTTCAACTCTCAACCCGCACTTAAAAGGTTCTTCGCTTTCACTCACGCTAATCCTAATAACAACAAATTCTATACTATATGCGGCAAATGCGGTGCTGTTCTAGAACTTAAGAACAGTGATAAAGAAGTACGAATACATATTAGACTTATCCGCATACTCTAAAAGACTGCATACTATATTAGTGTAGTATATGCAATGTACTCTTTTACTGCGACGATAATGCAGATAGGCACGCCGCAAGTTGTAGAGTTAATATTCAGCCAGAAATTATTATTACAAGCAACATCAACCTTCAATTCCTTATTTAGTACTCTGAGAGGACAAGGGGAGAAATCAGTCATAGTCTACCTCCAACAGGCCGCAAGACTTACAAAACATACATTCCTTTACGGCTATATTTAAAGTCCAGCAGACCAAAACGAAGGCACACATCAAAGTTAGAGATCGAGATCAAGTGCTTATTCAGAGCCTGATCGCATTCGGGTTCAATTGCCAACAGGACGAAGATAATAAAGGCTTCAGTCCTGTTATGCAAGCTCTTCTCTCATCTTACGAAGATGACGTCCTGCCATTATCAGAATTTAGGCAACTATCTACAAATCTTGGCATGGGACACAGCCACAAGCCTCTCTGTGAGATCCAGAGCTTTATTGAGGCGGGTGGTTATTCGCCGCTCTTAGACTGTAATAGATGTGCGACATGTATCACGGCATTATAGGTTACAAGTAGGCCATGAGAAGGACTGCGGTAATCGTCTGACGAGACGATCAAAATAACCCTATCATCACAAGTGAACTGAAGAGAAGACATGTACGTGTGAATGGTTATGATGAAGATATCATTCCTACCAGAAATAGGTAATGCAAGCTTTTTTACCGGACGCCAACCATTGACACTATCATGACGAGCCCTCTTCCGGCTCCTCAAACTCCACAAGCGCTGTACCCGCTTTACACAGATCCTGCAAATCACGTCAGTACTCTCATCATAAATAGTCTTGAAATAACTCACCCCCTTCCCATGCACCACGCGCTTCACAACGCCATCACTCGGGCTTCTTATAACCGTCTCCATCTTCATGCTCTCAATCACCACAAGCGCTTGATCCTTCTTCACTACATCTCCTTCCTTGACTTCCACCCTCAACACCTTACACGGCATCGGGGCTAGCACGGAATTCGCAACGTCCTTGACGCCCAGGGCTTTTTTGGTCCATTCTGGCATTGCGAGTAACAAGCGGAATTGGCTGCCGTGTTGGAATAAGGTGAGGCGGTCTTCGTCGCGGATGAATGTTGTTGCAACGCGGGTGTGTGGGTAAAAGGAGGTCAGTGTGTTTGTGCTGGGTGAGAAGGTGGATGTGACGTTGTTGTAGGTCTTGTCGTTTACAGTAACGTCGAATTGCGCGGGCGCGGTTTGTCGGATTGTAACTTTCGTTGCTTTGCTCTCGCCTTTGCCGTCCGCAGGAATCTCGACCAAATCGAATGATCGTTGTTGGAATCCGGCACCAAGGCCGAATCCCACGGCAGTGACGGGTAGGGTGGAAAATACGTCGCGGCGTGATGATGAGGTGTCTTGCAGTGCTAGCCCTAAGGCGGCTTGTGCGTAAACTTCTGGCGCTGGAGGTTTAGGCGTAAAGAGCTCAGCGTGGTGTTTCTGAATATATCCTGTCTCCACATCTCCAGCGACAAAGTCAGGGCTTACACACATACGCTTGATGAACTCGATATTCGTGATTGGCCCAGCGACTTCATACTCTTCGAGGGCAGCGCGGAGTTTTTGGATCGCTGCCTCTCGTGTAGGTCCTTGGACGATGAGCTTCGAAATCATGGGGTCGTAATGTGAGGACACTTCATCTCCCGCGATGAAACCAGAATCTATGCGCACAGTGGGTGTCGGCGTCGGTGTGCGCAGATGCAATAAGAGACCTGAGTCTGGGATGAAGTTCATATCTGGGTTTTCGGCGTATATCCGTGCTTCAATGGCGTGACCTCGTTCTTTGATGCGCTCCTCAACCTCCCGCTGGCTGAGTGGTAAGCGACCGCCTTCTGCGACAATGAGCTGCCACCGAACGAGGTCTTCGCCTGTGACCATCTCGGTAACGGGGTGTTCGACTTGTAAGCGTGTGTTCATCTCCATGAAGAAGAACTCGCCAGTCTCGTTGTCAAAGATGAACTCGACGGTTCCGGCGCCCTCATAACCCACCGCTAGAGCAGCTTGTCTTGCCTTTTCCCAGATATCTTGCCTGATATCTTCCTTCAGATGCGGTGCTGGAGACTCTTCTAAGATCTTTTGATGCCGCCGTTGTATACTGCAGTCGCGCTCGCCTAGTGCAACACAGTTGCCATGCTTATCTGCAAAGACTTGGACTTCAATGTGTCGCGGTGTAGTGATATACTTCTCTACCAACATGACTTCATCGCCGAACGAGTTGCGAGCTTCTGATTTGGCTGATTCGAGCTGATCGAAGAACTCCTGCTCAGTATTGACGATTCGCATGCCTTTGCCGCCTCCACCTTTTACGGCCTTGAGGAGAACAGGGTAACCAATCTTTGCCGCCTCAACCTTGAGGTGTTCAGGGTCTTGATTTGAGCCGTGGTAGCCTGGGATGCATGGTACGCCGGCCTTGGTCATGATGTCTTTCGACTCACTGCCACCCGTTGTCAGTCTATGCTCCTAACAGACGTAAGTCGTCCTACCTCTTGCTCCCCATAGACTCGATCGCTTGCCATGGTGGTCCTATAAAAGTCAATCCTGCCTCCGTACATTTCCTTGCGAACGTTGGGTTCTCGCTCAACTACTGCCGTGTTAGCTGCTATTTGCATGCATTGCTCTGGATCTGGAGCGCGTACAAAGCCATAACCCGGATGTATGCCCTGGCAGCCTTGCTCTTTTGCGATCTGTATTATTCGGTCTCCATCGAGGTATGCAGAAGGATCTCCAAGGTTTACGGCGTATGGCGAGCTCAAGGCATGCTGTGATCGTGCATCTGGGTCGGTGTATAGGGTTGTGGTTCGGATGCCGTACTCTGAGGCTGTTCGGCCGACACGTCTTTGACTTGCGTTAGTCGTAGACCATTCCACTACGCTTGAGTGCCTTACAGCGCAATTTCTCCACGGTTTGCTATTAACACGGAGGTAAGTGACTTCGTAACTGGCGCGGTTGTGGAGTTATGCCGGACGCCATTGACGGCAAGTAGCTGGCGGGAGAGGTGAGTTGACTTTCGGAGAGCACGCATGGTCACGATGGAAGCTATGAGGAGCAAAAAAGATGTATTCGAGAGCTACGAAGGGACATTTGTTTGTGGAGAAGTGACAGTCTGGGGTGCCTCGGTGCACTCTAAGCCGTTGAAAGCCGCGGTACTTGGCACACGTACACTTCGCGGGGAATGTGCAACGCGTGTTTACTGGAGCAAACATCTTCAGGCTCTCATTCACACTAAGACTCGATCAGGAAGGCGTTCGGATCGCAGTTGCACATTCGACGGTTGTCTGGGTTGGTCGTCTCTGCCTTGAGACTGTGCTGCAAGACATTGCGTTGGCTGTACTCACCGTGCGCAGAGGGTGAGTGTCTGCTCTCCGCGCCAGTTGGGGGCTTCGTCACCAGCAACAGCAATACGCGTGCACATCCTCTCTTCACCACCAGCACTACCACACCTTTCTCACACCATCCCGTCCTAGCTCGGTTCACGCATGACTACGCCCCATACCTTCGCACTCTACACATCCGCATTGGCCGCTATACCGTACGCACCGCTTCCGAAGTTTGCCCAGGATGAGCGACTACGGCGATGACTACTCCGACTATGGCGAGGAGTGGTTCTATGTTGAGGACGAATACATGGCAGCAGACGACCTAGCAGAGCATGCTGTTGCTTCACCACCGCCGACCACATATGGAGACGAGGACTTGCAACCGGACTGGGATCGCTTCGACTATTTCAACGACCTTGAGTACGCGTCAGACGGCTATGACAATGCGACATTTGAGGTACACGACCCTAAGAATGCGAAGACAGGCCAGAAGAGGAAGAGGGTAGGGAAGAATAGTCACAGCAAGAAGAGGAGGTCGACGGAGCACGCGAATGTTCGAACAGACACGTCGCTTTTGGAGCATTCGCCTATCGTCTGGCGCGCACAGAAAGATCGAGGGACGAAGCCGAAGCTGCTGGACGACAATGCACAATCGTACGCGCTGCTGAAGAACTGGAGGGAGAAGCTCAAGGATACGCCGCAATGGGCACGCGGATCACCACCGCCGACATCACCGCACATGCGGCCATCGAGGCCAGGCAAGGGAAAAGTTGCGGCTGCTTCAGAGCCTGTATCACCACCTTCCGACATTGATGGTGACGATATGGAGGAGGAAGGAGACGAGGAAGACGAGGAAGCCATGGGCATCAGCCAGGAGGCTTTGATGGCCGCCCTGCAGAGACAGCTCGCTGCTGCTGGTGGCCCGCTCAGTGGCATGGATCCACAACAACTACTGGAGTTTGCTATGCGCATGGCAACGGACGAAGACGCGGGAGATGATATAGCGGGCGAAATGGCCGAGGCAATGCTCGAAGGGGAGGATGAGGAAGATGACGCAGATGCAGAAGAGAATCTGCTCTCTTGGGTAGCTCAGCAACGGAATTCGAACAAGGAGGCTTCCGAGGGTATCCCAAAGTCGCCAGAGGTTTCAAGCAACAGCAAGCGACCTCCGACTCCGCCATCATCCGAAGCAAATCGGAGTGTTCGTGCCTCCGAGACTACCAAGAAGGCTGTCCAGCCGAAAACGAAGAGCACGACATCCTCTCTTAAGCGGAAGGCTGACGATGATTCTGGGGGCGAGAGCTCTATGAAAGTGACGAAGAAGCGGGTAACGAAGTCGTTCGACGCGCCGACTGCAGCAAGTCAGGCAAGGGCTGCTCCAGCAAAAGCTACGAGGTCCACACGCGCTAAGCGGTCATGAAAGGGTCAAGGTCTTCTGCGCACGACACGTTGCTCTGGTAGTAACTACCGGACCTCTCTGTGGGCCACTCCGTGATGCCTCAACCTCGAAATGCCCTGCGTTTCAGGCTCCGCTGACAGCCTCAAATGTCAAGCCAACTTTCCCCCAAAGAGTTGCATACCACGCTACTGAAGCATATCGCGGTCATGGACTCCGCAATGTAATGTATACTGCATAGCGATTGTATCATACATTCCTGCACGCGCAGCATGGCACAAAAGACAGCCATGTCATGCATTAGGGGATCAGCTTGTCGAAGCCTATTCTTCGGGTATTTGATTTGATTAGCATAGCATAGCACTAATGATCTGGATGCCTTTCACTACTGCAAGAGAAGTCATGGTATCCTATCCTATCCTATCCTAGCTCATGCGCAGAGTGCGCATCTGGATAATTTCTACACACACAACCTCTTCTCCGCTAGTTATTTATTCGACGTGCTGTTCGTGCTCTGTACATCTGCTATGCACAATTCCGCTTCGATTCAAGGAATAGCATTACACAACGAAGTGATTCACGCTCCAACACTCGCAGAACAAACATAACTAACGAACTCGATCTTAACCTTGAAAATCAACACCCTAAGCCAGCGCCCGCGGAACGCAAGCCCACCGAAGTCAAATAATACAGTACAGTACAGTACATAAGTTAACTTAGCCCAACTCCAATGCTTCGCGCCATCTAACTGGCCCCTCTCACCTCGTCATAGATCACACCGTTATCGTCGTCATGACCATCGCTAGCGGAAAATACCACCTGCAACCCTCCGTGGGCCGAGACCTTTAGCGAACGTTTTACACACCCTTGTTAAGGTTTGTTTCCTATTTTAAAGTTTAGGCATGGATTAGACTATGTTAGTGGACGGTAGGAGCGAGCGAACACGAGCGAACGATCGAACGGTTGGTTAGACAGGTGGCGTGGCGTGGCGAGCGGGGGACGGGGGAAACGGGGGAGCTTGTCAACGTTCGTTGGCTTGGTTTGCGGCTACGCACGAGCACGCATGCTTGCGTTCGATGGAGGATTGGCTGGTTTTCTTGGTATGCATTTATTTGTTAAATGTTTTGTAGTTGGGGCTTTCTATGCAACGTCGCTGATAGCTCTTTTGCACAGTGGTGTGGCATGGTGTTTCTTTGTGGCATCTTATCTCGTCCAGTTGTATATACAGGAATATATATATCTATCTCTATGTGTATTATATGCTTTCCGTCTCAAGTCATTCCTTGCCTCATTACAAGCAAGACCAACCCACGTGGTCCACCGATGCAACCGACGCAGAACCTAGACGTGTTCAAGTTCGGTGGCACGACATTGGCGCTCGACTCGGCTTCCTTCAAGGTCTATCCTTCATGGAGAGATTGGGTTCGCTGCCCTGACATGCATCTCCCGGCTTGTCACTTGTCATCTGCCCGAGGCGAATAGCTGGGGAAGGGATCCCTAGGCACATGGCTGCGTGGCAATGGTCGACGTCTGTATGTAAGAGGAGCGTAGAACTGGTCGTTTGTTGAGCTATTCCATGTTTGTTAAGTGTAGGCTTATATATGTGTGATTAAGAGGCTTAAGGTACTGAGTCTTTGATTTCCATTAGTGTGATGCTGCAATTGTGGCTCTGGAGGACACGATGATACGCATTACTTCGGTCATGGGATTTTGCAATTTTCAACAAGTTGTAACATAATCTATAATATATCTATCGTGAGCTGGCAAGAGTACAGCTTCGCCTACCAAATAATCCCAGATGCAAGACAAAATGACCGCGAAGACACAATCATAACCGAGGGAGCCCACTTTTCGTGCACTATATTCTTTGCTCTTAATGCATGCAGATTGCCGCCCTTGCTTTTATAATACTGACCAGTCATTATGAAGTGCCGTACCCAGCTTTCATGAAGATTAAGAGTACCGATAGGATATAGAACAGAAGAATAATTTCACCAACAACGCAGGTCGTAACTTGCACACTGGGTGCGACGTGATCATGCCCGGTATTTGTATTGGACCGGGTTCAAAAGTAGGCGATGATGGCTTGAAACTCGAGGTATCATGATGAAACATGACTGCTAAAAGACCAGGGCTTGCAGAGGATTCCAAGCTGTGTCGAAAACGGGTACCGATCCCGGTCGTTTGTAGGGGCTCCCTGTAAGTGCCGGAAAGGCGGATCATCACAACGGTTCTCAACAACAAGGGTATCAGATTCGGGTAATGTGGCCTGACACCTTTAAGGAGAACCATCGCGCCTCGTCTTCTTGTGTCTCTCGATTCTCTCGTTCCATCGACGCTTGCCTACGCGTGTCTCAAAATGCGGCGCTACTTGTGCAACATCTTGACCTTGTCCCATCATGCTGCTTCGCATTTTATTGCGGTAGGCATCAACTAATCAGGTTAGTCATAGTTCCTCTCACACGTCGGGGCAGTCACTTACGAGACTTCTGCAGGAACAATGTCCTCCCTGCGAAAACACGACTTTGACTCCAGCTCATGCGGTAGCCGAGATCGTTAAGAGTAATTTCCTTCGAACGCTTCGCTCGCGTTAGACGCGGCTTCGGCACACGGGCTTCACCGTCAAGAGTTGGCACTGGGACACTGGTAGAACCGGCCAAAGGGAAGCTTGGGTCGCTTTCGAGGTCAGGTTCGTCGCTGAACACCTTGCTCCCGCGCGGGCTTGCTGGTGGCGATGTCATCTGCATGGCAAAATAGCTGCGTGGGAATACCGAGTTTGACTTGCGATACGAGTCTGGCATTTCCTCCATCTTGACTGTGTCGAGCGTGACCCGTACTCGCACTCTCGTTCCACGTTGCGCATCATCCACAAGGATGAATTTGCGGCGCTTAGATTCAGGAAGATCGCCGAACATGGCCAATTTCCTCTCTTCTTCGTCTTGCTCCGGCTGCTTGGATACGGGAACACCCGCGGCATGGGGCGGAGGCGGAGGATGGTGCAGGCCATCGTGTATGGGCGGCATACCGTTCGAGCCGGCCACTGAGTCGCTCGACGGGTATGTGGGATAGAAATTTTGAGTTTGTCGCACATCGCTGGGGGACTGTCCGTTTGGCGCTTGGTGATGATGAGTGTTGTGCGATTCACCGTAGTCATTGGCTGTAAACAAAGAAAATTAGCTTGCACGTTCGAGGACCCACTATGGATGTACCTATCCATCTGCGCTGAACCAAGCATGTGCAATAGTGCGATGTAGAGTGACGGGTATGCATACATGCATGGGGTAGTGGTATCGAAGGGGTATTACATCAAGGAGTGTGTAATATACATGCAGTGCAGGAACGACAGAGGTATCATTTAACATCCAACAATTGCGCTTTATCGCATCACATCTGGTGAAACATACCGCTAACATCATCAGCTCCTCCATGGGGTGGTCCATCGTGGTGATGGTGCATTTGCGGACCTCCCATGCCCATATTCGGTTGTCGCGGTGGTGCTGCTAATCCGGCTGAATTGGGCACCCCAGGAGCACCTGGTCCACCTGGCCCAGCCATGTGGTTACCATGTGTAGCCGCTTGAGCCTTCCTGGTGGTCATCTTGGCCATTCTCCGCACGCGTCGGCTCCTCAACCGCGGGTCTTGGTTACTGTTCCGCCAGCTATCGACTGCTCGCTGAATAAGACCACGCTTCCCTCGCAGACAAGGGTTCAATTGTGCCAATGCCCAGCCAACGGTATTACACTCGGTTTCGTAGTGCAATCGGTTGCCTTTGTATTGGTCCTTAGCACAGCATGCACGTGGGTAGACGCAGTTCTCCGTTTTGAAGTCTTGAGGCAGCTCATCGACGTTGATAGACTCCACGTCGCACCGAATAGTGTACTCCATCTTGACTCTATCGCGTGAGTACTCAAAAGCAATCCACTGAACGCCGTTCTGGTCCTGCCGTACGACAAGTGGAGTAGTAGCAGGGATAGGACCTGGTGCAGCATTTGGGTTGACGTTTGGGCCTCCAGGAGGGCCTGTGTGCATGTTTGGAGTACCGACTGGAGGACCTTGTGGCGGAGCTTGCGGTGGACCCAAACCAGATGGTGGTCGCTGAAGAGGCGTTTGTGACATCCGCGACTTTGGGCTTCCGGTCATTCCAGGAGTTTGGGGGTGATGTTGGTGCTGGTGTTGCATGTGCTGGTTTTGCTGTTGAGACATCAAAAGCGATTGCGGCGCCATTGGTTGCTGCGGAGCACTTGAAGGATGCTGAGGATACGGTGATTGTTGGGGCACTGGAGCCGATGCATACGGAGTGTAATACATCGACTGGGGCATCTGACTTGGTGGTTGCCCATAGATTGGGCGTCCATGCTGGTCGTGCTGTGGCGATTGAACAGATGCAGGTGAGTTTGACTGTGGAGTGTGATACGAGATTGGGGGATAACCCGCTCGATTCATAGTCGCGGCAGCCATGAGCTCTGGCGTTTCTATTTTCAAGTTAGACGGAACTTGTTCTGCGAGGTGGGGTTTGGACGAAGCCAGGATTGACCATCTGAAAGATCGCTCGTGCGCGGTTTTACAGATGCATCCTGGGCGCGTAGCAAACAAGTACATACCTGACGATGAATAGTTACTCGGCGCACTGTTAGTACTGTACGGACTTTGGTGATGCTGCGAATAGTAGGGAACCTCCTGCTGCTGCTGTTGCGGTGGCGGTGGCCCTGGGAGTTGCTGGATGTAAGGTGACTGGTGCTGAGGAGGTACTTGGGGATTGGTGTGCTGCGGCGAAGGATAATGACCCGGTGCCGGACTTTGTGTTGGCACTGACGAGTGTGGAGAGTCGGGATGATGTTGGTGTTGTTGGACTACACCAGGCCTAGGATGGTGCACGAGATGATTAGGCGGGGGCAAGCCCTGCGCTGAGTGGGGGTGATGCTGGAAGCGAATTCGAGTCAGCAACGCTGGAGGCGCAACAACAAGAGTAAAAAGTAATACGGGAAGGGTGCAACGATAGAGGAATGATCAGGGCAGGGAGTGCAATGAGGCGAAAGACGGGTGGGGATGCGGGCAGCAGCAGTGGTCGACGATCCGCCTGGGGTGTGAGGCGGCGACGTTCTGCAACAGCTTGAATATGCGAGGGGCAGGGTCTAGAAAGAGACGTGACGGTAGGGTTGTTGTTTATAGGATGGGAAGGGCAAACTAAAGAAAGACGCGCGACATTTGGCGACGTTGACAACACAGAGGGCGGAGCAGCGGTGGGAGCGGAAGGCGACGACCTTCGCAGGGATTCCGCTGCTGGGCTCTGGGTGACAAGAGGCGGCGGACGGTATTCAGAGAGACAAGGAAAGCGACAGGAGGCGCGACAGGGGAGGGTGGTTTGGGTAGCAGGGCTGCTTGGCGGGATGGGCATACCATGTAGGCAGAGACGCGCCGGAGCTGGGGTGAGTCTTTGTGTGTGGGCGCGGCTTGCAGAGGCTGCTGCAGCATGCAAAAAGAACGAGGATGAAGGTGCCAGCGGCGGTGACAGCAGCAACGGGACGCGGCCTTGCGCACGACGCTCGAAACTCCAACGGTCGAGGATGCAGAAGGGCCGATCAGGTGCGAGGCGTAGCGAGCGACGATGGATGTGGATGCGAGGATGCAGTAGGGGGGACAAGGAAGCAGAGTCAACTCACCATCTTCTGCGACGCTACAGGCGCCGGCTCTTCCTTATACTTCCGGGCCCTATCTGGGGCATGCTGCTGCGACATTGTTATTATTGCGCGGTGGTTGTGGTCGAAGGATCCGGGCAGTCGAGGTCCGGGCGCAAGTGGACGAGGGTTGGGGTGGAAGATGCAGTAGCGTGGCCTGCGCAATTTCACGCGCAGAGTCGACGACGCTAAAGCGAAAGCGAGGCCCAAGTGCCAGGCAGCGTGTGAGGAGTCTGCAAAGGAAAGGTGCGCCGAGGTGGAGACAGCCGTGAAATAAACGTAAAACAACTAACGCCTTCCCGAGGCCAGCCACCTCCCTGTGCCTGCTGCACGCCCGGACAAGGACCTGTTTTGAGCGCCCAGGCCGCGGCTGCGTGCGAGCCGGGATCAGGGATCGCCCGCGAACACACGCTCAGCTGTGATGTGATGCTGTCAGACTGCTGCGATATACAGTGCGGACCGATGTTGTTTCAATGGGTCGTCCTGGGCCTCGGTGCGGGTTGGGCGTGTCAGATGGGTGCGCGGTTGAGAGGGGGAGAGAGAGAGAGCGCGCGCGCGCGCGTGAGGATGGCAGATTGGCAGAGTGAAGAAGTCGCGAGACAGAGTAGATGCGTGAGCGCACAGTGGGAAGGTGCAGCAGCCCACCGGCCAAGTGGGCAGGAGCGTTTTGCTAGCGGGATGCCGCCCATCAGCAGTCACCACCGTTCGCTCCTCCTCTCTCATGATAGCAGCACCGGCCCTGCACGTCGCGTCGCGCCTGCCCTGCTCGGGTAAATGCACGAGATGGGCAGTTGCGACCCCGCGGTACATTCGTCTGCCACAACCTGGACGGGCGTCTTAAACCCGTCTGCTATTGCTATACACATATCTATCCACCTGCTGTTTCTGCTCCCAATTTCGCCCCTGCAGCTCCCTCGCCCGCCGCCAGGCCACACTGTGCACCGCCCGCACCTCATTTTGACGCGTCACTCTACTGTACGTGTCGCGCTTCTCCCACAGTTTTGCCGTGAGCAATATTCGGAATCTGGACGCTGCTCGAGTCCATTTGCGCGGCCGCTAGTCGACCGTTTTGCAGTGGCATCACTAACCAGGCGGCCCACCGTCTCACCCGCGATTGGACGAGCGCGCCGGTGAAGATTGCGCCCAAAACGGCTCGCCAGCACCTCTTCTTTGTGTCTCAACGTCGCGTACCGTGAATGGCCGGAGCACGCCCGCATGCACCCATCCCAGACTAGCCCCGGATCGGCCACGCGGTGCACTGTGGACGCGGAAATGGCTCTCGGGAAGACGGGTCAAGGGCAGGCAACCTTGAACCTCGAGAACCGCTGCTGCTGATCGGCCCTGTCCCAGAAAAGATCGCGGAGCCATGGCGCCGAAACATCAGCGCGCTCACCAAGAACGCTCAGGGGCGCATCTGTCCACCATGATTGTCATCTTCATGCGCTGGGGACCAGGTCCGTCAGCCCTGCTCACTCGCTTGCGTGGTCCCGGCAGATGTCGCTGTCTGGGAAGAATTGCCTGCGAGGCTATAATAAGTTAAATTGGGCCTTATGCTTGATGCGACTCCACGCGTTGAGAAACATCACAACAACACCCGGGCGAATAACCGCCTAGGCGATCATGAAAGCAATTCCCACTGCTGCAGCGCCGGTGGCGACCAGAAGCGTCGTCTCGGTGCAATTGCTTCGTCCCGCTTCGGCGTCAACTACAAACGACAATGCCGTCCCGTTCTCAGACGTCTCAAACCTGGTTTGAGCGCTTCGTGCTGCAATTTGGAAACCATATCTTGGGACGCGACACGCGGCCTCACCATGTGCAGAGCTGTGCATCCTCTGCTGGCGACGCTTCGAGAATAATTCGCGACAGACAGACCTTGCGGTTCCATGTTGTGGGCATGACGCTCCTTGTTCGCGATCGTGACATGGGACCTGGACCTGTAATGTTCCGAGCGAGGCGTTCGCAGTGGGGTGCGGAGAATCCCTGGGAGCACCATGGCTGGCCTTGTTCACGACAAGGGAGACTGTTCAGGTACCGAACGATCAACTCTATTCGGACGCCGCTCATGACTACTCTGTCGGGCACAGCGCAAAATAACTGCACTTGCAATACCAACGTTACGACTACGTAAATGCACACCTTACCCAAAAAGTTACCCTTGGCGCACAAGTCCCAAACTTTTGCACCTCCCAACGATAATCGCGATCACTTGTGCAAGCCGAGCCTTTCCTGAAGAGCTCCACAAAACATCAGCCCAGGCGGTCCTCGAGACGCACTAATACGCCCGCCACGCTCTCAGTAAAGTTACACGAGATATGGCAAGTCGCACGTCGATCTTGTCAATGAGGCCGAGCTGTAGACGCTGCATCCCATCGGGTTACCGTTCATAGCTTATGCACGACTACTAGCCGACTCTTTGTAGTCGAGCTGTCGCGCGAAAGACGGCTGACGGCGACGTGCATATTCACATTGGTCAGGTGGTGGGTTCGACGAGACATTCCCGCGCACTGTCGAGAGACCAAAGAGTCATGAGCATGCGCGGTTCTACCGCAGCATCCTTTACCCGATTGCGACACCACCGTTGTCGAGACTTGCTCAGCAAAAGAGCTCAATCTTCCTCAGCATTTAGGCTTTCATCAATATCATTGCCCTCGTGTGCGGTTATATAGTCGAACCATAAGCGAATCTTGATGTTCACCGCACCCAACGCATTTCTTGACCGTTATCCACTGGCGGGAAGCAGGGATGCATGCTTTGGCAACAACGGCGGACGATCACAGGGGGCCAAGTGTGTAACACTACCGCACATGGGTCCCGACTCGTCCCGTCAACTCTGCTGCTAGCACCGGAGCCTGCAAATTTACAGTACGCCTAGCAATTATACTTTCACCGTTCGTGCCCGATTTGAGCTGGATTGCAGTCCATAGTGTCGCAAGGCACTCACGTCAATCCGGAAAATTGGGTCGAATTGGATATCTTGCCTCTTCCTTTGTTGGCACCATGAAGGCAAAACGCCCGAGACCGCCTGGCCAACCAACTTGATGGCTTCATCTACCGGAATATTTGTTGCTTATCGAAACGCCCTCGGCTGAAGTGACCGGGGAGAGATCGGCATACATGCGCGATGAGATCCACCGTTTTCTTGCAAAAGTCTCAGTATTTTATTAACTCCACAAAGAAAAATGTCTTGCGAAACAGGGCTAGCAAATATCAAAGACTCTGTCTAGACCTTCAGTCCCTTACTGCAGCTTTTTTTTTTTGGTTGGTACCGTAATCAATTTCACGTGTTGCGCCTTTGGCAACTTCCTGCGCTGCAAGAGCATAGCGTGTCGGATCAAGCTCGTGGGCTACATGTCATCGACCCGGCTTGAAGATCCACAGGGCCCCTCGACCTTGCTTCCCGCAACCCTTGAGGGTCGCTGCCTCTCCAACCTGGGAGCGAGTCCAGCCACTCAGGATCCGATCTAGCTTGCCCAGGGTCGACCTCGAAATAGGCGTGAGCACTTGAACGGAGCTGACGTACCGAACCCGAGACTGGAGTTGTGGCCCGATTGCAATTCGCAAGTTGTGACAGCGCCACATGTTTCGCGATCTGCCGTCCCAGAGACTGGACCTCCTCGACCTCTGCTTTGAAATCTCTAGTTCTCTAACCGAGCCATCACTTTTCAACGTTACTGCATAAGCGGCATTTCCTGACAGCCTGCATCTTCCATCTGATTGGGTCAAGATCAAGGCCTCTTTCTGCCGGCTTTTATCATGATACGGGTCGTGCCACCCTGGCCAGTAAGCCAGACCTGCGACAAGGAAACCGGCTGGTCTCCCGCAGATTCCCTGCAAGTACCGGGTCTGATGACAGCAGTGATTCGAGCGGACGCTTGTGGGAAGGATTTTGACATGGGCTGATGGCTGCAGCAACTCATCTAAGATGCCTTCTTCCATGATGTCAGTCAGCGCCAGATTTCGATGCTCTGCAGTAACCTGCAACAATACGAACTGCTCGCCTCGGCTCGTAGTCCGTCCAGACTCAACCCCTCCCCATGTTCCCTTTTTTAGTGTCAATATCTTCCGAACGTCAATTGAGCTATTCAATTTGGGAAATCCTTTCCATTTTTTAGACGCTGAGGACCATTGCGACGAGGGGCACGACTTCTATCACGAGTTATCCGTTATTCTCATTTAAGGAAAAAAAGAAGGAAGTACAATTCGCAGTATTTTGTCGCGTGGTCAGTCACCATTATGCAGCCAACGGATGCTTGTTATGATACTCTATTCACACGCCTTGGCGAAGTAGTCACATCGAGTACACAATACCCTTTCAGATCGAAATATTTCCATGCCGCAATTGGCACTATCTAGTCATTGACTCAGTTACTTAAAGATGTCGAAGACGACGTTTGGACGAGCAATCTCGAGAACTCTCATCCTCTGTGTTAGCTTAGAGTTGTGACCAAAGCTACACTAACTCCGTCTAATGTTCGCATGTCGAATGGTACGTACAAAATACGAAGACCGAAATGGACAGTAAGGACCTTTGAAGCTTGCAGTTGCACGGCAAAGGATCTTGAGGCAATGGAAGAATTGACATGACCATCAATTCATCTCCGCCCAGGACATTAGATAACTACCCCTATGTTCTACCATCTTGCAGGACAAATACTGTATGCGAACAGGTCGCTAGCCATTCCATTTTCGCGCTTTGCGAATGCGGTATCTTTCGTCGTACTCACCCTTGTCCCGTACATTTATCCGTGTCAACCATTCTCGACTTCTTTCTTAATTCTTATCAGCACTCCAAAGCTTCTCAAACCAACAATGGAACGTCCATTCCGTAGTCATCCAATGAAACAATATCTATCGAGTATCCACGCGTCCTAGGCCTCATCCTTTTCGTCAGCATCAGATCGCTCCTGGGCGAGAAGACGGCTTGAGGCCGTTGCTCGGTCGAGAGATTGCTGTTTGAAGTCGAATCCGAATTCAGGAAGCAAATGCCTTACTCCTGGACCGTCGATGGCATTGCATGAATGACATTACTCTAGGTCGTCGCGTTAACGCACGTGCGAGCTTGTCGCCCAGTGCAGCGCGCATACCACCATTCTTCTCGGAGGCTCGCTCCTTTCATGCTGGCAATACCATCATCAGCATCAAGTCGAGAGTGTCATGGCATTTGGTCCTTGCGCGCGTCTCACCATACTAGCGGCCTTCTAGCGGCTTTCGAGAACACAGCCTTGCCAAAGTACTCGCCTACACCTTCATTTCGCTACAGAGCTTCGTGGAATCGCGACTAAGACTTTCATGGTAGGGCAGACTCTTTGTCTGCACCACGATCTGATCTGTTTCGCAAGTAGCGCTTTCGTTTGCATCATCCCGAGCTCTGCTAAACGTTTTTGTTCCGTTCATTTCGGCAAGGCCGCAAGCAATTTCGCGACAACACATCATCATCACATCACGATCTTCGTGATGTGCCGGGCGTCCCACTTTACCCACACGAACATAGCAGCAGCGAGTTGGTCATCTTATCGAGCGCTCATTTCCTGCTTCTGTCGTCTCACAAACTCCTGGTGCGCTCTTCTCCTTGCTGCGCATTCCGCACCCAAAGCGCTGGAGGCGATCACAGAACGAGAACCGGAACTAATCCCCACGCGCCTTGTGTAGCGTGCAACAGCAGCCTTCGAACGCTTGGATTACTTCTCAAAACTCTCTGTCCCACAATGCTACTTCTGGTACCGAAGCTGAGGGAGCTCGCACATGTACTCGTGCCAAGAATAGCTCCCAGCCCCCACAGCTATAATGTTGATACTCAACTACGCCCTAGAGGTTATGCGAGTTGGAAACCGTGCAGTTTAGTGCGATAGCATGCAACACTTGCTTCAAGTGCCGATACCGGGGATATCCATTGCCGAGAGTTGCACAAAATGTTTGACATGTGCTTTCGAGAAAGATCTTCAAACCTACGTTTCAGATGTTATAGGCATTGACAGCAGCGCGCCTTCAAACACTAATACTCACCAAGCGTTCGCCGGCCATGTTCCAGACGCGTAATTTTTATGGGGCTCAAATCCTCTTTCGAAATCGGCGCGTGCGACATACAATTGTTGCGCGAGGCGTTGCCCAATGGGTGTTTCCGAGCCGTCAGAAGCGTTGTGTCAACAGGTAGTGTCAACCAGAGTGCGAGCTCCTCCTGATAGTTGTGGAGCTAATCGAGAGATCGATCATGGTGCAACTACACAGCATGCGCGTGGCCATGATTTTGGCCTACTGCGTCGCAGTCGAGTCTTCGAGCTGCTCCCTTTGATATGCACAGTCGACGTTCACAAAACGGCCAAGAATAGCGAGCGGTTGTGCTCAAACATCATTCCCTGGTACTTTGCACATTCCCTTGCTCTACCACTTTTGTTCGGAGAGAGTCGTTAAGAATGACTCACATAGCTCAGGAAGCGGAACCACGCTACTAGACTGTGTTGCTGAAGGCCTCAATAGTCTCACTGGTTCGCACGGCACACGACCCGTTCATCGACCTTCCTCTTCAATAGAATTAGATACCAGACGTCACGTGGTTCAATCCGCTTAACACAACGTCGTATCGGCCCAAACCCACCTAACGATGCATCAACATCCTGTTCGGGTACAATTGCAACCCAAGATCAGCATGCTCCAGCCGCTGCCTGGACTTACCGGCTCATCACTTGAGTTCCAGACCTCCAGGATTAGTGAAGCGAACTTTGTGCGGGGGATTTAGATGAGTTGGCCACCCCGTCAGCCGACTTCCTCGCGGGATGTTCCTAGTCAACGGCAGCGTTTTGCAGGGGTTGAGACCAGCGGACCAAAGCAGGCCTCCAGTAACTTACTTGCTTTTGAGATGAGCTTACGATTCCACCAGTGATGTTGTTGAGAGAGCAGGAGGACGCAAGTGCGGCCTGGCTACTCGAACTGGAACTTCTGCCTTGAGCTACTGCAGTGTTGCGATCCGGCGGATGTTTCGAAGGCCGCGACTGCAGTGCTGTGGAGTGGTCGATAAGCTTCAGTAGCATTTAGACTTGTGACAGTGCCTGCAGGACTAGAGACCTCAGGCAATCAAGACAGGCTTATTCTTGTGCCTGTTGTCGTTGTTATCTACTCGACCATTTGTGCGGTTTCAAGTGCTGGTGAAGCACTGGGCTCCTGAGCCTGGTCCGCGGAACTGACTTGAGCAAGTTCACATGGTGACATTGTGCATATCTTTACTCTGTCTATAGGATGATCGAAATTAGACATGACTAGAGCATTCAACATCTGCCGGACCTCCTCTGGTGTCTTTCTCACTAAGCAAGTGCCCGAAGCTGTTACCAAACACCCTCCATTTGCTCTATAGTCTATATTTCGACACCTTGAGCAGCATGCTAGGCTTAACATCAGAGCTAGCACTAAGGAGGAACGCCGCGTTCAGAAGACATATGTCCAGTTCTCGCATCCTACTATTCACTCCGAATCTCATAGCCCATCCAAAACCTCTGAGCCGCTCGCTGTACGCGTCAACGACGATAACTCCGGACTGACCACGATTGCTCCAAGCACCAGAGATCTCTACATATCATAAGCAAACGCCGACAACCCGTTTTGATGTCTCGCAAACGCGCGCGGGTGTATCCTCACACTGGTTGATGAACAGCAGCTGTCATCGATCCTCTTAAAGCATACTAATCACATTGAGTGAAGATCCATCACTGTACCTGGATCATAGCACTGACTGAATGTATGGAGTTCATGTCAAGCGTACAGAACCTACCCTTCCGCTGCTCGTCGATGCACAATCAATCCAAGCGCGCTCCCCATCGATACCTTCATTCATTTGTCGAGTAATCGTCGATCAGCCTGACTGGACTGGACTATACGAACAGAGCATAGAAGGGCAGATAGTAAAAGGCTAGGTTCGAGACTGTACAAACGGGTCTTGAGAGTCACAAAGGCTGGAGGAAGTGAGTTAGAAGATACTGTGTTAGAGAGAGACTAGGTGGAGTGGAATACTGCAGTGCTTAGTGTAGATGGTGGTTTGCTATGGTGAAAGTGTAGGCTATGCGTGTAGGATAGATCGTCATAGTCAGTATAGTAGAGCTGGTAACAAGCTTGCTTCCGTGGCTGTAGATGAATAGGAAATAGATAGCAAGACGATATCTCAACGCGAGCATCGAATCTCAAGGCTACTAATCACCAAACCAGCACACTACTCTCGTCGCCATGAAGATGCGCACAATCTACTCTCCAAGACGCAGTCAGTCAGACTCCGTACCCGTCTAAATACCGCACCACGATCTATACCCTCCTCCACCTCGAGTCTTCGAGCTACGACTCCATCACTTCCCACCTCCCGCTCCGCTTCCAAAATTACCACTACCGTCCCTCAAAACAGCGTGCCCGCCCCTTATCCGCGCTCACTACGAGACTTCCACCGCTTGTCTCGCGAGATATCGTACTCTTTGTCTATGTGATAGATATTCGTCAGATCCAACTCCCGCATCGCGCGATGTGCGAATAATAATGCCGTTGAGGAATATGTACTCACTTATATCCAGGTCCTCATCACTAGCATCTCCAGCCATCGTATGCGCATCCCGAGTCTGCGTCTTCGATAAATAGCGGTCGCCGTTTGTGCGGTCGTGAGTCCACTTCGTCCACGCCTTGCTATTTGTCGTCGGCTCTATGCCCATATCCATATCCACATCGCCATCTACGCTCTGATCTACATCGCCGTTTGCACACTCACGTCCCGACGCCGAAGGAGCAGGCGTGATACTCATTCCTCGTAGCTCTCTTCTCACTTTTTCTGCTGCTTCGACGCTTTTTCCACGGGCATTGATGCGCTCTTCTTGCTCTGCGGCTTCGACGATGGACTCGTTGGTCCAGAATTCTTCGTCTGCTGAGTTGATCTGATGGATTTTTTCTTCGGCTTGGAGCTTGGCTTTGCGTTGCGTGACGCGGGGATTCGAGATAGAGGGAGATTGGACGGACGTCGTGCGGGTAGAAGGTAAGGGCGTAGTTGCTGGCGTGGTAGACCCTTTGAGGTTCTTCTTCGCTGGGGTAGTGTTTGTTGAGGGTACAGCTTTGCAGGTCGTGTTTGCTATGGGTTTGAAACCCATTCTATTCTTCCCGTTCACCAAGGGCACGCGCACGGTTGGAATCGACGTAGAGCTTTTCGGTTTGGATACAGTTGGTATCGCTGCCTTCGCTTTCTTAGGTGCGGGCGCAAGATTTCTGGTCTTCTTGCCCTCGCCCTGTCTACCTCCAGGAGAATCAGGTTCGTCATCGGAGGGAGCAAAGTCGGACTCATCCTCATCGCTACTCAGATTGATTTCTATCTTTCTTTTCCTGGCCGATGAAGTCAATGTACGCGATGCGACTGAGGCGCATTCTTCACTACGCTGAGTGATTGGGGCGGGGACAGTGCAACTCGATGCATTGGAGCCAGCACGAGAATGACGAGCATCCGTATCCTTGGAGGCACTAGCTGGTAAATTTGGCCTCTTGAAACCTGTTCCTCCAGGCTTCGGGGTTTTTGGCTCGGAGACTGAGACTTGGGATGGAGGAGGACTTGGTAGAGAAGTACCATGATCTCCACTGGCGGGACCTGGATGTTTTTCAAGTACCAAGGAAGAGTGGAACGTCTCGGGTCTGTATGTCTGTGGCTCGCGAGGCACTGAGGTGTTCAGCTTTCCCTTGGTATCTTGAGGAGCTACAATGCTGTTAATCAGTGGAAAGATTAGTGGCATGTGTATTGGATTACCTTGCGAAGCATCTTGCATTTGCATATCCCCGTCATCTCTATTGGCGACATTATTACGTTCTGGACTGAGGAAGCTTCTATCATTATTAAAAAACTCTGTTACGGGTGCTGAACATTTCGAGATTTCATCCGGCGCCTGCTGGCTACAGCTATTGTCTAGTGCATGAGGAGGCTGTGCCAGTGGAGCAAACGGATCATGCGAAAATTCCGACGAAGTCTGAAGAGGTGATTGCTGAGCCTGAGGTGCTGCTGTTGCTGCACGCTGTGAGGAGGCCCATGAGGCGAAGCCTGTGAACGCGGCCCAACGTCCTGCTCCACGGGCCTGAGCGGACGAGACAGGAGCAATCGGTGTCTGAGCCTGAAAAGCGGATTGCAGAACGTTTGATCCTTGCGTTGGCAATGGACCGGATTTAGAAGGCTGCCATAAGAATATGCTCGGCTGACATTGAGGTGTGGCCGTCGATGCTCGATGTGAAATGATCGTAGACGAGATGTTACCACCGTCAACGTTGACGCTCACCTGATTCTGACCGGGCGATGATGTAATTGCACTCGATGGAGTCTCACCGACGACACTCTCTTCTCTCTTTAGACGTGGTTGCTCTGGAGTTGTCTGAAGGGTTAGTATTGTGAAAGTATTAATGCAGCATATGTCGAGACTCACGTAGTATTTCTTTGACTTGTTACCAAAAAGCTCCAGATTGGCGGATGGAATCGAGAATGCTGGTGTATTAGGTCGATTGTTTGAACCGGCTGCTGTGTTGGAAGGCCCTTGTGCTTCTGAAGCTGTAGATGTCCTTCCGGTTCTGGTCGAGGCGGAGGATTGTGGAGGTCGTGCAGCTATACTTATAGGTCTCTTCCTCAGGATGAGTGGCTCATCATCTTCGTCGTTAGAACAGAGATCGATCACCTCTGGAGTCGTAGTCTGCTTCTGAGCAGGGCGCTGTCGCGGCGGTTTCGTGACAGACGGCCGAGACTGTCCCGGCTTGACCGGCTGGAACGCTTTCGAAGATGCAGTCGGCGAGTTCAGTTGTTGCTTTTGCGCTTTACTAGGACCTAGTTGAACAGCTGATGGCTTCGGAGGCGCTGACGGCTGCTTGATATTCTGAGTTTGGGATTTTGGTGCGCTGGTCTTTTGTGTAGTCGTTACGTTCGCTCTGCCAGCTTGTCGAGCCCAAAATTCCTTTTCTTCTTTGGCATGCTTCGCAAGTATATTGGTTCTGGCGGTTTCGACTCTCCATTCAAATTCTGACCTGCCTTTTCCTACCTCTTGCTGGAATCGTTGCAGCTCTTCCTCGTGCTTGCGACGGAAGGCTAGCCACTGCTCGTTAGCAGGGGATGTCTTGACTTTCTGCGGCGCCATGTTGACCGTCTCTGCGATCGGGATTTGCCAAAGGCACGAGGTTTACCTTGAGACCTGGAACAGTGACAGAGTAAAAGAGACAGCGTTGCGAGATAATGTTTAGAAGATGTCAAGGTGAAGTAGGATTCAAAGGTGAGGTGAAGATGAAGGTGAAGGTAAGCGTAAGGTCTTATTGTTTTCAAGTAAAGGCAAATCGTGGATTTGCGGTAAGCGTGAGACAACAATTAAGAGACTAGGAGCCTCTTACCTGTTCTAGGAACATTGAAGTAAAAAGTTAGTAGCTAAGCAACTGGTTGAGGATTGTAGTTAAATGCTACGATATAGGTAGCCTAAAGGGACATAGGGCAAAGGATTCAACGGTAAAGTGAAAGAAATGCGTAAAAGCCTCTGAGCTGACACTACAATGTATCAGCGCATTATAGTTGTAGATAGCAACTATGTGTGATTTAAGACACTGGGCTACCTTGTGACTATCACAACGTTATAGCAAGGACAGAAGTCATGCCAGCCTCGCTACCAAAGGAGCAAGCGTTCTACGTGGACCGATGAATTCGAATTGATTGTATTCCTTTTCCACAAAGCGCCATGTCCGATGCAGACTGTATAATAACAGATAGTGTACACTTCTCGACCGCCTCCTGTTGCGACACCCGCTTAGAATCCAGGAGGATTGAGTCTCTGGCTGACTCTCGTCCACTTCGGTACCTCTGCGAATCGTTAGCGCACATCCACATCGATTATCCATCATACAAGAAGCTGTCCTTCTGTGTCTCTCTTTATCGCTCTGCCGTATACGCCCTCTCAAAAAGCGCATTTTCCTTGTGATAAACCTTCTACAACTCCATTGCTCCACCTTTAAACAAAGCCATAAAGAACACTTACTGTGTATGCCCTTCCGATACCTCTTCACCTTGCGATCAAACACCGTATATTTATCCTTCGGCAGCATCTCCTGCTCAGTAGGCATTTCCATCTTCCACCTCTCCACTTTTTTCATTGATTGTCCCATGCGCCGGAGCGCGGTATCGAGGGTACTAACAACAGTGTCCACATGCCGAAGGCGTTCGCGATGTCGGTATTTCTGGTGTCGAGAGAGGCGCCAGGGGATCTTCCTGCATCGATGTCAATTCCTTTTCTCCTGGGGAAGGGACCGATGAAGTGGAGTCAATTGGCGCGACAAGCGCAGCAGAGGGGGCTGTACCATAATAAACCGCCCGACAGCGGGTTTGTGAGACGAAATGGACCGAACATTGCTGATGTGGTGGGTTGGCGATGCCGGACAACTGAGTATTGGGCATGCTCAGAAAAGACTCCCGCGGACTTTCTTGGCGCACATCCTTGCTAGCGTCGCGTGGGGAGCTTGTTGGCTTCGAACATCACTGGTAGGATCCCGCATCTTGAATGCCAGACGCACGACTTTACGATTACGATTCACGATTGCTAGACGCATGTAGTTCGCACGGAAGGTGAATAAGAGCTTGGAGCACGGCCTGACGACTGCAGATTGGTCGCATGAGGTTCAACTCTTGCACTCAATACACTGACCATATATTCAGCGTATACCTCGCGTTCTCCAACCCAATCCAAGCATAAACAACCACCTACCAACAAAACGAACCCTCGACACCATATCCACGCAGTCCCAGCGCTCCTCCCTACTACAGTGGAAACCCCGACACCCAACCCAACCACCCCTCCACAATGTCCTACACATTCTCCATCCTGTCCCCCCTCGACGTCCCCCTCTTCACCCACGACTTCGGCACCTCCCGCTCCGGCGGCGACGGAGTATCGCGCTTCACGCCCTCGGAGCGCGCCCTCGTCCCCTTCATCCTGCACTCCTCCCTCGACATCGTCGAAGAAGTGCAATGGGGCCCCTCGACCTCCTCGGGCAGCGCACCAATGTACCTCAAGCACATCGACAAGTACCAGAACATGTTTGTCTCGTGCTGGATTACGGGGGGGAATACGCGGTTCCTATTACTTACGCGGCCGAGAGATGAGGCGTTGGGTGTGAATAGTGCTGCGGGGGCGAGTAAGGGGAGTTTGGCGGGGGGCAGGGCCGCGCTGGGAGTTGGGGGCGCGGGCGGTTTGTATAATCCTAGTGCGCCGGCGACGGAGGAGGCGGTGAAGAATTTCATGGTCGATGTGTATGAGGCGTGGGTTAAGACGATTATGAATCCTTTTTTTGCGGTCGGGAATGGGGACGTGGTTAAGAGTCCGGTGTTTAGGCAGCGGGTTGCTACCGCTGCGAAGAAATACTTGTGAATGGGATGGATAGAGGGACTTGGAAATTATATTTCGTGTGGTGGTTACGAGGAGGCGCATGGTGGTGCGACAGATCGCGGATAGTAAGGCCAGTGTCTAATCGTTGGAAAGGTATGGCAGGGGCAAGAGGAGACACAATGAGGTCGCGTGGGACTCACTTGCAGCAGAGAGTGCATGCATGATTAGAGTGGTTACATTGGAGAAGCGCTCGAATGTATGCACTACAACTCTTGGAAGGCCATCGCAACGAGGGCCGCAAATGTTGGAGGCTTAGACAATAGGCTAGGGAGGTAGGGAATCAGATGAAGGGTGGTATTAACTACGAAAGAGCTTCGTAATGGTAGCAATTATACACAAATGGACCTAGTTAACCACTTTTTCCGTGATCTTGCGATGCTCAAAAGCCGTCCGTACGCCAAAAAGCAATGATATCTTTCCATTCGGTATCGAAACGCCAACCATGCAGTTTTTCTGCTAGATGAAAATCATCTTACGCGGTCTGCGTAGCTGCACTTTCCGACGTCACTTGAACTGCCTTGTCCTCAGTCGAAGTTGTCGGCTGCGCTGGGGCCTTCTTCTCTCCAAAGTTGTGCAATCTCTCCCCAATCAAATAAACCTCATCTCTGACCACCAGCCTCCATCTGACTAGCAATCTCACAACCTCTTTGCTGGCCCACATGGCACCCAGACTGAGCCCGACAGCCGGGAAACTAAAGCGCCACACCATATTCTTTGTCGCTTGGCTCGCTCCCCAATACATGGTTCTGCTTGTGACGAAGGCGAGAGATGAGGGTATGGCAATAGCGACAAGGAACATTGCCATGACCGGGACCAAGAAGCAGCGCGTTGCAATACGTGCGTTGGGGTACAAGTAGCCGTCCCGAACTACAGCAGTAAATGCACGGGCAGGTCGACTGTTGCGGTTCGCGAAGACGATGCGGGCCGCTAACCGTGCATAGAGAAACCCGAGCGTCCAGTCCTGAATTAGATGAACGACGTGCGGCTCCGTAGGACCGAGGTATGCGTGTAAAGGCATGAGGAAGTATAACTCGATAAGCACAGCGAAGAGGAAGGGGATTGCGAAGATCAAGCTCGCCCATACGTATGTAAAGCGCAGGACCCGTAGGCCGACTCGCGAGACCGTCGCTGCTACTGTGTGCAGCGTTGACATGGGGTCAGGGACTGGTCGATTTAGGCTAGAGATAACCTTGTATGCGTGATAGCAGCTATATGCGAGGCTGCCCAGGGTGTAGACGCCGAGTGAGAAGGCGTGGATATCGTTCATTTCGACAGAAGGCGGTAGGAACAGAGAGAAGAGGTAGCGACCAAACAGCAACGGGAGAATAGTCACACTAACCCCCGACATGCCCATGAATACCCAAATTGTCACCACGAAAGCAAAGATGCGGACGCGGAACCAAGGCGGTATGTAAACCATTGTCACAAGCTCCGAATTATGCACGCCACCCTCCGTCTTGCCATCTTTGCGAACATTGTCCTTGTCCACTTCGACAAAAACGGGCTGACCCTTGGGTATACGTGCTTGATCCGATGCTGGGGCGCGGACGTACTTTCCATCGTTACCTTCCTGCTGCGTCACCTTGACTCCGAAAAGGAAGCTCGATAGACGAAGGAAGCTAGCGCATTTCTTGAACCACCACTGGTAGACCGCGTGTAGACCTTCACTTGGTTTGTAGAATTTGACGATGACTGGTGTAAGGAAGTTGTAGAACAGAAGATCGAGTGGGAACTCTAGTGAGGGTGCCTCGGTCGTCCAGTGGATGGGTAGAACGTCGCTTGTTACGCGACTGAGACTCCATACCACGCCACCGAGACAGATGATGACGAGCGCGCCATAGACCAGGGCGCTGAATGCGATCTTGCGGAGCTGAGTGGTAACGCTGCGCTCAAGGACATCGCGAACTGGATGGAAGGTCGGGTCATCAGGGTCGCGAATGAAATAGAGCACACCCTTGCGCATAATCTTGCGGCACATGGAAACAAAGAGCGCGAAGTGGAACATATAGCAGGTACCGATAAACCAATGCACGAACCCGGACGTCCATGGGCTCTCCCTCGCAAATTGCCACCGTGTGTATAGCGTGGCATTTTTGAAAAGTGGAAGCATGGCGAGGTCGAGGAGCAGGCCGCAATACAACGGGAACGCCAGCATCTCGATGCTAATGATCAAGATGACCTTCAAAACACCGCCTGCTTGTTGTAGGATATCAGCGATGATGCGTTCAATCTTCTGCCCTTGTTGCGATGTGCTAAATGGGGAGCCGCGCTTGAGATACACGGCGCCGGCCACCGCAAAAAAGCCGTAGCCGGCCAAGATGGCAATCATACGGTCGCTTGCTGTCCAGCGCTCCATCGCCGTATAAGCAGCTGTCGTGTTCTGACCGAGATCAATGTCGAAGGTGATCTTATATGACTTCGATGTCCACACCCACGCTAGCAGAGCGCTGCATCGATTGTAAAACGCTACCAGGCTGGCTACGATGATTTGTGGCAAGTGACCAAGCACCTTTAGGACAAGCCTGGGTGCAGAGTCTGCAGAAGCTTTCTCGAACATAGTATTTGCGAAGTTGCTCGTCTCGTTGAGCGCAAACGATGTCGAGTTTTGCAGGCTTCGCAATGCCGCATGCGAGTTGACTGAAAGCCTGAAGTAGTCTGGTCGAGGCGATAGCGGCGACTCTACGAGTAGTTTTGCAATGCGGTCCATGGCGCTCTCCGCAAGGGACTGAGCTGGGGCGGATATAGCGCGGAGCGGGCCCTCCACAGCCTGTGACAGCGTACCCCACGAGCATAAGTTTATGAGCGTAGAGATGATCTGAGAGCCCCAATAAGTCGCTCCAGCGAACATAAATAGAGTGACATCCACGATGAGGTCAGTCATTGTAGCGACGAGCTGTAGGGGTAATTTGATGAAAAGTGAGATGGGACTGCCCATGAATAGTATCACCACCTTACCCCATAAATAGGGCAGCCATACCGCACAAGCCAAAGTGGCCGAGATCAATACGGCACTGAATAGGGCGTTCTGGAATAGGCCGATGATGGGGCCTTGCATGCCAATGAGCTCCAAAATGCCTTCCAGATCCTCCGCGTCCTCAATTGCTTCCTGGTCATTGACATCGATTCCAGCTTGAGCGGCAGCGGCAGCAACTTCAGGATCCCGAATCGGAGGATTACCGTGGTCTCGAGGCTCGTTTCCAACAAAGGGAACGAATGGTGCCTCTTCTGCCATATTACGAACAACGTGCTCGTCATTTCCGCCTTCTTCAGCGACCTGAAGTGCGGGTGCTACATCGCCAAACATCCAGTCCAAGATGTGGTTGAAGGGATTCTGTGGAGCATGCACAGGTTCCACTGGTACCGCTTGGCCTGCCGTCGCGGGATCTTCAACTAAGGGTTGAGGGCGTTCATCAGGTTCAGACCGCTCCTCATTAACTTCAGATGCATGCTCGGCATGATCAGAGGATACATTGGCATCATGCGTGGTCCCTACATCATCATTTCCCACATCGGGAACGTTTTCCGGGCTAGGAGATAATGGTTCATGTACCAGGACATCAGTATAGTCGTCGGCAACTCTAGCTTTACCCTTGTCTCGTGTGCGTGCTCCTTCCAGCGCTTGGTCGGAGTCGTCTTCCGGAACAACATCGGGGACTTGTTGCCAACTCTCACTACTGTGCTCACTTTCCGGTTCATGGTCTGACGTCCCTTCCTGGTCGTGATGGGGTTGCTGATCCTCTGCATCCTCCTCCTCCCAAGAGTCGGGGATATCTGCGGCTTTGCCAACATTGTGTTGTGACGCCTGGGTTACGTTTTCGAAAGACCAAGAATTGTTCTCCTCCAGACTGCGCCGAATCTCCGTAGCGATGAAGGACCTATTCCGTGCTGGCATGTTAGGCCTATGTAGGGAGCTTGGTGAATCCGTATTTATCTCATCGAGTAATGCGTCTATTTGGTCAGGAAGGTTGTCGGTATGCCCTAGGAGTGCAGAGCTACTTGAATCAGAAGCTTCGATGCCACTTGACGATGGTACACCAGGTGCGATATTTTCGAAACCAGGATTGTGAGGACTAGCATGGGCTCTCTTAGATTCCGAGCTCCTTCGAATTTCTCCTTGTACTTTGCTGGGATCGACAATTCCCATTTCGGACAACATGGTTACAACGTCCTCGGACGATCCAAATTGCAGGGTTTTCCTAATATCGTCCGAAATACCATCGGTGTCGAGTTGTCGAAGAGCCTCCTCACGGCGTCTCCGGAGCGACGACGATCGACGAACGCGTCGTATTGTAGGCTCGGCGGGTTCATGGGCCTCTGCGTCTGCCACAGCCTCCTCAGGACCCGTGTTGTCCTGACCTTGAGCATGTTGAGCTTCACGTACTTCATTTTCTTCAATCGCAGCTTCCCCTTGGACTTGATCTTCCTGAACTACAGCCCTTGCACCAGGGGCAGCAGCATTACCAACGGGAACTACAGCAGCAGCATGTTCGCCAAGGGCAACCATGTTGATGACAGGTTGTTGTTGAACAACCCATTCTCGAATAAGAAAAATCAATATGAAAGCGACCACCACAAAGAGAGTAATGATCTGACCTTCCAGTACGTCTATTATGAATCGATTTGCTGTCTGCGACTGGAACCAGTTGAAGAAGGGTATATCCGAAAGTAACGAGGGGCTTCGAATACCAAGAGGGTCCGAAGTCGAGTTGAATCCTGTTTGGTTTGTTTGAGCTGTTGATAGGTGGGCAATCTGAGCGATGTGAGCGAACGGGTACGGAACGCCGAAAAGGAGTCGTTTTGCGAAGGTATAGAAGGTCGACTCGCCAGTAGTTGTATTGAGAGGAGAATATGATATCGACATGAGCAATTTTGACAGAGTCAGATTCTGCGTTGTGTTGGTTGCCTTGGCGGCCTCGATCGCTGAGCGGACCCCTTCCATATCTTGAGACGAAAGTCTGGGCACTTCAGTCGGCTCTGTTGAGTCCGAAAAGATATCCCGCGACCATCCGCCATCGCCGACCCAGAAAAGGCTGCGCCAGACGACGCGCATACACCAAGGGAGCAGAAAGAGCCACACCGCAGCCACCAAGACGCCCCGACACCAGGTCACGAATATATTGAGGACATGTAAGGCGGCGCGGCGAATGAAGACGGTCGTAGGTATGCGGTTCGGCATGCCGGGATGGTATAGCTTGGTGAAGCGGAATGATGTCTTGCACAGCTCGCAGTGTTTCTTTTGCGTGTGCGACAGCCACTCCATCAGACATTCTTGATGTACGTATTTGATGCTGCCGCTGCATTTGCATGGGAAGAACAAGGGCTCGTCCGGGCTGCCCTCCCCTCTACATATTCGGCAAGTGTCTGCTTCGTCTTTGTCTAGCACTTTCGAGCTGGATGTCTGGGAGAGGTCGTCCTGAGCTTGGGGAGCCATGTCGTGTGCCTCGTCGAACGGCCCCGCATTCGATGGTCCGACGTCTGTCGCCATGATGCAACCAGGCCGAAAAGATGTGGTGGGGATCGAGGGTTCAAGGCGGGGGGATTGTCGTGGTTGATCGGAATTGGGCAAGAGCCGCTGAAGGAGTGGCTCAACTAGTCATTGGGAGCGGACAGTGACCGAGCAGCTGTTTCAGGATATGCGCGCAGTGGTAGGTGAAAGAAAGAATCACGGGTTGCGGTGTTGATAAGAAGAGCAAACAAGGCAAGGAACTAGACGTATCACGAGCTTATAGGTGAAAGGTGTGGGAGATGTGGAAGATGTGGAAGGGTTGTAGTGTCGAAGTGCGGTTGGACGCGCGACGGACCGGAAGTCGTCATGTCGCCGCCAGAGGGTCTTGGCACTCGACCTCTCCTTCATCGATCAACGATAAGTAGTCTACTAGGGTAAATTGTTAGAGGATGTTGGTTCATGGCATCCAAGGTGACTTCGCGTCGCTTCAACGTGCAGCTGCCAATCGGCCGTTGTCAAGTATAGTACCTGAAGCTGTCGCAGCCTGTGCATCTGGTACCGACAGGCCTCTGAAGCACTTGAGGTCCCCCGGCCAAAAAAGCCGTCTCAGTCTGCCCACGCTACACGGTACACGGTGTATGATTGCTCCCATCCTGTCGTTCTTACTCGTCGTTTACTAGTTTGCACAACCTGTTCGTCCGTATCGCAGGCGAAATCTTGATATTTGGTAGCGTCTCCCGCGTCCGCACGTGCAATTACATCACCGTCCACTATAGCTCGGTTGCGACCCCAGCGCGAACTGACATCTACACCCATCACCACCCGTCGTTAATCACAAGCCAGGGCTGCGTCTATCCGCCAGTCCGCTGCACCGACGACTTTTCGCTTGATCTCGTACGTGTTATCAGAGTGTTTGCTTGACCGCACTAACATCCCACCAAAGAAGCCCGTCTTTCAGCGTCACCGGCAGACAAAGCCGCCCAAACACGCGACCAGCCGCTGACAGGCCCCACGCGTAACAATGGCTGCCCAGACCAGCGGCCGGGCGAAGAAGCCTAAGAAGTCGACGTCTAACGGCACTCTGAATGGGAGTCTGAACGGCCACCTGAATGGATATGCCAGCGGCCACATGAACGGCCACGCAGACAAGACACAGCTGTCGAGTACGGCTACCCCGTCGTCGCGCCAGAGAAAAAAACAGAAGAGAACCATGACGGGAGCCTTCACAAGTGTTGTTGCACGGTATGTCATCTCGAGGGAACTTGAGCAAGCGTGACAGCCCGAATACTGACTTTATGTAGACTGACGACGTGGTACCTTATCATCACACTCTTGTTCCGGTGTCCTTCCTCCCTAACTCACATCAACGACTCGTCGCCACGCGTATGCAAGCCTTATCTTCAGGCCCGATCCTATGCAGCGCCCCATCTCGACCCATACTATCAGACATACGTCGCTCCACATATCGAGAAGGTCAAGCCCTACACTGATGGCTTCGAAAGGCACGTCTACACTCCTGCTGCCGCTTTCACGAAAGACAAGTACGCAACCTACGGCGCCCACAGAGTGGAGTATGCGACCAAGTATGCTGAAGCCCAGTACAACAAAGCTATCCGACCTCAGCTGCAGAACGCCCAAGACCTGGTCAAAGGACAATACGACTTGTATGTCAGACCCCATGTAAAGACGGCTTCTGACGCTGCCGCCCCTTATTACGACCAGATCAAGGCTAGTCTGGAAGAGATCTATCACCTCTCCATTCTCCCAGCTTATGAGGCTTCTCTGCCATACTTACAGAAAGCTCACACTCAAGGTCATCATCTCCTTGTCGATACCGTCTTCCCTCATGTTCGCTCCGCAAGGGACGCTGTTTGGACCTTCGTCGCCCGCACGGTCTGGCCTCAACTGCGCATCCTATATGGAGATAATGTTGAGCCCCAGTTGGTCCGCATCTCAGAGCGGTTGGGACGTTATCGCGACCAGCAGAAGGTTGAATCTGTAGTTGACGCGATTGATTCTCAAACGTAAGTTATTTGACATTGCTTTTGATGACCTTTTCTGATGAATACAGGGCGACTGCATCCGAATCTACAAAGGTTGTGCCCACTATCGCAAGCTCTTCTAGCTTAGTCGCTTCTCCTAGCTCGACTACAAAATCTGGTTGGAGGGTCCTCGATGATTTCTTTGGCGGTGACTCTTCAAGCACAGCGTCCAGCGAGACCCAGGCTGTCGCTACCGAGTCTGCTCAATCTGCCGAACCAAAACTGAGCGGTGCTGAGCTGAAGGAGAAGCTCAACGATGACCTCCGTCAGTGGCAGTCCAAGTTTGCCACGGCTGCCGACAAGGGCGCCGAAGATCTCGAGCAACGAGTCGCAGAGATTACCAAGCGCCAGGTCGAGAATGCCGTCAATGGGCATGGCAAGGCCTTGGTTGTCAAGCTTGAAGAAACCGCAGATTCGACTATAACAAAGCTCAAGACTTACATCAAGAAAACAGTCAAATCTATTCCAGAAGATGCAAGCGAGGACGACCTCAACGCAGCATACGAAGAGTGCAGCAAGAAAACGCGTGAGTTTGGCCTTACGGTGAAGGAGAGGGCTCAAGATGTTCGTGCCTGGAAGGCAGCCTACGACCAGGAGACGGATGCTCTGGTGCAAGCTGCTGTTAGAAGCACTGTCGAGGTTCTCGAAAAGATCCACGGTCTTGGCCTACAAGAAGTGGGAATGCGCTGGGCGTGGACTGACGGCGTGACGTACAAGGACTGGCAAAACTACCATAAGCTTAGGGAAACCCTCAACGAGTGGCAAGCCGAAGTTGAAGCCGTTGGCTCAAGACACGAAGGGCTTCTCGTCGCCCATGAAGAGGCCAAGAAACTCGAAGATGAAGCCATGACAGTCGCCTCGAATATGGTGGCAGAGTTGGTCCGCCTGAAGGACGTTTCGAAGTGGAAGATCTGGGCGGGTGACGCCACTGACGATTTCTCCGACAAGAAGGTCCCAGTCCGCGTTTTCAAGGCCGCCCAGCAAGTCAAGGAAAACATCGAGGAAGCTGCGTCTCAAGTGTCGGGTGCTATCCAAAGTACATCAACGCCACTTACCGAGAGCATTGCCTCTTCCGTCCAAGAAGCCTTCTCAGAAGCTTCTTCTCAGGCTTCCGAAGTAATTCAGGGTACATCGACACCACTGAGTGAGAGCATTGCTTCATCTGTAACAAGTGGGCTCTCGGAAGCCTCGTCGCAAGCCTCTGAAGTGCTTCAGGGTTCCTCATCATCAGCGGAGAATGTTCTATCCAAGGCCAGTGATGCTGCTGCCGACAGTGCCTCGCAAGCTTCTGTGGCTTACGACCAACCGAAGAAGGTCTTCGGCGGAGCTAACGCGCAAATCCTTGCGGAAGCAAAGCAGGTCATCTTCGATGAGCCTCTTGACGACGACGATGATGATGCTGAGACCTACTCGGAGAAGCTTCAAGGTATGGTCGCAGATGCTGGAGACCAGGCAGCCGAGTTGAGCCGAGCTGTCAGCGAAGCCCTCCTGGGTCCATCAAAGACCCAAGGCACAGTAGAGTCTGTAACATCTTTGGCGAGCGAGCAATACGCACAAGCCATTGCCGCAGCCTCCAGCGTGCTCTATGGCACCAAGCAATCGGCCGTTGAGAGCGCCACAAGCGTCGCAGCTGACAAGTTTGCACAAGCTGTTACTGCGGCATCATATGCCATCTATGGCACTCCAACACCGACGGCAATCATTAAGACGATAAATGTTCAGGTATGTATTTTGTGCACACACGGCACACCTCAACCTCCTTCAAATAGGTGATTTTGCTAACTGTCCTATCATTAGGCAAGCTCCCGTTACAACGAAGCAGTCCGCGTGGCCAGCGAGCAGCTAGAGAATGCCAAATCCCAATTGTCACTGCTTGTATCTGGGACCCCAAAGCCTGCGCACGAAACCATGCTCTCTTATTTCGAGAAGGCCTACTCTGACTCTGTGGCTGCTGCCGGTGAGCGACTGTCGGCTGCTCTGCAATACACTGAGTCTGTGAAGAGCTACGCCGCCGGCCCAACTCAAGGGTACTTTGAGTCGGTCTCTTCCATCGCATCCTCAAGGCTTGCGGAAGGCCTTAGCCAGGCTTCTGCTCAATTTTCTACCCAACCAACGGGTGCTGTTGATGGTGCACGTCAACAATATTACCAGGCTGTCGGTCTTGCCCATGCCAGATACTCTGAATTTGTGGACGCTGCATCGAGCGCTGTTTATGGCCCTCAACAAGGAACTGTGGAGTCTCTTGCCTCCGTTGCATCCGCCTCTGCAGCCTCTGCAGCATCTGTTGTCTCTGGATCTGCCGAGACAGCAGCCTCGTACGTTTCCGGCTCCGCTCAATCAGCCGCTGCGAACGCACAAGATGCTGCCGAGTCACTTGCCTCTCAAGTCAGCTCTGGTGTCATTGGTTCTGAGACTCCGTGGACTGAATCAGTGGCATCTCAAGCCAGCCAGAATTGGGAAGCCTTGATTGCCCAAGCGAGCAGTCAGGTCTACGGTAAGCCTACACCCTGGGCTGAGTCGGTGTATTCACAGGCTGGCGCCTATGGCGCTCAAGCTACTGCAGCGGTTGCTGAGCAATATGCTGGTGTGCAAGCTCTCATCTCTGAGTTGGTTGTTGGCAAGGAACCCGCCTTCACAGAGAGTGTCATGAACCGGTTTTCGTCCGCCTATTACTCGGGCGTCCCTGCCGCCGCCTCCTCGGTTTCATCCTACGCCAGCGAACATTTCGAAGCCGCGAGCTCCATTGCTGGCGAAAGCTACGACGCTGTCACTGATGCCGCTGCCGATGCTTACGCCTCTGCTTCGTCAGTTGTCAACTCTGTGTTTACGCCTCCAGCTGTGATCGAGGACGTTCTCAGCCAAGCCAGCGCGTCGCTTAACCTTGCTGTCGAGAGTGCCTCTATCGCCCTTTACGGAACTCCCAAGGGTGCTGCCGAGCAAGCGAGCGAGTCTGTCGCCAGCGCCTACTCATCTATCCAGTCTCAGGTCAGCGTGCAGGTCTACGGAACCCAACAGGCTCGGGACAGCTTCTCTGCCGCGGCAGTCAGCGCTCAGGCTGCCATCAGTGAGGCCATCTTTGGTACCCCGACTGCCGGCGACTACGTCGCAACTGCTACAAGTGTCGTGGGCGACACATATGCTTCCATCTCCTCTGCCGCTGGCGCAAATGCCGCGTACGCCTCCTCAGCAATTAGCTCAGCCATCTACGGCCCGGAACAAGGAGCCATGGAGAGCGCGAACAGTCGAATTGCCGCAGCGGTCGAGGCAGCCAATTCTAAGATCGCTGAGATGTACGCCGCAGCATCTGAGGGCGTCGAAGGTGCCGCAAGTAGTGTGGCCAGCGCTGCTACAGAGGCGACGCAGCGTGTTAAGGATGAGTTGTAGTACTTTCATCGGTTCTTCGCCCAAGCACTGGATAACCGGACGGTTGCCAGCCAACGAATTGCAGAGAATATTCTTGAGCTAGGACCACTGTGCTGAATATAGGGCCTTCGGATGGCCTTGCGGGGTTTCCTAAGTCCAGATGGATCGAGTCAATGGTTATGGAGTTCCTGTTTTCAAATGCATGAGCTTGGACGCACCCTGGGAACCACTCACGGATTTGTCCAAGCGTTCAGAAGAAGAACAGGTATTGCTTTTGGGTGGATTGACGAGAATGTTTTCCAGCTTGACGAAAGAGATTCCGAAGTCGAGAGGATATTTGCCACCGCTATCTTCACGACAGTCATCGCCTTCCAGAACACAATCGCTACTCTCACAACACAATCCCTAATCCCACGACGCCCACACCAGATACTTTTCCGAATCGCTCATACCCCTTTCTCACCGACTACCACCGCACACTCTTTACGACCGCACATATCTGTACCAATATCACACCTTACAACATTTACCACCAACATCATTGTCATCATCTACATCACCATTACCCCCATCACGACCACCATCATCCAGCCTCCCAAATCGTCTATAATCCCCAAACCACTCAATCCACGTAATCGTTCCCGGACCATGCATTTCACGCCAGCTGAGCTGCGCACGAAACGGCACTCGGGAATGAGGTAATGCCTGTGTATGTAGCCATGAACAACAACCAGTCTGTTTTACTCGTCTGCTCTTCGGGGGTCGGCGGTGTTTGTTTTTCTCTTCAACTGGTTCTTTGTAGCAATGCATGAGTCGATAGTCTTTTTCTAGCTTGAGATGAGAGTTAAATGGATATACCCTTTTTCGCTTCTTTTATGTCTAGGCCTTTGTTGATGTGCTGTGATGTAGTTCTGAGTCCAACCTTGTAAATTTTGTGTTGTGAATGATGGAGTAAGTGACTTGCGTATCATGCATTCATATGCTTTGATATCTAGCATTAACGCTTGCTCACATAGGTAGAGTAGGGGTTATCGAACTCGAACTCGAACTCACATCATAAATGTCACATGATTGCTGCATGTTGAGTACCACGAGTAAGTGTTTTGATATCGTTATTTGATTGATATTGCTACATACGATCCGTGACGCGTTCATCCTATTCATCCTGTCCATACTGCTATTTGGTATCCTATCCTCCGCACTGTACACTGTACAATCTGAATCAAGTCGCTGTCTTAATCAAACAAACCCAAGTCATATTCAAAACGCCATAGTATGCCAATCCATCCACGCACCAGGTCAACATTTAGACTAGACGAAACTAGTCCAGATCACTATCGCTTAAGCTGTCCCTCCTCCCCACGGCCCTTACACCACCACGCCTATAGCCATCCATGACATCCCTTCCGCGCCTGGCATTGCTAGGCGCGCCCACTTGACTCACACTCTCGCTGACGCCTACACTGCTTGCCTGGCTAAGACCAGGGATGTGGCATGGGTACGACATGTGTCCGCGGCTTTCGCCGTTGGCCGCGGTGAAGATATCAGATGGTGGAGGTCGGGAAGAGCGGTGCTGTTTGCGGGGAGACTGAGATGTTGGACGAGAGCCGGAAGGACGGGGACGAGACTGAGATTGGCGAGATTGACGATCTTGCGAGGGGCGGGCAGATCGAGAACGGGTCTTATCATTAGATTGGGACGTGTAGATAGCGGGGTCGGCGTTGGGGCGGTAGTCGGAGTAGTAAGAGGATTCGTTCAGCTCTGAAGGGGCGGCAGCGGTGCGAGGAGCGGTCCTCCCGTCATCGGTGTAGGCACCAGTGTAGACGGTGTTTGTGTCGTCGCCAGTGGTGAAAGAGTATGCTGCGGAAGGAGGAGCGCGACGAGGGCCTGAGGGACCAGTAGCAGCCGGGCGGCCAGCTTCTGAAGGAGCAGTGTATTCGGTGTATGCGCGTGTGTATTCGGTTGCGTACTCAGTCAACGGGCGAGTGACTTCAGCCATTTCGGGTGCTTCAGAGGGTGTAGCTTCAGAGCGAGCTTTCTTCATCTTCTTCTGTTCTTCCTTTGCCCGCTTTGCTTCGGCCTTCTCAGCACCCTTGCGTGCTTTGGCCTCTGCAGCAGCGGCCTTAGCGGCCTCCTTCTCGGCGGCCTTTGCGTTACGCATACGTTCCTTTGCGCGGCGTTCCTTCTCTTTGGCTTCCTTCTTAGGGTCTTTGGCCTCCTTCTTGACGAGAGGCTGGCTGGAGACGTTGGAGCCGAGTTCTGAGGGCTGCGAGCCAGAGTAGTCCGTGTACATGCCATCAGCGGCACGATTGAGGCCGCCCACACGCGCTGCTTTCTCATGGCGGTAGTTACGTAGCTCAGGATCCTTGTAGTCATTTGTGTGGTCGCGACGATGCTTCTTCTGCTTTCTCCCATCTCCACCACGGAGACCACCCTTGCCTTCCTCAGCATCGCGGTACTCGTTGATATCGGCACTCGTGCCAGTCTCGTCAGTGTATCCGATGCTGCTCTCAGCACCGAAGCTTCCTCCGTGCACAACACTGCCACCGCCTAGTTTGGTGCTCTTGGTAGCATTAGACAGAGTCTTTCCATCCGGGCCCTTCCTCCGCATCACCGTCGTCTTGTAGTCTTCCCAGTCCTGTTTGCCGCGCCACTTGAAGCCACCATTCTTTGCCCAGAAGAAAAACCAGAGTGCTGTGAGCGTCATGCCGACGGCAATGAGGGCGAAGAGGACTTGGAAGCCGGGGCCTTTCAGATCGTCTGGGGGCCGGGCACCAGCGGCGGCGAGATTCTTGTACATGTCGTCGGCACGCTTGATGATGGTCTTGGAGAGGTGGAGATCGCGCACTGCCATGGGCGAGAGGGTTCGCTCATCGGGCGTGAACTCGGGATGGGGCGCCATGGTGGGCGAGCGAGTATGGTGGAAAGCCCAGGCGGCAGATAGGCTTGTGGAATTGGGACAGCGAATGCAACTGGCAATTTAGTCAGGCTGAGTTCTGTAAGAATGGTAGTGTGGGGTTTGGAATGTGAGAGCGGTGGCTCCCGTGGACTTTTGCTTAATGTTGCGGCCAGTGGCTGGGAGGTGAGGTGGTTGACAGAGGAGGCTGGGACGCGAGCGACGTCACCCAAACAAACCGCTGCCAGAGCAACCGCACGGCCACCATCACCATCACCATCACCATCACTACAGCCCCGTCACGACTTTCAGGTTTGTGAATTTTTGCAGCACATCTTTACAGTATGAGTGCGACAAGAGGACAATCATTGCTACGCACAGCTACTGACTGGAGGTACTCGATGCGCTTCTCCATGCACCGCGAAAGGATTATCGTCGCCTTAGAGCGCTTCACATACCCGAAAAGATAGAGCAAGGCTCAGTGCAAGCGCATGGGCTTTTCCTGGGATACATGTCTTGTCTGAACTGCACTTGTTTTGTAATGCCTTCTTTTCAAGAATATTACGAAGTACTGGAATGATGCTGTAGAGGAGTACTTACGGTCCACTTTCGTCTCGTTCAAGCCCTGCACCTCTGCCATGAACATTTTGAACGACTCTTACGTCTCTGAGCATGGTCTCACTGCAGTGAGATGGGGGTAGCAAAAGTTCCTGCTAGACGTCATCCTCTGAATCCTCGATCCTTCCCGACGTTTTCCTGCTTCGGAACTGGCCAATCAAACACCGGACCCTAGCCTTTGACACTTTTATACATAGGGCGTAGAGCTAGTCGCCCAACTTCTCTTTCGTCTTCTCCATCCCCTTCTCGAAGACGCTAGAAGTCCATTTTTTGGCGCATGTTCAATTTAGTCCCAGAGAACCCTAGTACCGGGTCATGAGCCAACGTCGTATTCGATATCCCTTATGCACGAGGCTAGCCGCTTACTTGCAGGAGACCAGGAAAACCAAATACTCAATTGATCTGCATCTTCAAATCCAATCGTGGTATACAAAAGACTTCGAAGCCGTCCAGAGCCACCTAGGAAGACTTTGCCTGCAACTGCACGCAGCTTCTCAAGATGAGTACCGCGACTGAAACCGCGACCGACGTCTTCGAACTTCAACCACCATCAAAAGCAGCAGTTCGCGACCCATCGCGTCAGCATCCTCGAATCTCCCAGCAACCGTCTGATTCAAGCCCTGATGCCTCTGATGTCGAATCTTCCTTCGCTCTTCAGCCAACACCAACAACCAATCTCCGCACTTTCCTAACAATCTTCACGCCCTCCTTCGTAGGATTCATTGCCTCGTTTACAAATGGCGTCATCACCGTTGGTTTACCTATCATCGCCCGCTCCATCTCCCTAGAGCGCTCGCTCTACCTCTGGCCTTCATCCGTCTACGGACTGACATCAGGCGCTGCCCTCCTTATTGCCGGTTCTATCGCAGACATCGTCGGTGCGCGGTCCGTTGAGCTTGTTGGTATCACCTTACTTGGACTGTTCACGCTCCTTTGCGGCTTCGCACAAACTGGTGCCCAACTCGTCGTCTTTAGGGCTTTGCAGGGTATTGCACTGGCTATGCATCTACCTGCATCTGTTGCGATCATCACTGGAGCTGTACCAAGTGGAAGAGCTAGAAACCTAGGTTTTGCGTGTCTGGGCTTCAGTCAGCCACTAGGGTTTGCCGTGGGTCTCGTGCTCAGCGGTGTCATGATTGAAAGAGCGGGATGGCGGTCTGGGTTCCATCTCGCGGGCGGGTGTACACTAGCTGTTGCCATTGCTGCGCTGTGGACGCTGCCAAAATTGAAGTCACAGAACGAAGACGGCCTCGTTGCCCTGTGGAAGAAAGTGGGTAAGGAAATTGATTGGGTGGGTGGCCTTATTTCGAGTGGTGGATTGGCTATGCTGGCCTACGTTCTAGCGTGAGTATTTCAAGTCTCTGTTGAATGCTGTTGTTGAACGTTGTACTAACAAACGGTAGCATCCTCAGCGCAGATCTTACCAGCATTCGCTCCGCGGAAACTGCGTCCCTCCTCGCCGTTAGCATTATCCTACTCTTCGCATTTCCTGCGTGGATGCAGTACCGTGAGCGTGTCGGAAAGCCCGCTCTCGTACCTAACAAGCTCTGGAAAAATCTCCCATTCACTAGCACATGCATTATGGTTGCTCTATCTTACGGTGTCATGAATAGCATCGAACTATTCTCAAGTCTCTAGTACGTATCTCCCAATAGCAATAACCTGCACGATGAGAGATATGACCAAGAGCTTCACTGACACAAAACAGCTTTCAAGAAGTACAACACGCCTCCACACTTACAACATCCCTCTACCTTCTTCCCAATCTCACGACCGGCGTTTTAATCAACATCTTCGTCGGAATGTTCGTGCACCGCGTGCCCGCACGCTGGCTTGTCGCAGGCTCGGCCTTGATATGCGCTCTTTCGCCTATGCTCATGGCACTTGTTCCGCCAGCATGGAGCTACTGGAAACTCGCCTTCTGGGCACAAATCTTCGCGCCCTTCAGCGCGGACGTTCTCTTCACCGTTGGTCTCATCATCGTCAGTGACAACTTCCCCGAAAAGACGCAAGCCCTGGCCGGTGCGGTCTTCAACACCGTTGCTCAGTTTGGAATGAGTCTCGGTATGGGAAGCTGCCAGGTCGTTGCACTTGGCATACAGGATAAGGAGGGAGGAAGCGCGTCGAGTAGTGGACATGGAGGTGATGGCGGTGCATTTGAGGACCAGGATCCCACCGCTGTGCTGAAGGGGTATAGGGCTAGCTACTGGCTTATGTTTGCGTATATGATTGTTTGCGGGTTCATTGCTGTTATTGGGCTTCGCAAGGCGGGTAAGGTGGGACTGAAGAGGGAGTAAAGATGTAGTATTTGAAGAAATTACTTTATTGTGTCGTATATCATAGAAGGCGAATATACATAATTATACCTCGAAAGCAGCAAGGCCTAACTACATGAATATTACATGAGCGTTACAATTCGTTAGAACAGCATGCCCAACTCATTACTATCAAAGCCCATGCCTTCAAACCCGAACCCCTGCGCACTCCACCCCATATCCAGCGGCAAGAACCCATTCCACAGCGCAGCATCATCCTGCGCCTGTGTTCCCCCACCACCATGCACCACAAACTCACTAACCGCCCCTAAATCTGTCCACCCAAAGTCCCCCATCTGCTCCGTCAACGCAGGACTCTCGCCGGTCCCCACACTCCCCGCACTAGTTTGCGGACTCGGCTGCGCAGGCGGATGCTGCGGGAAACCATTCTGATCTACAGGATTAGACGCAATATGCGTGCCTGGATGCCGGAAATTCGAGCGTGCCGTCTTATCCTTCCTAGGGACTTTAGCCCACAGCAATTTCAGCAGTTGACTGTACCGACTACCAGGGTGCTGGATTCCGCTTCCGCTGCCTACAGCGCTGCGTTGTAATCTACCTACCGTTTCGTTGATCATTGCTCTGATTGCTCGGTCTTCGTCTGCGGATATGACGCCTGTACAGCGCGCGCGGTAGAGGAATACACCTGCGTACACGAGGTACAAGTAGTACCGTAAGGGCATGAAGCGCAGCGAGTGCTCTGGATCAACGAAATTGTTCACGGTTGTAAGAATCGCTTTTGCTGCGTCCAGGCCTTCGTAGATGAAGCGTGCGTCGCCGACGGCACCGACGTTGTTTACGAACACGCGTTGCGGTACTTGCATGCCTAGCCCACTGGCTCCCCCGGCTGCCCCTCCTCCACTTCCGCCTGTCGCTCCGGTTCCCAAGTCCGCTACACTCGAAGAGCTGGTTGCAGCGGGAAGGGCGCGCAGAACAGTTGCTTGGAAAGCGAAAGCATTGGTGTACAAGCGCAGGTAGTCGTAGGACATAAGCAGACAGGCTTTGAGTGGTGGAGAGCAAGTTAGTGTGCCCCAGACGCTTTTCCAGCCGTAGATTGCGGAGCGGAAGTCGTCAATGAATTTGATGTAGCTGCCGCTCATGTGAGAGCGGAAACTTGATCCAGGGTTCGAGTATAGCGTGTCGTGCACATTGCTGAACAGCTGCGTGAGCTCCAGGTTTGCTTGGAAGATGGAGGCGTAATCCTCTTCATTTGGACTCTTTGGGATTAGGGATGGGTAGTCTTCTCGTCGTAGGGTAGTGAGCGGGCCAGGGCCGCGGGACCAGAATGCTTTGCCGATCCTGATGCTGATGTGGCGATCAGATACATATGCAGCTGTCCAAATGAGTCGTTTGCGATTGTGATTCGGATCTTTCCCTTGGTCGACGAAGCGGAATGAGTACCGATCTAAAGCGAGGAAATACGCTATCCTTAGCGCAAGTCCGACGTGCATCCAACTTTCCTTATCCTCCTCTCCTTTGCCGACTTTGCCTGAGCCTCTCTGTGTATAGGGCGCCCATTCTGCCAGTAGGAGAAGAGCTTCCACAGCCTCGATATCAGCGTTACCGCCTGCTGCGAGGTCTGAAACTAATGCCTTCATGTGCTCGGAACATGCTTCATAGATGTGGGGTTCGTCAACTAGATCTTTCGAAGCGATCAGGAGCATAGCTGTGAGGAGGTGAGGCTCTTTCTTGACCATGTCTGATAATCTAGACGTTTCGAATGCGTGGGCTGGAGCTAATGGGTAGTACGGATGATACTGCTGCTGGAATCGTACGAGAAGCTGACACAATGAATGTACTGTGAGTACTCCTCGATCCAATAGCGGGTATGAGAACGACAACGGAGCGGGCATAGTTGACGCGGACGGCCTGACTTGTCCAACGCCATTCCCATTCCCATTCTCCTCGTTGGAGCTTGTTTCGCCTGCGACTCTCGCAAGTATACCCAGCGCATCGGAAGGATTCTGTAGGTTGGAGAACGGAAGCTCATCGGTATGCGAGGAGTCGGATCGCGTGGCATGGTTATCATCGTACTGCGCCGGTCCTCTGGGTTCTGACCATGTGCCCAAGTTTCCCAAGGTGTGAAAGCTACCTTCTTCAGGCGCGATTGCGGTCAGCGATGGGAGTTGCTGTTGTGCATGCTGTTGTGGCTCGTCTACGCGTCTCTTCCGTACTCGTCGTCCCCCGCGGTTGCTGCCGCCAAGTACGCATTCGAGATTGTCGCGTTTGCATCGTAGGCAGGGTATGGAGTTGTCGGAATCTCTGCGCGCGCAATCAGCTTCCGTAATACACCAGCCTGGGTGGACTCAATAGGCTTTGGCCCCTTCAAATGAAGGCTGAAAAGTGATCGACGACTCCAGGCTGAGCTAAGCCATTCATCTACTAAACATCTATAGAGACATCGTGTTGATACAATTGCCGACGCATAGAACGAAATACAACTTACAGTAAGCATCGGCTCTTCCTCTTTCTGCAATTTAGACAAGCAATCTGTGTCCTCTTGATCTTTGACGCTTCATCCTCCTGATCTTGCGTCTGCGCGGGGGCAGGCGTTTGTTGTGGGGTAGTTATGTCCATGCCTCATCGTGGGGAAGATGATGTTTCGGTCTTTGAACTTTGCGGGACGGTCGGGAACTTTTGAGCGGGGAGGTTGGCGTCGGCTACTGTACTGGGCATGTGCCGGCCGACTTCACGAACATCATAGCCCGCACCCTGCCTTCTATGCCAAACCTCTAAATCGCATGTATCTGAGTCGGTATTGCAACTGAACTCGAGAATATGGGAGCTTGGAATTTTAAAGCATTGGGCACTTCCCCGCATCAAAAGCAACATGGCTATCCCATTCCTTTAAGGGCCGTGTCTCTGCCACAACATATTATGAGATGGCAATTTGGTGGCTAAAAACCTCGAATACACAAAGAAGTGATGGGTTGAATCGACGTGCAGAAAGATCCAAATCTTAGAATTATCCGAGGCCCCTTCATAGACTATAATTGTTTTAGAGAAGAAGGCTCAACACCATACAAGAATATTCGACCTCTTAACTTCAAAGCATTGGCTCCCTCCGCGCATAAACATTAATATAACTATCCCATAAGTTAGACCTAGTGATAGACAAAGCAATAATGACTTAATATACGTACATATCGCGCTGTTAATAGTAGAACGAATATAAGTTATATTAGAGGTGTAAGGCTTAACATCTGCTTTCTTTTGGAGAGGGTATAGATATAAGATAGTATTTTAAAGTAAACAGGTCCTTTAAGTGAGTGGATATGCGTGTCATGCTGTTATTGAAGGATTAATAAAAGTTGTAGTAGGGGGTGCGAGGTCTCACGTATTGCATTCTCTTAGTGGGCATAGATTCGAGATGCGTGGTGTCTTTTCCAATTTTTCTGATCAAGGGAGAGACCCCCTTAGACCTTCCTTTCGCCTGCAGCGGGCATCGTTTTGCTTCTGGAAGCTGTTGCGGAGTGCTTTTTTTGATGTTGATGCTGAAAATTCCTGAGATCCCTAATTCATCCAATCGGCTAGCAAGGACTCGGGTCCCACCCCACAAAGGAATTCTTTCCAAATTTCTCCTTGTAGTCAAGAAGAGCTAATCTCGTCATTTTCTTTTGCTGTATATATATTATATATAACATCATCTCACTATAAATCGTCGGCTCGGTGGTGTAGTTGGTTATCACGTCAGTCTAACATTTGGTTAGCGTTCACTGAAGGTCCCGAGTTCAAGCCTCGGCTGAGTCATTTTTTTGCCTTTTGCATCTCTTCCTGGAGTATTAGTGCGGAGTACGGTGAACGAATAATGGCATATTGGTAGGGTTTCTGGCTGTCTGCAAATTGTGCGAAGCCGCGGGCCCCATGGCGCTCCGGATCCCCAACGTCTATCCCATGGAGATCCTTGAGAACATCAAAATCCGTGCGGCGGTCGGAGAAGGGTAACTAACAATGCGGACATTAATTTTTCTTTCATACTATGAAACTGATATGCAAGGGGAGCATCGTGCATTTAGTAAGGCACCAAGGACTTTTTGTGGACGATAATGGATTTAGAATGTTCTTCTCACACTGGCATTAAGTTCTGTAGCTCGATTATGTTGCATCAAACCTCCCTCTTACTCCTCCGCCCGACGCCGAACTAATGTCCTAACTACACCCATCAAAAGCGGAAGCGCGCTGTTTCTGGTGTCGAAGACGGAATGACGGCATGACGACGCAGATTGCAGATGTGATCAATCTTTGTATTATGTTGTGACGAAATGTTGAAGAACATTAACAATCGGTGGTATACCAGAGGGATTGACATTCAACACGTATGATACTATAGTACAAAACATAGAACATGGCGCAATTGAGCAACAAAGATCCTCAGCTTCAACGCCTCCGAATTCGAACAAAATTGTATCTTCCATGTCATCGGTGTGCTGTCAGCGCATGAGTGACAACAGATACCAGAACAGGTTACTCAGAAGATCGCTGGTGGTGGCGGTGGCAGAGGAGGAGGGGGCAATGATGCGGGCGGTGGTGGTGGTGCAGGAGTGCTATAATTCGTGTTATATCCCACTTTGATAGTGCCAGTTGAGTATATCGTTCCTCCTCCTTTCGCAAATATGCTGGAGACACCCAAACCAAACAGAATCGAGCAAACAAGCGCAAGCTATTGAAGAATGCTCAAAGTTTTCCCAGCCACAGCCGTGACGCCGGCTGCTGACAGGTCGAACGATATCGCAGATGCTAAGGCAAAGGCAATTGAAGTCCATATTGTCGACATTGGAGCTCTTCTCAAGAGCTTCCGGCGTTTAGAAGATGCAGTGTTATTTGCTGGCATCTTGAAGTCTCTCTTCAGAAGAGCAACAAAGACTAGACTGATAGCAAAAAGAGTCCCAGCGCCGGCGAGGAGTCCAAGGATGTATGTTGATTGCAATGTGTGTGCGAGATCAACTATGTTGACCAATTGACCTATGTTTGTGTTGTTGCTTGTATAGGTGGTGTTCATGACGTTCATGATCATTTCTGTGTTCTTGCCGGATCCATTGGACATCGAGACACACATGGTTGAAATGTGTTAGTAAATGCTTTGAACACATTGAGACTTTGCCCTTACCAAAGGACCCTACACGAACTTCATGGCCAAGATTATCGGTAAGTTCCAGCGTGAATATGCTTGGAACGCTTGGAGATACTGAAACGCATCCCGTGAGCGAAAGATGCTATATACAATTAGCAGAGCAAGATAGAATAGAAGCATGCAGGCTTACTATAAAATATTACGATAGGTACAGGAAGCAAGTACGTGAAAAGGCGGTAATTGATATTCTCTTGAGTTTGTGTCAGTCTTCCGATCTCGATGTCTGGATACAGTGACGGCACTTACGCATACGCTGAGAGACTCCCATTTTGGCAGGGTAGCGTACTTGTACGACTAATGTTGGGTCTTAAAAATCTGAAGGGGTGAATAATAGGTGCCCTGAAGGTTCTCTTTAGGAAGTAAGACCGCGATATGATGAGAGGAAATAAATTTTCATCATTTGATGGAAACGTCGTCTTTTTCTTGTTGAGAAACGCTAGTAGCATATTCTGTTCATACTATTGATGATTAGCATACGGCGTGGTTCATGGGCACGTGGATCCTTCGGACTCAGCCTTGCACTTCAGGTCTCCACGCGCTGACTACGCCGCATCTTAGCAACCTGCTAATCTTCTTGACCTAGAATCCTTCACTAAAACGGAAATCTGGCGGCTCTACGGCATGTTTGCGTTTCGTGCCTACGCACGATCTCTTGGGCTCACTTTGTGAGGGAGTCGCACTACTATACAGCGCATCGCTGCACGAGACACAGCTAGACTCTCCATTTTCGTGTCAAGCAAACGACAAGGAAATAGATTGAGTGGTCACGAGCGCAGCGAGCTGGCACTTAACGGCGGCTCGCGATGTAGGCGCGTGTTTCTGCGGCTTACGAGGTTGCATTGGAGAGTTCGATTATGATGCTCAATCCTGAGTATAAGTAATCTGAAGACTTCCCTTTAATAATCTCGACCATACCAAATAACCACACTATTTCAGCGTCTTCATTGCAGCCGATTCATTGCCACAACTGACATCTCGCGAAGTTCAGTTCTTTCCTCTAAGAAAAATGTCTACTCGCACCATTTTCCTCGTCATTTACAGAGGGGCGGCCAGTCAACGTGCTCATTTTGGGATATGGGTCCCGTACAAAGAGGGCGGTGACAAAGGAACCATCATCCACGTAGTTGGGGCCCCGATGGTAGGATTCTCTTTGGAGTTCAAACGTATCTACGATCCTACGGCGACTCGACGTCATCCAACCGTAGTCCCCATCGGATCCGTTTACGCTCAGTATGTGCACGACTTCCAGGGCAAACCGGGAATAGACACTACCCCACGAGGTAATCTTGAGCTGGTGGCGGCACAGGTTCCACCGCCCAGAGCCAGCGCTAATTTCCTAGAGCCAGTCAATGATGTAAGTGTTAAAGTCCCGGTCGATTTGTGGGTTTGCTGACGAACTTAGACAACGAACCGTCGGTGCCAGGAGTGGACTATGGATTATGTCCGTCGTCTTGTTGCCGTCCACTACCTCGACGAAGCGGCCATAGCAATCGTCCAATCGAAACGAGATCCCCCGAATTTTGGAATTGGCTTACGACCCGCTGCTGCTCGTCCTCAGCAGGCACAAGCAACACCACAGCAGGGCCAACAGCAAGCCCAACAGCAACAAGGCCAGCAACAGCAAGGCCTACAGCAAGCTAGAGCAGCCGGCACTGAGTGGACTTGGGATGCTGAGTACAGACAACACAGACGTTGGGATGGGGTGAAATGGGTGTGGGCAAGTGAATCAGTATGAGTCCTTACACGACGCACAAGTTTTGCCAACTGCTTATGTTCGGTTCGGGACTTTGAATGCTCACTGTTTCCTCCTCATAGACTCGCTATTCGTTTGGCGATTTCTGTCTCATCGTAACTCGCACTGTAAGAACGTCTTGGTAGGCTTGTTGTTTTCTGGTAGTTGTTCTCTTTTTCTCGACCAATCGCAATGTAAAACCAGTTTTGTTGCAGCCCACAAGCTTTATACCCCTCCCTTGTGCTACTCAAATAGTATTTTCGCTTTGAGTGCGTGAAGGTTAAAATTTGCCGAGTGTGAAAGTGTAGAAATCGAATGCTTCCAAGGGGGCCATGTGTGGATCCAAAAACTGATCGATCCACCAACGCCACTCTCCATTAGGTGCAGCCGTGTACACGGCTTTACAATATTCCCAGTAGTCCGGGTACCAACCTGCCTGCTCCCAGTCAACAATCGCAACGACCCTAGCAGGACTCTTAGCAGTGATGATAATGTTAGCTGGACGTAGATCACCATGTGTGAGTACAATGGGCCCGTTATCTGGAAATAAATCCCGCCACGGATCTTCGATGCTCTGTGGATCAGGAACATGCCGGCGCCACAACCAGGAAAGCCAATCGTGGAAGACAGCTCGAGTGGGAAATGGCTTGAGCAACGGTAAGTCGTCCAAGCAGCGATCCGGCGCAGAGGTATGACATATAGAACCTTTTAGGACTTAGCAATGCCGCGCCTGTTCAACCAGCAAGCTTACCAATAACTTGCTCCGATTCGTTCTGTCGAAGGCTGCGAAAACGAGACACCATGGCACGTAGATCGCTGCAAACTGTCTGCTTCTCAATGAAAGACAATGTGTTCCATCGTTGTTCGAGCGTAGGCCCTTGGACGAGTTGCATGTAGATGAAGACTTCGCGGATTTCTCCTTCCTGCTCGAGTACTCTCCATCCATAGACTTCGGGTATAGGAACTAGATCCTGGAAGACTCGCCGAATGGCCCAGAGATTGATCGCTTCCATTGTTGATATCTCTGGGCCGTACTTGACGATGAGGCCCAGATCCTCGAATCTCACCGGACAATTAGACTGATGCGGCTTATGGAAGGATCGTACATGTTCGGGCGTCGGAAATTGACGCGTTCGACCATGGGTCTTGAACCATGTGGAGTCGAGAAAGTCCATGTGTGCCCGAGAGCTGTCCGGGAGTTCTGCAAGGGAAATTTGTGGGTGCGCTGTCATGTTGGCGTAAATCATACAAAGCCACGTCCCAGTACCATGTTGTTGAGAAGATGAAAACTGAAGCTTGTCCTCAGAAAAGATCGTTATAGAAAGAACTGGTGTACAGCTGGAGATGAGGCGGTCGTGCAGCAAAGTGTAGAGGTGGGGTGAAGTACCGCGCCGCACTAGCCATGGATCTACTGCGAACCAGTACTAGCGCTGAAATCCAGTCTAACAAGAAGACCATCCCTCCGTTGCGATACTGTTCTCTTAATTTTAGTGCTTTGCAATCGCCTATGCCTTATTCTCTACATCTTTCTATATGTTATATATACTTTCTTAGATTTTTATATAGAAGAAAGTATTCTATAGCAGAGAAGGATTCAAAATATCTAAAATGCTACACGAAGATTAAGGCATACATAATCCAGGTTGACCTGTTGCGTAGGGCATCTGACTAATGAGATCTGGGTTAGAGAAGTTGGCTACTACATTAAGCCTAGGGGTACCCGTTACACGTTAATAGTAGAAGTACGAGCTCTGCTGGCAGTCGGACCAGGATACAGAATCGGCTCCGTGGTGTAGTTACCTATCACGTCAGTCTAGCATCAATTAGCGCACTAAAATCCCGTGTTCAAGCCACAGCTAAACCACAGATTTCTTTTTGCTCACAAAGATGAATGGCCAGCGACTGTGTTGAGTGGTTCCTGATTCTCACTAATCAGACTTTCCGCATTTTGCACCTCTTCTAGGAGTATTAGTTCGAACTACGGGGAACGAATAAGGTATGTTAGTCGAGTTACTGCAAACTGTCTACAATTAATTGCTTGTGTAAGGCCTTTGTAGTGCACAGTAAATGGAGAGCAGTAACTGGCAATGCGAATAATTTTTGGAACTCTAAATGGATGAGAACGGCAATGCTCCCAATGTTCAATCCCAATGTTCAGACAGCTACTGCGAGTGGGCGAGAACAAAGGTAGTGCAGCGATGAAGTGGTTGCTCATTGATCCTGACCTCGACCCACCAAACTAGCGAGTCCTCATCGCGCTCTAATCCCCACCTCTAGAAAACCACTCACCGCCAGTCTCACTATCTAACCATTATCAGCATTCAGAATGGCATCGGCAGGAGACATTACGGATCTAAAGACGCCGCCGTCCTGCACGGCAGACTTTTGTCTTATCCCGCTCGGCACACCGACGGCTTCCGTGTCCAAGGAAGTTGCGGAAGTCCAGCGCCTACTCAAGAAGAGTGGTTTGAACTACTCGATGCATTCAGCAGGGACTACCGTCGGTACGCCTTTCGCCCCCGAAAATTACAGAGACGATTACATGAGCTAAACTTTTGTGATTGATAGAGGGCTCCTGGGACGATGTAATGCGCGTCATCGGCCAATGCCATGCCATGCTTCATCAGAATGGCATCGTGAGGATTCAGAGCGATATCAGAGTGGGATCGAGGACGGATAAGAAGCAGGGGTTCAGGGATAAGGTCGAGGCTGTGGAGAGGTTATTGAAGGAGGATGGCAATTGAGGCTACTTTGTGGGCCAAGCATACAGGTTGGTGAGGTAGTCTTGAAAACTCTCGTAGTGGCTGAAGTCATAACCCGGTCAACCATGGAAGAATGCAACGGTCGTGGTGTCACAGTTGCTATGGACATACACAGATAGGCCTTCGACATGTCACACGTGTTAGACATTCACATCGTCATGTTTGCTCATCATTGACACCAAGAGTCACAACAAAGGTCGCGTATGGCATGGGCTTCCCCGCACGATCTTCTTGCCAAAGCTATGAATTACCCTCCCCCTTTTCTACGATTGGTCGTCTTCTACTCGACCGCGTAAGAATACCAGGTATGCTAGCTATAATGCCGATTAAAGAAGCTCCCATGGGAAAGAACAGGGCTGAGGCAGGGTATATGGACTAGGATACGCGGAGGGGAGATGAGGACAAAGGGGTTTGTTTTGATTCTGTGCGAACTCTTTGAACAAGAGTGCACAGAGACTCCACAGCCGTTGCACTCACCGACTGTTGCTGCGTTTCGTGCCTCGCATTAGTTCGTCTCATAAGCACCAATCATTGTGTTGTTGGTCTTCCCCAGCCGGCTCCGGAGTCTGGCCCTGACAGACGCACGGCTATAGTAGTGTCCTGCGGCCGAAGAAAAGTTGGTTCGTGCCGAGCGCTGCATCCTCGACATCATCGGCACCTTTCACCCGGAAAATCCCTTCAAGCGATTTATCTCACTCCACCATCACCTGAAGCCGACATCCATCGTTATTTTGCTGTGCCAGTGCTAGTACCCGTGCCAGCGTCATCTACCCACCCGACCTTCAAGTCCGCCCATACAACCCGGCTTCCTGCAATTCTGCCCCGTGTGACCTGCATGGCGAGGGCCCTGAGACAAGTGCTCGCACGCGACAGCACCGCCATCTGCCAGCAATAACCTCGCCCATCGCGCGAAGCCTCAACGCTTCTATCGCACGTCCTGAGCACCGTACCCGACAATGGCCTTCAACTTCAACTGGTCGCCGCTGATCGCGGACACGTCGCGAGCGCGCGACATGCTCACAACCGCCCTAAACAAGTCGCCAAAGCCGCCCATCATCGTCGACGACATCATCGTTACCGAGCTGAACCTTGGCACAACACCACCCGAGCTGGAAATACTAGAGATTGGAGACTTGGCCGAGGATCGGTTTCGGGGTATATTCAAGATGTCGTATGCGGGCGATGCCTTCTTGACGCTTAAAACAAAGGTCCAGGCGAATCCGCTGAATACCTATCTATCAACAAAACCGGACTTTGCGTCACCACAGCCGCTGGCTGCATCGTCAGGCTTGACGATACCGCTACAGATTACACTGTCAGATATTCGGTTGAGCGGATTCGTAATTTTGGTCTTTTCGAAACAAAAAGGCTTGACCCTTGTATTCAGGAATGATCCTCTTGAATCGTTGAAGGTGTCATCGACGTTCGACTCGATCCCCTTTGTGCGAGACTATTTGCAGAAGGAAATCGAAGGACAACTCCGAGTGCTGTTCATGGAAGATCTGCCAGCCATCATTCATCGGTTATCGTTGCGGCTCTGGTCACCCGAATTTGAAGAGCTGGAGACAGAAGAGCGACTGGAGGGTAACCACGACACCACAGCCCCAATCGATCCTCTCGCATCACCACCACAAGACGCCGTCGATGCGTTCGGCAATCCTCTCGACGAGTCTCAAATATCAGAGCTGTCGCTCGACTCACCGGGTGAGATCCACGCTTCATTCTCGCAAAAGAACATCCTCCGCCTAGCCGCACTCTCCGAGTCACAACGGACGCTGTCGCTCTTCACACCCGGCATCCGCGATGCCGTCTTCCGTGCCTGGGCGGGACACTCAGACAAGCCCGACTCTGGCGCCGCCACACCAGCACTCACCCGAGGCAGTCTGTCACGAATACAATCAACTTTTGGCAGCCTCAAATCGAATACGTCATCCATCGCATCTGGTAGTACAGACAATGACACATATAGCTCGCGACCTACCATGGCGTCGTCAAACTCCATGTCTGCGGGTTTGAGCCTCGGCGCGAATCGGTCACGCGCCGGTGGTATGCGAAAACGGAAGAAGCGCGTGGTAGATCTACGAAAGAAAGATGGCGCAGAGGCATCTGGTGTATCGACAGAAGCAAACACTCCGCTGCCAAGTACCTATGTATCAGAGACATCAAGCATTATCCCTGAGGAAAGAGAAGCAGAAGAGGACCTGGCTACACCGCCAAGGAGCCCCATCAAACCTAGTCTACTCTTTGAAGGCAGACACGGTAGTCTTGATGTTGGAGAACCAAGTCGACTCTCTGAAAGCACACCTACGACAGCGCCTCTTCTCGCCCCGGCACCCTTATTATCCGAGCCACCCAGGTCCTCCAAATCCAAACAAAACACACAAACCTCAAAGCGCCCCCCACTATCTCGCTCTGAACTCCGAAAAGTCCAACAATCCACCTCACCTCTCCTGCGTTCCCTGTCCTTCGATAAAGTCCCCTCGCTTGCCTCGCCGCCTTATGTCGACAGCACGAGCTCTTCAGGTGGCATCTTGGAGCAGGCGTGGATGCTCAAGATGGCGCAGGAAATTGCTCGGAAGGTGCAGGAGGAGAAGGACAGGTCCGACAGGTCACCATCACGACCATCACAGCCAAGGAGGCAGACCGAAAAGGCCGCTGCTACGGGAGGCATGTGGGCGAGCGAGGATGAACTGGAGGCCCCGCCTGCTTATGTTGCGTGAATCCCGCTCAGAGAAAGAGAGCAAGGGGTATTATGAGATGAAGTTATGAGTAATGTTACTATGACGGTGTTTTTCCACTTTTCATTCTCTTGTTTTTATCCACCACACTCACTAGCTTGGTCATTTCGTTTTCAGCAGCATTTTGGTTTCTTATGGGAGGACATCTAAAAAGTTCGCGCTCGTTCTGTTGGTACACTGCGGTAATGTGTAAAGGGTACAGACGAAGGAGGAGGTTTTTGGCTCCTGGTCTTAGCGCTGGACTGTATATATGGCGGCTGGAAGAGGAAAGTCACTTTTGTGCTTTTCGCGTATACCCTTCATCTATCGCTCATCTTTGAGTATTTGAATAGAGCTTTGGTATTATACCCATCATGGCTTTGGTGATTTTCACATGTTCTCTCCCGTGAATATAATGAACTGACACCCAACTTTTTGATATTCTACAACGTTTACCTTCATGTCTAGTGTGTAATTGCACTCGCAACCTCATTCAAATCAAGGATTGCAGCGATAGTCTTCACAGACATTAACAATAGTTCCACAACTATGTACAATCTATCTAAACCGCTCAAACCGCTCTACCCTACACACCTCTACAAATTCTTAAGCAAATAAGACAACCCAGCCCACATCTCCTCACTACTCGGCACAATCTGCTCAGCCGGCAGAATGAAGCCGTACTTGCCCGTATCGCGCAGCTCAACCGTCATAGAATAATTCGCCTTTGCATCTTCAAACGCGTAGTCTACGCTATCTCCGCTAACCTGGTAGATAGTATTGCAAATAGGTCCGCCTGTGAATGCTACGCCATGCACCGCCTGAACGGCAGCGATAGCGCCTTGTGTCAAGGATTCGTATTTGGCGGCGTTGGGGACCACGCCAGAGCACGTGTAGCCGTAGGGATACATCCACAGCTGAGAGTACGAGTGGATATCCATGTATAGCTGGATACCCTTTCCTGCTGCGATGCTGTCGAGTTGGGCTTTTAGCGCCTTGGTTTCTACACCGTCGCCGGCCGAGGGGCCCTTGTAGTCCTGTGCGCAGGGCGAAGTGCTCGCGCCGCCGCGCTGGTCCCAGTGCGAAGGCCAGTTGCGGTTGATGTCGCGTCCGACGCAGGACTCTGTTGGTGTCGATTGGCGATTTTTGCGCCACATGCGGTCGCTGGTCTGGGAGAAGGAGAAGCCGTCTGGGTTGACGATGGGGAAGATGTAGAAGTCATAGGTATCTTTGAAGGACGCGGACGCAGCGTCTGTGAGTAGTTGGTAGGCTGCATACTCAACAACCTAGATGGATTAGTATGAGAGAATGTAGGGTTTTATTGAGGTTGAAGTGTACCATTGTGGTGATCCATTCTCGTGCGTGGACGGTCCCGTGCCAAACTACACCCTTCTTTGAACCTTTGCCTCCGCTTCCCCAGATGTGGATTCCCTTGATATCTCGTCCTTCGACAGACTTGCCCGCGGAGATCACCTCGGCGTTGTCTGGATACGCAGCCGCAAGATCCGTGATCCATTGGTGGTGGTCGGCAATCGCATGGTACGAATTGAACCAAGTGCTGTTTGGAGCAAGACCGGCTGATATCCTCCGTTAGTGCCGCCCATAATATTCCTTTTTGTGGGGTTAATTACCAGCATAGACGCCAAATCTCTCCTCGTCAGCAATAGACAGGCCAAGGTTCTCATGCATGACTTTCGTCTCGATATCTTCGGTAGATGTTTCGAAGTCCAGGACTTGCGAAGGAGGGACCATGACGTCAACCACATCGCTGGACGCCGGCTTGCCCTTCCATGTCTCGAGTTGCAGCTTGCTCACCAGATCGTTGAATTTGGCGGTGTTGGAGCCGACGTTCACGCGGTACACCTTCCAGTCGTCGTAGCTGACCTTCTTTGTGACTGTGGCGGCGGAGGCAAGGCCCAGAGAGGCAAGAGTAACACCAAGGAACTTCATGATGACCGAAGACAAGGAACTGATGGGACGGACAAGGAGACAAGAGAGAGTACGTGCCTACCTCTTATACCTCTGGGCGCGAGCACATCGCAAAGCCTTACTATATGCGCATCTCGGAAGGAGCTACCACAGCTCCCCAGTCCGTCATTTACACCTGCCAAACGCGCCTTAACTTCGCACGGGGCAAAGTCTTGCCAGGGAAGCTGCATCCAGTGCAGCGGTACTCCGCAGCCTACACCTGACGTTTTAATATCACCATCCACGATAAGCCTAAATCCAGCCCAAGCATCCTGTGGCTGCGCGTTGATCGACAGGGAATTAAATCGCCTGCAGCCAGTGAGCTGCCCGAACGGGCATGTGCATGAACAACGAATGAGGTGGAGGCTGTCGGCTAACGAATGGTCACGCATTGATGGTGGTGTTTCGAACGAGTGTATTTACGTGACATCCTGGGATTGTGATTGATTGCTGACTAGCAGATCGGCGAGGATCCGGGGTGCGCTGGTGACCTTCCGCTTTTGCTTGGTATTTGTCCAGAAGTCGAGCTTTGCGCAATAGCAGGGGAGATGGAATATTTTCCGTTGGAAACAAAGATGAGAGAGTGAGGAGTTTAGGTGTGTGCGTTAACGGACTGCGAGATGAGAGTGATAGGATTTCGGGGTAATGTGAGCGTTGAAAGGTAGGTTGTAGGAAGATTCCTGAGATAAGTTAGGCAAGGTCTCGGGCCTTTCACGGGCCGCTCGCACTAACACCATTAGACACAGCCACTGTCAGCACCTTGACATCGACCTTGGATACCTTCATAAACCGCGATGATACGTAACCCTGAGGCTCTTCGCAGCCTTGACTTGCACGAAACCTTTTAGAAAGAAACACCCGTGTTATCCTACACTCATTCCTAATCATACTTCTCAACCCTATAGCAAGAAGCAGCATGATTTGTGACAGCTTGTGGGAGCCAGACCTCAGTTTATGTATCTGACTTAGCAGTGATATTAAAGATGAAATGAGATCAGTAGATCATCATAACGAACCATGAGCACACACCCACGAAATCCATTCATATCCATCCGGATGAACACAGATTACCCTATCCCTAAGAACCACTCCGCCATGAACTCAAGAGGAGAAGTCCACCCTAGACGCAGTAATGACTATGCCCACCTCTGGCATCATACGAACCCTCTCCCGCACCTCCCCAATGGATCCATCCTCCATGACAGTTTTTCTCCCTAATAGTGAGTTAGCGCAGAAATACCTCTGTGTGTGTTCTTAGACGGTTCACCTATAGATGATGCACATGCCGCAATACTGGTTTGAGCACGCGCGATACTCCTCGTTATTAGCAAGCGTGTTGCAGATGCCGAGGCCTGACAGCTGCCTCCTGCGGCCCTGCAAATTGATACAAAAACCACACATGTACGCCGAAGCTCTGGCAGTATTTGTGGTCGTATTAGAAGTGTCTTCGATAATAGCAGCGATCTCAGAAGGAGCGGCGTCGCTCGCGGCTCGAGCAGTGTGGGGAGGGCGAGGTCCGATGTTATGGCGAATGCCACTTGGTGTTGGAGTGAGGACAGGATGAGAATGTCCAGGTGTGGAGACTGCAGGATCCTCGTACTGGCAGAAAAGTTGGATGCGGCCCTCCCATGGATTGTCATTTCCGGTGCAATAGTGGTCATCGTCGCAAGTGTGTACGATTTCCGGTCCAGCGCTAGGTTCCATATACATGATATATTTACCGTCACAGTACACCTTAGTATCGATGTCAACCGGCACTTCGGTACGGTAACGATAGTCAGTATGCTGAGGAGCTGAATTAGGAGATATAGTCGGAGCCTCCTTCGCGCAATGAAGATCCGCGGTGTGCTTCGACTCGTCGGCAACACCGACGCAGTACTCGCCTGAAGCACACTGATGGAGTATCTTGGGAGCAATTCCAGGCTCACAATATGACATCGAATCACCTTTGTTGGAAGAGGCACAGAAGACTATAAAGCTTGAGCACATAGGCGGTGTGGCTTCAACACGGATAGGCGCAGCAATTTCGGCAACAGGATCGTTGGGATTACCGACAACGTTCTCGTCTTCGGTGCGGGAGAGGAGGCCTCGAGGTCTGCAGGTGAAATCACTATTGACCATGACGCAACGCGAATGTTTCTGGCAACCAAGCTTGTTGACCCTGACAGGTAGAGACACAGGGTTACTAATTGACTCATACATCGTTATCGTTGTGAGGAGGTCTGCTTACCACTTGCCGCCTTCGCATTGGCAGCCAAACCAGTCGGAGCAACACTTCTTTTCGCCTTCCTTGCATGCGAGAGTGGTCATAAGAATGCCTAACAGGGCGAGGAAGATGGTGAGGGCCTTCATGGCGAGAGACGGAGATCAGTGGTTGAAAGAGGTAATGTAGTGCTAGTGGTGGCTATTGCTAAGGTCGAATCTTGAGAATGTCGAAGGTGTATGGAGAGAGGAGGGGGATAGAGAGTGGGGTCACCTCCAGTGTACGAAGGGGGCAGCCGCGAGCTGTTGCGGAGGGGCACGTGCAATTGATTGACGAAAGAACGGTGACGCAAGAACAACCAAGTTGTCATGATGGAGATAATAAGAGCGCCTTTACCTCGATTGCGATAAGCGGAGAGAAGAAACGATCCGATCTCGTTTACCTACAACAAATCTGTTGGCTGGAAATCAACCCAGAGACATTTGGGTTGCAATTCCACAACAAACAAACGACGAATCCGTAACGAGATGCAAAGACGTTGACCTACTCTATAGTAGTTTTGGTGAAAGTGCTTAGCAGGGTTGGACTCGGAAACAGCGGGTGCATACTGTTTAAGAGGAGAAAACCAGGAATAGTGGGACCTAGGCCTAGAAACGCAGCGCTCGCAGAAGCGGCAGTGCTGCATCATGTCCCATTGAACATTCCAGCTTTGAATACATCACCGTCGCAGTCATCGTCTCGAGTAGACAGACACTTGGTACTAACGGAAGGGGGTTTAGTTAGAAAAGATAATTGTCCTAAGATCGAAGCGCCATACGTGTTAGGATGACAGGCGACAGCGACCTCAGTGTATACAAATAAAGAATGGTCCAAGTATCGGAAAACGTGCTCGGGGAGTATTGAGCTGAGAGCAATTACGTCTAGTCCGGAAGATCTCTATACACTTTTGCAACTCATGAGCCTCAATGTGCGTGGAGGCCTGTACGGTCTCTAGTGTATCAAGCTCCGAAGTGAAGCGCAGGAAACGCCATTCCCCTTGACATCCGTTTTGGCCGCATGTCCGCGTCGAGGTACGAGATCAGTCAGCTATTTACCAAGGGACAACAACGAAGATGACGTTTCATGGATTTATGTTTCTTGGAGAACGAATAATTACAGCAGGGAATCTCATCTCACAAGAAATCTTAGCTTAGCTGAAAAAAATAGCAAACGCAGCAGTCAACAAAATCGAAATCAGCGGTACCGAACCGAATGTAGTACCTCCAGAGGTGGTACCCGCGGTTGGTGTTGGTGCGGCAGAACTTTGCCCAGGAGCTTCTCCCGACGCCACAATCTGCTCAGCCGGGATATCTGTTGTTTCCGGTGCAGCAGTGGCTGATGGTGTTGCAGACACTGAGGGGGTGTATACTTGTTTGTAGTTGGCTTTCGTGGGGCGGACTGAAAGCGCTGACGTGACAGGAGTAGCGAGAAGCCATGTTCTGCAACTGACTATGTCGTTCACTACGGGGTGCACGTAACATCGTTGGGCCGCTTCGCCTTTCCATATGTACTGATCATAGTAAGGGAGGCGATAACCAACTTGGCCTTGAGCGTAGACGGGTCGCCCATAATCATCGATATAGAAGTCGTAAGCTCGAGCCTGCACACAAATCACACGTCAATCGTTGTCTTCCAATAGGGGAAAGTGGAGAAATGTGAAGAAAGTATATCCTACCTGTATATGATGGTAGTTCCCTGAATCGTCGCGAGCTTCCTGCATATGCGGTGCCTTCTCTACCACCTCGTCTAAGAAATTTGTCCTCTTTAAGAGTGACCCAGGACACGATAAATCTTGATTTCGGACCTGCTTGAAATACTGCGCCAGCGCCTGCAAAGAGGATTGCCTAACATTCTGCATACACAAGCAATTATGAAAATCGGGGTCGTTCTCAGGGCAAGCCTCGATTGCCCCCTGTATTCCAAGTTTCCAGAAGTTCTTCCTTCTCGCGGGTCCCTTGACTAAGATAGTTCGTGGCTTAGTGCACCAGAGTCCCTTCTTAGCGGTATTTTGATAGTAATACTCTTCGAGGTCATTGTCGATGCCGTCGTCTGGAGCCCGGCAAATAGAGTACTCATTGGCATTTCTTTGGTTGATTTGAACGCAGTCCATCACAGTTTTGAGCGTGTTCTGTGCCATGAGACAGTCGTACTCTTGTGCCCAGGTACTAGCCGGACACGCATCAACATCGCGCGTGAGAAGACATTGGCTGGTAGCTGGTGTGCTGAGCAGGGCTGTAATGAGCGAGACAGCCGCCAGATGCTGGCTGGAGAAGACCATGGTTCCAATGTGAGTCGGCGTGTTGATGTCATGAAACGAACATAGACAAAGCCGTTAGAGAAAATAAAAATTCTGAGAATGCTTCCTCAATATCGACAAATCTTACCTCCTACTCACTCTATCAGGATGAGGCTCCTCATATGACTTTCGTTGCCCAAGCCATCATGTTCGGCCCCCAAATAATTGATTGTTGCGCACCAATCAGACAGCTACCCAAAAAAATTCCCTACGTTGAGTGTAACATAGTCAACAAGGATGACAACGACACAGCCCGTATGCTAAACGTGATTGGGGCCGTGAAGTAGGTTGCATGAAGGGTTCCTATGGGATTCGACTGCGATCCAGAAATGATATGTGCAACAGCACGTTTCGCAAAAGGTAACAGAGTGTGCAAAATCGGGAGAGATGCTGCGCCTTGCGCACCTTCTTTAGTTGCGAATCTCAACAATTGAGTTGGTTTTGCAGCTGTACATGTTGACTACCAAACCTAATTCGCCATTAAACTAGTGTCTTCGTAGGCTCACCGTTCATGGCCACTCGTGGCCAATACAGCTCTAGCAACCTAAATAATTACATTCATAAACTGAAGGAATACATATGAGCTTAGACATTTCCGTGAGCAGCAAATCTTCAGCTGACATCTATGGTAGGTCAATCAACTAGGCTGGGTAGTTAAGGAGACTGTTTCGATGGTGTCAGGGATTGGCATGGTAGAAATCCTACTGACGCAGATGCAGGCGCGGACTGCTCTTTTCATCGTTCCCCCTCTGTCACTGTACATTCTTGGGGTCCGACTTTGTTTTGTTCTGTAAGACTTGCAGGGGTGTTCAAACTCGGGCTAATTGCAGAGTGTGTTAGCTCAAGCGTGGGTTCACACGCAATTTACAGTACCTGGCGCAGGTCAGCCTTGACACACAACCTTGTGAGGCGCTACCCTTGGTGTACCTGGTCGTTGGCCGTCAGGCTGCGCCTACTTCCAGCGATGAGACGAGAGAGGTTTGAGTATGTATTTTACTTAGCATCCTTCCATTGCGCAGCAGCTCCATCTTCAGAGACGACCTTCTCGTAGAGATTTAGTGAAGGAAGCTTGCACTTTCTTCTGGCGTGACCAATCCCCAAGTCCTAGCGATGCCTGATCGTCGCCTCAGGCTCCTTGCCCTTGATGGCGGCGGCGTCCGTGGAATTGCAACTCTCCAAATACTGGACCAGCTCATGACCACAGTAGCTCCAGCTTTACCACCAAAGCCATGTGACTATTTCGATTTGATCGGAGGGACAAGCACAGGCGGGTGAGTAGTACTCGATCAGGTCCATTTCCGTCTAACCATTCATAGATTAATCGCGATCATGCTTGGTCGTCTTCGTATGACAGTCAAAGAATGCATCGAGGCCTACATCCTGTTATCCGACAACATTTTTCAGAAACGCAAGCACAGATTCAAATTCGGGATGAAACTGTCTAGTACTCAACTACAGGGACGGTTTGACTCTGAAGAATTAGAGCGAGCCATTAAGGATATGATCGTCCGGAACGGGTTGAAAGAAGATGAGCAACTAGAAGATTCTGCTGACGCATCTTGCAAGATGTAAGCAGTAATTTCATGCATGTAGCTTGGCTAACAAGAACCTAGCTTTGTATGTGCACAGAGCAAAGACACCGGTGAAACAGTGCGGTTGCGCAGTTATCATACACCAAGAGCTGGGAGGCGAGAAATAAAGATCTGGGAAGCGGCTCGCGCGACTTCCGCAGCTACTACGTTCTTTGACCCTGTGCGCATCGGCACTGGAGAGAGCTTCGTTGATGGCGCTATTGGAGCCAACAACCCTGTTGGTCAGGTGTGGACTGAAGCGCTGGATCTTTGGCCATCATTGCAGAGTAAGATCAAATGTCTGGTGTCTATTGGCACAGGCGTTCCTTCACAGTCACCATTTGTGAAAGACGATCTTGCTAGCATTGGGAAAATGCTGGTCCGCATTGCCACTGAAACAGAAGCTACGGCGGAAAGTTTTCGTCGTGACAAGCAGGACCTAGACGCAGACGGACGTTACTACCGTTTCAACGTGAGCAGAGGACTTGAAAACGTTGCTTTGGAAAATGCGGAAGCGAGGCCAACTATTCTCGCGGCTACCAGACACTATATCGAGACCCAGACAGTGTATAAGGAGCTTCAAGCATGTGCAAAGGTGTTGAGGCTGGAGCTAGATTGTCAGTAAAGATGTTAAGGTCATATATAGCTGGTATGCTGACTACATCCCACGCAGATGTGAGGTCCTTCGATCTGTTCCGTGTTGATAGGCAATTGTTGACTTCAATGTGCAGGCACCGTCACCGAATGAGCAGGATAATTATCTGAGTGAGTTTACCATGAATCATATATCTCGGCTAGCTGATATGTAGAACAGGATGTAAACATGCGCTGTACCATGCTGATTTGTTGTCGCGACGTGACCAGATCAAGTCGTTCACTTCATCTGAATGGCTCTTTGAGCATGATAGCTTCCGCAAATGGGATGCACAGGACGCTAATTTCAATCCAGCCAACGCTCTGTTGACTTTGAAGGGTAATCCCGGGACTGGCAAATCGGTCTTGATTAAAGAAGCAGCACAGCAGGCCGAGGAGTCCAATCTGATTGTGCTCCACCATTATTTTGACAGAGTCAAAGATAGCAAGTCTTCGACATTTAAGAGTGCTCTCGACAAATTTTGCACATCGCTGTTGTACCAGCTCTTAAGTCAGCTAGAGCCGAAGCCATGGTCTTTCCTCCATGAATGGAGTGAATTTCTACGCTTTAACCCAGGGATGCTACCCTGGAACCTCATGAAGCTTCAGAATGCTATCAGAGAGGTCATTATCGGGCATGAAAAGCGCGGAGATGTTGGAGTCCGAATTTTCATTGACGCTTTGGATGAATGCTACAATGATATATCCGACGTTCACCCCACGCAGCCGTTGGAAGTCTTGCAATGGGTTTCTCAGTTACTCAAGAGTGCAGCGGATGTAAAGGTAGATGTAAGAGTATGTTTATCTCGACAACATTTCCCTGCGTATGACGGTCTAGAACCTAAAAGTCAAACGATCACCGTCGAAGACCACAACAGGACTGCTATTGAAACTTTTGTCAAAATTGAGTTGCAAAAGGTCAAAGATATAGGCTTCCAACACCTTCTCCGCCAGAAGATTATGGGTCGTTGCACAAATGATTTCCTCTGGGCTACCGCTGTCATCCAAGATGTCATGGCGAACATCGATTCTTCTACACAGAAACAAGTTCTTCAGCTCGTCGACGAGCTTCCACCCACACACGAAGAGATGTACGGAAGGTTATTATTCACAGAGAACCGATTGCAGCAAGGCAATACGCTTCGCCTACTGCAGATCGTTTCGGCGGCTCGGCGACCACTGACAGCGGATCAATTTAGACATGCTCTGGCATTCACCCGAGAGTTTGAATATGAGAGCATTGCAGATTGGGAAGAATCCAAGGAAGGAATTGAGCAAGGAGAAAGGTTCGAAAACTTCATCCGGCGAGAATCCCGGGGGTTGGTTGAAATTCATCGTGGCCCCGAGCTCGGTGAGACACGGAGCTCAGTCCGATTTATCCATGGATCAGTCTCTATCTTTCTTCGCAACCCGAGTAGTGTTCTCCCAGATGAAGCAGCCCCATGGAATCAACGCTCCCATCTTGTTCTCCTCGAAATGAGCCTTCGCGCGCTCAATCTCCCAGACAATGGGTCGGTGGCATTTATTGAGTACGCTTGCGAGAACTGGGTCCATCATGCGCGGGACTGTGGAGAATTTCTCCACGAGATTAAAGAGCTTCCATCATTCCTAGGCGATTGCTCGAAGAGGAAATCGAAACGTATCATCGAGAGGCAGATTCTCGCGCTGAAGCAAGCAAATGCCAGGCAAAGCCACCTTCTCGAAGACAAAGAGTGTTTGCTAGTCCTACTAGCTACCATCGGTTGCAACAGTCTACTTCAGCGTCATCTAACTGACTGCGAACCATGCCGGCAGGACTGTTCCATGTATTCAACTCGATACCGAAAAGCGCTTCAAAATACAATTATCGGACGCTTCACCAATATCACTATGTGGTTGCTCGAAAAGCACGTTGACTCGGACGTAGACATCAACACTCTCTACGATGACAAGACCTTGCTCTACAAAGCTTGCTACTTTGGGCAGAAAGAGGTCGTAGCATTCCTTCTTGCAAAGGGCGCAGATCCACTGAAGCGATCGCCTATTGGGTATGAATATCCTTTGCATGCAGCGATTGAGCTAGGTCAAGAAGATATTGTGAGGCTGCTTCTTCAACATCCCAGCGCCAGTGAACAATTCAAGCTCCGTAGAGCCGCTGCAAAGACGAAGGGATACACCCCGCTCCATACTGCTATCAAAAGCCGTCAGCCCGTTAGGCAGAAGCTTGCAGTACTAAGACTTCTTTTACGAAACACTCCAAAGGGAGTAGGGACGTTGGGATTGGAAGACGATGAGGGCGTCACTGTGCTAGCCCTAGCAAGGCAGGCCGGTGAGGAAGGGGGCCCCGGGGCTGAGGAGATTGAAGATGAAATTGAAGATTTTCATGAAGATGACCGGGATCGGGGAAATTGAGGACGAGACTTTTGCGAGGCGAAAGAAATGCTATCGACGGTATTAGGGTTACGATAGATCGAGTCGGCAATGTAGTAGTATCCGTACACGGTGATCCAATCCAAGGTAGTTCATCTCTTGGACAATTTTGCTCTACCAATTAAACGGATATCCTAGCTCATCTGATGGCAAACAATCGTCCACTGACTAGGTCCAATCACAGCTAGGCATTGCATGATAGGAAGAAGAGACGAAGACTAGAGACAGACATGAGAGTCAAAGAGGCCTTGGGTCGGACTCAAATTGTCGATGGAAAGGTTTTGGACCTCAATAAGCATTAGTGACAAGCTATAGCTTGGAGAGGTGTGCGCTCTAGGGCCGTGTTTTGGCGAGTGAAAGCGTGGAACAGGCTTGGTACGCGTCAGGTTACGTGGATGGTCCTACAGTGACATTTATGCATCGTCTCATAAGGTCTTCCTTATCTCTTTAGTTGCCCCTTTCCACCATCCTAACGTCTTGACCGGTGCTTTGCCCACGCAAGTGGCATCACTGCCGAGCCGCTAGCCATGCACGTAGAACACGCGACGAATGTCCAAGGCTTCGGTTTTCTGCGCCCCAAGCCTACCACTTTGCCCCCAACCAGATTTTCCTCTCATTCCAACCACAAAGGTCATAGCGATGTTGCCGAGAGGAACGTTGCGCGATTGGTGTGAGGCTTAGCACCACAATCCAAATTGCCGATCCCTGCCTATTTGAGACAGAGACAAGATGACAAGTCGGGAACCGGAACGCGGATTTGCTTGCAACCTTCCTCTCACGCTTAAGGTGCCAACATTGCCAATGGGATCCAAGGATGCTATTTGGTAACCCAAGGTGAGCGGCCAGATGATATGAACGGTGTTTGCGAGTTGGCAATGTTGGTGGCAGGAACTGTTATCTCTGAGCTTGTGCGGAGTTATCGAGTGTGTGGTAACGGGATGATGCATATAAGATCTCCCATGCATGCGATTTGTGTTGTTCAATTTCCACTACTTTGGTGAGATCATTGCTCAGTTCTTTCCGAGTATGCCTGGTTCAATCAATCTGGTTAGGGGCGAAAATGAAGATGTCAAGGACAGCAAGAACGTTCGCGAATCCTCACCAACGAGTACGCGCTCGAACCCGTTGTCCCAGCCGACTGTTGCCGTAGAAGAAAAGAAGACCTTTGTGCAAAGAGTACTGGAGCCAGGATCGGTATGGTCAGTATTTGTGAACGACCTGCATTCAAGACATACATTGACTTAGAACCTCCACTTTTCACAGGCAGATTATCATTGCTGCGCTTCTGGCGATCGCTATCGGTCTTGCCGTTACCACTCAGGTCGAAGAGGTCCCTGAAGCTGCTGTTGCCATCCTTGCGATTCCAGGCAATCTATGGTTGCGCGCGTTGAGAGCTGTCGGTACGTTACCGCCTATACTTTCGTAATAAGATCACGGTAGCTTGAATGACTTGAGCGACTTATCAACTCATATTCCTCACGTTCAAGAGTAGCTGAGGAGATGGACGCTGACACTCCCAGTCTTGCCCATGATTGTGACCGCGATGATCATGGCTATTCAACGACTGCGCAACCTGACCCAAGGCCCCGGAAAAGCAGGGCAACTCGCTCGTTGGACTATAGGATACTACGTCATCACCACGATCATTGCGGTCGCCCATTCCTGCCTCTTGGTGGGCCTCGTATGGTCGAAACTCATGAACACCGTCAGCGGCGACCAGCTCGCTGTGTCGGAGGATGACCAAGAGATGATCGAAGAACGAGAAGATGTCACCATTCACGAGGTTGTTGTTGACATGTTCTATTCACTAGTGCCTCAGAACGTTGTCAACGCTTTGGCTACTGACAGCCTCCTTGCTGTACTAATAACCGCTGTTGTCATCGGTTACGTGATCAAGCCGGGCGGCGCGCTCATGCGTGCAGTGGAAGAAGTTGAGGTGATCATCATGCGAATAATAACCGTGTTGATCAAGCTCGCACCGATCGGCGTATTCTTCCTTATCATGCCCAATCTCTTCCGACTCGACATTGCTGAGATTGGGAGGAACCTTGGTATCTTAATTGGTGGTACACTGGTCGGCATGGTGCTTCACCTCTTCATCATCATTCCTCTGATCTTCGTAGTCATCACGAGGAAAAATCCTTACGCGATGTGGCTTAAGGTAAAGGTCCATGTACGAATTCATATAGAACATCCACTAACTTCGGACGTTTGAACCTGTAGTGTAGTCCTGCATGGATCACGGCGTGGGGTACGGCGTCCAGCGCTGCGACGTTGCCAGTTACGATTCGATGCGTGTTGGAGCGAGGAGTGCCAGTCACAATTACCAAATTCGCTGTGCCTTTGGGCTGCCTTATCAATATGGATGGAACCGCAATCTATTTTCCGATTGTTGTTGTCTTCCTCGCCGCCACACAAGGCATCACCTTGAACGCTGCCGACTACATCATCGTCATCCTCCTCTCAACGCTCGCTTCCATCGGAACAACTCCCATTCCGAGCTCGAGTTTGGTGCTAACGGTAATGATCGCCGGTAGTATTGGGGTGCCGATCACTGGTATGTATGCTGTGGTTGTGGCCATCGACTGGTTTTTGGATCGTTTTCGAACGGCAGTCAACGTCAGTTGTGATGCATATGCCGCTGTCATCGTGACAAAGATCACAGGTATTAAGGATGAAGAGGGCGAGGTTTATGACGAGACTTCGAATGTGGATCCCAGCTCGCTCGGGCGTAGGGATGAGGAAAAAGTGTAGATGATTCTGGTTTCAGGAGCACAGTCAAACAGCGACTTTGTAGACGTCGAGGAGGTGTAAACACATTGCCATATCCAAGCTCGTGTAATCTTCATGTCCTTAAAAAGGAGTTCGGCTTCGCCAACCTTCAGCATCATCTTTCTCCAATCCGACCGCAACCCCATTCGTAATAAAATAATTCTCGACGAATCGCTGCTGCCTTTGCTAGAGTGATGGTATAGATATACTAATAAAACTTATGGTGATAAAGCTCATGTAGGAGTCAGAAGGTATCGAGGGTGTTTCATATATGAAGTAGTATCGTTGATGTTGACGCGGACAGGGAGACAATCATGAATGTTCATGTGATCCTTTTATCCCTTCTACTTAGATGTGCGCTTCGACTGTCAGAGATGAGAGCGGACGTCGATTTGCTGGCGTTGCATCGTTGAGATAGCGTAGATTGGTGAGCGCTGGCAGTGCCGAAAAGTCCGCTTCTATGTCGTCCTCGCGAATGCCAAACATCTGCCGGAGGACTCTGTTTGGAGATGCTCCGCCAAGAGAGTGTGAAAAAGACAGGTGCTCCAAATTAGGAGCCAAGGCAAGCAATACACCACATAACGGCCGTGCATAGCTGACTTTGAGCTCAATTTTCCAATGATTTTTGACTGCAATAGTGAACGGAGTTTGGTCAATAACTCCGTCAGCCGCAATCAGGAGGTCCGGTTGAGGAGGCCCCAGTGGTTTGCTAGACCATAGCAGGTCTTCTGCAGCCTTTTCGTCTTTAAAGTACAATCTGTCCCGTGGTGGAAGACCAATTCGTAGCCGTCTGAGTACCTTTCCTAGCTCAGGTCGATGCAGTAGAAGTCGGACAAGGCTCTCAATCGAGCCAGTACCATCGAAACCGCCCAGCACTGCCGTGTGAAGTAGTGCCTCTTGCGCGACGGGACGCAACTTTCTGCAAGTTCTTGACAGGGAGATAAGGTCGGCCGCATCGGTCACAAATATAGTTCTCTCTCGGCCGTCAAAGCGCTCTTCTTTCTCCATCCAAGGAAAATCGACGCGAAGATACCCAGCAATCTTAAGCAGGAGCTCATTCGGAAGAGCGGATAACCTTGACGCCTGCCCTGTTGTTGGCTGATATCGGGCGGTCTCACCATAGTCACCAGACATATTAAGCTTCCCAAATGACGAAACGACACCTGAATCGACTTTATGATGCTTGTTATGGTAGTTTAAGTTTGCCATAGCTATAGTGCGCTTGAGCTCTGAGTATTTGTGGAAGCCTAATCTTGCAGTACTGTCCGTTAGCTGCTTGGGCAGGTCTTGGGGATATTTGAGGATTTCGCGACGCCGTCAGTGATGTATGTTTCCCAATATAAGGTGTAATCAACGCCAAAGGAGTGATTTTTGTAGTACATCGATGCACGTTGGTGAATTGACGTGAGGTAGAGAAAGGCTGAGAAGATCTCAGCCGCACTTCTTCCAGAACCGAGTCTTGGCAGGCATTCCTGTTTGATCCTACAAATAGCGTGCGACTCCAATAGTGCCCTTAAAAGACCAGAGAACAGCTGCATTCGAGAGGCAATTGCATTCAGTCATGACAGATGGATCTTGTCTGCCCATTTATGCATAGCATCGTTTCATGAAGCGGGGCTTCCAACGCCCTCTGGTCGCCTACACCAATGACATGAAGGCAAAGGCGAGGAACACTGATCCACACCTCTTAACTGATTGTCGTGTCTTCGCCCATTTACAAGCGATACCGCACAACCATGTATTGGAAACATTTGAGAGTGGAACTTTCTTTGGATGATTACTCTGTTGTCTGACACCTAGAGGTTGCTATCTTCTTAGTAAACAAGTTGACTGAAACTGACCATAACGAGACTCTGTAACTAGGAGGATGTCCAGTCAAAGCTCATCAGACGCGGTTAGGGACCGCTCTAGAGGAACCTGCTTCGACTCAATGACAATGTCGACAATTGCAACACCAGCATTTATTATTTTTGCTCGTTTTTATCCAATTGTCCTGTTCCTAAATGAACTTTAAAGTAGGTACAGGAATCAAGACCTCGCGGTCAGGAAACATCGTTGACGATACTGTCTTTCAGCCGTTCTGTTCATCGAACAATATTTGTTAGACTGTGACCTCAAAGGAGACGTCGTCCTTCAAGGACAATATCTGAGCCATAAATGGGCATACTTAAAGAGGAAGGGAAATTCGGTCAATGATTATAAACGTTTTGGTCGAGCTCCGTTACTCATAAACAGGAATATTAAATGCCAACAATCGAGATGTTTCCACGAATCCTTCTTGCAATAGTGGATTATCTATTACCTCTTAAGGCAACATTACACAACTCACGTTCGAATTGAAAAACCATCCTCTAAGGGCTTTTCAGGACATTAAGATTACTTTATTGCTTGTCATCCACCATCGGTCTCATGCTTTCTATTTTTTTGTCTATCAACAATTACGCATTATCATTGACGCAGAAGTAGCTGCTAAGCTTATCCTCGAAGTTCCTCGTAGCGCCCGCTGGTCCATTAACAGGTGTCTGTGACAAATCCGCCACACCAGGATATCCGACGTGGAAGAAGTCGGCACTTGTGTCGCAATTGGGGTTTCTGCATTGATCAGTCATCTAATTCCCTCTGTAATACTAATACAGCACACAATATGAAGTACTTACACAAAGAAGTAGCAAAAGCTGCCTTGATCAGGACCTGCCGAGCTAACCAAGTCGTTGAGATCTGCCGCGAGCGGAACACATTCGCTCGGAGCAGAAGGTATGTGAACGCAGTAGCCGGTAAAGTCGCGATCGTTGCAGAGATACACCCAGGTTGTGTCACGTTTTTTGAGATTGGCATCGGCTGCTGGTGCAGCAAGGGCGACTGTAGCAGAGAGTGCAGCGATAGTTGTGGAGAGCTTCATTTTGTTGAGAAAGAGAACGAATTGTGTAATTAGTATATGAGGTGCTTTTGTCGATGGTATGGAGCTGTGATGCTCTTCGGTCGGTCGGCTTGTGGATAGCTTTATACTTGTTTAAAGATATTTGTCGTATAGCTCGCACGAACTGTCTTGATGTCCATCAGGCCGCGAAACCATTCCACACGTGCCCGCGACATGAGCATGATTACCGGATGCACCGCCAATGTTGCACGGCATCAGCAAATACCGCATTAAGGTTATCCCGGGAGAGAATTCGACGTCTGTCGCATGATGACTCCAGTAATACGGACAATTCAAAGTGTCGATCTTCATGCGGGGTGGCGCAGCCTCGCTCCAGCGCACGTCGCTGGGGCGCCTGTCTCTAGTGGTATATATTCTTGGAATAAAATGTACGTCATTCAGTAGTGTTTGCTGATCTTAGGGTACTTCTTTCAGCTAAAGCTCGTGTTTCTCGGTCAAGAGACCAGCTGATTGTTGATCGTCGACGTTGCAATGCTTACGCATGTGTAATATACCGATATTGCCGACTGGATGAATCAGCATTTGTACCTCAGCAAAGTTCACGAGAGATATCAAATGTATGAAATTCAGGTTAGCATGATGATAGTTGGAGCGGAGTAATGTTAATTAATCTAAACCTTGTTTAGTAGAAGTTGAAGCAGGACTTGGTAGTCAAGAAAAGCCCGCTGTTAGTACTTCTTTATAATCGAAGTAGATTTCTAGCTCTAACTTCTGGCAGGACAACCACTTACCCATTCAGGAAGTTTACGAATCATCGTAGATTGCTGTAAGCTGAGAAGTACTTCAACGATTTTGCTGTCCAAAATTGTTTAGCAAATATTGAGCCATTAGGCCGACAGGGTAGTATCGCCAACCTTTTTCACCTAGCTCAACGTGATGTATCCTCCTTGGTAGCCCTCATCTCGATTAGACTGTTATCACTTTCCAACTAACACCTTCTTCACATCTCGCAAGATATACCTTCCTTGCTTATTTCACACATACATCATAAGCTAAGCGGCTTTCTCCACTCTCCTTTCGGCTCACTCTCGCAGAGGAAAGGCCACAGACCGCAGACAGATGTCCCCCGCCATCTCGACCACGAATCCATACTCAGCCGCACCTACAATATAGGTGATGACATAATCATGTCTCCTAATCTACATCATTAAGTCTTTTGTTTCGAGATCTCTAGTACTTGACTATCGTTAATGGAATCGATCCCATGGTCCTAAAAATGGTATCAGAACTCGACAAACCCTTACTACCTTCTTATATTTAGCACTAAGGAGATCATATATGCTTCAGCGAAGCATTTTAATACAGGATGTGTGGAGAAATTTGAGCACAGTGTATATGACAGACACGATTGATGAGGCTCTATGCCCTCATGGTATGTTCTTTATAGCGGAAAGCATCTGAGCGTAAGACGTTACAAACAGCTTTGGAGAAAAGTACTACTATAGCTAACATTCCGTACGAGAAGGAAAATTGCTGAGAATTGAGTTGTCCATTGGCGGCGTTATATACAGTAGCGATTCGTAGTCACGCTGGTGTTTAAGTCTACATTGATATCATTGGTTGGCGTCAACTGGGTAGAGAGTGATTGATTAGCCACTCGGGTGACTCTTAGAAAAAGCAGAGAGTGTCAAGGTTTGTAGCTAAATGGAATGATGGGAAAGGGATAGCTACAATTGATGGTATTTTGAGCGAGGATTCTGCGTATCCAGCACTTCTCGTTATCGTACAACGCATTGAGAACCAGGACCTTGTTGCAAGCCACCACAATTCCACGAGCCAAGAGCTGCGCGCTTGGAAAGAGCCAGAATTCATTGAAGGAGCACAAAGAGTGTAAACAGGATACGGAAAGGGGATTGACGCAGGTGTGATGCAATCTCGATCTCAACATCCGCTGATCGCAAGCTCCTTTGATAACCTTTCGGCCGTACCATGCACGCCTCCTCACTCCGCGTGTCGTTGCCTAACGCGAGAACACGCAGTCAGGCGACTGCGCGCGGGGTTCGTGAAATCGAGGCGCGTTGCCGCGTCGCTTGTGAAACGCCACACGATAATGCGACTGGATGTGGAGGACAAAGCGAGAAATACGGGACCCCCAAGACAAGATACATGTTCATGATTAGTATTCAAGAAAGAGGCACGAGAGGTTCAAGAGTGAGGGTAGAGAGATAAAAGGATGGGGGGATCCTCAGGCAAAAGCTCCGCGCACAAGTCTCGAGATCGTCGCGGTAAGTAAGAGTGAATGCCCAGGTGCACTACACTGCACCCTCTTGCTCTACGTTGCTAAGTCACTCCACAGAGCAGACGAGCGAACTTCAGTCCAATTTCACTTACACCACATATTTGTTCCCTGTCCAAGACAGCCACGTAGCTCCCGCAAACCGACAAAAGCACCCATCATGTCGACAGAGTCCAAGTCGAAAGCTCCTCCTAAGCCGCCCATCGGCTCACCTTGCTTTATCGAAATCATGTCTGCGGCGCCGAATAAGTTGAAGGTATGCATACATTCTTCTTTGCACAACCGCCAGTCACTCACCCTAAGACAGGAGTTCTATGCCGCCTTATTCCCCGCCTGGAAGTTCACTGAGCCGGAGGCTGGAATGCCAGACAATGTGCAATTCATGTTTGAGCAGCCTGAGCGTGCGTCCAGTCCTTCCCAACATCCGGTTGCAGCTTGGGCATGAAGAACAGGGTAGTAAGTCTAACACGTTGCAGATCTCGGAGGCGCAATCCTGTCCCTCCCCGAAGGCTGTGCTAAGGCACGTGAACAGGCCTTGGGCGTTGGATCAACTGTGTACTACTTCGTTAATACCATCGAGGAGGTATGTTCCCCTACTATCCTCTATCAATATCGAGCAGGAGTGTACCGCCTCACATGACGCCTCGAGCTTCGAGTGGAGCTGAGGCGTTCAGTATCTGAGGGTGGAATTTGATCTACCGCAAGTACAATGTTGTCGAGACATGGAGGCGCGCGTCTTGACAATATTAAGTTGCGGCGTTAGAGAATACACTGTAATCAGGCATGTTGGTACATGTTTGGCTGACGCAACGGTGTCCCAGATCGAGCAGAAGATTGTGCAGCTCGGCGGCACTCAAGTTGTCGAGAAGACGACGGTGCCAGGCCATGGTTGGTTCGCCAACTTCAAGGATCCTGAGGGTACTCGTTTTGGCTGTTTCGAGACCGACTGGAATGCCTTCTGTAAGAACGCGTAGGGTTACATTCGCGCCACCAGATGGTCCAGGACATCGAGTGAAACCAATTGTAGGGTTCGCTTGCCAGATGTGTTTGGAACGACTTGGTGTCGGTATGTCCGATGTCATCCATTTAGACATGGAGCGGCGGGAATTTTGAGGCGGGTGGAAGAAGTGCGGAAAAGTCCCCGCCAGATCTTCAGGATTCGCTTTCCGAAAGCGCGCAATAGGTCCGTGCTAGTCAAATGCTTCAACAAAATGAACTACAAGTGCTGAAATGTCCACATGGATCGATTCCTACCCAGTTCCCGAACCTCTGTTTCCACTTTGTATATTTTGACTATTGGGCTGCTCCCTGCGGGATTCACTGCCATCTCCGTCTCCATCTTCACTCGACAGACCCTGCCAAGCTTCGGCTCACAACCAATCGCATAAATTGTTCGAACCTTTCGAGCTCCGAACTTACTGCGAAAGTAAGTCAACAACTGACAGCTACCCCACACCCTCAATTGCCGTCATCTAAGCCGCGTCTTGGGACACAATTGACGTTCTCTTTATATATTGCAGAAGCTCGACGGTCGTTGATCGTCACTGAGAGCTTTCCACCATGGTCTCCGCATTCTCGCCGCAGTACGTTAACGGCATCTACATCCCCTCAGCGCTGTTGCTGATCGGAGTCACGATAATTAAAAGGGATTGGCTGCCTTATGCCATAGCCTTCGCAGCCATCATTGGAGGATGGAAGTTCTATAGCAGTGGTAAGAGTCTGCGCTCCTACTTTGGTAGATTGCGTGTGCTTACAGCTTATAGGAACCCGCAAGGTACTGAAGCCCACCGACTTCCAAGAGTTTGAGCTCGAGGAGAAAACTGTTCTGTCGCATAACACCGCCATGTACGTTCTCTTTCTCTTCACGCAGACGCAGCTAAGCCGTTCAGCTACCGCTTCAAGCTCCCCCGCAAGACCGACATCCTCGGCCTCCCCATCGGTCAGCACATCTCACTCGCCGCCACTATCGCGGGGCAACCCAAAGAAGTCGTTCGCTCGTACACGCCTATCTCCTCCGATGAAGACAAAGGTCACTTCGATTTGCTCATCAAATCCTACCCAACAGGCAACATTTCCAAACATGTCGCGGGTCTGCAGATCGGTCAGACGATGAAGGTTAGAGGTCCCAAGGGCGCGATGGTATATACACCGAACATGGTCAGACACTTTGGTATGATCGCGGGTGGCACAGGCATCACGCCGATGCTGCAGGTTGTCAAGGCGATAATTCGCGGCCGAGCGGCTGGCGACAAGACTGAGGTGGATTTGATTTTCGCAAACGTCAATCCTGAGGACATTCTGCTCAAGGAGGATCTCGATTCATTAGCGGCCAAGGACCCTAAGTTCAGGGTACACTACGTCCTCAACAACCCGCCGGAGAAGTGGAGCGGCGGTACGGGTTTCGTTACCGCGGACATGATCAAGGAGAAGCTTCCGGCGCCGGCAAGCGATGTCAAGATTCTAGTCTGTGGACCGCCGCCAATGGTTGCTGCAATGAAGAAGGCGACCGAGAGCTTGGGATATGCAAAGGCGAAGCCGGTCAGCAAGCTTGAGGATCAGGTCTTCTGCTTCTAATCGGTATGACATCGAGCGACGATGAGAACAGAGAGGCGAAAGAGCAATAGAAATCATTGCCCTGAGCTTTACGATGGAAGTTGTGTGCTGAGATCGAGACGACATCCATTCCATGGGTTGTCTGTATGTTGCTCATCTCACGTATATATACATAGGGTATAGATCCGTTACCGTAGACTCTAGTTAAACCTCCTGAATGCCATTCAGATTATTTCTAACATGACACTTCTAAAGTGTGGTTCTCACGCACGTTCCAATTACTTCACCTTCACTACTTTCTTAAAAGGGCAAGGAGGTTGTGACCCGGCTAGACCTTCCCTTTTCTCCCTGAACATTGCATCATTCCATCATCGTCCGCTCATCCTCGACCAACACCCATTCAATGTTCTCTCATCTAATTCCAAACGAAACCTAATTTATCATGTCCGAAGAAGCACAACCCTCAAAGCCTCTTCTACATGGCCGAATCGCTCTCATAACCGGCGCTACCGGGGGCATTGGAGCAGCAGTTGCTCGACTCCTCGCCAGCCTAGGATGTACACTTGCACTACACTACAACAGCGATAAAGACACCGCGTTCGCACTGACGGGGGAACTTGGAAAGGCCTACGGACGACACTTCGGGACCTCTTTCGGCGCCTGGAAAGCCGATCTGGGGAATTATGATGAGGTAATGATGTATCTCTGCTTGCATTCTAAACAGCCCTGCGCCAGGGCCATAATGGAGTATGGAATGGCCATGTTATTGTCCATTTGTCAGTAAGCTGACGTGATGTGGTGCGGAACAGGTAAGGGAAATGCACCGACGCATTGTCCTCGAGCAGGGCGCCCCATCGATACTTATCAACAACGCTGGGTCTACGGGCGGTCAAAGCCGTGTACAATCCATAGATCAAGTTTCTATTGATGACTTTGAACGTACATGGCGAATCAATTGTGGATCTGCCTACCTGCTCACACAGCTTTGTATGCCGGCCATGGAGGAGAAAGGCTGGGGTACGTATATACATAGACCATTAGTGCAGACTATTCTCTACACTCACTAACTTCTGTATTAGGTAGAGTCATCTTCGTGAGCAGTGTTGCTGGGATTACGGGTGGGATTATTGGACCGCATTATGCGTAAGTGGTGATTCTAGAGGCACTCATTCATATACATACGTATAGAGAGAAGTGCTAATGATGATCACAGCTCGTCAAAGTCTGCGCTCCACGGCTTGATACACTGGCTCGCCAACGCGTATGCAAAGAAAGGCATCACCGTCAATGGCATTGCGCCTGCGCTCATTGAGCAGACGAAGATGCTCCCGGGTAGTAATGAGGAGTTGTCGAAGAGTACGTATTGTTCACTGACCTTGAATTTCACGGTGACATCACCCTGACCATGTATCTCCTGGTATCGCGTCTTCTATGTGCACCGAGCTTCCATAGAAATCTAAGACTGATGTGATGAACCACAGAGATACCGATTGGCCGTCTCGGCACCCCAGATGAAATTGCAGAGACAATGCTATGGATGATCAAGACAGGTTATGTAACAAACAAAGTCATTGCCGTCGATGGTGGTATGTTTCCACAGTAAGGGACAGTTATCGAGGGGATGAAACTCAAGTATCCGCCTGGGATCTGGTTCGCGTAGACGACAATGCTGGGATAATCCGGGCATCATGTATTCGAGAATATATGATAGCCTTCTTTTCCCGCTCGCAGCGGTACAAAGTACCACATCTCTTCTCTTGGCCCCAAAACTTTGCAAAGGCGCAGTCGTTGCAGCCTTGGTCTTATTGGCCGACATCGTGCCGGAGTGGCAGGGAAGCCACTCACGGGTCACACCTATAACATCAAGATTACTACCCTCTACAGTCTTGAAATGCAAATACAGATCCTCTCATACATTACACAAATCTTCAAGTCTACATGTTCAAGAATTTGCCTTCAGTATTTTACCCTTCGCAAATGGAGAGACGGATCTAAAGTACTTTAACATCGTCCTAAGATGACGTCAAATTCCCTAAGTCAAAACACGTTATCAAGATTCACCATTGTACAGCTTCCATTCAAAGCAGTATCAAAGATATGGAGGATCATATACTCTGGAGTCATTTCCGTCGCGCTGGTCGGCGGCTTCATCCTCATCTACATGCTATCTTTCGACGAGAAGAAAGTGGAAGAAATCAACTCCAACACGGACATGCACACCAACGAACCTGAAACCACAAAATCTCGACGATATGTTCCGAAGTTCCTGCTCAAAAATCGGGTTCTGCAGAAGCTCTGTCGCCCAACAATGCCCTGGGACCCTCCATGGAGCACAACGCTAGTTGTCCTCTGCGCGTTCCGCCTTCTGGAAGACCATCACATACACTTGAACGAGACAGACGACATCTTCACCTCATGCCCCGAAAACGGCCGCAGAACACAATCAAGCGCGTTCGTCAAGCTCTTCGACGCAAGCGTGACGACATATGTATCCACGGGCACCTCGGCTCGCTCGCGGGCTCTGGATCCTGGAAGCGCGAACTCTTCCGCGCAGTCGAAGTGGTCGTCAGCTCGTGTGCCGTATTCTTTACAACAGCTGCCTCGGTGTGGTACGAGCTTGCTAGTCTGCCGGCGTTCCGGAAGCGTCCGTGGAGCAAGAGTGTTGGGCTGAGATATCGGTTGTGGCGCATGTGCAGCGTCAGGATCGATAGCGACATGCCCAGCGCGTCGTTCTCGAAGCCAAACTTGAATCTTGGGGTTATTAATCCCGTGCACGTCGAAGCTGTGCCTTTGAGGCGTGATTTGAAGTAGTTCAGCCGCGTTATGATTCTGATAATACTATTCACGCAGTATGTCCTGGCTGGTCTCCTCACTACCCGGCGTCTCCTCTCCAATACAGCTGCGACAGTCGACACAGCAATGTTCTTCATGGTGCTCTCCGGCCTCACTACGCTCACTCAATCTCTTATCATATCCCTCATCAATCAGTCTTGGATCCGCTCTCCTTCCCCTGCCAGCACCGAGCCGTGCATAACGACTGCGTGTCATCTCCCAGAATGCATGGCATTCAGAGTAGAACAAAGCCTACCAAATGACGACTTCACCGTCAATGTCTTTGGCTTTAACATTGTAGGTATTCCGCGGATAATGCTCCACGAGCTTGCGGGTGGGAACTTGCAGTTGACAATATTACAAAATCAAAAGAGTGTTAGGAATACATGGTGGCATACCACCATGGCTTTGTTGGGAATCTATCACATTTGGCGGCTTTTGATCCATATGGCCGTGCACGCAAGTCATGGTAGGAAATTTCTGAGACCCCTGCTCGTCCTCAGCTTCTAGCTTGCCAGACGATGATCAGGAGGAAACGACGCCGGCTCCGATCCCTTCTCCTTCCACGCCAAGGGGTCCTCCACTCGACAATCGTACTCATGCGCGGCTCTTGACGCTCTTCCATCCATCGGCATGTTCATAGTCGGTATTGTAGCCCTTGGTCTTACCGTTTTCGCTATATTCTTTCATCTCTTCTTCCTCATCTTGCCATGCGTCGACATGTACGTGAAGATCGGGTTCGAGACGTCAGCTTGGAAACAATCAATGCAACTGAGAAGTGTCCACAGCTGTGGAAAGATGGGCTCGAGGACGAGCTGTGGTGGTTCTGAGAATTTACAGTTGCTACGCGAAAGTAAGGGCAAGGAAAGTGATGAGTTTTGTACGAACGACTTTTATAAATATTCGCATCACTGAACATAGTAGACAAGCATGAAGAATTGGGAATCAGACAGTCACATGGCTCTACAAAGCGTCCTGGAAGAATGCATTGGCATTTGAGAAGCAATCTGCGACTCTGCTCTGTCCAAGATGGCTTAGATCGCAGGATTAGCAATGAGAGAATGTGGGAAGCCAAGAGCTAGGTCTGACGGACCCGCATTCAACGTTTGGAACCCTTGCTCTCGACTAGTCCTCGATCAACTAGCCAGTCAGCATCATATCCTAATTGTCTTACTTCACACCAGCACCTCCCGCAAACCCGCAGGCACTAACAATCACCTGATGCTACTCGGAGTGCCCGCTTTATGTATCGTGCTCATCCAAGCGCCGACTTAGAGTCATTCAAACTCCCAGTTCTTACAGGCCAAGATATACGAAGTCGAGAGGCTAGTGAAAGTTTATCCCCTGGCTTCGCGCTTCCCCGCAATGGCGCCTGCAGCTGCTCTTCAACGGGCCGATCAGGCCTCAGGTTTAAGGATTAGTGGTTCATGCATCAATATTCTGACCAGTCATTGCCGCCAATTCGCAACGTCGATGCCTATATGTGGTTCTTTGTCCTTCGTCTGGTCTAGCCGGGCCAAGTCGCGAAGCGAGTTTAGTAATTTCCTCGCCGTTGGTAAGCGCTTTCTCTGCGGGATCGTCGGCCGGAGGCTTCCCCTGAGATCTGTGGTGATGGTTGTAAACTCACAGAAGCCATGTCTTCGTAATCCTGTGTGGATAGCATATCGTTCTAGGAATGTGGTACTAAAATGTGGGGAATCGAGTCAGACGTAAAGTGAATGCTGCGTGGGGCTAATGTCAAGCTTCGGATCCCACTCCTGCGAACAAGTGTTCTGAACGCTCGATAAGACATTATCTAGGCCGGGATGATGTGCGCTAGTTTTCCCGCACCCTGGTCGCGTGAGTGGTGAGGGTGTGGAGCTAGCTTGGGTTGACGACAAACCCTCCGGGGTGAAGAGACGATGGCAGGGCTAGAATGACATAGTGCCTAAGGAGGGAGCCAGATACGTGTTGCTGAGAGTGGCCTAAAACTTGAGATTATCGGAGGTGTCTATTCCTGGGCGAATAAGGGTTCGCCCGATCTGTTGCTGCTACTGGTATATGTTGGTCCTCTCGAAGGCGTTGTTGTTTGCCTAGGCGGTATTGCATTCTGACACAACCACACCCAGCACCTGGTCCATTTCTTCTCTATTCGGGGTCTTACAGAGAATGCCGGAGCCGATGTCGTCAGACGATACTAGGTTCATCCAAATAGGAACTCAAAAAGCCGTGCTTGGCTACCATCTTGAGGAGTGTGTGATGCAAATTATGGAAGAATTATGGTCCGTCGACGTCTTGACCCTCACATTCTAAGACCTCGCGTGGCTGTCTTCTATTCGTTGTGGTTAATGCTGATCGTAGGTCTGAGATGACATTGATTACTGGATCGCCATATACCATTTCTAACCCAGGGTGTGGCGATTGGGACCGTGGGCGTGCGTCGGACACCTGCAGCGGGTACAAGCGACCTTGCTGTAGTCGCAAGGATACTTTTGACTATCACTGCGTGTGTGACAGCAGCGTCGCTAATGTTCCATCGACGGCAGCTTGCTAATTCAGGAGGACTGGTTCAATGCTGAAGATAGCCGTAATGGGTGTGTGGAGGATCCACATATCAGTCACAGGTCGTAATAGTTCATCTAACCGTTGATTCGACAATTGGCTCCTGAAAAAGTGGAGCAGATGTCCTTTGAAGTGCGCCTCGCCCAACGAATGATGGCATTTTGAACCTAGAATCACAAGTGGCGAGGAGATATTGATGTTGCTTGTCTCCCAGTGGCTTGAGTCCGGCAGTTGACGGTTGACAAAAGCAGCAATGAAAGGGATGAGCACTGATTGTGACTGGACAGTTGAAAACAAGAACATGTCAGCTGCGTACTTTTCCCTGGGCCACGTTACAAGGCTTAGTGACGAGTCAAGTCACAGTGACTCGAACAATAGTGCCTTCGTGACGGACGTCTGGTTAATGCCGGTTTGGGAAAATCCGAATGCTTGCATACAAATTAAAGAACGCGACAAAGAAATCGAGGGTCCGGTTTGCACTAGGCTCTGGCGATGCGGACGAATCAGCGTCTGCTCAACCGTTGCACATGGACACAAGTTTCGAGCAGGCTGTACACCGTCCCAATCAGCGTGGCTATCATCGGGACACAAACTCGGCTGCCATGAAAGGGGAAAGTGATGGAGCGCCTTCTGCCTTGGATGGATCCACGTGGCGGTATTTAGCAGGTCTGAAAACGGCTATCTGATGACCGTCCCAATGGCAGTCTTGGGCGTTTCTTGTTGGAGTGTTGGGAATGTCTTACAGTCCTTCACGGTGTTATCGCATCAATGAAGGCGTTAGTAACGTGATAGTTGTGGAGTGGATGGTGGGGTGGAGCCAGGCGGGAACGTTAACGCGATCGACAGCGTCCTAGGCTTGCCCACGTGCCTTCGAGATAGGTACGATGGTCACTTTAAAAGTACTCGAGACCTAGTGAGCCGAGGGGAAGCACGGATCGAAGTTGCTTTTCAAACACGGGAAGGTTCGGCATCCCGAGTTTTTGGTTGCCGTGATTGGCTGAATATGCGTCTGCTGCCTGATCTAAATGCTGACTTGCGAGCGAGTTGGAAGAAGGTCTCGGAGGTTTGCAACAGCAGGGGACGGGGATGCAGGTATTGTGCGTGCCCAGACTGGGCAGCCCTTGCCTGCACACATGCATTCAGCCTGCCGTCCGGCGTGCTGGAGATAGGAATGTGCAGCAACGCTCCATGAACAGCGGTTCCATGGATCGAGCAACAGGACTGGGGAAAGGCCGCCCACTTGGTGTCTTGGGGTGGTGATCTCCCACACCAGGTCCACGACGGTGATTCGCTGCATGGCCGGTACTTGTAGCGCCAGCGGCTGGGATGGTAGGGCTAGGTCGCAAAAGCGGCCGCTGCTGAAAAGAGCGCCATGAGCCACATCCACAGACGCGGTGAGCCAGCAGTGCGCTAGCAGCGATGGATCAAGGTTGGGAGACTCGGAGCAGGGCCGACTTGCTCGTGATGGACGACGACAGCACCCGCGAAATGCCGCTTGTGTGTAGGCTAAAGCTTCGCGTCCTGGTCGCATGCAGGCGCCATTCCAGGGGGCTGCCCTCCATATCACGTCCGCTGACGTGACCAGGGTGTCTGCGATGGTGGTGAAGGCAGAGCCGCCATGGTGAGGTCGCGCTCGAGGCGGGCCATGCGATGCGGTATCAGTGTATCGCAGAGGGCGGAGGGAGCGCGGCACTCGGACTGCAGAGAGGACACGCCGTCGCACGCTGCTGCAAAGCCGCGGGCGCCTCAGCTGTCGCTAGAGGCTGATACAGCAACCAGCCAGTAGGAAGCCGCGCCCCGACCGGCTTGGTCTGTCCTAGATCGCTGGGGAAGCACTGGCGGCAGCGGGAGGTCAAACCAGCGCCGACAAGGCCCTATACGTGGGCGTGCTATGGCCGAGCGTCCTGTGCTGCGGGTGTCGCAGAGAGAGTGAATGCTGAGTGCGGCGCCGGCAGAGCACACCCAGGACCAGGGCGGAAGGGGCACACGGGCGGCGACGAGAACAGACAGCGTGCGCGGCGAGGGACCAGCATTTCTTATCGGCGGCGTCATCATCCTCACCAGGGCTCGAACTACGGTGCTCGTCGAGTGCGGTACCTGTGCTACTTGGATACTCGCACAATCGTCTAATCAAATTAGCTCAGGGCTGTGGTTCTCCCTAGGGCGGTCCGCGTCAGAGAGCCCACCGGCCAGCAGTCCCAGTCCCAGTCCCAGTCCAGTCCCAACGCGCCTTCCTGGGTTATCACTTTTTAGTAGTCGCACCCCATCCGCCGTCCACCAAACCTCACCTCCACACACCACCTCCTCGCCCCCGTCGCCTTTCTGCGCACCCTGCCGCCGCTGCTGCTGCTGCTGCTGCTGTCCAAGGCGCAACTTGTCAGATGTCCCTCTGCCGCTCCCGTCTCGCTCGTCTCTACTAACGGACGCCCGCCGTCCACGACTGACGACACACGTTTTCCGTGCCTGCTGTGCCTGCCACCCCTGCCGCCGTCTGATTGGCCCACCTGCCTCGCCTCGACGGATCGCCCGAGCTCGCAGCTCGAGTCCATCGCCCAAAAGTCCCGGAACCCCCCTCTGTGCCTCGCGTTATTGGCCTCAGCGACCGTTTTCTGCTCCCACAAATTTCCAATCACCATTGCAGCCCTCGCTGCAGGCGCATTCCTTCACCACCCGCCTACTCTCTAGCGCCAACCCGCTCTTTCTTTCCGCCGGCTCATATTAGGCCCAGCCCGCTGCCCCCCGTCGCAGACCTACAATCGCACTGTCGCGGATCGCATCTCGCACCTCCACGCCGCGCCAGCAATCAGCGACCCGGACGCCTGCATCGCGCATTCCACAGCGGCTGCGCGCAGGCCCGCACTTTTCCCTCGAGCCCAGCTCCTTTGTCTACCCGTGCAGTCCGCCAATCGCCCCTCCTTCCGCGTGCGCCTGCGACTTGCGAATCACGTCCGCCAAATCTCGACTTGGGCATAACGACGTTTCGCACCTGTTTTACCCCCAGGCAGCATCCGCCTCCACGCCCGCCTTCGACAGTCTGACACTATACGGTCCGGATCCTCACGCATCTGGCTCGCACTCGCTGATTGTCGCATTTAGTCGCCTCGACCGCACTTCTTTGTCTCTACCACGGCCGCCGCAATACCGTAGCGACAAAGGAAAGCATGGCCGGCGGGCCCAGTCCGAGCAGCACGAGTCCCTCGAATCTATCCAACAGTCCCTTTCTCCACGGTTCCCTCAGCAGTTCGACTTCCTCGTCGCCGCCGAAGCCCTTCTCGTCGCAGAACACCATGACGGCAGACGTCTTTTCTGCGTCGCATGCCTACGGTATGCCCGGCGCCTTCGGAGAGCGTAGGACCATGGAGAAGAATGGCCTCTCTCTTCTCTCCTTTAGCGACGCCGAAACGGTACCAGAATTCAAGGCGCGTCATACCATTTTTCTGCGCAAGTTGCCAAGTAACAGCGATCGCGAGGCTGTGCGCAACATTCTCCTTTTCGCCAAAGACCTCGTCGATTGCGAGCTCGTGTCCCAATCCAGGTTCTCCGAGGACAAGGGCTTCGCCTCCGCCGTTGCGCATTTCCAGACCTTCGAAGGCGCAAAGGAGGCGCGAGATTTACTTAATGGTAAGCGCAATGCTACCAATGATGCGACGCTTGTAGTAGAGTTGGTGCAGGACGGCCTTCCCGGAGCCATCGGATCACGGCGCAATACGGTGGACAGCGCACCTGCGCGACAAGGATCGATCGCAACTGGGATCGCCGCGACTAACAACGGCCGACAATCATCGCGATATAATGGGACTTTCCAAAATATGGAGAAGATGTCCCCACCCAACGGGACCCCGGGTCTTGGCAACGGAGAATTTCCTACCAACAACCTCTTCTCGCCGACATCTCCCGTGAACACCACGTTCGCCAGTCGCAATCTGGGCAAGTCAGTCATCAATGATGAGGCTGACGATGATGATGGTCTGCTCAATGAAACCATTGGATACGGCTCTGGTGGACCGCCCGTGCAATCCAGCATCCAACGCAGGGCGACGAACCCAAACGCATCTATTCCTGTTTCCCGCTTTGCATCTCTCTCTCTAAACACCAACGGTGTTAATGGCATGAGCTCCCCACCGTTGCCAAACTATGCCTCGCCCCGTCCTGGATCCAACATGCAATCTCCTGGAACGTCCTTGTCTGCCATGTCTCCGCATACCATACCATCTGCATTGAGCACTGGTCAAAGCACTGGTTTCCAACAGTATTCTCAGCATTTTGCGAGACCCACCTATCCTCCCGTAAATCCGGCCGATCAAAACCCGCCATGTAACACGCTGTATGTGGGTAATCTCCCCATGGATACTTCCGAGGATGAGCTGAAGGCTGTTTTCTCCAAGCAACGTGGATACAAGCGACTCTGTTTCCGGACCAAACAAAATGGACCCATGTGCTTTGTGGAATTTGAAGATACCTCCTTTGCTACCAAGGCGCTGAATGAGCTGTACGGGTACATGTTGCATAACAGTGTCAAAGGCGGCATCCGATTGAGCTTCTCCAAGAATCCCTTGGGAGTACGGAGTGGACAAGGTTCCAGTATGGGCCCGCCATCCACCATAACACCAACTACCCCTCTCTCTGGGTTTGGCAACAATGTGACAGCTCCTCCTGGCTTCTCTACTGCCACCGGCCCACCACCTGGACTATCAGCGCCTCCTGGGCTCTCGACCCCAGCCCACAACAATAGTAACTCTGGCTTCGGCATGTACTCCAATGGCGGTTTTGGTATGGGCCCAAACGACATGGCGGGCCCTATGCGCCAACCACTAGCCACTAGCGTTGCCGGTAATGGCTTCGGAGCCATGGGAGGCGGCTACTCGGCATACATGATGGGACGCTGATGACGACGACGATAATATCAGTCTGCTATGCCGTTACGAGTGATGATCTAGGAGTTCTGGGTCGCATACCATCACCGAGCATTTGCAAAACTTGTGCTTCATCATTTGTTGCGTTACATCCCCGTCACTTCAATCATTGCGTAGGTGTTGAGTTGTTTGGGTTGAAATCTTGGCTTTGGTTTTTTCCATTTGAGCAAGGGCATGGGTACTGGCGCGGAATCTTCTTCAGTACCATTACGCCCGGTGGGCGTGGACTTCATTTCCAGCATACAGCGATGATTCCCCCTTGTGCATTTTGTTTGTCTGATTACTACACGGGTTTGGGTGGAGCTGGCGTCTGCAGAGAGGTTGAGGTTTCTTTAGTTCTTACTTCGCTTCCACCTATGGCGCCTCTTAGGCTGCATTTACCCATTTCTCTTCCTGCTTCTAGTCGGGAACTAGGAAAAGCAGAACACATGGACTGGTATGGAATAGGCTCGGTTCGTACCTTGGGTGCATTGTTGGGGTCCTCTATCTTCGTACGAGCCCGACTTTTCCAACGAACGGCATCAGTTATCGATTTCTGCACATACGGTCCCGGCGCTATCGATCTTGGTTGTGCATGGCCTGGCTACATTTGATGGAACATCTTTCTTTTTTTGCGGGGCGGCTAATTGTTTGGAATATCCCGTGTCTCCTCTCCTTGGACAGTTTGGAATGTGGGTTCATTTACACGGTAGATGCGCATTGCGGCATACTGGAAGCTAGGCGATATCCTGTCCTTACTGTGATTTATTCTGCATTTGCTTGGACTTCGTGTCCTAATGCGTCTGTTGCTTTGGCTTCGGCCTTTTTCTATATGGGCACATTTTCTCAGAATACCCTCTTTAGGCGCAGGTATCTGGCGTTGCAAACCCCCCAACAGCACTTAATAAAAGTCCTCGCCGCTTCACACCCGTAAAACGTCACGAATCTCTCCAGATAGTGATATTGAAGGCTGATAACCTTCCCAGTACTATTGGCTATCTCTCTAGCGGCACTTTGCTGGCAATCGCACATGTAGCCATGTGAGCGATGACGCCCGGCTTGCAGCCATGAAACCGTACCTGAGTAATTGCGCTTGCAGATCGGTCTTCTAGAAGCAGAGCATTTCCCAAACACGCGATAGCTTCTAGAAGAGAAGGCCCGGCAGTCAATCAATGCAGTGTGATACCATGGGAGGCCGAACTTCGATGTGACTGGTTACAGGCCATGTGAGTGGAGCACAGTGCCAAGGAAAGCAACCCTGCACTCTGCGTCTAAACTTTTCGAGCTTCACATCGTGAACGTTGATCCCCAACACAGCCCAAACTCATTATCCGCGGCCTTTCCCACATTGTTGTATATTGTGGCATCAATGCGGTAGCATTGTAGCCGGATCACAATGCCTCCACGGTTACGCTCTTCCAACCTCCCCTCATCTGCTGCTCCGTCACCCTTCGTTTCCTGCCCATCCACACGATCACCATCCATTATAAGGCCTGCACAGAGACCGCGCGATTTTTCATCAACACAATGCCAGCAAGTCACTTTACGGCGGCGGAAATTCTATGAGTGGCTCAATGGGCCTGGGAGAGCGCTGAAGGAACCCCTCCCAGGCTCAACGAACTATCTGGGAGCATACGACAAGTACGGTAATCTTATTCGAGCAGGGCCAGGGTGGAGAAGAGAAGCTCAGAATCCTCAAGGGCAGGAGCAAGAGGCAGTACAGAATAAAGAAGAGAAACCAGCCGAGGAAGCAGCGCCACAGGGGCAAGAAAGCCTGGACGACTTAGAGGCAGCAATACGCTCTGGCGAAGCTGAGGAGAAAGATGCCAAAAAAAGGCCAGAGCAGGAAGAGGATGATGGTAAACTGCCACCAGAAACAGCAGAGGACCTCCGCCCCTTCCCGCTAAACCAATACTTCCGATCCCAACCAGTACTCAGTGAAGAGCTACGAGAAGCCATATACCAACGTGTCAAGAAGGACGGTGCTACAGTATCACTGGCCAGTGTCGAGTTCGGCGTCAGCAATGAGCGTGTCGGTGCCGTTGTGCGACTCAAGCAGATGGAGAAGGAGTGGATTGCACAGGTACGTCTTCACTTATTTTCATCTGCTACCCAATGACATGATGAGACATCTTAAAAATTCGATTAGTCTTTAAGACACCCACATGGTTACAAAACTTAAGTCATGCTCTTGCTGAACGTCATCAACCCTAAAATTGTCGCTATCAAATTTCCAATGATGCAAAATTAGCTGACAATACTCCAGGGGAAAACACTCGCCCTCCCCTACAGCAGAGCCGTCCTGGCTATGCTCCCGACAACACCACACGTTGACACCTCCAACAAGGGCAAGCGCCCCATAACTCACGAACCGATCAACGACCTCATCGTCCACCCCGCAACGCGTCAGCAGCTTTTCGTCCCTGTTGCGGAGTCCCGCCACTTCACGCGCGTTGACGCCGGAAAAGCGTTTGATAACAACCTTCTTCCTGCCGACAAGCGAATTCCGCATCCTGAACTGGTACAAGCGGAAAAAGAACTGGCGAGTGGATTGAGCTTTGAGGAGAGGAGACGATTGGCGGAGGAGCGATACGAAGCCGAGCAAAAGAGGAAACGGGACGCGGAGAGGAAAAAGGAGGAGGAGCTTCGGGCTCTCAAGGTCGTTCCGCAGCGAAGGTGGGATTTTGTCTTCAAGGACGTCAGCGTGGAGGATGCTGGCCGCGATGGGCGCGGCGCAAAGGCAGCCGGTTGGCGATATGGAGTGCCGCATCAAGACCGGAAGAGGGGGATACCCAAGATTCCTACAAAGGTTGAAGCTTAGACGAATTGTCAGAGATGTGGAGAGCAAGGCTGAAGTGTTTGGCCTGCACTATGTACACTATATATCTGTCTGTATTGGGAACTTGTAGTATATCCAGGTATCTAGGAGCGTGAGTTCTGCATCGGGAACAATTGCCCTACGACTCCATCTCCTTCTCGGGGGAGATAAGCAATGTAATTGGAGCTGTATTAAAAACTCTCGTACAACGCTCATCAAGATCATCGTTGCACATCAAGCCTCGCTCCCTCGATCCTTGCGTCTTGTCTCCCCGCGTCATACACACGGAGATGCCCGCAACCTCGCACAACAGCCCTGCAAAACACGACGTGCACACGCAGCCGGCGGAATTCACCTCCTGACAAATCAGAACTATGCCTGCGCTCCCTGTACTCCCACTGGCTCGAGTCCTCTCTAGCTCTTGTGCTCACCGATCTGGGGATACTGGACCCCCCCTTCCCTTTCCACCCTGGTCCTTACTGCATAGCTCAGACGATGTTTGCATGAGAGTTTGGGTGATTGGCTCGCGTAGCGGTTTTGATGAAATGGGAGTTTCGTAGAGTACATTTAGGTGGTACATGGTACATGAGGTGTATTACTTGTTAGAAATGCTTTCTACTGGCTAAGAGGATTGGCATGTGTGGATGCGCGAGGCTGCTTCGTGTGATTCTCAACAAGAAGTAGATCATGTTTTGGTGCTGTCTTCCCAATGCAGCTTGTAGGCCGCTTGGTTCTGGTGAAGCATGGCACTTCTCTTGTGGCCCTCCCTCACAAGTTTCGACTCGCCAGATTGAAATGTGCGTTGCTTCGCCCTAGTGTTTTCACCGACATCGCGCTCCAACTCCAATCATGTCGCAAAGGGCATTCTTCTTCGACACTATTTCTCAGTAGAATAAGCTTCGTCTCCTCACCGATACTGCACTTTCTGCCCCCCTCTCTTCTCGAGCTTTGCTTGCCGCTTGCTCGTAGCCGCACCAGGCTGCGGTACACCAGCTGCATCCTGATACCCTCCCCTCATCCCCGTATACGTCGTCCACGCCGCATATCCCGAGTACGCCGGGATAACCGCCCACAGCCACCAAGCATAATCCCCAATCACCGCTGCCAACGCAATGCATCCATAACTCCAGTACACGACATCCCACATGTATTCCGTAAGGCCCTTGGCGTCCAAATCTTCGCCTGCGCGCTTCACGACGCCATCTTCGTTGAGAGTGGGTCTACTGAGGCGCTCGAAGTAGAGTTGAATTAAGAGCTGGGGCGCGGAGAAGACGAGGTAGAGGAGTACAGATTTTCGGGTCAAGGATGCGCGGAAGATGAGGGCGCGGAGGAACCAGAATAGGAAGTGGATGGCGAGGGTGATGTAGAGGGTTTGGTTGAGGCGTTTTGTGTTGGAGGCGGCGAGGGTTTTGGTGGCTTTCTGGGGAGTTTGTTAGTGATGGGGTACTTTTTTTGGTATTTTATTTCAGGTCGAATTTGTCGCTTCGAGATGTATGAGCTTCAAGTGGAGCGTTCCATAAGAAGAAAAGGATACCACTGCAGTATCAACGATTCGCGATGGTCGCAATTGACATGTGACGTTGAGAAATAGTCATTTCCTCACAGGAAAGAATCGTATTATGACTTTGGGAGAAACATACTTGGGCCATGTTGAGCCGTTCTGGAAGCGTAGACTTTTGATGTGTTGTTGGTATTGTGCGCAGTGACGTCGGAAGAGATGGAGGGCCCCCAGCCAAGGACGCATCCCGCCGCATCGACTGGTGGTTGGTTTACAGTCTGTGCGCACCTGCATTCACAACAAGCGCGAGCAACCTCATCGCGACATTCACGAACAACAACGCCTTCGCGCGCCATCTGAACTGACTGCAGCTGCCCGGACATTAGCTGCTCCCTATTATGGACCTGTAGACAATCTACCTCACCTCTCCAGTGCGCCGACCGTGTTTGCCAATTCGCTTTGTCGAGCACGCCGAAAGCGTCACCTAGCAACAAGACCCGAATTCACTGAGACACACCTTCCACTCGACATCCTCTTCCTGCTGCACCTTTACCCTCGCCGCTCTCATGCCTATACCTCCGTAAATCAACATTTTTCGCGACTCTACCTCCTGGGCGCCACACTTTTCCCAAATACAACGTCCGGCCACCATGTCGCCGCCCGCGGGCGTTAACGCCCAGTTGCGACAGCTTATATACTACCACCTCGACAATAGCTTCCTCGAAAATGCCCTCTTCCTCGCTGGCCGCCTCCACGCCCTCGAGCCCCGCAACCCAGACGCCGCGCATCTGTTAGCGCTTTGCAATCTCCGCCTGGGAAGATACAAAGCTGCCTATGACTGCTCGAAGTCCAAGGGTGTACATTTCCAGCATCTGGGATGCGCCTATATCTTTGCGCAAGCATGTCTTGGCCTGGAGCGGTATGACCTGGGTGCTCAGGCGCTGGAGAAGGTTCGAGGTCTCTGGGCAGGGCGGAATCACTGGAGTAAGCGCTATGGTGCTGCTGTGTGTTGTACATACTAATCATGCTCTTAGACAAGCACTCGGAAACCTCGAGGCGACACGTACCAGACGCCGCAGCCTGCTATTGCATGCTGGGAAAGCTCTACGCTGCGCATGGCGACACAAAGAAGGCCATTGACTACTATGTCGAGGCGTTGAAGATTAACTCGTTCATGTGGGACGCTTTTACCGGACTCTGCGATATCGGGGCTGTTGTCCGTCCCCAGAACGTCTTCAAGATTACCCCTGATATGCTGGCCTCGATATCGCACGCTGCTACAAATGGAAATGGAAGCCATACTACTTCGTCACAAGAGAGTCTCGACACACGGAACCCGTTTGTCTCGACTCCCGATATTGACCCCTTCAATCCTTCTGTACGGCAGGGAGGCGACGTCGGCCTCAACTTGGGTGGATCAAACTTGCTTTCACGTCTAAATGGCAGTCACACCGCAACCAATGGCCTCAGTGCAGGTTCAACGTATCATGGTGCGGAAACCCCAATTGCGAATGGCCAGCACTTTCACGATGAAGATGTTATGATGGGTGAGGCTGGTGGCCCAGTTCTGAACGAACAAGCACTGGACATGGCACTCGCACCGGCGCGAAAGCCACGATTGCCTGGATTAAACGCGATAGAAGAACCGCCACGGATGCGATCAATCACTTCAAGGGGCAGAACGAAGACGATCCCAGAAAGTGATCAGACGGACATTCCCAGGCCCATAAATCAGAACGGCCATAAGAGGACCGTTTCAGGCCACTCCATGCAACATAGTCAAGTGTCAACCACACAAGCATCGGATCCCACCGCAGCTCCACCACGAAGAAGTGTGAGGTTACGGAAAACGATAAGTCAGATTCGGCCGGGGAGCAGCAGACTAGGAGGCACATCAAGCAAAGATTTAGAGTCGAAGGAACCACGAGAGTTGCGCAAAGTCAAAGCAACAGGAACCAAAGGGAGGACAGGCACTACCTCGACCGTGGGCAGAGTCGTCAGTGGGAATAGTAAACCGCATATGGAGATTTCTGAATTGTCGAAACCAGAGTCGAGGCCTGCCAGTGCAGCTGCTATAGCGGCACCACCACCAAGAATGGCCCCGCAAGGAGACGCAGCACGGGAGCAAGAGGCTTTACATTGGCTGCTAGATCTGTTACTTAAGATTGGTTCAGGGTACAGACACTTGAGTCGCTATGAGTCGACCAAGGCTCTAGAGGCATTTGCAGCGGTTCCGAAGGGGCAGCGCGAGAGTCCCTGGGTACTTGCACAGATTGGCAAAGCCTACTACGAATGCTCCATGTACGCCGATGCAGAGAAGGTTTTCCAGCAGATTCGCGAAAAGACCCCTTCCTACTTGGAGCACATGGAGGTGTACTCGAACACGCTCTGGCAACTAAAGCAGGAAGTGGCTTTGGGCCATCTTGCTCATACCTTGATGGACCAAGACCGGCTCTCACCGCAAGCTTGGTGCGCTCTCGGCAACGCCAGCTCTCTCGATCGACAGCATGACGATGCTGTGAAGTGTTTCGCTCGAGCTACACAGCTGGATCCGAAGTTTGCGTACGCCTTCACTCTTCAGGGTCACGAGCATGTGGCAAATGAGGAGTTTGACAAGGCCATGGCGGCATACCGCAACGCGATCAGCGCGGACAACAGACACTACAATGGTTGGTACGGTCTTGGGAATGTGTATGAGAGGCTAGGCAAGTATGAGGTGGCCGAGAAGCATTATCGGGCAGCTTCGCAGATTAATCCGAACAACGCCATGATCCTTGTGAGGATCGGATTGGTAGGTCCTCTTGAATAACACAGATTGCAACGATGACTAATTACCCCATTAGGTTCTCGACCGCATGAAGAAGATCGAGCCCGCCCTGATGCAATTCGAAGCCGCGATAAAACTCGACCCCCGCTCGATCATGGCCCGTTTCCGCAAATCGCAGATCCTGCTCAAGCTCGGCGCTCCTGAAGAGTCACTCAATGAACTTCTATACCTCAAAGATGCTGCGCCGGACGACGCGAATATTCACTTTTTGTTGGGTCGGTGCTATAAGAAGTTGCGCGATCGCGCGAGTGCGATTCGCCATTTGACGATTGCGATGAACTTGGATCCGAAGAGCCATGGTGTTATCAAGGAAGTCATGGAGAGTATTGATCAGGATGATGATGGTGCGTGGAGTAGTGAGGATGAGCGATGATAAGCTCCCGTACGTCACTGAGTGACACCGACCAAGTTCCGCCACATTGCACCATCATTATCAAGGTCAATCGTCCGATCAACAACATCAAAAGGCATATCTACACCAACTGACTTCAAACATCACTATCGTCGCCCTTCACCTTCCCGCGCATACCTTGATAGCACCATTATACCCCTCTATACCCTTATCATGCATTTCTGGAGCACACTCGGGCATCTGGACCGGAGCAACAAACAAGCGAACTTGCGTCATTCGTTGTAGCATGCATAGCATTTAGAAGGAGTTGAGGAATGGTTTGATTGAAGCTGCCTGTTTAGGCAGCGTTGGGTGTATCTTGATTACGTGCTTGCATTTGAGCTGGGTGGACTGCACGAGAAATATGAGTACTCTTTTGGTTAATGAGTGATTGGCTACGCCATCGTCAGTATGAGTAAATAGTCAAAAGCACACGGTTTCACCAGCATCATAGTAGTTAGCCAGAGGAGAGTGTACGATAGGAGCAATTACATGAGACAATTCTGTCCAAAATAATGCGTATTACGCCATGACATACCTTGAACGTCGTCTTTTATTTCTGGACTTCTCTGTCTCCCTAATTCTACCTATTTCTTCTGTTACATCAATTTTCTCTGTGTAAGTAACGTATTGAAGGTAAAGGATATTGTAATACTCATTCCTGCCTATGCATGAGGTTGGGCGAACTCCGTACAATAAGCGCTGCTGATTCGATAGTAGCGATTATATAAGCTCTTTAGCGTCGAGTCCGTCACAACGATCGGAGTTGCGGTATTACAGCATGAGCGGAGCTCCGTACTTCAGTTTCGGTGTGCCTTCCATCGTTTTGGTCTGAATAATCCTGACAGTGTCCGTTACGCTCTGCGAATAGTAGCTGGAGGTGATATGAACTCAAGAGACGGGATCGCATTGCTGGCGGCATTTTACCGCATGCGATATCCATCACGATGGTCCGGTATATTTTCCGTGCTGTAATTCCTACAATGCTGACCCAACCCTAGACAGGCAACTTGTTTCCTGCACGACTACGAGTCTCACATCAAGACAAACGCCGAAATACTAGCTATCGCCGCAATGGCAAGTTGCAAGCATGTGAGCCATGCCGTAAAGGCAAGCTTCGCTGTGACCATATGGTGCCGACTTGCGGACGGTAGGATTATGCAGTCCAAAATCAAACATACGAGCTAACATAATCAAGGTGTGTCCGGCGAAGCAAAGCTGAGAAATGCGTCTATCATCCCGCACCTTTAACGAAGTCGACCACTATTCCAACTCCGCAGCGCACTAACTCCGAGCAAAGTAGTCCTGAATTGAACAGCTTCAGCACATTATTCCATGGAAACTCCGAGCGTTCGTCTACTCGTACTCCATCTTATCTCCAACTGGAGGGTACGAGGCGTACTGAGGCCTTCCAACCTCTACCAACTCTTGTACAGTCAGTTGAGTGCCATGCGACCTCAACAACAGGGCCCCTGCTTGGTCAACGTGAGGACTCACCCAGTTTCAGACCTTCTCGAGCAAGCAGTCTTCCCACGCAGTCTTGGTCACAGATTCAACAGTCCACCGAGGAGCTTCGTAAACCATTACCCGATTACCAGATCCAGACGGATGCGCTTAATTATGACTACCAGTCTGCTTTCATCAACCACAATGCCATCCTAACAGAGAATGAGCTCAGTATCGGTATTCAGCCGCCAAGCGCAGACTCAACTTCTATGGCGAAGGTGTCCCAGTCCCATATAGAAAGGGGTGCTATCCTACTCGCGCTGCTGAAGGACCTGCCGACCATCCAGAACTATATCGACAAGTGGTTTTCTTTCGCAGGTGGCGTTGTTGTTATTGAGCCTATGGTAAAGATATTCACCAATGGCTTGTGGTCCACATGGCAGAAAACTCTCGAAGCTCAAAAACCTACGGATCTGAAACTCATGTCTGAGAACATATGGAAGAATACCCTTAGACCTGTTTCTGAACTTCTCGACAGGCATACTGCACCTCGAGAATTCTGTACGAATGTCACTGGTAGATTTCTGAGATGGGAAGTTGTCGGTATCATTGTGACTTTAGTCTCGCTTGTCGCACAATCTCTTAAGGGTATGTTAACCTCGTCCTCGCCAGCCATTGTGCGACCTCCACTAACATTTGGACAGAAGGGGACCCCGTTTTCTGCTCACATGATGAGCCTCCGGTCGATCGGGCTGCGCTCGCTCTGAAAATGTGCAATGCATCCGAGATGTGTGTCAGCTTTTGTGACGATTTTGGAGTGCTGAACGACTTGTATCTCTGGCTCTTGTATGAAAACTCTATCGCCTACTGCTCTATGCGAGCTCGAGGATGTAAGTTCCCTAAGGCCCGGCCATTTCCAAGACACATTTCGCGGCTTCATCCATGAAGATGTCCAGATCGCCAGAGTGGCTTTGTCGACAAAATGCTGACACCTTCACCAGGTTACGAGAGCTCCAGAAAGATCTCTGGCCTAGCTACTGCCCTGCTTTGTTGCAATCTGCATCAAGAGATCAAGGTCGACCATCGTACGCCTTTCTTTATCGCTGAAATCCGGAAGCGATTGTTCATTTGCGCCTATGAGAACGATAAACACTTTGCTACATTTTCAGGAAGGCCACCGAAAATGTCTAGACACTATTGTCGTCTACAAATTCCGCTTGACCTGACTGACGCTCAGATAATGGCTGAGGGACTTAATCTTGAGAACGCGGTTGATGGGGAGGGCTGGAATCAGGGAGGTATTGTACAACGATGCACATTTGCCCGACTTTCTGCGACAAACGCTCTAATCACAGAGGAGATCTTGGAGGTTTCCCTTGGACATTTAACGCAAGATGAGATCATTCAGCGTGCCACAGAGATTGAGGCCAAGACCAACAAGCACTGGAAAGAGCTCCCAGACTTCCTGCGTGTTGACTTCGACGATATTTGGAGCTCAAAACGTTCTCCACTTGAGCTATTGTTCCTGGTATCCATTCGGCTGGGCCACCTCGACCATCACTTCCTCTTGCAACGGACGCTGAGCAAGAAGGTGGGATCGGGATCGGCAAACCCAAATGCGAACCTCATGTCTGTGTGCAGCGAGATTTTCAAGCTTGTTATACTGATGGTGGACAACAAGGATCTTTTTCGAGACTTCCAGGTCGATTTTGTCTCAATTTTGGCCAGTAAGTAGAAGGTCTTCCTACTGAGTACAATGTTGCTGACCAAGTGAGTGCACGGAATTCCTACCGCCGCTGTCTTAGCAGTTGAATTGCTGCATCAGGAAAAATACCCTACATCTGCATCCGCTATGGCTTATCCCCTTCATCGATCGGACACGATACAGAACCTTTCTGTTTTCGTGTCCTGCCTCGGATCCATCAGAACAGAAGCCAACGGCTTCCAGAGCTGCGACAGGGGCCGCAGGTTCTTGAAGAAGATCTTAGATATGATATTAGGGCCTGGGCCTGCTGCACCAAGGAGCAGCCCTTCAAATTTCGAGGATATGAATGATCCTACTTTAGGTGCGCCGCTGCTACAGGCTGGGAGTGACGGCGACTTTGTGCGCTGGTTGGAGAATATGGAGTGGGATCAGGAAAGTTTGGTCAACTTCAACTAGAGATGTTTACCTCACTATCGGCAACCCTCGAATTGCGGTGGTGAATGGATAGTCGAAAATGTGAAGCACTTCGCTACGGCAAGTGTTAGGTTTTACGTCCGGCGCAATCAAATAAAGCGGTAACATTGACTTTACCCGGTTTCTTCGGACGTAGCAAGTCGTGGTGAACTTCGCATGTCTGATCCCATCCGCAATTAATGCTCAGGCTCTGCTATCGTCGCAACTTGTGATGGTGCCTTGGTAGCTGCGGAGTGACCAATCAGAGCACTCTTGAACGCCACCGCCACGACCTGGCGCGTACGTCATGACTCTCGGCCGTAAGAGTATGGTAATCGGGCCATAAAGTATGTCTAACATCGACTAGCGCACTAAAGGTCCCGTGTTCAAGCCCCAGCCCTCAATCGCAGCGGCCGCATTTTCAGCATCATACCCATTCTTCCACTAATTGGCTATTTCGAAATAGACGTCACTCCAGTCTTACGTCCGTTTCGAATCCGTGTCCAGAGAAAGTAGGAGGAGTTTAAGCGACCCCGAATGAGATCCGACATAGGCGTATAAGAAGGTAAGCGACTGGCAGATTCGTCCTTAGGATCAGCATCATCAGTTGAGGATATCTAAACAAAGATTTCATCCTTCAGCTATTTCATCTTAGCTTTTCTGACGTCTATCTTCTTATCATTCAGGACAAACACTCACCATGTGTTGCAGCAAGCGCAAACAGCAACGCCACCTCAACTTGCAAAAGCAGCTCCTCTTTTCGCCCCAAATTCAGCCCCGTCAGCGAGGCTGCTGCGGTGCTCGCCGTCAACGGAAGCTACTCGAGTTAGCCGCTGTAGACGCACAAAACCACCTTCAGGTTTCTGAAGTTGCTCAACCAGGTTACTTTGAAACGACCCCGCGTGGTCAACGTCCGACAATGGCCGCTATGATCGCGGTTGGTATAGGCCTCGGCGCCGAGAAGCTGGGACGCAAGATTTCTGAGAAGAGGTTGGAGAGGAAGGAAAAGAAGAGCGCTGCAGTATGTATATCGTCTTGTCTCCCATCATATCAATTGGCCGATTACCTAGCGTGGTGAAACATGTCACTAACCTAGATCAGGAACGTGAGGCTATCTACGGTACCGCCGAGTCTTCGACAACGGGTGCAGTTCAAGGCAGGCGCGAAAGCAAGAGTGAGAGGAAGAATAAGAAGAGTGAAGAGGCACGACGTGAGCAAGAGCACGATAATCGACGCAGGAGTATGAGTGAAGAACGAGTTAGTGGCGAAGAGCCTCCGCCGAGATATGAGGATGTAGTACGACAGGATGCAAGGCGATTCTAGTCTCGATGGAGTCCGAAGATGCTTATGAGAATGCTTTTCAGATGATTTGCTAGTCTTATGCGCGTTGTGTCGTCTTGTTCTGTCGACAACATCACAGTCTGTATGTATTTATAATTAGTAACTTTAAATTACTTTTAGCTTTAGAAAGGGTTAGTATATACCTTTAACTTATTAGGTAGAAATCATATAGTTAAGATCAGAGATACTTGTCAAGCACGCGTCGATGCGGGGCAATCCGCGTTAGGTAATATTAGGCGTTAGCTGATAAGCTACAGTACACGGTCCCCCTCCGTAGTGCCCTGGCATCGTACTTGTATTACCCAGGTGTTGACCGTTCAGATATATCACGCAGTCGAGTCTACCTATTCTCCGGCACAGCAACATGCATGACTTACTCCGGATTACCATCTTTCATCCCAAAGACTAAGAGCTAGCTGCCGCAACTTCTACTGAAACATGTCCCAGCCTGACCGGGGATCGCCAGATCCTCATGTGTTATATCTGGTGAACCACCAGTGGGCTCATCCGGTAATCAACCCCTATGTCAAGATAAAGCTACAATGCTGAGGGATGCAGAATCTGTTCTATAACTATCAGAGGCTGGAAACACCATCGAGCTTTCGACTTTTGCAAATTGAACGCCCTCCTGATGATACGAACGCTCCGTGCCATTACTCGTTGATTCAGACAACACTCGATCAAGCGCCCCCTTACGAGACTCTTTCCTATGTATGGGGTACGACTGATCGGAGTGAGATGGTGACACTTAGTAACGGCAAGTTTCTGCGCATCACAAAGCTATTGAAAGAAGCTCTCGCTTTCGTGGAAAGACAATGTTCAACCGGATATATGTGGATCGATCAGATTTGTATTGATCAAGACGACAGGAGCGAGCGAGAACATCAAGTTAAGCTTATGGGCCAGATATACACTTCGTGTTCCCGTGTACTTGTATGGCTTGGTCGAATGGCCAATTTCGACGATGAACTCTCTTTCGCAGGCGATCTGGAGCTGAGCCAATCATCAAAAGACACATTGGTCCCAAAGTTTCCAACCAGGAGGCATCTTATACACCGTTTGCGCAAGGTGACTAGATCTGGCGGTTCCTCTACGGGAAGTTTCTGGCTTGAAATATTGCAGTCGCCGTGGTTCCAAAGAGCATGGGTCTTCCAGGAAGTTGTGCTACCCTCGTCAGCACTGTTCATCCTGGCCACGATTTCGATGCTTCCACATCAAGCGCTTACTGTATCTCTTTCGGAACTTCATACAATGGTGAATCTCCAAGCTATGAGTATAGATGGGGCCGACGCAGTAGTTGACACCGTACGCATCATGTATCGTCGTTGCAATGAACAGCGCAGGAAAAATGATCATCCTCCACCCCCCATTGAGCAGACGTTGTCTCTCTTGGCGCCCCGCGCGAAAACATCAGAGCAGCTCGATCGACTTTATGCGTTCTTCGGGCTGAATTTCGATACCTGTATCAATCTGACACCATCGTATAATTCTTCCCTAGAAGTAGCCATGATCGATACCGCCACCTCGATAATAGAGGGAACCTGTAGCTTGGATCTCTTCGAAGTTATTCCCAGGGCGAAGTATACGAAAAACAACGTACGAATTCCGACCTGGACGCCAGATTTCCGAGAAGAGCACCTCGTTATGCCGTTTAAACGATCAAAGGCCGACTTTCGACAACTTGCCAAATCATTCCCCGAGCTGTGTCCTCTATTCATCCCCACTCAAATCACATACTATCGCGGTCCGATTTACTGCGCGGGTGAGGAGAAGCGGACGATACAGGCTCACGGATTTGTTCTCGACCATGTCGACACCGAAATAGGCTCTCTATCATCTGGAACCACTATTGAAACCCATCTCAATACACTGTTGAAGCGCTGCATCAAGTCTTGGAATAAGATAAAGTGGTCTGTTGAACACCAAGACTCTTCAGCGTCAAGGCATAAACGGAAATGTACTGGACTTGCTGAATTCACCGTTGACCTTAGTTTTGCTCCGATACCTACCATGGAGAGACTGTGCCAGGTGCTCGCTGCAGAAGGCTGTTGCGCACTGGGCTATGAACATCTTCCGCCGTGGCCATCCGATTCCACAGAAACTGTATCATCGACAAAGCACACCATGATACAAGTCATGCGTGGCCGCACTCTGTGGATGACACGATCTGGTCGATTCGTGCTGGGAAGTTATTTGCGTTGTGGAGATCATATTTGCCTTGCTTATGGATGCTCGAATCCAATAGCGCTTAGAGGCGAGCATGAGATGACCAAAGTCTTGGGAACCTGTTTTTTGGAAGGATGGATGGACCCCTGGAGTAACGGGAAGATCGCAAGAGCAGAAAAGGAATTTGCTTGCACTGTGTTTCACATAATATGACTGGTCCTCACGTACTGCTTGGAGCGTACCTATGCTTTCCATATGGTCCCTAGTGCTGACATCATTAGTTGTTGAAACTCGATATCAATCGTTGAAGGATGAACTAGTGCCTTCTAGTGAATACTTACTATGTATTGGTTTCTGAGAGGGCGAAAGGACATAGTAGTCCACGTCTACCATCAAGTAAATACTATCAATAATCCAAGACAAAGATTTGTATGGCAACAGCAGAAACGCAAATAGGACAGCCACAATAAATAGTCCTGCGATCCACTCACATGTTCCTCGATTATCGCCAAATGTTACTAGGCACCCTTCATGAGAGGATATCAGAGATGGGCGGACTCGCCTAGATGTAGTCGATGCACCAGACGAGGAACTTTCTATCCAAAATCAGTCTACTCTCTCTCACAGTGGCTAGAGCACAGCGAGTGATGAATGTGTACAAGCGAGTAGCTAGAAACATATGAGCAGCTAGCTCTATGCCCATATGCTGTTCTATCTTAGACAAGCTTGTACCAACCTTTCCTGAGCAGCGTAGTCTCTTTAGTAGATTCGAATCCCGCTATGCCTATGCCTTGCCTATCCTCATCCATTTATTTGTTATATCGGACTCTTGTTCTGTCTGCACCATCACAATCTGTACCTATACTTTCTTTGTAATGCAGCATTCACAACTCAGCTCCCAGCATGACTTACCAACATCCTCCATCATTTATCACGCTAGTCTCAAACATTATGCGCGAACGGTTTCGGAAGAGAGCCGAGAGGTCAGCTGCGACACTGAAATCCGAAATCAGTGGAAATCATCATAATGCTTTGTGTTAAACAAAGACATCGGACGGCTTCGGGCTAGGGGATCGGAGTGACGATTGTGTCGTCTAGACTTGCCTTGCTTTGCTATGTCTCAACACTCGAACTGATGGCCCTCAGTTCGCACGTGGTGATACTCTGCTACTTGACCGGCTCACTTCGTGAAACTCTTGCTACACTTAAGGCATTACATGCTCCCAGCGACCTGGTTCTTCAGAAGCCCACGCGCATCGTCATTCATTCCTAATCTTGTGTAACTCTCCTCGGTTGCCAGATCCGAGAAATGCGGTATCCGGAACAGTTCCATTCCTCGTCCTAATCCGGCAATCCACGGCCACTTTCACTTTGTTCTCTCTTTTCACTGTCGCCGCAAAGATCTCACGATGTTGCTCACGAGGCCTCTGGCCAGTCGTGACTGCCTTGCCGTTTTCGTCTCTCCAACCACCTTCACTGCGCAAAACGCTTTCGGCAGACACGATATAACTTCTCGCACGCCCGCCTGCAGTCTTGAATTCCTCTCCACACTTACCTGCATATCGAACACGCTCAACCACATTCCACTCCTGCAGTGCAACACTTCGCTACCTACCTTGCATACACCTCAGAGCTTACTCGCGCCAAGTTTCCGACAACATGGCCCGCTGGGCTCCTTCTGCGACCCGCGGCAGCGGCGCACTCGACCGTGTTGAGGCGCCTGTTACGCTACGCGGGTATCTGCTCTGCGTCTTTGCGGCTTTCGGCGGTATCTTGTTCGGGTATGATTCGGGATATATCAATGGCGTTCTGGCCATGAACTACTTCAAACAGGAGTTTGGAGGTGAGTAACTACTGCCAACGCAGCCTCGCAATTCGAATTTTTGGGATGCTAACAGCATCACAGGTCCCTCAGATGATCCTGCAGCTTACAATGGCCGCATGTACAAGACCTGGGAGCAGTCTTTGATCGTTTCCATCCTTTCGGCTGGCACGTTCTTCGGCGCGCTCTTCGCAGGCTCACTCGCCGACTGGGTTGGCCGGCGCGCCACCATCATTGCTGGCTGCGGCGTCTTCTCTGTCGGTGTCGTTCTCCAAGTTGTATCCACCACTGTCTCTTTACTCGTCCCTGGCCGACTGATTGCTGGTATTGGTGTCGGCTTCGTCAGCGCTATTATAATCTTGTACATGTCTGAGGTCGCTCCCAAGGGTGTCCGCGGTGCCATTGTCTCCGGCTACCAGTTCTGCATCACCATTGGCCTTCTCTTGGCTTCCGTTGTCGACAATGCTACGAAGGATCGCATGGACTCGGGCTCGTACCGTATCGCCATGTCTATCCAGTGGGTATTCGCCTTGGTTCTCGGTACTGGCCTCTTCTTGCTTCCCGAATCGCCCCGCTGGTACGTCAAGCGCAACCGCCCTGAGGATGCTGCACGTGCTTTGAGCACTCTTCGCGGACAGCCTGCGGACTCTCAGTACGTCAAGGACGAGCTCGCCGAGCTGATTGCCAACTACAAGTATGAGATGAAGCATATGCAAGCTGGCTGGGTCGACTGCTTCCGTGGTGGATGGAAGCCGTCTGGTAACCTCCGCCGCGTCATGCTTGGAATGGCACTACAGATGATGCAGCAGTGGACCGGTGTCAATTTCAGTAAGCACATTCTCCACGCAATCTCTCAGCCTCATGCTAACAACCTGCAGTCTTTTACTATGGCTCCACCTTCTTCCAGACTGTTGGCCTGAACAACGCTTTCGTCGTCTCTATGATCACGACTGCTGTCAACGTTGGCTCCACACCCATCTCCTTTTGGACAATCGAGAAGTTCGGACGCCGTATGCTTCTCATCTACGGTGCTGTGGGTATGCTTGTCTGCGAGTTCGTCATCGCCATCGTAGGCACCGTCGACGAGGGGAGCAAGGCGGCGTCCACCTGCCTCATCGTCTTCACGTGCATCTACATCTTCTTCTTTGCCTCAACCTGGGGTCCTGCCGCCTGGGTCGTTATTGGCGAAATCTTCCCGCTGCCCATCCGCGCCAAGGGCGTTGCGCTCTCCACCGCCTCAAACTGGCTGTGGAACTTCGTCATTGGCTTCATTACTCCCTACATGGTCAACGCAGAGTACGGCAATCTCAAGACTAAGGTCTTCTTCGTTTGGGGCGCCACATGCACCGCGTGCGTCTTCTTCGCGTACTTCTTCGTTCCTGAGACGAAGGGTCTGTCGCTCGAGCAAGTCGATCGTATGCTAGAGGAGACTACACCTCGCAACTCTTCGAAGTGGGTTCCACATTCAACATATGCGGATCAGGGCGATATTTCATCGCTCGAGACTACCGAGAAGACGGATGTCCACGCACCGGCTACAGAGCACCGCGAACACGGTGATGTCTAAACCGTTCTGGGTCTTAGGGTTTGATGTGTTATGACTTTGACATGGGTGGGGCTCTGCTTCAGTAACAGCTTTTGTTGCTGCCGTTATGGATACTAGCGCGGTGTTCCGGTTCAGGATGCGCCAGACATGAGCACATCTGGGTGGATGGGTGGTGCTTTGATTTGTTTCTTCCTCACGGCTTGCGATGAGCAGTGCTTGCATTGGCGTACTCTTCTGTCAAGGCATAAGCGCTCATCATGACCTCAGTCGCTACCTCTATTGGGGTTACCTACCTGGTGTGGAGAGACACCAACGAGATAGTAGTATGAATGACAGTACTTAATGTGCAATCTCTTAATTATTATTTTCGCTCATGGTCTAACGACGGTTTAGGTTTCTCCATGGTTCAAGTGAATTTCGATGACTGTAAGTCAGTGTTATGTACCAATATGAGACGAAAGATAGTAGACAATAGCTTGGACTAACAATGCGATGCTCTGTGCTCACGATATGCTCGCTAGATATGCTTTTGAAACAAGAAGAAGAAGATGAAACGCCGAAAGGCTGGGAGTGAGAATATCCTCACTGCTCAGGATTCTCCGTTTCTTCCATCACAGGGTCACAACATGTCATAACGATGTGGCTGATATCTTGTTTGCAGACCTCTTCTTCGGTCCCCTTCTCTCCACTCTTTCATCTCCCATCTCGTCCTATGACCGCCCGTGTGGCTCTTTGCGCCCTTTCAAGGCTTAAACTTCTTCCGTTCCTTCGTCTTTAACTCGCATCTCTTTTCAATAGACCGCACTCTCAGACTTTCTCCCATGCACAAAGTAGAACCGGATGTATATATGGAATGCCCTATTTCGCACGTCGTTGATCACCTTGGCGATAAGGACCCGGCACTCTGCTTCACTCCAGCCTAACACCTTCCCTATAAAGCCGAGTGTGTAGGGCTCGATACCCATGGCCATGTGCTCGCGCTGGTAGCGCCCGATTTCTTTCATGCGGGGATCTTTGGTCCACGGACCTATTGGGACCTAATACTGCAACTTAGCACAGGAAAAACAGGCGAACAGGCATCTAGGGAGATAGAAGATTGGAGGTTCGGGTGTGCCGTACCTTTACGACTTTCTCATGGACGTCAACGAACCCAGCGTCAATCATACGTTGACGCAAGCTATCACCCACACGAATATCCTTCTGAAATCCCTGTGCAGCTTCATTGCACAGATCCTGCCAATGCGTCAAATCGACCGCGCCAGCCAGCGTCCCGTCATCACTCTCACAGAGCGCAAGCGGTTCTTGAAACTCCAGCCAGCCACCTGGCGTAAGGTGCGTGTAGCTCTGCCGTATAAGCTTATCCCAATCTGTTATCCCACCAGACAGCGTCCTTACATGGATGAAATCGAAGGCCTCGGATGCGCTATACACCCACTCGCTCTCGGCATCGTCGATGTAGAATTTCGCATTCGGTGGTATCCATGTGGGTTGGATGGGACTTAGATCCGTGCCTACGACCTCACTGCCTGGGTTCTCGTCCGCGAAGTCAATCGCCCATATCCCTGTGCCGGTGCCAATATCTAGCACTCTGCGCGGGGGCGGTTGGATTGGTGCGTCGTACAGCTTTCCGCTGAGTATTAGGAGGAATATGTGGTGGAGTAGGTCGAGGCGGTCTTGCTCTTGCTCATCGTTGGGGAGGACGTAGGAGCCCTGGCGATAGCCATGGTAGCGGCGGCCGTTGGTGTATTCGTAATTTAGAATGCTGGAGGCGAGGGATGTGGAGGCGGAGGAGGTCGCACCGAAAGCAGAGTCATTGTCGGAACTGCTGCCTGTGTCGGGTTCGAGATGGAGGACGGATTGGAGGTTGCCCGTCTGCTCGTCTGCGCCTGCCGCTGCCTGTGCTTCTGCTGAGTGTTGTTGTAGTGAGGCAGCTGTGAGTTGGCCTTGCGACGTTTCTGTAGCGCCAGGCTGTGAAGTCTCTGTAGCTCCTTGTTGCGCGCTCTCTGTAGCTTGAGCTGATGTGGGTTCAAACGGCTGTGGCGGATCAAGCGCCGCTGCCGTTGCGGTCCCACGCGGCCCGCTCGCGCTGGCGGGGGGAGCCGCCATGGTTCTCGTAGCGTGAGGGGAGACTCGAAGACTCTCGCGCAAGGCTGGCTACACACGATCGCAGTCAAAGACTCCAGCTATCTCGTCTGTGCCGCATTCGATCTCGGGGATTGCCCTCTTAATATGCTGCCGACAAGTCAACCGGTGTCAGGCGTGGTTGATCCACCATGCTACCCATCTCCACGGGTCCGACAATTCAGACGATCTCACGCTTGTGCTCCATGTGAGCTCCATCTATACATACATCCAATATCGCCTTACGTGTAACGAAAACCACGCCTCTAGCGCGCATTTACACGCCGGCGACCAGACGAACAGGCCACCAAACGGACCTCACAACGTGCCTGTCTCCCTCGTGGTCACCGAAGCGATCGCTCCAATTATCCTGATGAGGCATCGCCGACGGTACACTGCGTGCTCGGCAAATATCTGCCATGGCGAAAAGAGATAAGCGGCAGCCTTTCACCCTGTCTGTGTGCAGGCAGAGGCGAGCTATCAGCGGGGATGAGGCATCCGCCCCGTTCAGCGCGGCATTTTGTCCGCTAGACTGTGTGGGCCGCAAGCGCCATACGTGAAAGGCGGTATTGTCAGCCGTACCTTTCGATGCAAACCGTCAGTGCTGGCTGCAATTCTCGTAAAGGGCCACTCGCTGCCCGGTTCGTGATTCCGGTCCTTTTCACGGACGCGAACTCATGTTTCGGCTCTGTGACCACTCAATCCCCGCCTGCCCATCGAATTGGGTATGACCTACAGCTCAGTAACCATGGAGTCGGTAAACAACACGAAGAACTCCCTGCCCTCGTTGCCTATCCTATGTGTCGCAGCATACTTCTTATACGTACTTGGACAAGCCTTCTATCGGCTTTACTTACACCCGCTTGCGAGATTTCCTGGGCCTAAGATTGCGGCGGTTACAAGTTGGTATGAGGCGTATTTCGAGATTGTGCTCAAGGGGCAATACTCAAGGCAGATCTCAAAGCTTCATGATCAGTATGGTAGGTTGAACAGCGGGTCATTTGCTACTTTGTCACTGCCTACCTTGGCTCAATTGGACGTCTACATTTCAATTTCCAGTTTGTGTTGACATTATGCAGCTGACGCGCTTGCAAGGGCCCATCATTCGTGTCACACCTAACGAGCTACACATCCGAGACCCACGCTTCTACGACGAAGTCTACGGAAAAAACATCCATCTCGATAAAGAAGGATGGGACAAACGATTCGGATGCGCCGGCGGTGTGCTGCCCACAGTGAAAGCAGAGCATCACAAACGGCGTCGTGCAGCGCTCGCTCCTATGTCAGTACATCTTTAGTCCACTAACTAGACTCAACAAGATTGTCTATGTACACTTTCAATCATGGGAGCCCATGAGATTGTCGGGAGAATCTTGGTGATGCTTGAGATCCAGTTGACTGATTTCTATTAGGTTCTCCCGTCGGTCAATCCTCGACTTCATCCACATCATTTATCGCCACATTGACACTCTTTCCTTACGCATGCAGGAATTTGAAGCCCGAAAAGAACCTCTCAACCTAACCCTGGCTTTCCCGGCGTTAACAGGCGACATCATCATGGACTATTTCTTTGGGTTTAATTATGCGCAGCTTAAGCATCCAGAGTTTGAGAGCTTTCACGATGCATTCATCAAGATTGGAGGGACGGGACACATTGCTACACAATTTCCTTTGATCTATCCAGTAAGTATCATTCTATGGAACACTAATGGAAAGGTAGAGTGCAGTTAAAATAGAGTGCTGACAGGTGAACGCAGATAATGAACAGCATTCCTGACAAGATCACCGCGTGGCTAGAACCCGCAGCAGAGCCATTGCTCAAGTTCAAGCGGGTATGTGGCGCAGTTCGACGAGCTCTCTCATGAACACCATCAGATCCAACATCTGAAACCCATAGTCTAACCCTAAAAGAGAAAGTAGCATCTGGTCTGACATAAGAACAGGACCAATGGGATCTCATAGCCCGCACCCTCCGCGGCGAAGACATCAAAAATAACGATGCAAAGAAAACTATCTTCCAAGAGATCCTATCATCCAAGCTCCCTCCCGAAGACAAGTCCCATCAGCGTCTAGCGGATGAAGCACAGATCGTGGTCGGCGGTGGCGTCGAAACAACTGCTTTCGCTTTGTCAATAGCAACCTTCCACATTATTAACACCCCGAGGATCTATGAGAGATTGCACAAAGACCTCGTTGATGCGTTCCCAAATCGAGCGAGTCTAGAACTGTATCCTCTGGAACAGATGCCCTACCTCAAGGCGATCATCATGGAAGCCGTGCGCCTCTCCTACGGACTGAGTGCAAGAAATCCGCGGACGCATAAAACGACGATCCGGTATAAAGATTGGGTAATACCCGCAAACACTTGCATCGTAAGTCCCAGCCTGCACTGTCTCCCTACTACTACCTCCGTCTTCCTATAAAAAGGACTAGACGATCGACGCTGCCATTGTGCTAACAAACCATATAGTCAATGACCATTCCCGAAGTCTCACACGACGAATCCATCTTTCCCAACTCCCGCGAATTCATTCCCGAGCGGTGGCTCGACAACCCTCACACCGCCGACGGCATCCCGTTAGATCGCTTCATGGTATCTTTTGGTCGCGGAACACGCGCTTGTCTTGGGATTACTCTTGCGTGGACGGAACTCTACCTAACGCTTGGCATGATGTTCCGCCGCTTCAAGTTCGAACTGCATGAAGCAGACGTCACAGATGTTGAGCTCGGGCACGACTTCTTTATTCCTGTGACGAGGTTGGATAGTAAGGGTGTGAGGGTGTTTGTCACTTCGACGAGCGATTGAGTGACGTGGACGTAGGCTTGGTGATGAAGTTGAATAGGTATAGTGAGAAAAGATTTATAGAGCTTTAGAGGGATGATACGGGACATGGACATTTCTTTGTAGAAAATACTATCTTCTTAGTTGGGGAAGATGTTCCCATCTTCAAACGACCTTTGCCTGAAACACTCACACTCCAGTTCCTTTTCTATCACTCCAATATAACTGCACTCGGCCTCGATTGGACCCTTCTAGCTCAATCTACATTCTCGACTCACAACACCCCGCCCATCCTTTCTTGAGTGTCATCAGGTCCTTAGTCCGGTCTGGCCTCCAATAATCCAGAGAGCATCTTCGCTCCTTTAGCCTGGCCTTCTCTCATCTAAGTCTCATACCATTCACTTATTGTGTATGTCCCAATTCCAATCCACCGCAAAATACAGCCCTTTCTTAAAATCCCTCGCACGTTTCACTGTTCACCCCAACCCCCCAATCGGCCCAGCCGCAGTCTTAAACCCCATGAGAAAATACAATTGCGCTTCTCGATCGGTGCAGCGTATCTCTTGATTTTGCAGCTGAATCGATGCGCGTCTTTGGGACGACGGGTGATGAGGAGGTGGTTGTATTGGTGGCGTCGATATACTTGCTGAGCATGTTGAGGAGACGGATGGTGATCGGGAGGGCAAGGACACAGGCGAGGTTGGAGTGGGCATTGTATGTTATTGGTAACGTGGTGGATTGCTAAATTGGGATTTGGAGATTGGAGAAGAGGTGCCGCGAGTCAGATAGGCAGGTAGGTAGGTATGTAGACAGGTCGATACCAGGGCTTTGGTTCAAGCTGGAGAATTCTACTATGGAAGTAGCTGTGAAACTCCATGAACAAGATCGTTACGACATTCTGTTGATAGTATTGGACCTGAAAAAAAGTCAAAAGATGAATCTCTTGCTCTTAAACTGGAGGTGGCGACGAGTAATTGTACTATCTGTACAGCCGGCCTTCTGACCCCTCAGATCAAACCACCGTTCTGGGACTTCTACCTACCCCAGCTTCACACCATCTTACGCCATGCGTCATCTTACCCCTCTTGAGCGAATTTTCGAGACAGTGGCCTGGATGATCTAAACATGGCAGTGCAGCGCCGCTCGCTTCCCCAGAGCACATTACAGGTAACGTTAGTATGAGGCATTTGCAGATCAGAACTAGTCTACCACAATTTTGATCTTAACTACACTACAACATTACCTACTTTCACTTAGCTCCCTCAGCTTTATTTTCTCCTGAGAAAAACCTCGCTAAAAGTGGTTCTGTGTCTTTTTTTATTCTCGACACGGTCCACCTAAATGATGAGTCGAGGTGCTGAGCCCAAGACCCTGATGGCCCATACGTAGTACACCCTGATGGCGTCTTGTCACGCCATCTCCCGAAAGCGGAGTTTGTTTTGCACCATACTTGTCTTGCATAGCACCATGTTGCACGAGAAAAGCACGCCTTGTCTTGTCTTGTCTGGAGATGTGATTATCAGCTGAATTATGAGATCTATTCGAAACGCCGAGGTAAGGTCGGCGAAGAAGAAATGGAGCACTATTTGCAGCAAATTGAATATGAAGAATAGAAGAAATACCTCAAGAGGAGGTGTAGAGTACCTGCTATGTCGCGTAGTGACAGGTAAGGTGGTTCAAACGCCATTTTCCTTTCCTTGCAAGCTAGGGATGTCCGAGCCCTTCAGCATGATTTCCGTAAATTCCCAGACGCCATGCTAAACACAGGTAAATAATGATCTGACTTGATCTGAAGATCAGCGACGCTAAAATCATAAATCACGCCTTAAGCCTCACGGCTAGAATTTCACAACTCCCCAGTAAAGCAGTGCACCCTCACGCTCCCATCCTCACTACCACTAACCACCATCTCGTCACTAAGACCCACACACGTGACAGGGCCCGTATGCCCTGTCAAGGTGCGCTCGTGTTTGCCCGTCCTCGGATCCCATATCTTGATTGTTTTGTCTTCTGCCCCAGACACTAAGCGCAAGCTGTCTGCAGCCAAGGACCAGATACCCTCGACGTGACCGAAGAAGCGGTGCACACACCGACCCGAGGGCACATGCCAAAGACGGATTGTGCCGTCGAGGGAGCCGGTAAGCATGTAAGAGGGTGGAGAGGGGCGTGTGGGATCATTAGGAAAGAAGGTTGATTCTTCGTTGGACTGAGACGAGGAAGTAGGTGGCTGGGGTAAGGACTGCGAGATATCCGAGGCGAGAGACGCGGTGTCCGATGTATCATTATTGGCATTCGCAAGGAAGTCATCTTCGTCGATTTCGAATTCGTGGGGGAGTGGAAGCACTTGTTGGACTTGGCCGACGTGGCCTTCGTAAGTTTTGATGCAGCGGTGCGTGTCGAGGTCCCAGAGTTTAACAGTCATGTCGTCAGATGCTGAGAAGAGAGTGCGAGAGGGGAGGTCGATTTTGACGGCATTGACCCAGTCTGAGTGGCCCATTAATTGTGTGCGTTGGTAGTTGTTGAAGTCATGCACTATGATGGTGTTGTCGGACGAGCCGGATGCGAGCAGCTTGTCCGCCATGTGGAGGCCAATGACACCGTGGGAGTGACCCGTCAATGTTCTTATCAATTCACCAGTCCTCCAATTCCACACCTTCATGGTATTATCCAAGCTTCCGGTGATCAGTTTACTATCATCAAACTGCAAACACCGAATACCCTGGGTGTGGCCGGTGAGTGTTCGTATTTCTTGACCAGTTTTAATGTCCCACACTTTGACTGTGGCGTCGTAAGATCCAGTTATTAGAATGCGATCATCGAATTGCAGGCACATAATGCCATTGGTATGACCTTTGAAGATTTTGGTAGTGTATCGTCCGTATTTCCAGTTAGTGCCAACCTTGAAACGGTCCTTGTAGACATCCTTCCAGGGTCGCTTTTTCGGCTGGTCGAAGTAGGACGCCAGGTCCCGACCCACTTCCATGTTTGGACATGGCCGCTTGGCCGAAAGCTCTGGCGAAGATGAGTCCTCCGGTGCAGAACGCTTAATGCCATTCGTGGAGTCGGATACGTCAGACGTGCTGTGGACGAGGGCAGGAAGTGCTGATGTTTCCGGCACAGGCGTAATATTAGGTGACCATTCGTTGAGTCCACGTCCAGACGCTCGTAGCTGTATCCTCCTCTTTTCGTGTCGTAATCGTCGCTGATCCAACAGTGGTAGTCCCCAGCCACACTTTGTGCACTTTCTATCGATATGTTGCTCACACATTTTGTGCCAGACAACATCGTCGTCGGCAAGTTGTCTCCATCTCCGGCTAACCTGGGCTGCTTGGCATAGCGATGTTGTGTCGAGGTAGCAGAGGATTTTGAAGCCCAGTTCTGTAGGCAGGGCACCTAGGAAGTCGATCTTGATCAGGTTGCGGACCGACGAGGAGATGAAGGAGAGCTGGGGGAAGCAGCATTGGGCGAGGATGCCTTGTAGCATGAGGTTGCGGTGTCGGGAAGGGGCGGCAGAGAAGAGCGACCACACGTTGGCGATGCTCTGCTGGTCTGCTTGTGATTCTCTCCCGAGTTCCTGTAGCCGTCAGTAGCCGTCATGTCACGAGTGGTGAGGTACATACATCTTGTAGCTGCTCCATGGACGGTTCATCTGCCTGCCTTCGACATAGCAGATCCGGGCGATGGCGGTAGCAGAACTTTGTATTGGCAGTGGAGGGGGGCGCCTCTTGGTTGTCGCTGTTGCCACCAAGAGGGTTGTACTGGTGCGGAATGTGTTGTGCGAGATAGGGCGTGATCATCTTCTCAATCTTCTTGGACTTGCTCGCTGCAGCCTCTTCTGTATCCTCTGTGCTTTCTCCGTGCAAGTGTCTCGTCCGCTCGGAGAGGCCCTCATGATCGTGGCCATGCATCAGGGCGGTGTGGGGATCGGTTGAAGTAGCGGCGGTGAAGTCGTCAGAAATAGGCACCTGGGTACGCCATGACAGGCGCCTTCGTTTCGGCGTATCAGAATTGGGTTGCGAGCGATTGCGATCGGTTGCGACAGTTTCAATGGTATGAGTGGTATTTGACGCCATCTTAGCGTTGATAACCCCAGAAAGCTGAGAAAGTCTCCGTTCCCGGTTTATAATCCACTCGGTCGACCTGTGCGGGCGCAAGGATGGCAATGAGGGCTCGGGCCCGCCCAGCGCGCACTCATGGGTTGCGGTGAGACTTGTGCTGCTGTCGAGATTCTGCCGCGATATCGCGTGCGAGCACCCAGGGTCCGGGTAGTGCTGACGGCTCCCGTTCAGCGTGCGACGACGACTCCAACGCAGCGAAGAGCGGGTGCCACGGGGTATCAGATTCGATAAGGAGGGTGCGCAAGAAAAACTTGTGCAGTCCCAGGCGCGCGCTTTGCTTTTGAGTCGGCGGGTTGGCCGTGGGTGATGGCGTGGGGTTGAAGTTTCCGAGCAAGCGGCGACGAACCGACGATGGCGCAATGTCAGTCCTCAATAGCACCTTAGATCACGCAATTGCGCTTGGCCACCCGCAACCGCGCCCAGCACGTGCTATTGCATCTTCACGGCCATGGTGCGGCTCTCGAAGCATCCGGCAAAGCTGTCCGAAGAACCGTTTGTCGCGACTGAACTATTTCCCCTGTTCCTGCTCCCCATCTTCTTGTCGGTAGTGCTGATGGTGCTTGGCCTGGGTGGACCCTTGCTGTATGCAGCCTTGCGACCGAACTGTCCATTAGCGGCGGCATCGAGCTTGGCCTTGGAGCTTGGGAGATGCTCTCACCGTCATCCGTCGAACCTCACCCCAAGGTGCCCTTCAACGATGGTAGTACTATCCAACTACGAACCACTATAGGCTTTCTGCGGTGACCATGTCTTGCTCTTGTGTTTGACAGCAGCTCTTCCCTTCTGGGATGTTTATTCTCGACATCGTCCCTTGCTCCGCGCCTGCCTGGCTAGTCTGCAATCATGGCGTCTCCACCGTCTCCCGCGTCTTCAGCGAGTAGTGCTGCATCAAGGCGATCCTTTGACCCGGACCAGAATAGCCCCCCGACACTTGAAGACCTTGTAAACCACTTTGTTGCCTCAAAGCGCTCTTTGAACACACAGACGGTGCTATGGCGCGCGAACGAGATAGTCAATACAGCACGCGAGCTACTTGAAGAGAATGCCGTTCTGGCAGCAAAGAACACATCAATACGTAATATAGTGGAACAGCAGGTAGATGGTCTGGAAGCCGTACGCCGGGGTATCGACGTCGTAGAAGCGGAGGTCGAGACCGAGTTCAAGGTACCACTCCTAGTAGGCAGTTTGAGTTGTGAGCCTTGCTAAGAAGAGCAGCAACTCCTCCACGATGTCGATACATCCTTCTCAGGCCTAAACTCAACGCTCGCCGTCCTCCGCGAAACCCCTATCGAGGGTGTCCTCCAACCCCCCGGAACCCCCCAGAAGCACCTCTATGACTTCATCGACAGCACCGCCGTGTCGAACCTCGAAGGCACACTGCGCGCGTGCATAGACCGCTACAACGAAGCTCGCGCGATGCTGGATGACAGCAACGATGCATTCGACACCTCGCTCGACAATCTGCATTCCTCAATAACGAATGTTCCGGTGACCCCACTCACTACGGAGGATCCAAGTCCCATACCAAGTCTATATCATGATCTAGAGGGCCATGCAAAGGAAGCTGCTCAGGCATTCCAATCATTAGTCCAACACTACGATCTATGCGTGACAGCGCTGAGACATACAGAAGGCGGGTCAGCAGCAGCGACCCGGGCCACGGGCGACGCACCAGTCCACTCCGGCGACGACTTCTCCGCACCTCTCGAACCCCTGAGCGAAGACGAGCGCCAGGAAATGCTGCACGTGCTCCGCAAAGACGCCCACGAAGTCGACGACGTAGTAACCGAGATCCGCGAACGAGGCGCAGAAATGAACTTTTTGCTCGAGCAAATACAGAGCCACATCAACCACCTGCGCAACGAAGCGAACGCCCTGTCCAGTGTCCTGCAGATGATATCGCAGATCACAGGCGAAGTGAAGGGGCACATTGCTACCTCGCGGTCTTTCCACGCCTCGTGGCTAGAAGACACGCGGCCAAACCTTCTAACCGGCATCGAAGAATGGGAGAACCAACGGGAATTCTATGAACGCTTCGATCTCGCATATGCAGAGTTACTGGTCGAGATCTCGTCGAGAAGAAGGCGACATGAGAAAGCCAAGCGCAAAGCAGAAGAAGCGCAGAAGGAACTGGATAGATTGCATGTAGAAGACGAGCGTGCGCGAGAACAATTCGCGCTCGCTCAGGGCGACTTCTTACCCTTGGATATCTGGCCTGGCCTCAGAGATCCCCCGCGGCAGTACGAAGTCAGAGCGGTACCGCATCAGAGGGATGAGGATGATCCGGATGACGAGGAGGCTGAAGCACGGGGAGGGGGTGTGCAGAGTATACCGCAGTTAGGCCGGAATGTTGTTGAGCGTGCGCTGACAAGGGTTAAGAGGAGGATGTGAATTGTATAGTAGTTGGTCCCTTTGTGCGGCGCACTGGAGTAAGATGGATATACTGCATGGCATGGCATGGCGTTTGGAACTTCACTAAGCATTCGGTCTTCTTGAGGTCGTTCTTTCAGAGTCAACATACTACAGCTGTCCATCACGTTCCCCTTGCATTAGCGTGAAGTGTATCGAGTTAAAGTACTGGGGTGTTTTCACCGGATTAAGATTAATTTGAAACAGTGTATATGTACGTTTCAAGACATAAGATTCATAAACGTTGGGTATAGTTCAAAAGAAAACAACACGTCAACGATTACTTCATTCAAAATGCTTTCAGTAGACCAGGCACAGGTACGTAGTAAAGATATTTGATATTCTATGATACACGTGCAAAGAAATACAGATTCAAGACAACGCTTCTCGGAATGGTATGGGTATCGTAGACTCGGGAAACAATGAAAGCCAGTGCTGAAAGGCAGATAGTGCCGATCCTTCCTCCCTGTCCTCTTGCTCTGCTTTTGCAGAGCACGGCGGGTCATCATTGTCGTGTGCGATATTATTGTGTGAGAAACACGGACTAGATGGTGCGGATACGGAACGCTGATGCCGGAGTGTGACGAGCTGCGAGTGCGCGGGATAGGAACTGGGAATGGGGACCAATTTGCGAAGTGTGGGATCAATACGGAAGCCAGATGGAAGGGGAGCAGGAACTAACTCGTTCGTTGTTTGTGAGGGACGTTTCGGCACCGGTGGAGGAGATATCAAAAATGGTGTTGCTGACTTGTATCGAGGTGTTGGAGACCTTCGCGCGGGTGTAGAGTGTGGACGGTGATGCTTCGGAGAATTCCACAGCTGACTGAAATCGACCTCAACATCAAAAGAAATCCTCTACACCACTCGCGTTAGCCCGAAAATCGCCACCAATCCCTCAAGTGCTCGGAAGAGAGGAAAGTAAGGAAAGGAACTTAGACATGCTGACCCGCACGTCCAGTATGAGTAGTCCTTGCCTTCCTGCTCTTCCAGAACACCACCGCTCCCAACACAGCCGTAAGAAACCAAAGCAAAATATTCGTAAGCAGCACCCAAACCGCGTTCTTCATGCGGATAATACCCTTGTTCCCCTCGGCATTCTCATGAATGAACATCTTGCCAAAGATACCAAAAGCGATGAGGTAGCACAGGAAAATGAAAGCATCGACGTAGAAGAAAAACCACGCTTTGACCAGCGGCAGCATAAAGACCAGACTTGTCACCGAACCTAATGTGCCGCAGACTACGGCCCACGCCCATTTGCTGTCGACGTATTTGCCCGCTTTGCGCGCGTTGTCCAGGTCTACGGCGTATAGCCCGATGACTGTGATGCCTAGGATGAACTGGAAAAAGCGGAGCACGATACGCAATGCGCTGGTGATGGTAAAGTGCGACCAGAAGGAGGTACCGAGGGTCGCTTTTTCGCCCTTCATTGACCTACGTGAAAGGAAGTTGAGCGCCATGATAGCGAGCTAGATTGGTGTTAGTCAAATATATGTATATGTGTGAGCGCACGTACGTTTGGAAGAAGTCAGCCTTTTGAGGGCGGAGATTTTGTAGGCAGGATTATCGTAGGTTTGTCGGTAAAGGCGAGAGAATTCCTTATCTCTTGGGAAGAGGAGAAAGTCGTGGGAGTAGTAATAGCCCTTATACAACTTTACGAACAAGCGTTGAATGCAGCGCGGGTCTCTACACAATGCTGTTCTTATCGCGAAAGGACTTTGCGGTCAAAAGGCCTTTCGTTGTCGTAGGGCGAGTAATTAACAATGTCGTTGGGCGCTTTGGTGTGTCTATGACGTTTGATCGTGGGATGTGGCTACCGGGCCTAGAATGGACGGGGTTATGCTCTTTCCGGAAAATGATCGACACTGGAAGGTGTAAGGGTGGTCTGCAAGGCTGCAAGCTTGCAATTTATGCGCTGCACATTGATGACTAGTAAAGAAGTGAAGTAAGTGACTATCAAAGTCTGAGTGAAGGAAATCGATGTTGAACTGTTGCGCACAATGACATTACAAGCCGTCGTCACTGAGTGACTCTTATACAGCACTGCGGAACATGTCCCTGCACCTACTGAGACTCTCGTCCCTGTGATGGTTGGCGCCAGGGAGCCCGTGGTAGCAGCCAAGTGACCCTGTTTCGCGATGCTGTGAATCGCTTCGCTGACGTCGTTGGCGCCCCTTTAGCGTTTCCGTCTAGAACAGGGATGTCAGACGGCGGGGATTGGTCCAGAACGCTCGAACTCTTCGCGCAGCGAAACGCCCCTCACAGTATTCTGGGGTGTTTCATTCGGGCTGGTCTTTAGAAGGGTGCATAGGAATGCATTGGTCGTACTGCCGCCAGCCTTGCGAAACGCGTCGAGACCGACTGCTCACGTTATTCTTAGTTGCCCTTGCACGCTGCCGGGTCGCAGGTATGAGCACTAATATTGAACTTACATTGAAAAGCGTGCAGACCAGCAATCTAAGTATATGAGCTAATGAGGTGCAGTGAGGTATGATATATAATCGGTATTGATGTGTCCACGTATCCAGAATCAAACTATCCCACGAGTGAAATATTGATACGTGCAGTCTGTACACTGTGGTTTCTCACACACGGGTGCTAAGGCAAATGTGATTTTAGTAGGCTATTTCGGGAAATGGATAAAGCATACGTTGGTCAATGATAGTGTGCTATAGAAAGACGAGAACACCAAGCTTGACAGTGGTGTTGATTTACAGCGTAGAGACACGAACCTAGATCTAGCGGATCCGGGAGTTTCTTATACGCAGGCACATAGCCATAATAACGCGAATAAACAACGCAAAGGGTCAACAGTGGAATGTGTTGACTGAAATCATTTGGCCTAGGATTAGTCGTTGTTCTCACACACTTTCACGGCAGTCACACAAAGCGCAGACACAGGAGAAACATGAACAGTGACAGCAAGCGAAGGCATTGAATGTGTGAGGAAGAGGATTTATTGGTATCTCATGGCCATTATATCATGGTACTTCGTGAAGCGGCGAGAGTCACAGTGCTCATCGCATAACCATCATCCACTCCAGTGGAGTCGTTCTGAATCCTGAAGAGACAATCAGCAGGTACAACGCGAGTGCTGTATGATGGGACTGCCTACCGAAAGGGAAAAGTCGAACTAGTGATCAAGTGGTAGGGCACTTAGATCGAGCGCTTGTTGGCCTCAGCGGAACCCTCATGCTTCTCCTGGTTGAGCTTGTCGCCAGCAGCGTTGAAGGCACCTGATGCGCGGTCGGTCAGGGAGTCCTGTCCGGGAACGTTGCCCTTGGCCTGCTGCTTGTTGCCCTCCTTGGAGGCCTCGGCGGACTGGCCCTGAATGCTCTCGGAGACGTAGTTGGCGGCGTTCTTGACAGAGTTGACGGCCTGGCCGACGATGCCCTCGTTGGGGTTGTTGGCGTTGGGAGCAGACATTTTGGATAGGTGGTTGGGGTGGGTTGGTTTGGTTTGAGAAAGTTGATTGATTGAAGAAGTTGAAGGCTTGTGTGTGGATGGTGGAACGGCAATGGGAGGCGGAGGCGCTTTATGTATGGAGGGGAAGGGGGACGTTTGCGGTTGCCTGGGTGCAAGGGCAGGTGACGTCAGGCAAACGACGTCAGAGAAGGTGCGATGGGCGACGGGCCTAGACCACCGCTCGCGCGAACATAGGTGTCCACAATGATCACATGCTGCAAGCAAAACGCAAGGGACGCTGTGGCACTGTTCAAATCCCGCTGGCGATCACGGATTTTCATGCATATCGCGTCATGGGCGTTTCGAAAGTACCTCTGAAGTTCCCCACCATGACCCCGCCATACGTCATTGGGGGCGCAAACAATCACCGCGGCTGTGCAATTGACAAGCAGAGCTGCCCGAGCACAGAAAGCACGCACTCGCTTTAACGCAAAGAGGCCGGTTTTACTTGTCACGCGCAGGGTCTGCCCGATTGTAGGCGCTTCCCGTAACTGCAGAAGGCCATGGACGACGGTTTCGGAAGGTGGCTGCTCCCGGAGAAGGGTCATGCTTCTCCTTTCTCTGACAGCTTTGTTTACGAACCATCACAAAGCGACGAAGAGCAACCCGCGTCGATAAACAACTATGACGTACTGAGGCCCGGAATTGCCATGCCAAAACGCGTTCTAGCCACGCTGTAGATTTGATTGCGCGTAGTGGGGCGAATTGCACGGTAGTTACTTCTCGAAACCTCCTTTCTCAACAAACATGAAAGATATTGTACACTCAGGAGTTAATCTACAGTCTGTATGACGTCGACCATATGAGTCTATCCACTCGATACTCCTGCGTCAATCGCTCAAAGGCTGGACTTCCAGCAGCCGCTCACTTCGTAGGGGACAAGTGTCTTGCAGTCTTCAACCCCCCTTTGTTGCCCCTCCATGCACTTCGCCATCACGGTTTCCCCTCGAGAGACCTGAAAATCTAATACTAAGGTCCTTTTCCGCTCTGACTTCGTAGCATCGCTTCCTCGGCATGATCTGAGTACGTGCATTAGAGTACGAGCAAGTCACCATGGAGTCATATCATACAGTGAACTGCTGAACTAAGTGTTTTTTGATCTCAGGGCTCGCGTATCTCTCCTGCTGTCCTCGCCTTCCTCTCTCCTGAACAAGCATCGTCCGCGCTCTCTCCCCTATTTTGTCAGCATCTGATTGTATCGTACTCCTAAGCATAAGCCACGACATGTCATTCCAGATATGCTCTTCCACATTCGCATCCAACACGATCGCTCTACCGTGCTGCACCTGCGCGCTTGCAGCACCTGATCTTCAGCAAGAAGCGGGCCAGCTTAATAAGAATGTAAGGCTTCCAATAAGGATGGCATAGGCCACATTTGTCGCAAAAATGCTCGGTTCGCCTTGCTCTTATCATGCTCCTATTCTAGTGGTGTAGCAGCTGTGCCACGGCCGGCTGACCGGCGTACAGTCATCCCACATTAGCCGAACTGCATGAGGATTCACGAGACTGGTATCAAATGCGGGGTATATGCAAGCTTAGTCGACGCCAGCGACCATACTTCTCGGTACCGCATTCGCTTCCATCTTCACGATGCTCTTCTTGTTGCCAAGCGCGGAAAACCACACCGAGCTCAGAGATCTGAGATTAGCCCGCACTTTAGCCCGGAGGTAGGGCCGACTACCACGTTTTATGAGTGCATCGTACGAGTCGTGTATTGTGAAGGTGTGCCACAAAGTTTGAGCGCATCGATGTGGGAGGGTGTATGAAATTGGGCAGCAATAGTATCATTCTCCTGAAACGTGAGTGGTGGGCGTTGCAAAAGCGATTCGATTGCTGCATTTGAGTTTTCAGATGAATCGCACGGATCCTCGGCTGCGCGTTCCTGCGTTGATCGGTGACCTCCTAACGTCAAGTAGTCGATCATCGGTGTTCACGAAAGTTTGACTCCTGTACTCTTTACTCGTCCTAAGAGGAGTAACGTGTCCCATGCTTCGGCGAGAAGATGTGCCTAAGTAACTTCGGTGACTCTTCGATTCTTCTGTTAGTAACTGTAGGAGTGCTGTACTTGGGACGCGTTCGAAACGGGGGGCTTGAGGTTGGCATGACACCAAGGAGATTAATTGCCGCAGTGAGCGGGTTGTCTAATACCTCTATAACGCAAGGAAAAAGGGGCCAACAAGAATGTCTGAAAAGCGCCATGATTGCAGCGCCTGGTCCAGCAAGCCCGCTGCTTCTGGAACAGCCATCCGACGTAGGGTATCGTGACCTAAAGGATGGTACATTTCGGCCGGTGCCTGGCACGCCTCTCTCTATTGCGCCCTGTTCGAACTCTGCCGCCAGGTCTTGGTGAGTCTGGTGGGACATTTCGACGTTCGTTTTGATCTTTGCGGATGATTTGTCTACACAAATCGACGAAAGCTTCGTCTACGTTTGCTCTTCTTCGGGCGCTGGCCTCAAAATATGGGATGTTCCAGTCGCGGGATATGGCAAATGCTCGTGGCCGCGGTACTGCCCGATCTTCTTCTAGGTCGGACTTATTCCCAATAAGTACCATTGGCACGTTGTCGTCGTCTTTTATTCGCCTTATTTGCTCACGCAGCTCGGTTAATTCATAGAATGATGACGCTGAAGTTATGCTGAAAACAAGGAGAAAGCCTTGACCCGTCTTCATGTAAAGTTCTCTGTATCCTGTAAGCTACGGAGGAGGCTAGAAGAGTGCGGAAGATGTACCTCATAGCGGCTGTTCGAAGTCAGTTTGATTCCTTCATCTCTGAATTGGAGCGCTTACTGAACTGCTCTGTTCCTGCTGTATCCAATATTTCCAGTACCACATGACGGCCCTAGAACGGTTCAGCGAGCGGCAGCTGCAACCTGGTTCAAAGACACTTACATCGACATCGAGAACCTTCCGGTATGAATCCTCGATGGTAGGATCATAGCTCTCTATCCATACATTTTGTACGAACTGTGCTAGGAGGGGTCAGCGCTCCTGAAACCACAGTCAGTGTGTCGAATTCAGCAACGTACCTGTCAGGCAGCTCTTCCCGACTCCACCTGTTGCGCCACCGTCGTCAGTTCGGTCCTAGTTGCTGATCGTGATCACCTAGCTTACCAGATCCAAGAACGACTATGTGGTATTCCCGTTGCGACATGCTTCAAAGCTGTTCGGTTTTTGTCGGGTGGAAAAGGTAAGAACAAATCTGACTGAGAGTTGCTCCTTGCCTTCTGTGGCTGCGTGTGCCACAGAAGGATGAGCGGCTCAAAATCGCCGTCCGCCTAACTGGGCAAAGCGAATTATGCCGAGAATCGATATTACTCACAGGCAGCTATCGTATTGTGGAGCGGTCGTGTTGGCTTGTACCTGCGATTCAGAGAGCGAATGGTGCGCGTCGTGCTGCGCTCTGAGCCAACCACACAGCTGCGGCAACTCGTCAGCCGTCTATACTTATATCAAGCGTCATCCAATCAATGGCACGGAGCCTCGAAAGCATCAGTCAACGAGCCATCGCGGCAATTTGTACAGTTACCAGGTACCCTTAGCAGCACGTGTGGACTCACCTCCCTGATGCGGCGAGGTTGGGGTGTTATGAAGAAATTTTCCTAGTGTTTATCGATAAGGCAGCGACGACGTTCGACAGGTTCGAGGGGCAGGTGGTGATAATCAGAAAAAGATACCTAAGGCACACAATTCGGCGGGCGACGCAATGATTAATAGGTGTCAGTGACCCTGGACTTGGCAGGGCTCAGCGAAGTGGGTGTAGCGACATGCTGGACTCGTGCAGTGCAGCGATGTGCTGTTCGCCAGGTCGACGAAGCTGCCATCCGTCCAGCGCCGGGGTAACACAGGCCGTGATCCGCGCGCAAACACTGCAATGCAGGTCGTCTAAATGCTGCTGGGGTTTCAAGCGTTTGCAAAAGCGGTTGGCTAGTAGCGAGAGCGAGTCGAGCGACATCATGTACCGTGGGCATTTACCTGTGCGCCTGCAGTAGCCAAGTCGCGAAGCAGGCCATACCAGTGTGTCGGGATCGTCCCGGGCCCCCATTCCATGGTAGCTCACCCCGAGCGAGTCGAACGGTGGACACGCTATCGTCAAGCCTCAGATCTGTAGTCGGTGCAAAAATGTTTGGCTGCTTCACGAGCCCGAGGCTTTTGATGATTGGGCTTCGACTCATGCAAAGATACACTGCCTTGAGGAAAGTGACATCATAGAGAAGAGCCCGTTTCTGTGCCTGCGTATCTGAGCTCAACCAGGAACCGTTATTCGCAGAGCCAATCGGTCTGTAGAACAAGAACTACCACGCAGCTGCGGAGCCTACGTGGAGCGGCATGTCGCAGACTCGACTCGACGCCTCAGATCCGGATCTAGCGATACAGGTCTTAGGCATCCCAGTAGTATGACACCAGCGCTGGTAAGTTAAGGGCGACTGAAAACGCTCCACGGTGTATACCAATATTGGTATCACCTCTGAGTGGGATTCCACGTGGCCTGAACAGGCATCGTGCTGCAACATCAACTCCTGTACTCCCACAGTTAAATTGGAGGGTGAATGAAGCGTGCCGGCATTGCAAAAATCCGCAACCGACGGGATGTCGACGATCCCTAATGCAGCTCGACCTTCCCTTCGCGTGGGCTCGACTGTGTCTATTGACAGAACTGGCAAGTGGTGTGGGACAAGGCTCGCGTGTAGCTCAAGTGTAGCCGTTGTCGACGTAATAATGCCCCGTCGGAAGCGTCCCGCTTCCCCAGCGCCGGACTGCTTGTCAGGATTTTGCACCTTCCCTAAAGTCGTGTGCATGAGGTTATCAAGCAACGATAAGGTGCGCTGGCTTTCGAGAAAAATAAAGGGCAAATCAAATGTCAATGGGTGCCAGATAGTGTGCCGTGCTTTGCATTCTGCATGCGGTTTCGTCTCAGTGCCAAGGGATGAAGGCACCCAATTAGCGTCGTGACGTCGGAGGCAAAGTCGGCCCGCCCGTCTGGGCATTGAGCTCACCAGAAGTGCAAGCAGGCGTCTCACATGCAGTGCATCTTTGAGAAAGCCTGCAACCCCACAGAACAATGCGTCTCCATGCTGCGCTGGGCCTTGCAGCATGTCTCGCTCCGGCAGCTGCAATCTTCGAGGATGATGCATATCACATTGACTTCCATTATGCGCTGCTAGGCCTTCCGAAACACGAGGCCACTTTCTTCCAGAAGCCTTATGCTGGCTCTAAAGCTTCCCTCCTATACTCGCTTTCACAAAATCAGACGATCGGCGCAATTAACCCGAAGGATGGAGCGCTGGTATGGCGACAGCATTTCGAGTCAGAATCCCGCGGGAAAGGACATCTGCGAGCTGGGAACGAGCAGGACACAGTAATCAGCGCTGTAGGAGACCGCATCACCGCATGGAGCGCCTCGGATGGGCGGCTTGTATGGGAGACAATCGTCACCGGCGCGGTTGTGGAGGACCTGGAGATTTTGGAGCAAGAAGATGGGTCCACAGTCAACGAGGCCAAGGATGCTATTGTCCTGCTGGCTGGTGGCAGCCATGGTGTGAAGAGGCTCGATGGGAAGACTGGTCGAGTGAAATGGATGTTTGAGGACACGAGGTAAGCTATATCTGACTATATTGTACGACCCGGACTGATCAGACTCCAGCGGAGACACCCCATTCCAGGTATCCACCTCGCCGACCACAGTCTATTACATTTCGCTCCACTCGCCGATCCTCGGAGGATCCAAGCTGAGAGTCACGTCTCTTAGCCCGGTTACTGGGAAGAAGCTGGACCAATATACTCTGAATTCGGACACGGAGATTAATTCCCGAGAGCACATTCTGTTCGCTGGGGCCAATACTGCAGCTCCTCTGCTAGTATGGACAGACAAGGCGAACAAAGCTCTCAAGGTGAACATCATTGGCACAAAGAACGTTGTAAGCTTCGACACGCCATCGAGTGAGGCTGTAGAGAAGATTGTTTTACACGCCCCGAACCACGTCAACTCTCTTCCTCACTTCTTAGTTGAGTATCAGACCACTTCCGGCCATTCGGCTGAGGTCTTCCACGTCGACCTCAAGAAAAGTACCGTATCAAAAGCCTACAGTCTCCCCGAGCTAAGAAGCAAAGGGACCTTCACCACCAGTACTTCAGATGCCAATGTCTACTTCACGAGGATCACTGACGACGAAGTTACTGTCTTCTCTTCGGTTTCGCATGGCAAACTCGGGCGCTGGACCGTCAAAGGGACGCCCGTATTAGCAGGTGCCTACCCTGTACATGGTGTATCCGAAGTGGTTGTCAAGGCTGGCGCTGCGAGCGCTGTGCGATCCGCTGTTCTGTACTCCAACGGGCAGTGGGCACTCATCCGCAACGATGAGATCGCTTGGACTCGACCAGAATTCCTGTCCCACACTGTATCCGCAGTTTGGGCAGGCTTACCTGAGGAGGAAGCTCTTGCGCAAGCCCTAGCAGAGGAAAGCCATCGAAATCTCGTTTCTGCCTACGTCCACCGTGTACAGCGACATGTTCAGGACTTGAAATTCTTCCCCGCTTGGGTGCAGGGCATTCCCAACCGCCTTCTGAGTAGCATCATTGGAACGTCCAAGGAGACTACAGTCGATGACATACAACAGGACACCTTCGGTTTCCACAAGCTTGTCGTTGTTGCGACTGAGAAGAGTCGACTTGCTGCGCTCGATGTAGGCTCGCGTGGCAAGGTCATGTGGAACATTGATTTGACTCAATTCGCACCCGAGACCAACTTTCAGAATCCAACTCTGAAAGCTTTCAGTGGCTACGTAGAGGTAAAAGATCCGAGTTTCAAAGGCTCACTCTTTGTCAACTCGACTACTGGGGGCCGCCTTTCATCCAATGACATTAAGATCCAGCCCCCTCTGGCCTCTGAAGGACAAGCTATTGTGTCGTTCACGTTGGTCGATGGTACTTTGAAAGGTTTCCTGGAGGGCCAGCCGACTTCCGAGCCTGTATGGATCTTTAATCCTGCTATTGGAGAGCGTATTGTCAGCTACACTGCGCGACCAATCAGAGATCCGGTAGCCTCCATTGGTAGGGTCCTGGGAGACAGAAGCGTGTTGTACAAGTACTTGAATCCCAACCTTGTTCTGGTTATAGCTGTGGTAGATTCTGCTCACACAGCCTCAATATACCTTCTGGATTCCGCTTCTGGGCAGCTTCTGCATTCCATGGCCCATGACGATGTGGACACATCTCGACCGATTCCGTCCACGATATCCGAAAATTGGTTTACCTACTCGCTGACCATCGATGCCAGCTCAAGCACATCATCTCGAGGCTACCAGCTTGTTGTCTCGGATCTCTATGAGTCCCCGCTTCCTGATGACAGAGGCCCACTCGGCGCTAACGATAATTCTTCGTCTATACAGCCTTCAGGATCGAAAGGGGAAGCTGTAAAGCCCTATGTGCTCTCTCAAAGCTATCAAGTACCGGGAGAGATCAGTCATATGGCCGTCACGCAGACAAGACAAGGCATCACTAGCCGTGAGCTTCTCATCACCGTACCATCCTTCAGCTCAATCATTGGCATTCCCCGTTCTTTCATCGATCCCCGCCGCCCGATTGGCCGTGATCCCAATGCGCACGAGCAGGCTGAGGGTCTCGTTAAATACACTCCTCTCATCAATTTTGACCCAAAGTGGCATCTCACCCACAAGTATGAGGTTCTCGGTGTCAAGGACGTGATCACGAGCGAAAGCGGCATCGAGAGCACGAGCTTAGTCTTCGCATATGGATTGGACATTTTTGGAACGCGGGTTGCGCCCAGTTTTGCATTTGATATTCTAGGCAAGGGTTTCAACAAAATTTCCATGCTGCTCACTGTTGCGGCATTGTTTATTGGTGTGTTATTTGTCGCACCTTTGGTAAGCGTGATCCTAAACTATGTGATTGAGATGTGAGCTAACGATTGAATAGGTCAGGAGAAAGCAGATTAACACGATTTGGACCATATGATTTTGGATTCGAGCATAGCGCGCGTTTACTGGACCTATCAAGAGACATATTAGAAGGAGGATATTCACCGTGCCCAGAGCAGTGATAGGTTAGCGCAGGAGCGCGTTCGCATGGAAAGTAAAAGGCATAGAAACGGGTCAATACCATTAGATGCAATCGCCCAAAGTCGTGTCAAACGACCTACAGCTTCAGCTTCTGTCTCTTCGCTGCTTCTAGTTAGTAACGTCCCAGCCGAATCCTAACGACAAAAGAGGGGTCTCTGAAAATGTAAGGCAAGTGAGCTGACTTGCCTTGCTACACCCGAACAGTCTAATGAGATCATAATATGCCACATTTTATGGTCGTTCAATATGTATTACGTATGAGTGCAACATGAATGTACCTCGCGGTGTGGTCAATTTCAATCGCAGAATTGGGACGTCTGGTGCCTATCAGTCTAACTCCTCGTGGGAATCATGATCGAAATCCTTCAATGGCTCGATCTAGACTAGAATTGTGTCCATAACACGGACCGCATCGAGCGTATCCTCATATCTCATTTCCCAAGACACAATACAGATTCTCATATTGGAACAAGATAGTCTCTTCGCCGCAGCAAACAGTGAGGCCTCTGGATCACAACTGCTACCAATCCAGTTCATTGGCAATGTATATGTATCGTCGTAGCCCTTGGAAAAGCTCATGAGTAAGCTGCAAAGGTTACATCCAGCGTTGGCTGAATCTTCGAGATCAATGACGGAATTGTGATGCTGATAGTATGCGCGTTTGGGTACATTATCCAGAACTGCGAAATCAATTTCGGTAAGCTTAACAAGGCCCGCTATCGTGAGGTCAGTACAATATGTGCACCTGCTCTCCATACGTGCCTCTCGGTAGGAGCTGATGTATGGGTAGTATTGATCTGTAGAAACAATGAGGTCAAAGTCTGCCCGAATCAGAACCGCACGATCGAGATCTCGTACAGCAGATCACTACGCCCACAACTTCCCCAGCACGTTTTTGGCTGCATCACCTATTGTTGTTTCCATTCTGCGGGATGCTTTTGGTGTTCTCGCTTAATTCATAGTATGCCATGTGCCAGTAGGCGCTATTGGATCAGATGATTAATGCATGACGGTTGCAGCCGCAACGACATGGTTGAATCGCTTGCTGTTAAATCCGCGTGGAATGTCCGACTCCAGCGTCTATCCATGGAATTCGTCCGGCCTTAGGGGAGAACTGGCCATCGTACAATCGTACAAGTCCTGTTACGTGATTAATCAGCCAAGATTTATCAGCTACTTCGATTACTATTCTATCCTAACATTCAAGAAACGTTAGCAGGAGTTTAGTATATGTACTTCTTTACTATTAAAGTTTATCTGTCTAGTAGGCTAACCTAGAAACAGCTACCTAGAGTTGGTATGAGTGGCTCTCCTGCTTTGACCCGATAGGTAAGTCTTAGTGTCTAGCGTACACTGGTTGAGGCCACGCGATACCTGGTAAATCACGTCATGGAGTAGAGCAGTGAGTCCGGACTTTAGCTTTTTGAAGGCATTGGCTGCAAGCAATTCAAGCATATAAAGGGCATGTCTCTGCGGTTAGAGTAGTCGTTGGTGTATTATTCCCACAACTACCACTGCATCCGGGCCGTAGCCGATCGACCTAACGCTGGTTCCGGGGGACGTGACTTTGGCTTCCGGCAAATACAATTTCATTTTCATTGCGGTCCCATCGCAAGGCTTGGGTAACCGCAAGAGGGACCATGTCGGAACAACGCAAATACACGACAAAGCTCGAGGGTTCACGCGCACTCATCATCGGTGGCACTTCAGGTCTTGGTTTCGCCGTCGCAGAAGCATGCATTGAGTATGGTGCACTGGTCACCATTAGCTCCTCGAACAAGAATCGAGTACAAGATACTATAGAGAAATTGAAGAAGAGTTATCCATCGGCTACAGACAAATTATTCGGATTGACCGTGGATCTGAGTAAGGCGGATGCGCTAGAAGACGAGCTGAAGAAGTTGCTTGAGAACTCCGTGAAAGAGATGGGCCAGAAGTTAGACCATGTAGTATTCACAGCGGGTGATGCGTTATCTATTTTGAAACTAGAGGAGATGGTAAGACTCACCACTCCGCCGTCTGAATTCCAAACACAGTATCCGGCTTTGCAGGGGTTCCAGAGCGCACAGCTTACTCGTCTCGCAGACTATTCAGAACGTCCTTCAAGCAGGACAGGTTCGTTTCTTCGCACCGCTCCTACTCGCAAAGTTCCTACCAAGGTACCTCAATAATAGCTATAAGAGCAGTTATACTATAACAACTGGCTCCATATCCGAGAAACCAATACCAAATTGGTCTGCAATTGCCTCGTATGCAGGTGGACAGCACGCTATGGTCCGTAACCTCGCGCTCGACCTGAAACCCATTCGCGTAAATGGTGTGAGTCCTGGTGTGGTCGATACCGAGCTGTGGAAGATGCCCCAGGAAGAGAAACAGGAGTTGATGAAGAGATCGAGTGGAAAGATGGCAACGGGGCGACCAGGGCAGCCGGAAGACGTGGCCGAGACCTATTTGGCGATTTTGAAGGACTGGAACATGGATGGGAGCATTATTCGGACGGATGGAGGGGGACTGATTATGTAGTGTGGGGTCGTGGCAGCGGACGTTGGAGGCTGGAAGTTTCGAACGAGGAGCTAGACAGTCAAGGCGTTCATCAAATCCATTCGCTACATGACTATGGTGTTGAGCAGGATCTATAGGATGAACAATAGTTCGTCATATGTCTTGTTTTTTGGGATCACAGTACGAATCTCAATACCTATTCATCGGGTCTTGACATCGTCACACTCCCACTGAAAATACTTCAGAGGAGTCTAACTCAACTTCACTCTGCATGCCCGTCCCTTCGGGTCCTTCTGCCTCCTGTCTTCACTCGTATCAGCGAAACCCTGCTTCTCGTTTCGTCTGTTGTCGGCGAAGACATTTAAGCTTCGATCTCAAACTACGTCACCAGCCGTATCAAGCCTCTACTTTGTCCAAGGCTTTCACTAACATAGCACATGAGAGTCTAGTAGTAATATCGGGAAACTTGATAGCCTACATCCGTGTCCAGCAGTTTCCCCCCTTTGACTGTATTAATTCGTAGAGCCGGTTGCTAGACTGTGCCTTCAGCTCAAGGCGTAAGTCTCCTAAGGGCTTAGTGGATTCTAACCATCTAGATGAGCCAGATATTGTGGTACGTCACATTGAAGTGCTTCCACGATGCACCGTCTTTTACGAACATCTACTCTCTCACCCTTCTCGGGCGCGTCTTATCTTACAAAATTAACCAAACAAATGCACTCCTGCCATGAGTACTTAAAATGGTCTGGTATGAAGTAAATGATTAGCGTAGCAGTAACCGGAAGCGTTCGGGTGGCATTGGAATGCGCGCACTGAAGAGGAATACTAGCAGAGCGAGTGGGTTCAAGAGATTTCTGGTCGTTCGAAAGGCTGAGTTTTGCAGCCAGGAGCTCTATACGGGATTATATACAAGTGAGATAAGCAAATCTCGTCTTTGGGAGATCCATATGACCCAGACCATGCTTTCCAATATGTCAAATGTGAAAGAAATCATTCGGTTTAAAGTGAAAGTACCCTCTATGCGTCTATAATCGATTGGAAGCCCTACTTGCTTCGGCGGAAAGCAGCGAAAGGAGGAAAGAAGTATGCGGGGTGGAAAACAGTAAGCACGAGGCACGCAATGCCAAGCATCCTATTCCAAGTTAGTTATGCGCTTGATCGGAGAATTGGTGCCAACTTACATGCCATCCAGCAAAAGAAATTCCTTCTCGTTGCGCATCAGCGCATTGCCCCATCCACCAGCCATCTCCGGCAGGCGGTATATGCACCGGATCAACACCGTGGTATAGGCCAACACAATCATCCATCCAAAGAGCTTGACCTTGCCAAGTCTTACGCCTTGTTCCTTGTCGAGCTCGTAGCTGCTCTTTTCGTTGAGCTCATTGCGCAGCGAGCTCGCCTTGCGATATCTCCAAATATATACCAGGACAAGGATTCCGCAAACAGCCATCGTGACGACCTGGAAGGCGATACCGGCTACGATTAGGTTGTTACCAGCATCGATGAGCTTCTTGTTCGTGGTGCCGCCTGCAGCTGCCATACCTCCTCCGCAAGCCTGTAGAACGATGGAGCCAAAATCGCAGCCGATGAAGATCCAAGGATATAGGCGCGCCTTGATCAGCGAATGTTGAGGACCACAGTACAAAACGAAGTGCTTCAGCGTGAGGTAGATGGCGGCAGCGACGAAACTCGGTCCAAGGACAAGGCAGCAGATCTGGAGTTTGAAACCTGACTCGCTCCACGGGTTGTTGTTCATAATAACACGACCTGCGTATCCAGCAGTTTCAAGGAAGGTGCCAATACCGAGTGCGAGAGTATAGGTCCATGTCTTGGTCATGATACCAATAACGATGGTCGCGATGCAGCATAATCCAAATAGGGCGGTAAGGAAGGCGTTGGCGCCGAGGTTAGGATAGTATCCATAGAGCGTTGCTTCGACTGGGCATCCAGGAGAGATTTCGAGGCATTGTCTGAAGTCACCCTTGGGTCGGTCTGTGGCGGCTTCAACGACAAAGAACTGGACAGCGAAGGCGAGGAAGAGGAGGATGGCCGATCGAGCGAATAAACGCATCACGAGAAGTAATAAGATCACTCCTAAGTGCGATCAACCGAAAAGGAAGCCCAAAAGAAAAATCGAACAGTGAGAATTAGATAGGAATGACGATGTCTAAGTAGCAGAAATTGAGGATTGGCGGACCAAATCTTCCGGCGAATGGCTTGCGGCTAGGCCTTTGAATGTACATCGACCTTCCGTATACGCCGTATCTCTATTACTCGCGTAGCGACATGGACGCGTTCAAATCTCTAAGCGACCTCCATTCTCGTTGTTGCGGCCGTTGATTGGGTTCGCTTGCTCGGGCTGACATGATCCGAGCGCAAGCGTCTCGTACTACAGGACTGCCTCGGAGCTTCGACCCGTTCGACAACCTGCACGAAGATGGGGCATTTTGGGACGTCTCTTTCAAGATGCATGGAGCGAAGGGTCTGAAACGAAAGCTGCTTGGTCTCCGAAGCTGGATTGAGAGTGACAAGCCCGCTATGCTGTATCAGGCATGGCTTTCTTCGGCTACGCCTTCTTCGTTCCTTCACCTCCACCTTCCGTGGTTCTCTCTTATCCCATCTGATCAAAAACATTCGTTTCCAAAGTTATTGAGATGAGCAGTCCGTCCTTTGAGTTGGTCGGTAACATCTTTGTCGCTCTCAGTGTCCTTGATTATTATGGGGCACTTCCCGAGGTCTCCCCGAATACGCGATCAAGGCGTGCAACAATCCCACAACAGTGCAAGCTATGTCACATCTCGTCTCCACGACGGGTGAACGTTTCGCCAGCCTCATCCGTGAATACTGGGGGAAGCATTTGCGGCGTACAGCACAATGGCCAACTCACATCGCTGCGCAGGTGACTTTTATAAGTCTGAATAAGCTCATCACGTGGCGCTGGTTTAGTTTGCCGTTCTCGGATGTGCGGGGCTCAAATCAAGAGTGTCTTTACGTCGCGACCGATACCAACCCCACCAGGCGATAACGCCTCGAAGTTTTCAGCTTCCCTTTTCCATTCTGTTCCTAATCATCTTCAATGCGTCTGGCTGCGAATGTGCTCTGCCGTGCCAACCGCTTAGCAACGCTCTCGGAACCCCTGGCCGTTTCTGGGCCCCCTCACCAAACGACCTAGAACACGAACAGTAACCTCAAATTCTCATCTCAAGCTTTCATGAGATCAAGCAATGGATCGAGCCGGAGATTCGAAGCAAAGATTTTCGAAGAGTCGTAATGGCATGTCCGTCTTCGTCTGTTTCCTTAGACTTAAGGTTACACTTTGTTCACACAGCCGTTTGATGTGTCGCTAACTAGCCATTGATAGGATGTGTTACTTGCAAAGCGCGAAGAGTGAAATGCGATGAGACAAAGCCAACCTGTGAGCAATGTGCTCGTCGGCGAATAACCTGCGGTGGTTACAAGATTGACGTCAGATGGAAGCAAGCTCCTGAACCCAAACGACAGAGTCCAACACAGAGGAACAGAGGTAATTCTTCGTCGAAACCGCGTCCACTGTCATCAATAATCCCAGAGTCCTCTAACCGGAAGGTTGTGTACAATCGTGTCGCTGGACAGGAGACCCCAGGGGAACATGGACCTCAATTACACCAACCCTCGACCTCCGAAGATATGATGGATCTGGTATTCTTGGACTCCGATATTCAACCCTCTTCTGTAAACCTTTCAACACCGCAATCTTTCGAGTTCCTCATGCAGGGCTTTGATCAAAGTCAACCACTGCCACAATTAGACCAAATGTCACACAATTCCGCCACTTCACCTCCACAGAGCAGCGACATATACTCGAGAAACAACATACAACAGGATGGCACAGACTTTGCATCCGAGTTATGGAACATGGAATCCTTCTGGGAAGACTATCTGAGACCAATGGCCGGTACGCCGCCTAATCTTAACATGCCATCGAACGACCAAGTTTCTGAGACATTAAAGTCTCGGGAGGATGAAGCGGAGCGAATAGCATTTCTCTTCCATCAACAGACATGTCACACACTATCAATCCAAGAAGAGTCTGATCAGAACCCATGGAGGACGCTCATATGGCCGCTAGCTAAGGAACATCCGGCGCTCTGGCATGCTATCGCAGCATTGACCTGCTTCTGTATGAGCAAGCAGCAACCGCAGCTTCGCGCTGATGGTGCTCGGCATGTGCGACGCAGCGCACAACTCTTGTCAGAGAACATAGATCAAGGCGAAATACCCCTCGATGCTGCGCTAGCCGCTACACTGGCTTTAGGATTCGCGGAGACCTGGGACTATGAGCATTCAGCTACGGGAATCAGTCACATCCGCGGCGCTGGAATCCTACTGTCACAGCTTTTGTCGAACTATCCCAATTCTGTGGTAACAGACGACAAAGAGGCTCGCATAGAGTTCTTGTACAATACTTGGACATACATGGACGTTCTCGCACGCTTCACCTGCAGCGAAATATTTCCCACATATTCAACTAATTCACCCATTCCCAACTGGAGTGAGCTCGGATGGAACACATCACAGCTTGACCCTCTAATGGGGTATTCAACCACATTCTTTCCGATAATGCGACGTGTTGCCGATCTGGTCAACAAGGTCAGAGCCAAGCCAGCTCCGCGCAACTCGCCAGCGATCATTTCCCAAGGACTTGAACTGAAGCGTGTCATCGAAAATTGGACCCCACCAATTGACCTTGAAGCTATTGATGACCCCTCACCTAACATGACCGATGCAATTCAAACCGCTGAAGCATATCGATGGGCCACATTATGTATACTATACCAAGCTGTGCCGGAGCTACCGAACCTGACATCGTATGGCGAGCTGGCACAAAAGATTTTGATTTATCTAGCTACAATACCGCTAAACTCCACGACAATCATCGTGCATATATTACCACTTATGGTAGCAGGTAGCGACGCTGTAGAAGAGGAGGATCGAGAGTTCGTTCGAGATCGATGGAGTGCGATGTCTAAGCGTATGGTTACAGGAATAACCGATCGATGTTTAAAAATCACGGAAGAAGTGTGGAAGAGGAGGGAAGAATATCTATGGGCGCGTGGATTGTCAGTGCCGCCAAACGGTCTTCAAATAAACCCTACCGCAAACGAGTCCACGGCTCTTTCGAACGACATTGCAAATTTCATCAACTTTGGAACAAGTCCTGGTGCTGCATCAACAAGCTCTGGTGGCTCAAATGCTCAAGTAAACCAACGCAACATTCGTAGGGCCAACGGCTTCCCTATTTCGGCTGCGTTCAAAAAGGGTGTTGATACTCTAACACGATCCGGATGCAGCGAATACACTGTTCGTGGGCGGTTACATTGGCTTGGTGTTATGAAAGATTGGAATTGGCAAGGTACGCTCCCATATATTTTTGATAGCTCATATGCTAACGACTCTTTGCAGTTATGCTAGGCTGAAACCTAGTATACAGCACCAAGCTTTGCTTGACATATCCAAGGAAGTATGCAGTTTGTTTCTTCCTTCTTCCCACATGCTTGTACTTCCTGCACCACATTTTGCATAATTCCAGGCGCCTTCGTTTTCAAGATTGATATCCAATGTATTATTTTCTAAAGGTATTGCTCTCTAGTATGCAAGCCAAGGTGCTCTTTGGTGTCACCGATTTTACCTTTTATCTCAGCTTCGATTTACCTAGTCGTAACTTCATATCAGTATTCTTGCTTCTCTGACGAGGGATTATTCGTTGCGCACCCGTCATCTTCCCCTCCTATATTATCCTCTCCACCTTAAGCATACCATCTAGCCTCGCCCGTAGGATCCTCCATCCTCGACTTCCTCCACTAATAGTACGAGCCCGAGTATCCCGTGTTCTTGCGAAAGGCTTTGAGGTCGTGTTATTGGTGACGAGGAGGTCGTGCAGTCAGATCGTGGTGAATAGGGTACGAGTGTGTTGCCGCCGAACACGCCGAGCGCTTGTCGAGATGTGCAGCGGTTTGGGGGACGACGATGCTGCCTAGATAGCCTTGGTCAGCCCAGCACTTAGCTTTTGATTATGCTTGAAAATGAAGACGTACCGTCTGCGGCTCCCGACTGTCATTATTCCTTCGGCAACATATCTGAGGAATTGACATGCAGAAAGCTCTGTCCATGTATGCCGTTATCCCACATATCTTGCAAAGATATTCCCTCCATCGTGTTATTGATCGCGTCATCGATGAAGAAGTGATGGGACTCTGAACAGCCGGATGCTGACCCAGCTTGGTGCTTTAACTTCCATTAGATTAAACCAAAGATCGGAGTCGTAGTTGATATGTCTGGGCGAGTGAGGTTGGGAGGAAGGGGCGATGAGATGTGTGTGTGAGGTTGTGAGGCTACGTTGGGTTTGGCCTTGATGGAGCCATGCATTATGGAGGTCGCAGTGAGGCTTATAGATGTGCCTAGTGAGACAAGATATCCAGTAGTCATGCCAATGGGAGACTAGGTGCCGAAGCTCAAATATGATCTGTGGCGGGCGTCATCGCCTTTTCTCATACCTCTCGGAGTTGATATTTTACATCCTCTCCTCCTCTCGCATCTTGACATCCTCATACAGTCACAGATAGCGACCCTTCATTGCGTCGCGATACGCTGCCGCGATACGACTCCGATATGAAGCACACGTTGCCAATTTTGTGCTTTCGATATTCTCATAATTTTTACACAAGCAGCGAATCGCATGTCTGTATCGCGACACTAGTACGCTTTCCCAAACAGGCAAGTCGGAACTTGGAATTTGGGTATACGATTGGTTTATGAGCACTAATTAAAGACGGCCACGTGAATATACCTGTCCTTCGTGTTGACTTGCCAAGATGGTGACAGCCATTGCTGTTGTCATATTGTTGGTGGAGACCGAAGTGTTGGGGGAGCGAGATGAGTCTGAATGAACGTTGGTAGTTTCCAACGAGCTGACTCGTTCATCTCAGTCCCTTCTTACCACGGCACCGTGCCCCTAATATCACTGAATGTGCCTGTCTCTCCGTCTTTACCAAGCGTACACATCTTCACGAGTTGCGGCATTGCCTCCTCCGTCGTAATCGTGCCCATGAAGTTGACCATACCCGTCTTCACGTAACCTGGACACACAATATTGACTTTCCACCCTTTCTCTCTATACCGTCTCGCGTACTGCGCCGCAAGCATACTCAGCGCCGCCTTACTACACCGATAAGAAATCGAGTCAATGGAGTCCCATATATATGTCTCATCTAGGCGGCCAGTAATTGTCCCTAGCGTTGAGCCAAGAAAGAGGATGCGCGGCAGCGTCGACTTCTCGAGGAGCGGAATGAAAGCATCTGTTACGACAGCCGCACCGGTGACGTTGACGTTGAAAGTATTTTGAAATGCTTCTCGCTTGGTGGCAATGGGTGAATCCTGGGTATTGGGAAGCATGATTCCAGCATTGTTGACTAGGACGTCTAGATGGCCGTACTCCTGTTCGACGATCTTTGCGCCGGTGATAATGGAGTCATCGGATGAGACATCGATTGTGAGAGGGGTGACTGAGAGGCCTTCTTCTTGCAGTTTGGCGACGGCTTGAGAGCCAGATGTAGCAGAGCGCGAACCGAGAAGAACATGGAAGCCGTGGTCGCGAGCAAGGGTTCGGGTAAGCTCGAAGCCAATACCTCGATTTGCACCCGTGATGAGGGCGATGGGATTGCTAGTTGAGCCCATACCTGCGTGGTCGCGAGGCTGCGTGAAGGTCAGGGCGCGATTGAATTGATTGTGGAAGAAGGCGGCGACAAAAATATTTCTGCCAAAAGACTAGACGATGTGATATGATAGGTTCTTTGGATGTCGTTGAGTAATTATATGGTGACGTAGCAGGGCTGTAAATAATATTGGATGGGGATACCAGGATCCTGGCTTGAACTGGAAATTGGAGGGGTGTAAACGCGTTATTCAACCAACTTCGTCATAACAACTTGACTGACAATAGGAATGGCTGACTTTTAAAGCTGGAAACATCGGCAGAATATGGAAGTTTTCCATAATTGGCTTGGTTTGGTTGCTAGCCAAGGCGGGAGAAGCATTACTTCGTTTGCTAGGGCGCCAAGAAAGAAGTCTTTGGTCGACATCTGAACAGCAAATCGAGTATCGTCTCCAGTCTTAGACTCGTGTGGTCGACGACATGGGATTAGGACAATGGATGCAAACCGTAAGTGTGAGAGGCCGACATGACGGCATGAAGTCCGATAGAGACTACTCGATGAAACTCAACTTCATTGTTTTGACGTTCACATATTGTCTTCTATAAGTGTAGTCTAGCCTAGCTTCGCGCAAGAACATCTGTAAATTATGAATATGGTGGCTAGAGAGCGATCGTTGCCAAGATGAGGAATGGCGAACATGTGAGACACTACGATGTACGACTTTTGTGATGATGCACCACGACAGCAAAAGTCTTGTAGTCATGCTTACAACACAAGAACGCTACAGAATAATTTGATAAAAGTTCTGCGAAGTACTCTAGGATTAACTAAGACAACTTTTATCATGTTAGAAGATAATCCTGAATAATGTCGTGGTGTTATATCGCGCACGAGTTGATCTTCATGTTAGTGCATCCTGAAACACGAGCTCCTTCGCATCTGCTTCTCATCAACACCAGGCCATCTGCTCTCAGCCTATCATGGCGCATCTACTTGGACGATTTGCAATCTTTCTTGAAGACTGGTACACGTCGTTACCTTTCAGTCCCTCGGGGCCCAATGTGGCAGGTGATGTGTTTGAAGATGCAGGGCAACGTAAGTCGTGTGGATGCACTGCATGTCTCGATAACCCGGGTCGGCGTCGATCAGTTGTGTCGTGTTTCACTACGGGGGCAGATCTCGACATGAGCGAACCGATATTGTGCGGAAGCCGATCGATGACTTGACGTCTGGCAGAAAAGAATATGCGCAAAGAGAAACAAGGGCGAGCCAGACGATACTAGCATAGGGGCTATGCCGTTCGCAAAACCCGTGTTCTTCGTGTCCCGACCGTTTACGGTAGCGGGAGGCGCGATGGTTGCAGGAAGGGTCCAGGAATAGAACGTGGAAAGACCCTCGGTCAATGTTGGTACAATTTGACCGAGGAGGCTTGCATCGCCTGTATCGCAATTTGAAGAGCAAGATATGGAAAAGGGAAACAGGTCGGAGTGATATACTCTCGCAAGATGATAAAACGCCAACTGATATGAGAGATTAATACTGGGCCTGCAACGGTTGGACCTTGCAGTGCTTGCATCCTTGGACGCAGCTTCCCGCGAGCCTGATTGCCAAGCTTCACATGGATGCCCTTTTGAGATGGCAGGCGTAAGCTGGCACCGCCGCTGCCGTATTGGGTTGCGCAAGGAAGGAGCGACAAAGTGCAGCTAAACAAACAACGCGCGCGAGAGAGGCGACGACGAGGTGCCAATGCAACCGTGGGCGAAAAAGAGACGCAGGAGGATCGCATCCATGGCGCCGCCAAACATTGGACGTGGTTGTTATCTTGGTTAATGTGCGCTGCCTTGTTGAGAGGCTGGAGCGGTTGGCGGGACGTCATCTCGTTGCTAGGGTAGGGGCGCCCCAGCAATCGCGGCCGTCAGCCTCTGTCGCACCAGCCGTCCTACCCGGCTACTATTTGCACCACCTGCAAAACCTCCCTCCACCACTATTCTGCCTCGTCGTACGCTGGGAGCCGTTGCATTCCACACTGTCCCTCGTTTCATTGGAGACTGCACTGCGCCGGCATTAGCGACAAAGAAGCCGCCCGATCGCTTTCCGCAAACACTTCACTCGCCCGAGCGAAACTCCGCTCAAGCGATCCACCGCGCGGCGCGCCGCCGTCCAACTCGAAATCTCGAGTCTCGCTCGCCCGCCCGCCTTCGTTTCTTGCACGTACGCGGCCTTTCTGTGGGCATAATCCACACATTCCATCGCAATGGCCTACCAGCAACCCGGTCATTGGGACCACCAGAATGACGCATCCTCACCCCTAGATGGATCAAACCACGACTTCCCGCCGCCTCCGCCCGCACATCGCCATCCTGTTGGCCTGCACTCAGACAGCCAGTACCAGCAAGTCCAAAACCAGCGACAATACCAGGACCCGAACAACTATTCAGACTACTCGACGCCTGGGGTGACGCCTGGGTCAGATAATCTGAGCGAGGACGCAGCTGGTGGTGGCATCAATGGCATTGCCGTCGGTGTAGCAAATGCTAATGAGCGAGAAAGTGGGCTGCAGGCAACCAGAGCCATCGATGGTTGGGGACGCAATGGCAACGCGCCTACAGGACCACCAGCTCGACCATTAGGTGTACCCGAACAAAGTCCAAACGCGACGCCCTTCAACGACCAGTATGCCTATGAACCGCCCGTCCAACCGCGGGCAATGTACTCGCAACGCTCCTATGGCTCGAATGCCCCGCTGGCACCTGGTGCCGCTGCATCTGCAGGTCTATACTCAGGAAACAGCTCCATGCACAGCATCTCCTCTCCGTCACAAGGCGTCCCCTATTCAGACACCCCATACAATCGCTACTCATCCTCTGCACAGAATTTGGCGCCACAAATGGGCCAGATCAACCCCAATGAAGTCGCCGACGATGACGATTGGGGTATGGGCCCCAATTCTCCTCAAGCCAAACGCCGCTCTTTTGTACCCTTCGGACATGGAAGCTCACGGGATGGCAGCCGCAATGGCTCACCAGGATCGTCGATCAACGGCGGACTGGCAGGGACTGGCGCCGCCGGTGCTGCTGTCGGGACTGCTGCATACGCAGCAACACGGGACGGAAGCGGCAAGTACAATGCCGTGCCCAATGCTAGCGCCAGCGGAGAGCTTCTGCCAGAAAAGTCGGGCTGGACAAAAGATGATGACCTGAGGAAAAGGAAAAAGAGGATGTGGATTGCCATCGCCATCATTGCCTTTATACTTGTCGGTGCTATCCTCGGAGGCGTACTCGGTGCCATGTTGGGCAAAGGCGGTGGCCACGACGGACAAAGCAAAGGCACTTCTGCCGACGATGTCGCCGCAGACAACAAAAGCGACCTTGGAAAAGACTCTGCAGAGATCAAGGCACTTATGAACAATGCCGATCTACACAAAGTCTTCCCTGGTATGGACTATACCCCGTTGAATGCGCAGTATCCGGACTGCCTCCACGTCGGGCCCTCGCAGAACAACATCACACGAGACATGGCCGTAATGTCGCAACTTACCAATGCCGTCAGGTTATACGGTACCGACTGCAACCAAACGCAGATGCTCATTCACGCCATTGACCGTTTGGAGATCAAGGATACCATGAAGATTTGGCTTGGCGTGTGGCTAGACAGCAACGACACAACAACGGAACGTCAGATCGCTCAAACATGGCAGGTCCTCGATGACTATGGCTGTGATTATTTCAAGGGAATCATTATCGGCAATGAAGTACTTTACCGGAAAGACCTGACTGAAACAGAGCTCCTAGGACATATCACCGACTTCCGCAAAAATATCACGGACCACAAGTGCCAGCTTCCCGTTGCCATGGCAGATCTCGGCGACAACTGGACTGCGGATATGGCATCTAAAGTTGACTATGTCATGTCCAATGTCCATCCGTTCTTTGCCGGTGTCGACGTCAGCAACGCGGCCGGCTGGACTTGGGATTTCTGGCAGACACACGATGTTTCACTTACCGCGAGTGATACTAAGATCAAGCAAGTTGTTGCCGAAGTAGGGTGGCCATCTGGAGGTGGTAAGAGCTGTGGGCAATCGCCAACATGCACCAAAGACACCGCAGGATCAGTTGCTGGAATTGACGAGATGAACCAGTTCATGGAAGACTGGGTGTGTCCGAGCTTGAAGAACGAGACAGAATACTTCTGGTAAGTTGAGCAATCGCTCGGTAACCTAATAATGTAGTTCTAATTTAGCTGCAGGTTCTCGGCATTCGACGAGCCGTGGAAAATTCGTTACAACGAGGACGGCAAAGAATGGGAAGACAAGTGGGGTCTCATGGACATTGACCGCAAACTCAAGCCTGGCTTGAAGATCCCGGATTGCGGTGGCCAAGCATTACCCTCTTTCGATTGATTCAGCGAACAGCAAACACCGAGCACGAATTCTGCATGACGGCATGGCGTTGGTGGCGTTCCATTTTTGCACATCTTGGCGGCGACTCTTGGGCCGCACATTGATCTCTTTGAACTTGTATTTGGAGCACATGTGCATAGGCTGGCCTGTTTGTTTTATGGCGCTTGCGGCATTTGGGACTATTGCAAGTGGCGCAGTCTGATATGTTATGCTGGTATATAGGTAACCTAGGCTTTGTATATGATACTGGAAGGTTTGGTCGGTACATTTTGATTGAAGTGGCGTGGTTATCGAGCACCACTTCGCAATTAAAGCACCAGATGGCGCTTTTAGCACTGTAGGCTTCGTAGATAGATCGCGCAGCATGGCACGACATATGAATGCAAGGTATATGCTTCTTTCAAACCCAGCTCGACCTTGACCGTTCTTGATGTCTATTTATGTCGCTCGTTATTTGACCCTAAACGATTCAAAATGCGAATGAACATTGACGTATTCTCCAGTTCACTCGTCTCTTGCACTAAGCAAAACGCATGTTACACGGTGCGCTTGATACACTGTCATTTCTTCCCACCTTCCTGGACTGTGTCACGGATTTTATACAGTGAGAATCATGTAGGACTCGTCTCACTTGGCGTATATTACCGTGCAGAACATGAATTAGGAATCCACTGTTGAGCCGTAGTCTGCAGTATAGCTGAAGTTGAAGATGCCACAGAAGCAGGGATATCGAAGTCCGAAACCAAGTCGTGCGCGGGGACATTGATTGGGCGCGACTGAACGTCATGGGCTTGTGAGTAAAGGTATTAGAGGAACGAAGGAAGGGGTGTTCAAAGATAGAAGCCACAGGCTACGTTTAAGTCGTTGTAAGAATACTCAGATGGCGTCAAGAACCTTCTGGATTAAAAGAGAGTTGATCCAAAAGTGAGAAAGACCCGATCAGACAAAAACACACGAGGGAGTGTTGACAGCAGAGCAGAGCAAGTAATGTTCAAGAGAGATCGCAAATTAGGAATTAAGTGCTACGGTATATACACGTCGCGGCAATGCAAGTGCGCAAGTCCGCCATCTCATTCTCATAACCCTCCTACTAGCACCCATACTACCGCAAGAAGCTAACAATCTAAGCACTTCCTGCAGTTCCTGAGATCTCAACAACAGCCGGGCCAGCGACAATGGTGTCATCTGTAGCAGCAGTGTTGCAGCTTGTAAGCACGACGTAGCTCTGTCCCGCAATACCCTTTGGGACCTCGACCTCATAACCACCAGACACCTCCGTGGTATCCACGAACATCGGGCCGGTAACAGTGATGAAAGCAGCGTATACCTTGCCCTCAATCTTGTAGTCCTTGGTGCTCAGGGTGACCTTGCTGCCAGTCTTAATCATCGTGTCGCTAGAGCTAGCAGTGAGGACCGGAAACGCCTTGACGGGGAGAGGAGGGTTGGACGAAGGGCAGGACGTAATGAACTGCGCAGCGAGGGTGTAGACCGAGTTGATAGATAGGGGGTTGTCGAAGGGCTGGGCGAAAGGCTCTTGCTTAATTGTGTCGCGCACGTATGCGGAGTGGCGCGCCTCGACAGTCAAGATACTTCCCGCAGCAGTAAGGTAAGTCTTGGACATGATGTCTGCGGCGGCACCGAGATAAGCGGAAACACCGACACCTTCAAGTACGGAAGCGGTGGCAAGGAAGCTGGCGACATCCTTGTATCCGAAATTATATGTGCACTCTGCGACGGGCGTGGCGCCCGCAGCGGTCAAGGCACCGGAGAGGAAGGACACGTGCGTCTTCTCGTCCGAGGCGATGGTTTGGATCTTGGTGTACGTGTCCTGGTCGAAGCCAGCGGCTTTGAAGTCATCGGCTGAGAACTTCGCGAGGGCTTCGCGGTAGAAGGTGTCCTCAAGGTGTTCGAGGGTGAGTGCGTAGTTCAGGATGTCAGCTGGTGGTGTGTTAGTGTGGGATGGAAGAGGTATCGATGAAATGAGCGGGATAAAGAATGAAGAAAAAGGGGCTAGGTGAGTTGGAGTCGATATTAGACGTACCATCAGAAGGGCCACTTTGGCGCTTGGTAGGAGCAGCTGAGCTGAGAGCAGCAAGGGCAGCGACAGAGAAAAAGGTGGACTTCATTGTTGCAGTAGGTACTTTCAAGATGAAGATTGAAACTGGATGCTATGAGCAAGTAAAGGACTTGTAGAGGTGACTGGATGCTTTGTCTGTCTCGTGTGTCGAAATATATAACCAAGCCGCACTCTTTCACTCTTATACGTCCGTCCAATCCATCGCCGTTCTACCCCTCTTCACCATAAAGCTCATATATCACTACATTTCCCACAGGAACACGCTCTTTCCCACAATCGGAATGTGATCATCACTTCGTAGCTCCAAGAGCGGAGAGCTTCTCATCCGGCGGTTCACAGGAAATTTCATCTTGTCATAGTCTGAAAGACGGGATGGTAAGTGCCATGCTGACGATTCTCTTACACGGGATAGATCCAACAGCACGATCAACCCTAATTGGGAAAAATTGTAATTGTCACCACTGCCATGTCAGGAAGTGATGTTGGTGCTCTCGCCTTAGGCCTTGGCCCCGCAACTTGGTTGCCGTTGTACCACGGAATCTTCACCATCCGAAAGGTGGCGCTAACGGTTAAGCTTATAATGACGTCGGGAGCTAGTACGCATCGAGGTTATGTAGTCCTTTGGGTCAGGGGAACAACACATCTTTCTTTGTCAGCTACCACTATGGTGATGGGCCGAAGCTTTGAGGCGTTGGGGTTTAACCGCGTTGGTGCACATCGTGCTCTTTTGGGAATACTAACTCGCTGGGATGTTGAGCATCCGGGAGGCGAAGTTCGTGAATCGGGAGCTAAGATTTGTGTATGATTTGGATTGGATGGTTGATTGGGCCAACGTTTCTTGTTTACCCATATTCTCAGTAAGATGGTTGCGGCTCCTTTGTTCTTTGCGGGGTTCGCATGCACCCAGCACCTCTACATTACATTGTTTTCAGTTGCCCAAGTTTCTAAAGACCAGGAATATCGCAGCTTCAGCTGAAATATGGTATTCACGTACATAGCACTTGTCAAGCAGACTGCATTGTACAGCGAGATGGTTTGGGATAACCTTTTCAAGCATGAACAGACGAGAGCAATTGTATCTAAAATGCGAGGCGCTCATCTTCATCTCGAGATTGCAACAAGGGTATGTTGCTAATCACTAATTTAAACAACTTCTCTTAGTTGAAGGGTGTGTAACAGAAACAAGGCGGTGGAAGTTGCCGTCTCCATATCCACAAGGCGGCCTTACCACCCGGCATCTACTCATCCCGTTCCTTTATGTGCCGTCTAAGATCCTGGTAAGACTAAAGACACTGACTCTGTTGTAAATCCCTTCCCGGTCTGCTCTTACTTTTGGGAGACGGCGTCCTCGAACTTGACTTGTTGGTTCGGGAAGCTTGCTGCCGAACCCTCCAGCCTTCCCAAGTTGCCACGATCCATAGCACTGTAGGACCTTCCTTGCCGTGATCCACCGGGAGGACTATGGCAACCGTGAAAGGGCAGAGACTGCTAGATAATGTTCTAGGCGTTGTGGCTGCATACATAGATGTCACACTGGTCCCCATGAATCCTCTGCAAAACTGAATTATTCTCCCAGCACATTTCCGCTCATTTCACACACTCATACTTAGTGCATTACTATACGTTTCTTGCACATACCAACCAATCCGTAACTTGATTTCCACCATGAAGTTCACTCTCGTCTCCTCTGCGGTTCTCCTCGCCGTCGGCACTGTCAGAGCGTATGTCCTTACACTCCGCTACTTCGTCACACACTAATCATACACCAGCCAAAACTCCACTGCAGCACCAACCTCAACCATAACAGTCACACCTGGCTGCCCCTCTGCCCCACCTGCCGATGTTATGGTCACTCGGTCTGCTGTCGCCGTTCCCTCATGCGAGGCGGGTAACGGAACAAAGCCATCCATTGTCAGCATGCCCGGTTATGGAGCGAATATGACGACTGCGGGTGCAACTGGGAGTGCAACCGGTTCAGGCAGCCCATCACAATTTACAGGCGCGGCTGGCAAGGTGACAAGCCAAGGAGCGATTATAGCACTCGGAGGAATATTTGCTGGGCTCATGTTGTAATGTACAAGTCAATCGTATACTTGAAGGAGTTTGGGATGACTAGGAGCATGTTTCAGTAAGATCAAAGAATGTAACGTACATCCACCCGTAGGGGAACAATCGCCGTAGCGGAACGACTACCTCTTATGAAGTACCTCAAATTTATCTACGCAGATTTATAATACATCAGACATTATTATAGTATTATTTAGCTAATCCTACATCTAATAGTATACTTTGTTGCAGCAAAAAGATTGCAAGAGTCTTAGACATGCTGTCGGTTGATTTATCCACGGCGACTTTTCGCAATTCAGCTACTACCCCTTGCTAAATTATGGATTTTAGCGTGGTTGTAAATTCCAGAGCTATATGAAGAAATTTAATGTCTAACTTATGCCTCCAAGTTACAGGGCACTTGTTAGTTGTAAACTAGCGAACTGAGAGCTTCTTCGTGTGGAAGGGAGCCGTCACGTCCTTACTGTGTACCTTTAGCGTATCAGCCCTAGCTATGTCATGGTGTATTAAAACGACAAGATAGTAATGCACTAGCCTAACTTATTAGTGAAGTAAACTCCTTTAGTAACCATGCGTCTTGTTATATTTTCAACGCATGTCTACCTCGTATCCCGTGGCGCAGCATAGAGGCGACTTTCGCGCCCTATCCCCTCAGCACCACTATAGTAAGTAGCTATGGATCCAGCTAGCTAGGCACTAGTGCAAGACCTCCCTCTGAATTTGCGTAGAAGCTACGCTACCCTAGCAGAATGCTGTGATTTCTCTGTATCTAGCACCACTGTATAGTAACGCGGCGAAGGGTGTCCCTTAAAATAGACAAAGACTAAACGCCAATAATATCTTACCTTATTAGAAGAGAGCCCTCGCTATGTTTCCACTACAGAAGGATGTCCTCGGCAATCCCGTACGCATTAAGTTTATCCCTTCGCCAGCCCTCGGCCTCGCCTGCTGGCGATCCACGACGAAAGCGACTAGATGGCAGGGAAGCCTGAGGTATTGCCTGAACTCCCCGGCCCGTTACCACGCGCCGCGGCCGTAACGTCAAGCTTCTAAGTAGATACAAGTAGCACAAGTTAATTGCAAACATCAGTATAGTACTCCACTACACAATCCTGTGATAATAGCTGGTGTGTAGAGCTCAATAGCTTTACTCTGGAGTGAACTAGTATATGTTCGGCGCGTATCACACGTTATGACGTTTCATATCCTTTTCATGAATTCTTCACATTCATCTGCCCCAACCTACCAGTAGAATCGCCTGGGCCAGGAGTTACATAAGCTAGCCTAATCGGAGCTGGAGGTAATTTGGTGAGATCTTCGGGGTCGCCACGCACGGAACTCCTGGACTACAGCGTCTGGTCACGTCAGTTCGCATCCCGGTCACCTTCACTCCAATAAGCGGTCTTCAATGGTCTGATTCTTATGCTCTGATTTGTCCTTTAAGAATAGGGAGTGAGCGATCGTGTCCAGACACTGTATCAGGGCGCGAGAGTACCACGCTCCACTTATCGTTTGCAAAGTCATCCACGCAGAAGATCACCACTACAACCCCGATAGCACGGCACCTCTGAACACATCTATCGTAGTACCCTTTGCAACTGTCCATCATTACACATTCCTCAGCCTAGACGCCCGACATGTCCGTCTCGCCGACAGTCGGCCTGACATGATCCATTCCTTGCGACCAAAGAATGATATAGTCGGAATTAAATCTCCATATTCCACTGCAGTCAGAACTTACATTTTGTTGGGACGGGCAACTGCATGCCACTGGCAGCTTTCGTGAAGTTCTCATAGTGGCCTGCATCGCTTCAGTCATACTTGACGGTCAAGAAGTACATACGATAAACAGTAAAATTTTAATTTATCTGTAGTGCAAGTTAATACACCCTTAAGATGAATAGTGAGGCGATCACAGTAGAGTCAGCAGTTCGACAGCTGTATCCTCATCAGTACCCTCACCCCAAAGTGAACAACATGTCCTACTCACCACTGCCCATATCTAACATCAAATTAAACGCATCCTTCCCAAGACCCTGTGCTCTTTATTCCAGGCAGCACGCAATTGCGAGTAACGTTATCAAGTTAGATAGCTAGAAAACTAGCGGAAGTAGAAAGACAATGTAAGTTGTCTTAGAATGACTGGAGTCGCGTAAGCGGAAATCGTAATCTAAATAGAATACACGTAGCGTTAGATATGTGTGACAATGAGTCTCAATTAAATTGTTGAGTAAGGATGCCCTCTTCACTGATCTACTTGATATATTTCTTAAAATCGGAACCCCCAGTCATAGCTACAAAAACATAGTCACACACATTTCAACACCATTGCCAGCAAGAAAGACTGTAACAACAGAACATAAATCCCGAAACCCAATATATCCAAGAGAGAAGACTTCGACGCATAGAAACCTCACGAGTCAAATACCGCACCATATGCCGCACCCCCATGCGCTTTGATTTCCCTCACAACATCATCCGTAACCTTCTTGTTGCTCACCACCATGATAGCCTCGATATCACACACATGCTTCATGTACCTCGCCTCAAAGGCTAAATCAGGTCTCCCCTGCCTGCTATCAAAGATCTTCGGCATGGGATCCACCCTCCTAATCGTCTGCTGAACAAACTGCCAGTGCAGCGCATCAGGATCGTACACACACCACATGACCCTCACTTGCCTTCCCTCGGCCTTCATCCTCGCAACAGTAGGGGATTGTAGAAGAGAGAGCATCGGTCCGATTCCCGCCCCCGTAGCGATGAGAAGAACGGAATTGAATACGGGAGTGAAAGCGAGGAAGTTGGCTGTAGGTGGCTTGCGGATCCAGATCTCTCGAGGTGGATTCTGGATGATGCTCTTTGTCCAATCACCTGCTTGGCTGATGATGACGTTGGCTGTGAATCCATCAGCGCTGGGGATCGTGGCGAAAGCGTGCCATTCCATCAATGGAGACAGGCTGAAGCGCGTGGTCGATGTGTATGGCATGTTTGGGTAGGGGAATGTGAGTTTTACTTCTCTACTCGAGACCGCTTCGGCTTGTATCGGGACGCGGCGGATTCGTAGCCATGGCAGTATGATGAGAAAAGTTGTTGCGGCGAGGAGCCATATCGAGGGGTTATGATAGAGTGGTCGGTCAGCAACCTGGGCTTTTGTGCTAATTCCGGAGTTGATCCAAAGTACGAGTATTGCAGCCCAGCCGCCGAAGCGGTGCGTGTGTTCGAACGTGTTGTGAAACTTTACGCGGAGGCGCGGGTGCGCGGTGACGCAGATGACCAGGATGAAGGTTAGGAAGGCGTAGCAAGTGACGATATCAGCCCACAGCCATCCATTCATCTTACTCTGTTTGATATTGTTGATGGAATGCAATGTGTTCGTGGCAATGAACAAGCAGTACCACATCAATGCCGAGACCGCGCAGCCAATATGTAGTCCTCCATAGTGGTGAAAGTCTGCGATATACTTTCGGATCCCTAGAGGTAGATTCACCGGTGTCTTCGCTATGAGGAAGAAGCTGGCGTTGATTAGATCTTCCTGGCGTACTAGCACTGCCACGAAGATGTTAGCAGACGCGGCTTGTAGCAGGCCTGCGATGGGAAGGTCCGTTTGTAGCCAAGCGATCAGGACAGCAAGGTTGACGGCAAAGGTAAAGCCGATGAGAATGCGGTATGCGGTAAGCCAATGAAGCCACAGGCGCTGAATCTGATTTGGTCGCGTTTGTTCGTGAGCCGTAGCATGCTCTATACGTGTAAAGCTTGGAGGTGCAGTCACAGGCACAGCAACTTCCTTCTCGTCAAATGCCTGCGATTGTTGCGGTGACTCGAGATGCGGAAGTTGAGTCTGTGAGGGTGCTGGTAGTGTGGTGCTACTGCTATATCGGGAGCTTTGGCACGAGCGTTGATGGTAAAGGTCGTCCAATGGGTCGAGTGTATCAATGCGTGGCCGCCGATGTGATGCGTGCTCTTTCTTGCAATCGAGAGAACCGTCCTCGGACAAGCTCGACACAGGGATGCTGGCGGTGGATGTGTCGAGCGAGTCAAAAGATGCGGTGGTGCGATTGGAAGGTTGAAACGGGTGGGGCATCCCGCGGGTGATTGTGTTCGAGGGAAGTGTGGCGAGTTGAGAGTGAGGGGAACTATGCGGAGAGCTGGAGCGAAAGCCGAGCACAGTCCCTTCCCGCAGTTGATTGGAAATGCCACACAAAGTTGTGGTGAAAGGAGCACTTGAAGCACTTGAAGCACGCGAAGAAGCAGTAGAAGAATTGACGGACATATTGATTGCGGCGGTGAAAAGCGCGGAGGAGTGAGTGCACTGTGAATTGAGAATGTCGCCCAAGTCGCGAGAATTTATACAGTCTTGTTGCCATCATTTTTAGATTCTCTTTTTCACAATGATCCATGTGTATGTTGTCGAAGAGAAGGTTGATATCACGTGTCGAGTGATGGTCGTAGAAAATAGGTTATAGTAGTCTTCGGCTAAGTCAGACAGCTTCATTGGGGTACAGGGACTCACGTAATCTCGTTCCGCCAGGTCGCAGGGTAGGCGGACTCGGATCTCTTACTTTTAGCTACTTTCTCCTGAACGGAACAGGAACATGAAACAGTTATCCAGATCATCCTTATCGGAGAGTAGATAACGATGATGCGTTCGCCGCGTTGAGTGGATTGAAATTGCGTCACGACTGTGGTGTTGCGCCCGAAATAGGATGTCCATAATCCGGTCCTCACCGTTCAGTGTCCAATGCAAGGGGAAGGCTGCACATGATTGGTGAAAATAACTTCAGCATATATCCGCTGTATGGTTGAGCCAATGATATCATGCCATCGGTACTTTTGTAAGAAATTGAAAGCGTGAAGACGATGAGAGTACTGATAGCAAACCCGAAGCCAGAATAGACCACGATGCAAGTTCGAGAGGCAAGCACGAGGAGGTCGCCGAGGTCTGCATGCAAGATAGACGCAGGAGTAAAGAGATATATGACTTTTGAGCGCATATAACAGGATGCAGTGCTAACAATAACCGTATGAATGAATGTTCCGCTCAAAAGGAAGGTGAAGCCCCTGAGTGACTACCTGCACGACAAGAGACGGACGCAATTGCACATTCGATTGGTGGAAGCAACGAAAGAGTTTTACTTCCTAGAAAGAGACATAATCTAATTCTGCAACAATACGTGAATGTGTATCCCGATTAAGAGTGTGAAAGATGCTGCTTGACGGACTGGCCTTGTAGGCGCCTTACAGCTGTTTGAGAAATCTTAGGATCTCTTCTACAACCCTCTTTGGCTGCTCCTGCTGAGGCCAGTGTCCTGCACCATCAATGAACGTGATCCCTCGAAAGTCAGAACAAGATTCTGGGAAGGCCTCGATAGCTCCAGGCTGCTGGTAATTACCCCAGTCTTGAGCACCGGAAATGAACGTACTCGGGCACTCGATCTTCTTACCATCAAACAGCTCCACGTCCTTCAGCCGCGCTGGATCGGTCGTAGTTCGATAGAAGTTTAGTCCTCCTTGGAAGCCTGTCCTTGACCATTCTTGCACGTAGAACGCGAGATCGTCATCCGACATCCAGTCTTTGGTTGCGGAAGCGTCCTCAGTTGCCATGATATCGGCGATGGCTTCAGGCATCGTTTTGTTGAGTGGTAAGACATAGTAGTAGGGTAATTGAGCCAGCTCCTCGGCCGTCCAGCCCTTGAGCGGGTGTGGGTTGTTTCCTTTCCAGGCGGCAGACTTGACGTGAAGGTAACCTCTTAGAAAGTCATGAAGGCCTTGTGAAGGATTCGACCAATGGTTTGCGGCATCAACGGTGCTGTTGTACCATTGATAATGCTTCCTGGGCTCTGGTAATCTTGCGAGCTCAGCTTGAATGTCGACTGGTGGCGTGGACGCTTGGTCGTTGCCGTGAGCTATGTCGAATGGGAGAACATCAAGTGCCTTGAATGGGTGGCTCATCATGACGACACTCTTGAAGAGGTCCGGACGCATCAAGGCGCTCATGCTGGATGTTACTGCTCCAAAGTCATGGCCGACGATGCATGTAACCTCTCGATAGCCCAACGCATTGACCAAGGTGACAGTGTCCCGAACAACATTCGTTAGAGTGAATTGAGACATGTTGGTGTTGACGAATGAAGAATTGTCCCATCCTGTAGTACGTCCATAGCCTCGTTGATCAAAAGCGACAACGTAATAGCCTGCCTCAGCGAGAGGCAGCATCACCTTTCTCCAAGAGAAGGCAAGCTCTGGATATCCATGACATAGGATGACAAGGGGTCTGTCACGCTGTGGGGTAAAACCAGCCTCCAAGATGTGGAAAGTGAGTCCATTTGAAGGGCAGTGAACGTAGTTTTCGACTACGCCTTGTGGTAGTGGTAACGGTGGAAGGCTGGCTTGCGAAGTTGTGGGCGCCATATTGCTAGTTAAGAGAACGATGAGGCGGCTTGGAGAAAGCAGGCATAGACTTGGGGAGGTGACAGCAGCTGTGCATCAACAAGCGGACTCGTTACGGCCTCTTGCGAGTATAGGTCATGGCAATGTACCTGTTGATGATATATCAAGTTCACATGTGCGGGGAACGGGCGGAAATGTATCCAGCACGCTCGGAAAAGCAGGTTGAGCTTGGTGTAAGATGCACGCGACACCATATGGTAAGCAAAGCCCGTTCGGCTGTGAACAAATTCAGCTTCCACTTGATGGCATTGGCTCTTACGAATAGGGCAACCAAATACGGGATGGCAGTCTTCATAGTATTTCGCTTCATCAATAACTTAGCTTTGACGTACTAAAGATGGCCAACTCATAATCTCACCACCTAAGGGATCATTAGGCTTGGATAGCACATTCGTGAAGTGCTATTGAAGTAAACGAGGCTACTCCTGGGCAAATTGACAACTACGTCATTGGCGTCAAATAGCGTCGGATGTGGAGTTGTGTGTCCAGACCGGGCTATTTGGTCGCATGCAAACCGGGCGTCTTTGTATGGCGACTGCAAGAGAGGAACGACAGGTGTAGTGCGACTGCGGAATGCTGTAGCTCATGCACAGTGTCAAGAAAATGTGTATGCATAGTCGAGCGGGCGAAAAGTGTGTATAGGGAATTCGGTGGGGAAGCGTACAGAACTGTTTGTTCATGTTTCGCTCCTGCATATGGTCGGCCTTCGAACCGCTCTTCCTAAGTCGTGCAACGGCGATATCCTCGAGGCCAGACACTCCTTTTATGTTTTAAAGATGAGACGCTTATGTGTTTGAGCTTGTGTCGACTATTGGAGCAATCGTGGGTGTGACGCTGGCTGACATTTGCGGCGCTACGCTACCAAGGCCAACGCGCTCTGATCCCATCCCGCTAGCTGGCACAGGAGGATGACGATCATCTCACTTTGTTTTGCTAGCTAGCAGGCACCTCCACCCCAGTGCGCATCTTCATTCCTCTCCTCGCGAGGCGTCTTGTCTCCTCCCTTTTGGCTCGCTCTCCATTGCTGGCCTGCGTGCTGCCGCCTCCTTTGTTAGTATCACCACGATCGCTCCAAGCCGCACGGTTCCGATTGAGGGTGACATCATCCATCCCTGTTCCAATACCGAGGCCAGCACACTTCGCCATATACCCCCGAGATGCAGAGCCCGCCGCACCTGCGGTAGTATCTAATCCACCATGTTTGGCAAACGAAGACGGACGGCGTCGAACCCGGTAGGTGCTCTCCTTCTCTACGCGCAAATTTCTTTGTGCGCTTCGTGTCCGCTGCCCACGACGCGATGCTAACCATCCGTCCCGATGCAGCTCCAGCGGGCGCCGCCCCCGAGCGCATCAGCATCCCTCGCCGCGACAAAAGCCTTCGTCAGAGATCGCGAGTCCAATGGCAATCTATCATCCGCTGCCGCCGCCGCCGCCCTGCGCACCCACGTCACCACCCCGACTCCTGTAGGCGACACAGTCACCAAGCGCATGGTGCGTCGCAATTCAGTGTCTTCAAATGGCAGCAACCAAGGGCCAGGTCTGTTGCGCCGACAGTCGAGTTCGGGGTCTATGACAGAGCGCTCATTCCGCGCAGCATCACCCGGCAGAGGGAGTCCCGCCGACCCCAATACGCCGCCCGTCCCGGCCGTGCCCAAAAACATCCCACAGGCCGGCGCTGTACATCGGCGCGCGTCCAGCTTAGAGCCTGCCTACCGCGGCGGTTCCCCAGCCCCAAGAGGCGGAGGTAGGGGCGTGAGCTTAGACAGAGGCGATCAGAACACGGTGGGAAGAGGTCAGCGATCGACTAGCCACCTCGCTCACGTCTCTGAAGAGGACGATGCGGCGGGGCGATCTGTCAATTTCTCGCGGCCAATGTCGCCGGGCACACCAACGCCAAAGCAGAATACATCACCACAAGCGGGTCGTGGCTGGTTTGGTGGGCCCGTGGTGAATCAAGAGGCAGTCCAGCGCATGGTATCCACCTCGCGGCCCAAGACCTCAAGCGGCATCCCTGACTACGACCTTCACAATGCCCAGCAATCAGTCCAAAACGCGGTAAACCGGCCAGTCAAGACGCACCAGTATGGGCAAGGTGTGGAAGGCTCACGACTGTCCAGTGGCAGTATGCGAGCAAGACCCTCCGGTACAGCTGTCCAATCAAGGTCTTTCTTGCCATCAGGAGCGCAGCAGCCGCCGCGCCCTGTTGATCCGAACTCCCCAAATGCCATCTACGATCCTTCGACGCGAACCTTCATCCACAAACAGGACGCCATGGAACGCCATCGTGAGCTGCACCAGGAGCCAGAACATGCAAACCAGCAGTATGTTTCACAGCATATGGATGATTATCATCCGCATCACATCCCCCAGCAGCAGTCCGCTCAACGCTCCCCAAGTCCTGTTCGTCAGTATGTGCAATACGTGCGAGAGGAGCCGCCGACTCAGCAGCGAAGGGAAGAAGTCGTGCTTCCCCGAATAGATACAGTCGCGCACAACAGAGAACCTGAGGCTCGTTCAGCAGCACATCTTGCGCCAGAGCATCGTGCTGGCCCTGCCCTGGAAAGACGAAACTCCGAAGACTTTGCTGATGCAGATTTTCAGCCTACAGAACATGGCAACATGCGTAGAGAGTGGGAAGGAACCGCTCAGGATGTGTCACACGAAGCTCCTAGACCGGTCACCTCACCCGTGTTTACTGCGAACCAAGACAGCCCATACCCACGACTCGGAACTCCAGTCATTTCCACAACAACAAACAATATAGCAGGACAGGGTCGTGGTAGCATTCGAACAGGACACGATAGGCAATCGTCTTTGAGCCCACCGCGCAATGCTCATTTCGCCCCCCTTGCTGTTGAACTTTCTGGGGAGAAGCATCAACCACCGCCGCGTTCAATATCTCCTGCAAAGTCGGCCTTGAAACCATCTCCTTCAGTTTCAAGGCGCGGTAGCTCTCCCATAGCACAGAACGGGCGTCTGCAAAGTAGAGGAGCTTCGAGCGAGGCTTCTGATACCACATCCGAGGATGGATCGAAAAGGAAAAGGAACATCAGGGTTAGCTTTGAAGAGAAGCCAGTCATTGCAGGCACGGCTGCATACGCAGATGCCGAAACACCTACAACTCCAGTAGGCCTGGGCGCATCGAAATGGAGTCCAGCGGCTGCTGAACAAGATGAATTTACTGATTTCATGAAACCCCGCTCAGCGCTCCCTTCATTCAGCAGCATCCGAGATAAAGATCGACGATCCGCTGAAGACGACGTAGCTGAAAAGGTCACTGAAACGGTATCGACGACACCCATGTCAGCATCCGTAGCCTCAATCGGGGAGCCATTACAAGCGTCTAGTGATCACGTTGTGGGAGGCATTCTCGCTCAAGACTTTGCCCAAAAGCAGGGAGTATCAAACGATCCACTTCCACCTGAGGTTACTACTGTTGAAGGCAGCGGCTATGTCTCCGACTCGAGTGAGGACTCGGGCCTACATAAGCACGGCGAGGAGAAGGAACCCACGGAGGAACCACCCGTACCCGAACCAAAATCTTTGACCTCTCCACCAGACGAGAAATCTTCTACTCCAAGCTCAGCTATTGAACGTATAGTTGAAGTACCCCAAATTGCACTCCTTCCGGCAACCCCTAGCCCCTATGAGAGGCCGGAACCCAAGTTCCAAAGCATGATGATCCCGGGAGGGTGGGATGAGGAGATTCCTGATGACATTGAGAGAAGTGTCACTCCTACAGAGACTGTATCGAAGCAGGCGCCGCCTGTACCAGTCGTGGACCCTATTCCTCAACAGCCACCGCCCGATTTACGCACTGAAGAAGAAGACACTACCGACGATAACAGCAGCGTGTACAGTGATGCCTATGAGGACCTTAGCGATACAGAAGGTGGTTTCGGTAGCATTGATGCCATGGTCGAAAAACCAGTCATACCCTCGTCATCCGGACTGTTATTTTCTAAGTATGCAGATAAAAGCGCAACGGAAAGTACAGCGGAGAGTCCAGAATCGAAGCTCCAGATTGACACGTCTGCGGACGACGAGGCAGACTCGGAAACTACCCCTACGCAGACTCCGACACAAGATTGGGCCACCACCAGCGAGCATTGGAGTGGGATAACTGCGGCTCAGAAGCAGTCACAGTACGAAGGTTCTCCTGATGATCAAAGATCGTATGCTGAGGATGTCGTTGCTCGTGTAATGCAAGCTCCAATTACACGAGAGGAACCAAGGGCAGATCGCGAGGTTGTTGCTAAAGAAGCGCCCAAGGTTGCCTCGTCAGCACCAGGCTCGCAACAGTCTACGAAGCCTCTCAAGTCAGCACTGAAGAAGGCCGCAGTAGCACAACCGGTCCAGGCAACAGAACCTCAAATAAGGCAGACAATGCGAGGTGCATCACCTCGACAAGGCGGGTCATCGGATACTCAAATGAAAAGGACTATGCGTGGAGGGCCGAACTCTGCTTCGCGAGCGGAGCCACAGATGCGGTCGAGTATGCGTGCAAGTAATGATACCACGTCACGAGCAGGGCCACAGATGCGAAAAAGCATGCGTTCAGACGATAATGCGCCACCCCCTAGCATGGGCCTGGCTGCGTCGCGTCACAGCATGCTGCCTATGGACACAAAACCGCCTCGCGGAGCGCTTCAAAAGAGATACATACCAGTTGCGGCACCAGTTTCCAAATCCAGGCCGCAGAGCCTACCCGCCGCCAAGCCAGCGGCAGCTCCCGTGCCAACGTACGACAGCGACTCTGATGCTTCAGCGAGCAGCTTTCAACGAACACGAGCAAGCCGAAATCGGAACCAGGGTGGTCGATACACCATGCGTGGTTCCATGAGGAATGAGCCTACCCCTACAATGCGGGCGACCGCCCCAGCACCCAGGCAAGTACGTTCGATATCGCCTCCTGGATCTCCGTCTCCTGCGTTGCGTAAGTCGATGCGACCCACTTCGCCGACTCCGGAGCCTACCAGGAACTCCAAATTTAGCATTAGATCGCTGTCACCTATGGGGAAGTTCCGCTCCAGCAAGAATTTCAATACTGAACCGCCGTCGCCTACCCAGCCCAAGAAGATGCCTGCTTTCAACAAACAACCGAAGCAGAAGTCACCAGTCGCGGAGCGTGCCAAAGCTCGCAAACCTCCGATCAAGAGCCGGTTCGCTGACTCGAGCGATGAAGATGGTGATGACAAGCCTCGACGCTTCCAAAGCCGGTTCGCTGACTCTGACTCTGACGATGCGGAAGACTACAAACTACCGCCAGGTTTAGCTCCGGTACGAGGAATTCCCCGAAGGGCGGGTGAGGAAGACGGCGACTCCACGGATCTTGAGGAAGAAGTAGACGACGACAGTCTTATGCCATCGTCGATGCCTACTACAAAGTCAGCGCCAGCTACGAATGGGATCACTAATGGCCACTCGAGTGGCAATGCGACCGGTGAAGGTGTAATTCTAGCTACTGGCTCGTTACGCGACAGTAAACATGCGCCAGCACTGCCCTCATTCGAAGGGGGTAGTAAAGCGAAGAAGAAGCGTGGGTTCTTCGGTCTAGGAAAGAAGAAGACTACTGCCACCCAAGCTGAAGCAACTCAGCCTGTCTCCGCGCCGCCGGCCCCATCCGATATTCCTTTGCCACCCACACAGCTGAGTCGTGAAGTAGGTCTTCCGCTTACCCCAATCGACGAAGATAAAGACTTTGGTACTCCCGTGCAGGCCTCTCCACAAAGCAAGAAATTTCCCAAGCTGCAACGTCGCTCGACACCAGAGTGGCCTCTCCCGCCTCCATCCACTATTGGGACGGAGGGGCGCCCAATGAGCTCCGACGGTATCGCCCCACGCCGACCGCGTTTCCAGGGACGCCAAGCTAGTACGACGTCGAATGTCACAGACCCAATTGTGGATGCACAAGGTCGATCTGTCTCGTACGGCAGGAGCGGGAAAAAGAAGAAGTTCCAGGGACTGAGGCGGGTGTTTGGATTGAACGACTGAGTGCCGTTGGCCTAGTGGCTAACGGTGTGCTGCAGAGTTTCGATGAAGAATCATTCGGGTCCCATAGCTCGACGAGAGCGCACGAGGTTGCAACAGCGGTCGCTCTCGTCTTCTGTCTCGAGCCAGTCGCACACGACGATCAGTTCGTTTGTCGGCGCTACTATCGTCCTGATGGCATGCTGTGGGCCCAACACACCTCCCACCACCCCTCGCCTAACCGGCTGAGACTGCAAAATACTGTCCTCTTCTCATCTGTTTGCTACATGTGCATACGCATTCTCTCTTTCCTTTCTTTTCTCTTTGGTGGCATGGAATAGGATCAAAAAGCGATACCACATGGATTTTCCTTGGATAGGCGGCGGTCAGACATGCGCATGGACGCAGCACCTTTCGCTTCTATTTTGTACATAAGTGGAGACACATTGAGCGAAAGCGGCGAACGAGTGAGCGAGAGACCGTAAATAATTTATAATGAATGTGTCAGATGTAACAGACGTCTACGCACCCTCTTCTCGTTGCCTGTGATATTGCTATGGGCATCTTTTGACTATCTAAGAAGCGCGCGAAATAAAGACTACTGAGGAACGGCTTCTAGGGCTATTCCACGTATCAATCGGATCACCATACTGGGAAGTACACGTCTGTCGAGGTGGTTACTGCGCTTTGCCTTCCCGAAGCTAGTAACGGACGCCATAAGCCGATTACTTAACATCGCACTATAATATCCCTTATCCACACTACTCTTCATTCGACGCTTGACATGACTACAGTTGTGTCATCACACCATAGACGAGCCTAAGAACGACCCCTTTCGCCACACCCGTCCCTGTACGAGAACCATTGGCCTCCTTCACAGCATTCGGTTATCGGCTGGTTTTGGGTAGGGGCAATGTTACATGTGCTTTGGACCTAAAAGCTTGTGATGTCCCAACCATAGAACTACTAGAATGAGTGCTGAGCGGAATAGAGTTTTGAAATTGTTGGTTACGAATTTTGAGGCCTGGAATCTAGGTACAGCAGTTCGAGCGCACGAAAAGGGCTAGGTGCCTAGAGAAGGAGGCATTACCGCTGTGGCAAACAGGAGGTGGGAGTTGCTTGGCTTGAAAAACTACGGCTGTGCCGATTTGAACAATATGGCGAGCCGTTCCAAGACCTCGTTATGAGGCGCTTGAACTGTGTGCCGGGCGCATACATACCATTTATTCCTTGAGCTGTTCGTGAAGCTTCGGATTCAAGCAAAACCGACATCACCGTGGAGCGACATCTGGGACGTTCGTTCATGCAGTGGTAGTTGCTAACCAAAAGTTTTCCGCTCTGGTTGGTACCTCTGATTGGCGAGCCAAGACGATGCTTGTAACCTTACATTCCGGGGGAGCGGGCAGGTCTTGCACGAACGAGGTCAGTTGTTGCACACAGGCTTCCGCCAAGGTGATCTTCCCACCTTGGCATGGACCTTCCGCGCTGTCTTAGTTGAGGCTTTTTTGACGTGAGGTTAGAGTCATTTGAAGCGTGGATGTAACACAAACTTCAGATCGAAGCTTGATCCCATCGAAGCTTCCTTGCCTCCCTCATCGAAGATATGGAACGCGAGAATCTTGCACTGCACCTCAAATTGTGAGTACGGTACGTGAAAATATAAACGATATAAGAAGAAGATTAGCAAGCCAGGAAACTGATAGTTGATAACGTCCAGATACTTAGCCAATGCACATAATAATGTCTCCATTGCTCAATGACTGTATCATGAACACGGTACTTGTGTTCGCTATGTGTTGTCCACGCCAAGCGGCTGGTATCTCGTCCGCTAGAGGGCATGGGTCCAACTATCGGCAAATGTAGAAGTGACGTTGACTAGTCTCACGCAGTGGTCGTCAATCTCTTGATTGATTGTCGCCCAAAATAACGAGAAGCGGGTGATTGGGCTGCCAAGTGTGGAACATTGCCAGAGATAATGCCTAGAATTCCTCCAGCACGCCAAGAGCGGTGCCGTAGGTACGACGGTCATTTAGAGTACTGCCAAGTCTGGAGACCCGGCGGCTTGATTGTTGTGGAACGCGGCAGAGACAGGGAAGAGATTGGTCGTAGCGGTACCTGGCGCTTTGTTGCTGCACAATGATTGTTTGATGCGCGTTGATTGTGGAGGCACGGGGATAGTTGCCCCATGGAGATCAGCGGGTTTCTCCAGATGAGGTGCATTGTGCCAGGCGAAGTTGCCAAGGCATATGTCTCACATCCAAAATTATAGCACCGGTGGTATGGAGGTGGAATGCAGCATCGATAAATAGGACATTCTGCTGGGCCAATGAAGAACGATAGAATCTTCGACAAGAGAAGACGAAGCAGGATGATGAGCGATGACGATGAGAGGGATCCTAGGAAAGGAGAGAAGGAGGTGGTGAAGAGTGTGAGTGGTGAGTATCCTCAGAGCAGTCTCTCATGAATGGGGCATGGGGGTTGCAATGCAACTTCCTTCCGATGTCGCCATGTCCACAGCATGCACGAGCCGCATGCAACAGTCGAATCCACCGAGGAGTAAATTTTGATGCCAAACGTGTGAGACTATGTACGGTCAGAAGAAGCTCTCGCTTCTGCAGGTGCGCTGTATTTTCTGTGGGGGATGAGACAAGAGAGGCAACCAGTCGCTTGACTCCAAGTCTCATATGGGGCCCGTCAGACTCACCGCCTTTGCCCGGGTTGCAGCTGAACCATCAAGCTATGGGCACTGTTCTGATGCATCTACTAAAATGAGGCGAGCGTACCTCCCGACGCAAACCCTTGAGTAACAGAAGGGGGTCTTTTATAGAAAAGGAAATGTGCATATGCGCGAGGATGCTCAGCAAAGCCATGTCATGTTGTATTGTCGAACAAACAGGCTGCAAACGTCGTCGTACTCCTCGTACTCGTCGTACTACAATCAACGGGGGTGTTCTTTCGAAATCGGGGACGTCTCAAGCATTCGTCCCAGACGAGAGTGCGGACACCTGCAGGTTGCATATGGTGACACGAACCCCGCAAAAATGCTTTGGGAGAGTGGGAGGTCCGGGCGAGCCAGCGACAATGGGCTGCATGTGATCCATCAACCGTCACTTGGGTTCTTGATTTTGTGCTCTATGAGAGTGTGCCAATTACGACAGAGCAGTGAATCAACACCGTCATTTGCAGCAGGTCGTGGTGCTGGCGGGGACAGGTCGTGTTTTCAACGGCTGGGGAACGACCCCCACGACTCCAGTCGCTTCCGGCGGCAAACATATGGCCAAGCTTTGGATAAGAACGCCATCAGCTGGGGTAGATGTGCAGCATCGGGCTCAGCTTTCGTCAGTCGACATCCAGAAACAGTGGTCCGAGGCGGCTTTCTGGCGAAAAGCGCGAGGAGCAGACTGGTGGAAGCAGAAGCCTGAATCCGCAGCGGGCGAGCATGGTGGGCAGCCATGCTTCCTGCGAAGTACCAGGCTGCGATGTTTGCAGCAGCATAGACCATGTTAGAAGGCAGATGCGGTATTTTATATTCTTCAGGTAAGGCCAGGATGGGGGCACGTTCTGCGTTCACCGTCATCCACCAGGCAGAGGAAGCACGGAGGACTTTGGTTTCTGAATCAACAACTAGCTGACGCCTACGGGCCACGGTACTTTACGTACAGGAACAGACCCGAATAGACTAGTCGTGCCGCAGGCGGCGCAGGTTGTAGAGCGTAGTCGCCCGTCTCAAGGCGGAGGAGCGGGCACATTCCAGAGGAGCGCCCCGTCTGGCAGCATATGGGATGAAAGAGGCGTGGGCAGCCGCATCCAGACAATCCGGGCATGCAAGCATTCGTAGAGTGCGATCGACGACGCACATCATACACCACGACGCGCCGTGCACGGTGTGAGATAGCTGCTGGGCACTGACAAGACGTGCATCCGATCTGCAGGTGCGCCCAGGCTTTGTGGGGGTCGTGCAAGGGGCGGACCAGGGGGTTTGGCGTGAATAAAGAGGGTTTAGACCCTCGAGTGGGCGCTGCAGCATTTACCATTGTTTTGGAGCCTCCAAGATCCGCCGTGCGATTGCTTGGAAACGACCCGCCCTGGAGCGGCTCCATCTCGCACACCTGTTGATTAGCAGGCCGGAACAAGTCTCTTGGTCCGGCCATCCCGCCGTTGCTTTCGAGTCAGCGCCAGAGTCGAGTCGCAAGCGAGCGGCCCTGACGAGCGACGACGCCACTTCCCTGTCGCGCCCGCTTGCTCCTGCTCTTATACCCACTGGTCCACCCCTCGGCTGCCGTCACCGTGGACCGCGTTTCGCCAGCACCGACGCTCAACGCTCAACGCACCCAATAATTCCTCCGTGTCCCTGATCCCCTCTACCTTTCTCCCAGCGTTACCCACGTCCCACTTTGTGTGAATGGCTCTTTCACACTTGCAGCACTTCTACCACACGCCGCTCTTCCTCCCCGCCCTCCACTGGCATTCGTGCAGGACCCTGGAGGCCTCATATCACCGGCCCAGTCCCCTCCAACGGGCGTAGTCGCACGGCAGCCTCCACCTCGAGTGCCAGTCAGGCCGCTCACATACTCGGCACCAGCCAGCTACTATTATTCCCGCGCACATTCACTCCATTGCTGACAGTGACTCGACGTCGGCCAATCAAGTGTTGCTATGCCCGTAGTCGCGACCAACGCGCCGCCCATGGCCATTTCCTTCGATGAATCCACCCTCTCTGATCGTTTGCACCGCCGAGATTCACGTCAAGTCGAGTACCAATTCCCAATCGAGGAGGAGGACGAGAGTACCGGCACCGCAAGCGAGCCCGCCGAACCCCTCACACCAACAAGCCACACCAGTGAGGGCACTCCCTTCTCCCATGCCTTTCCCCACGATGAGCCAGTAGACGACGTTTTCGAAACCCCAAGGCCTCACACAAACGACATGCCACCCAAATCCATGGATGAGCCACGTCGGCCCGCGGCACTTTCCACACAGTCGGAGCCAATTATTCAGGCGACTCACAAGGTTGAGTCACAATCATCACCAGAGAAGGTTGGGTTAGGGAAGCGTGTCGGCTCGTTTGTTCGCAGCAAGCTACATAGAAATCACTCGAACAAAGATGGACACAATCAAGCGGAGACATCCAATGTAGAGCATCCTAACGCAGCGCCGAGACCAAAGGCCGAAACAAACACATACATCGTCAAGACAGGTGTCGACGGTCCAGCTGAAGTGTCGGCGCCTGCCGTAGATATTCCCAAGCACGGCAGAAGACTCAGCTCATTTTCGCTCACTCGACGTTCAGACCGGTCTTCACGAGCAAATTCCCCGCCTTTGTCTGGTTCCCCTATGAGCACCCTTTCAAGTGCGCAAAAGGATCTGGATAAAAGGCCGCAGCTTGGCAAAAAGCCTTCTTCGTCTACAGCTCTCTCGAACATGGACAGACCACGACAAGGCATCACATGGGCCGGGACCGCAACGGGGAGAACCTCGAGGAAGCAGGGCTGGTCACGAAGGCGATCAGCAAGCACGGAGCAGATTCCTCGACTGGACGAGAATGATGAGCGGCCAACTGCTGGCATGCTGGCAACTTTCTCAAAACCGGCTGTAGAGGGTGCGGGCTTGAAGGCCCGTCGTTTGAGTGTAAATTTGCCGGATGATTTCATAATAGATTGGTGTGACCTAGACAAGGAGTTCAAAAGCTCGAGTCTGATGCCTGGGAAGAGAGGGAAAATTTTGGGCAAAGGTGCAACTTCTGAAGTCCGCATCATGGCAAGGCGAGGAGCTCTATCGAAAGATGAGGAGCTGGTAGCTGTGAAAGAGTTTCGAGCGCGCGACAAAGACGAAACAGAGGAAGACTACGTCTTGAAGATCAAATCAGAGTACAGCATTGCGAAGAGTCTACATCACCCTAACATTGTAGCGACGGTACGACTATGCACGAATCGGGATCGCTGGAACCACGTAATGGAGTATTGCACATACGGTGAGATCTACTCGCTTGTGGAACGCAAGCTGTTCGCTGGTGGTGTGGAAGGTTTCTACAGCCGAGACGATCGTTTGTGCTTCTTCAAGCAGCTGCTCCGGGGCGTCGACTACCTGCACAGCCACGGCATCGCCCATCGAGATATCAAGCTGGAAAACCTGCTCCTTAACAAGGACGGCCATCTTAAGATATCGGATTTTGGCGTTGCTGAAGTCTTCAGTGGTGAACACCCTGGTCTTCGGGCTTCAGGAGGCGAGTGCGGCAAAAACATGGGCGAGGTGCGCCTATCAGCCCCTGGTATCTGTGGCAGTCTTCCCTACATTGCCCCGGAAGTTCTCGAGAAGAATCACAGTTATGACCCGCGCCCCCTTGATATCTGGTCGTGCGCAATTGTCTACTTGACAATGACCTTCGGCGGCTGTCCGTGGCAAGCTGCCAAAACCGAGTTCGAATATTATGCGCGGTTCAAGAAGGGGTGGAATCAATGGCTGGAAGAACATCCCGATGGCCAGATCTTCGACGGTCCAGATGGGCACCCTAAATGCGGCAAGCTTTTCAGCCTCATCGAACCCCCATCAATCAAGCGTCTGATATTGAAGATGCTCCATCCAATTCCCAGCAAGCGTATCATGATTCGCGAAGTTCTGAAGACGACTTGCATCAAGAACATTGGTTGTTGCTGTCCAGAAACCTACGATGATCCCAAGGTCTGTTTCGATGCGTCCAAGGCCAGCAGTGCAAAGATTGCCGCAACCAAAAAGTTCCTGCATCACCATATTCCACCTAAACCCGAAAACAAGGTCGGGAAAGCCTTTACTCACCGATTTGACATGGGTGAACGATGATCATGATTTGACATATTGTTACGCTTCTCCTTGGTTTATTATTATTGCATCAGCTGGCGTTTGGATAGCGAAGAATGTCAGGACCAAAACGGCGGCTTGTGTCCCTTTGACAAAAAGGCGTTTTTTGCTCTTTCTCGAGACCTCGTCTTACGACAGCACATGATACTCGAACACTGATTGCATATACTATCTATCAGCATCATCCGCATTTACTAGCGGGTTTCATTGTTTCTGTCAAACTCGCTACCTCCTCAATGACACTTTAGCAGTCACAACAGCGATCTGTCGTTCTGTCTTCTGCCTTTCCCAAAAAACGTCCAGTCAATTAACCGTGATAGGAAGATACGTGTGGATACAACAGTCACCCCAATTGGAGGCCTTGCAACACGTCACCCGCTGGTTAGAACAGAAGATCATGATAAAAGACAATTGCGTACTGGTACACTAGCCAGGCCGCTCTTCCATTGTCGCCGTCGGCTTGCCAAAATATTTACACATCAAAACATCCCATCAAAATCATCCCATGAAATTCAACATCGCGTGGTTCCGCTCAGGCATGAGGCCCGAAGCAAACCGCGTGTCCATTTCCTTTCTATCCTTCCGTCCGACATGGCGCCGAGCTCACACCATCAGAATTGCTCAACCAGATAGCAAAACAGTTCATTATTCGACAACTGGAACGCCTCAAAGCCTTGGGCCGTCTCATTTCATCGTTGAAAGGCTCCAGAACGAGACTAGATTAGGCAGGAGATGTTGTGCAGCTCCTAGTGTCTACATCCGTTTTGTTGCGAAGCGATACATGCCTAGCAGACAAGCCTCGTCAACACATGCAACGAGATTAGTAAGCTTGGCATCTTCATCCTGCATTCGCGACCTCCAAAATACGTTACTGTCTCGCAAGCGAGACTGGAATTGTTGGGGCCAGGTCGGAAGCATGCCGCCTGCACCTGCAATGCACGTAAGGGCGGTTCATCTGGAGGATCTGAGCTTAGAGCAGCACAATTAACTTTGGCTCGGGTTCGAGAGCGAAGCAGACACGCTGCTGCGACAACGTGTGCTGCGAGCGGGAAGAAACGTGCACGGAAGACGAGTGTTGGGTGGATCCAGCTGTTCTTGGAGCAGAATTTGGCGACTATTTCGATGCATATTCCATGAACGTTCGAAGGCGGGGTATCTGCCTTCAGATGTCATTGATGGGGGGACAGCGTGAGATCATGTCCGTTGGCCTCCTCACGCTCTTGCTTGTCTTCCACAATCTGTGCAAATAATCATCTTCTTTCAAGAATATGTAGTGCAACCATGTGCAAGCCTGCGAGTGCAGCATCGGACATCTGTAATCACCCCACGCTCTCAAGCCGTGCCGCGCCCTCGCTCGCTCCTCGCTCTGCGTAGAGTAAGCGGGGTAAAGGTGCATTTCCTGCACGAGCATCACAAGACCATCTTTGCGGTTTGGAGAAAGAGCGGTGACAGTCTCCCGCTGGTTCTAAAAGTAGTTGACTCAAGAGAACAATCGCATTCAGCCTCATGTCGCTATCTTCCGTGCCGTGTCTGCCTATTGCCCGCGTATAGCGGATGCCAGTCTTCGGCATAAACAGGTGCCGTTCCCGTACATGCAGTGGGCTGACTGATACCCTTTAATAGTACGTATTAGGCTAAGAAAGAAGAAAAGACCGGTCGTTATCGATTTGACACCCTTAGAGTACGCTCTGCCGTTGGGTAGATCGAATTACTGTTGAAGCCCAATTCGCGCTCAACACCCAGGGAGTGGTACTGGGGACCGCTTAATGGCGCATGAATCCGAAGGCATGGCTCGACGACAGTTCCGACGAGAAAAGCACTACCAGGAACCAGACATTATGTTGTCTTATCCCGTTCGCATGGAAATGTGTCCTTTCGAGATTTCATCGTTCGACAGGGTCGAGCATATCTTAAGCTCCAAGACTTTCCCTGCATCCTCTCACTCCAGTTCAACGTCACTCTCTGCAAAATCTACCACCCTTTAATCTTCGCCCACAGTCATCTACCGTTCATGCACCCATCCCTACCTCATCATCATCACACCGCATATTTCCCCACCTCCCCCTCTCCTTTCTTACATCCCACGTGTTCCTTCCCTTCACCACTCCCTTCACAGCTTCCTGGAATTAAAGTTTGGCCCAGAGCACTTATCTCACCCAAGGCGAGAAGCACCGGAGCTTGTTCTCCATTTATGCGTCTTGGCTGTTGCCTTATGGCAGGACAGGCTTGCGGAGAAGGCTGAAACGCATGCACGCATTTGTTGGTTCAAGTGGGGGTTGGAACTGCTTGACTAATATCGGTGATAAGCGGTGGAACCATAACGGTAAAGCGAGTAGGAGGGTTTTGGTATGGATGTTTGGAAATTTGAACAAGAAAAGGGCGTATAGATCTTTGGAAATCGCAATTCTAGGATTAATAACTATTAGGGTAGAGGCCACCATCAGAGTCGAGGTTCCCAGATACGTCTACCCATATCACCAACTTGGCACGAGCTCTAGGTGTATATTTTGGAGGATGACAGGAACTTATCTAATTTGAAGTTGATGAGGATACTTGGGAGCTACAACAATCTCAACAACCTCTCAGTCGCCTTGCAGAAGGCATGAAAGGACTCCAGACTATCCGGCGAAGGGAGCCCATTATGGGTATCACCTCTTAAATGGCACAACTATACGATCTATGACATGAGACTCTAAGATAAGGATGCCTCATAACACTCTGTTAACTCGCGGACTCGAACGGAAGGCAAAGCTTTTGATGACAACGACGACTACGAATCCGAGGCGAACTCTTCTTTTAGTCCTTGTAATCCCAAAATCAGCCAGCCCTTTTCTGAACACAATCTGCAGTCTAACACTGAGAGGAATAAGACTCCGAAGCATCCGACCGAGGCTACGAGGAAGGCCACACAAGAGACTTCGACCAGCAAAGCGAGTGGGTGTTCCCAATACTTAATCATCAAGGGATACTCCGTAGCGAGCCCTACGCACAGAAGCGCGGCGAATCGATGCATCTAAAGACACTCCTTTCCTGAACAAGTGGCTCTTTACGCCTCTCTATTCGCCGGTGAAGGAAACAGTGTTTCCATGCACTCAACACTGACACTTCCCGCCTCATGCCTCTTGATGATCTTCACGACATGACAAGTCGGTTAATTACATATAAAAACCGACCTTGTCGACCTTCACATCAATTAGAGTTTGACAGTATGTGCGGAGGAGACACTATATTAGCTTGAAGCTGAACAGCAAAAGGTCGCAATCACGGGGTTTAGTCTTGGAGAGTACATGTATGGAGGAATATACTTGTGAAACAAACGAACTTCGGTTATTGCCTGAGGTTAAACCATCAAAAGCTAAGCATAGCAAGCTAAGAAAGGATTTGACCTGTAGGAACCAGCACATGGGAGTAAATATTGGCGGGAAGGTGGCCTACTGGACATCAACGTATGTCCCACCAAAGACGCAATAGATAATAAGACTCCCTGTTCGTATTCAAAGAATTTGTGACAACTTGCTGTACTCTAATTGGAGACTATGATGGAGACATGGAGTATTCAGAATTGAGGTTGCTGATCCTGATAATGATGCGGGGAGGGAGCCAATATCAAAATGGCATGGCTTCCTTCGTCTATCAATGCAGCTTGCTACAATACAGAATGCTAGGGGATAGAATTCTTTCAAGTAAAGATTGAGCAATTTACTACATACTTGAATACTCTTGTTCTACCCCCGATGGCTTCCAAATGTAGTAGGATAGTGTCGAGGTAATCGTAGGGTTGATCATAACTCTGCTTGAACATTACCGCAACGCTAGCCTACTTAGATCATGATCACCAGCTGCTTTCTGTCCAAACGTGTTGGCGTCATATGGCCAGCGCCATATTTAAGTTCCAATTCATATGCTCTCCTCCCATCAAACCTCACATTTTGCTCACATATCGCGTCTCATCTGTACATTATACCTGTCTTCTCTAATATGTACGACTCTTCCAGTGGAAAAGTCCTGATATTCATGGAAATGACCATCCTTCATACCTCTCTACAATTATTCTACTACCAGTACTTCCCTTAACTTATGGACTAGTTCCAGTCCTACAAAGGAGCATGAAGTTGCACATTGACTTGCTCGGAGATGATTATGAAGCGGAACCCTTCCGCTTCCAGCACCAACGGTGCCAAATGTGGTAAGCCGATCAAGCGTCGAGCTCAACAACTGTAGAGCGGGGATAAGTCAACAATTGCCGCTCACAATACCCGCTTACCCCAGATGCCCCGGATCCACTTGGTCTCGCAAAAAGTGGGCTTCAAACAAGCTATCCGGGGAAGTAAAGTCTTGACGTGCGTCAAAGGCTTGCCGTTGAGGCTTGTGAATGGTCCAATGTGCCTTGGGCTTGGCGTGCGTCAACGGCGGAATGGAATCAAAGGCCGAACAGCATATGAACAGCAGACGTTTCGGATGATTGGAAGTAGAAGTCAAGTTGACGTGTGTGGAGTTGCGGCAGGGAACTTGAAGGATATTGCCGGGTAGCATGCCTTGCCCATGGGGTCGGAGACGATATATGTGTACAATGTGTCTGCTCCGCGGTGTTAAGCACTCGTGGATTTGTAGGCTCAACAACGATTCCCGCAGGTTTCCTACATAACCACGGTTGCGGTTTGAAATTCTTGACATTAATTTGCTTGTGTTTAACGTGCTGAAGGACGCCGAATTATACAACTTATATTAGACAGTCTTCAAGTCGTCATCGTGGATTCCAACATCTTCAATACCACCACTCAGGACCTCTCCTCCTCATCGCCATCTCCACTAACATCATCTCAACCCTCGCACCTTCCATCGCTATGGAGGAAAAACCCAGCACCAAGCGCAACTCCCACTTCAGCGAAAGCAACGCCGATTCCCCACGAAGCACCTCTGTCACCAACCACCACCTCCGTGACGACACCCCTCGCAAACACTCAGTCGCCAGCAGCCATGCCGCAAGAAATAAAGCCGAGGAAATAGCGCGCATCGACGCTCTCGCAACCGCACCAGGCGTATCCATGGCATCTTTCGCGCACCTTGACGAAAAGAAGATATTACGGAAAATGGATTTGCGCTTGATCCCTATGCTCGCCCTTCTGTACCTCCTCTCCTTCCTCGATCGCGGCAACATTGGCAATGGTAAGCAGGCGACTTTAAATGAATATGAATTTTTTGTAAGGCTGACTACTACAATATAGCAAAGATCGAAGGTCTCGCTGAAGACCTCAACATGTCGGGCTCCCAATACAACTGGTGCCTCACGGTTTTCTTCTTTACGTACGCGGCGTTCGAAGTGCCTAGTAACTTGCTTTTGAAGAAGTTAAGACCAAGTATCTGGTTACCGTCGATAATGGTGGGATGGGGGGTTGTCATGACGCTAATGGGCATCGTACAGTCCTACGAAGGCTTGCTTATTGCGCGCATTTTTCTCGGTGTAACTGAGGCTGGGTTGTTCCCGGGTGTTGCATACTATATCACAATGTGGTACGCCCGGCATGAGGCGCAGTTTCGACAAGCGCTCTTCTTCAGCGCCGCCTCAGTGGCAGGAGCCTTCAGCGGCCTCCTCGCCTTCGGAATCGCACATATGGATGGTGTTGGCAATCTCGCGGGCTGGCGCTGGATTTTCATCCTCGAGGGGATTTTGACGGTCGTCGTGGCGATCATTGCGTTCTTTACGCTTTTTGATTTTCCTGAGACTGCGAGTTTCCTGACCGAGGAAGAGCGAGCCTTTGTTGTATATCGACTAAAGTACCAAGGGCACAAAGAGGAGGCAGATGGCGGTATGAGGGTCGCGCAGGATGATACATTCCAGTGGAAGTTTGTTAAGGCCGCTTTCCTCGATTGGCAGATTTGGACGAATATCTGGGTGTACTGGGGTACGTTGGATTGGCCCCATCCCGAACATAACTAACGAGAACAGGGATTGTGTGCCCGCTGTATGGTATCTCGCTCTTTCTTCCAAGCATAATCCGCGGCCTCGGGTATACCAGCTCGACCGCGCAGCTCTTGACCGTGCCCATCTACATCACGGCATCGGTACTCGCCATTGTAGTAGCCTGGTATAGCGACCGCGCTGGAAAGCGATATCCTTTCATCATTGTGTGCTTGTGCATAATGGCCGTGGGGTTCATTATGTGTATTGCTGGTGGTTCAGTGCCAGGTGTCGTATATGCCGGTGTATTTATCGCGGCTTGCGCTCTGTATCCCGCCTTCCCTGGCAACATCACTTGGCTAAGTAACAACCTGGCTGGTTCAACAAAACGAGCGACTGGCCAAGCGATTCAAATTGCCGTCGGAAATCTTGCAGGAGGTGAGCTCGCGTTGTGCCTACGCTGAGAAATCACTGACGAAAAATAGCTATGGCATCTAACTTCTATCGCGCAGAAGATGAGCCACGCTATATCCTTGGGCATGCTCTTGAGCTCGGTTTTATCGGAGCAGGTATCCTCGCGTTGCTCGTGCTAGTCTTCAACTACAAGAGGATCAATGCAAAAAGAGAGCGACAATTGGCCGAGGGTGCCCACAACGGGTACACGCCCGAGGAACTGGGGGAGCTCGGAGATCGCGCGATGACCTTCAAGTACTTCTTGTAGACTGGAGAGCTGTTAGTATCGTAGTGCTTGAGAGGATACGATACAATGATATACCCACTTGAAGCGCTCCTGTAAACCTGACTTAGGTTCCGATTTAGGATTATAGAGCCCTCTCAATAATCTTGAATTCCATGAGTAGTCTTAATTGGCTTCAGTAGTCTTGAATACCTGTCTCGCCAGTCAAGACCTTCTCTTTCCCCTCGCCGTCTGAGTCAAAATCGGATTCCAGGCTCTCAAAGTATGCTTCCTGCAGATCCCGCTCTTGCTCCGGGTCATCATAATTGTGATTGCTGTCTACGGTGCCATAGTCAAAGTCGTCGTCCCCTCCGCGCAGGAACCTCTGCGTCATCTCATCCACCCACCACTTCTTCCCCTCGTCCTTGGTCATAGGCACCTCATCCTTATCTTCCTCAACAATCTCACCCTGCGGGCCTCTATTGTACGTGAAAAGTGAGTTGGGGCTTGGCTGGGCGAGGGCGTCTTTCTTTGCTTCAGCACGCCATAGATCGGTGGCCATTTGGCCTGAGAAGCCTTTTCGGCGGCCTTCTGCTTCGCGCTCTGAATGAGTTTGGAAGCGGCGGATGAGACGGTCGTAGAGGAGCGGGTCGGCGAGTTCGAGAGAGGCGTCTGAGAAATATTCGGGGTGCACTTCGAGGTAGCGTTTTCTGCGGTTCTTTGCGACCAGTCTGCGCGTGCGTTCGTCTGCTTGTCCACGTAGTTGCTCTCGAAGTAACATCTCGTCTACATCAGCGTCCATGGATGTATCCTCGTGCGGATGCGTCGTTGCGGTACTGTCCCTGTCGCCGTCGGTATCCGCAGGTGTCTGCGCAACTTCTACGACATGTCCGCCTCGCAGCGCAAGCGACACCATGACTGGTGGTGCTGTCAGATAGGGCATACTATCATACAGGTACAGAAACCTGGCAAACGTCAAGCACCTGTCCGAGGGAGTTGGCCAAGGCAAGGGGAGCGAACACAGCAATGTTGAACAGGTCGAATTGATGGATAATGACGCCACACGCTCGAGCGATACAGGTGGCGCGCCATACCTAAAACGCGCCCGGGAACGAACCGCTCCACTCCGAATGATCGCCTGTTTCATCTCTGCATCAAACATCAACCAGGAACAGCTGGCCTTCTTGGTTCATTTTCATCGTCGCTCGTTCTCTTCCTTTCCTGCTTTCCTATCTTCACTTGTAACTGTGTATCTTATCATTGTTCGCAGGCCGAATATACATCGCGGCATCGCGGCCCGCAGGAGCGCTAGAAAGAGCTTGGAAATCCTGGGCCATTTGCGCATACCTGGTCTTTTCGCTTCTTCATTCGAACATCTCGTGCATGTCTTGTTAGGATATTCTTTGGACCGATCTTCCTTTTCAACGTCAGGAAGAGATAGACCTGGTACTATCAGCAACATGTCGTCAAGACAAAAGACACAAAAGAAACCAAAGGCAGCAAAGGCAGCTGAGAAACAAGCACGACACCTCCCACCATCAACAATCCTCAAGAATGTCGGCCGCGCAGCAGCGCTACTGCTCATTGCAGGCACTGCGTCTTCCGTTTCGCAATTGAACTTGTCACCTGTGTATGGATCCATTCCGGCCTCACTACACCACCAGCGAACCATGACTTTCACGGCCATCGCAGCCCTAATCGGCCGCCGAGGGCTGAAGAGATATGTTTCCGTCAATCTTTCTGAGTATATTGCTGTAGTCGCGTACTGGACACCCGTTCTCCAGTTCTTGCTGTTCCCGTATAGTGCGAAACTTGGAATCGAGTACGGACCGCTATTTATCGAGGCCTTGACGTACTTCCCGTTGCTGTTTTTAGCAGTGAATGCGGCAGGCGATTTGCTGGATACGTTAGATCTAGAGCAATTAAATCTGCCAGCTTCGCTGGGGGAGATTGCTATGCCTACCGCAAGTTATTTCACGGTATCGACTGCAGCTAAGCTCAGCAGTGCACTGCTTCCGAGCTTTATTGGTACTTCTGTGTACTTTACTCGAGTCGGCTTTCAGATGCTCGTCGCATCAGCATCTGCTTGTTTAACGCCATCACGCGTAATCTTATTCGCCTTCCCAGCAATCCTGCATACGCTCTGGGCGAACCCGCACCATCCCTCAGATCACGCTTTTCAACTAGCTAATTCAACCTTGGTCTCGACGCAGAATTTTACGCTTCTTGCCCGTCACGAGTCTGTCACTGGATACGTCTCGGTAATAGAGAACTACGCCGACACCGCTTTCCGCCTCCTGCGCTGCGATCATTCCTTGTTAGGCGGCGAATGGCTCGTCACGCCCCAAGCCTACAAAAAGGGCCAGCGACAGCGCGAATCCATCTTTGCGGTCTTCGTCTTACTTGAGGCCGTGCGTCTTGTTGAGCTAGCCATCATTACTGAATCCTCTGTCCCCGAGCCTGTCGATGATAGCCAAAAGTCCGCTTTAGTCATTGGCCTCGGTATAGGCACAGCGCCCAACGCCATGATTGCTCATGGTATCAACACGACGATCGTTGAACTTGATCCTGTAGTCCACCACTATGCGACCAAATATTTCAACCTCAGCCCCAATCACACAGCCGTCATCGACGATGCAACTGCCTACGTCTCTGCCAAGTCTGTCACAAACCCCGGTTCATTCAACTACATTATTCATGACGTGTTCACCGGCGGGGCAGAACCAGTATACCTCTTCACTACGGAATTTATGAAAGGCTTATACGACTTATTGACCGAAGATGGAGTGGTGGCAATCAATTATGCGGGAGATTTGACCCTAGGAAGTACAAGACTAGTGCTAAATACTATTCATGCTGTGTTTCCAGCTTGTCGGTTATTCCGCGACACACCTGCTCCAGAGACGTTGAAAAACGGTGAGCCTGATTTTATCAACATGGTTGTGTTCTGTGTGAAGAACGACCATGGGAAGGGGAAGTTGGCATTAAGCTTCAGAGAGGCGGAATTCAACGACTACCTCGGTAGTATCGCGCGACATAATTTCTTGCAGCCCAGGGAGGAGTTGGAGGTCAAGTATACCTATGTGCCACCGGAGAAAGGTGGTAGGGTAATGGGTAAAGCGGACGTGAGCGAGTTAGAAAAGTATCACAAGGAGGGTGCGGTCAGTCACTGGAGGATCATGAGGACTGTGTTGCCCGACGGAGTATGGGAGACGTGGTGAAGGATGTTCACATTACTTTGTATCAAGAGCAAAGGGGCCCTAAAGCTGCCGATAAATCGTAGATATGCTCTTAAATAGATGAATACAGTGTGGAGATGTGACGTCCCATTACCTTGACTTGTACACAGCCCAAGGTTCGTGACGAAAGACACCGATTTCTCTGCCTTTCTCGAGGCCCGCCTACACACCTAATTGCTAAGAACATCCGCTCAGAGCCTTTCTCCTACATTCTTGCAGAAATCATACTACTTTTCAAACCAGTGCCACTGCGATCAGTCGGTCAATGGGCGTATAGTTACGCAATTAACCTCCTCCCACCACCACCATACAAGAAATATAAACTCGTGTATCAAATTTAGAACGGCATCACGCTTAGGGCCTTCTTTAGGAGATGGAATTCTCTTTTGGTTTACAAGAAATGGCTCTCTCTAGCAAAACATCCGTTTATAGCACGGGAAGACTTCAGTTAGCAAAAATATATATAAAAAAACATTGAAGTCCTCCTGACCTATGTAAGCCTGCTGCCTTTGGTTCTAGCCAGAAATTCGAATCCATGCATGGCCAAGCGATCACTACACGTAAGAGAAGATAAGATATGAAATGGACTGATTGAATCTTTGATCATCTGAAGATGTTATGTCATTGAGTAAGTCGTTTATCAAGCTCGGTTTTAGCTCTTTGAGGGCAACAAAGGTACACTACACTGTAAGCTACTAGCTTTGATTTATTGGTCCTGATTTACCTGTATTGAAGACTGCATAAAACACAGTGCGCTGTATAAGAAACTCCCACAGAATGTTCTCCAAATCGTAGCCAATGAAATGTTTGAGTAAAATGTGGTATCATAAATTCGTAGTTCCGACTAAAACAAAAGAAGGTAATGTGCAGAGGCCGTGATATATACAAGGCTCCTCCCGGCTAAGAGAAATCTCACCGAAACACCACCAATCCGACCAGGTATCATCCCTTCGTATCGACTGAGCCTTTCCCATTCCCCCCGTAAGGCCCCTTCGTCCAGCACCACTTAGTTCTTCACTTCATAGCGAGAAGCCTCAAGATCCTTGTTTGCAACAATAGAGTCCGAGTCCACTGCGCCATCCTGGACGCCAACATGGCTCTCGCTGTATGCATCAAGCTCCTTGCCCTTGTACAAGTTAAGGTAGATTGGGTAGCTCCAAGCGATGAAGAAGAAGACCAGCGGGATGCACATAGCATGCCGGGTACCGATCCTATCAGCGACGTTTCCAAGGATGACAGGCACGACGGCACCACCGCAGACAGATGAGACGAGGAAGGAAGCACCGCGCTTGGTATGGCGACCGAGTCCACGGAGGGTGAGGGCGAAGATGATCGGGAAAATGCAGGATTCGAAGAAAAGCACGATCATGAGCATGGAAAGACCCCCCCAGTTTGGTCTGACGCCGTGACCAGTGTCAGTGCCGATGGCTGCTGAAATGAATATCATGATCAGCGTTTGGAAGGCCAGGAGGACGTAACGGGGCTTGCCGCCATAGTACATGAGAGCGGCAGCGGCGAAACGACCGATCGCGAAGAGGCCTTGAGCGATGGCATAGAAATTGGCACCCTGTCTGTGGCCCTCGGTGATGTCTAAATCAGGTCGAGCCTGGGTAAAGAAGTTGATGAAGTAAGCAGCAACACCGACTTGAGCGCCAACATAGGAGAACTGAGCTGCAACACCCCAGAAGAGAGTGTACTGCTTCTTCATTGGCTTGTCGACGTAGCCGGTGGCGGCTGTAGTCATCTCAGCTTGATCAGCCATGTCGGCATCGGAAATTTCGGGAATAGGGGCGAAATAAAAGACAATGGCGAGGAGACCGACGAAGCCAGCAATGCCGAGGTAGACCCATTGCACGCTCTCGAGAGAACGGCCATCAGTTCCAACATTCTTGAAGATAACCTGACCAGCAAGGACAGGAGCAACAACGGAACCGACAGCCTGGATAGACTGAGACAGCTCAAGACGGAATTCGGACCACCTAGGAGGACCACCTATCATATATGTCAATTATAGCCATCACCAGACGTGGAATATGTTAACTTACAGACCGCAATGTACGGATTCGCGCTGGTCTCGAGAGTCGACAATCCGGAGCCAGCAAGGAACATGGCGCCACAGAACCCGCCGAAGCTTCGCTTGACAGCTGATGGCCAGAACATCAGAGCACCGACGCAGTAGATGGAGAGACCAAGCATGAAAGTGTAACGGTAGCCGAACTTGCGAAGGAACCAACCAGAATATGTGAGAGGACCGATGAAGTAGGCACTACGATACATTAGTCGGTGACTTCATTACGCTATGGGCTGTTCTCAACATACCCGAAGTAAGCAGCCTGAAGACCAGATGATTCACCCTGCGTGATGTGCAGAGCAACTTGGAAGCGAGAGTTCAAGACGTCGAGGAGGCCGTAGGCGAATCCCCAGAGAAAGAAGAGGATGGTGACGAGGGTGACCGGGATAATGGATTGGCGCGTGGTAAGGGCACTGGCACCAGTAACAACGCGGTTGTCAACGCTCTTTCGTCGAACCTGCTGCTCAACGACTTCGACAGTCGAAGGACGACGGCCCTGCTGCTCATGGATTTGTTCCAAAGTGGGCTCCTGGGAACCGTCGATTCCGAAGAACTTCATGGTGGACGCTGGGACCAGGACTTGGTCGATATGGTGTGAAAATATCAGATAAAAGGTAAATTGGAGAGCAACGGATGCGGTTTGTGTAAAGGCGTCGTCCGAATTGCAATGGTGAAGCTGGAGCACCGTGGAGCTGATGAGTATCAACGAGGGATCAGCAGCCCAATATATAAACCGTTCCATGTTTTTGATCTCATAGTCGTGATAGGCATCGCGACTCCACTAGTGCCATCGAGACGCAGTAAGTGTCGGTGGTCTATCGGTGGTCCCTCACTGGCGTTAGTTGAGTGGCCGTCGCCATGCAGGCTGAGGTACGCTTGCTGGGTGCTTGATGCCTGTCGCTAACGCAGCGCTCCATGCACGACGCCCCGGCCTCCGCAATCTGCCTCACGAAGGAGTCTCTGGTAGGCTGGGTGTTCTCCGGCCCTTTCGTAGTCTGCAGATTCTCTCCGAAAGTGTTGCCGTGAGCCATCAGATAGTGCTCACTAGTAGCCAATCACGAGCAATCAGCTGCAACGCTGGAATGCAGTACGCCTCTCCCCGGGCGGATCCACTTTGTTGTTGAGCCTCACGAGAGACGAACCCTGCCGCATACGGGGCTCCATAGCAATCTCCACGAAACCACCCCATGGAGAGGGCTAGCGTTGGAAAACTGGATCTGCGGAGCGTACTGAGCGCGAATACGGCGCAAATCCTCAGAGCAGTTCTCCAGCTCAATTCAAGAGTTTTACCCCGCAATTGATCGCTGATCTCCTTGTGAGACGCTGCACATGCTCATCCAGATGTGAACACCAAGCATCGTCCACAAGTATTGCAAGGTGAGCTTGAAGAAACGCGATTGGACGTCAAGTCATGCAGCGAGCTCTAGGCCACGCCAAAACTCCTTCTAGGAGTCCACGATCTGTCAAGCGCTGCTGCAGGCGAAGGCGTGCAGACGGCGCAGGACGCTTGGAGCATCAAGCACGATGACCGGAAAGGTTGTTGAGGCTCTCGCGGCAGTCGACGGTAGCCTTGCATGGCCTCAAGCTTGAGCTGCTAAGCGGTGGAGACCAAGCTAACTGCGCCGGCTTGGAGGCATTGTTGGCATTGTTGGTCAAGAATGGATGAAGGTGTGCATGGATTTCCCAATGTGAGCAACTTCCATAGCGTGATCGGCAACGAGGAGTTTGCTCGAAGCCGTTGCAGGCAGGAGATACTCGTCTGCCAAGATATCATCCAGGGCATGTGAGATAATTCAAACACTCTGCGCAGACGGTGGCATACTTTATTACTAGATGAGGCAGATCCACCTCAAACAATTTGTATCTTGATTAGAGCAGATTCAACACTTCCCATGCTCAGTCCACTATGCTTCTCTTACTCTGCTTCAGATGGTGCTTGCAGCGATACAAGGCCCTGCTGCAATACGCCTGCATGCTGGGGCGAGCTCAAGCTGGGGACGGCATCTCAACGAAATCTTCTAGCTGAGTTCTAGCGCGCTTCTCTGCATTGCAAAAGACCCGAGGGCAGGCTAAACACTCATCCGACATGGGCATTGAGATTCCATGACGTATTGGTGGTAGCCCCTTGAGATGATGGGATTGGCCGAATAAAGGTCCGAGGAGCATCGCTCGGGTGGTTTATCGGATGGAATGCCAAAGAGGCAGTCTGGGCAGCGGAAAGCGAACAGTCACGTGGGCATGTGGTGCCATGGGCCTTACAGGCCTAGAACATGAAGTTGTCCGGGGCCCGCGTTTGGAACGAAGCGTGCAAGACTGCGTCGAGGGGTGGCGTGGAATGTTTAGAGGCGGCTTACGAAGAGTGAAAGATCAACCCAGACTCGGGATGCTGCAGCTTCGTCGAACAGTAGCTCACTTGTGAAGGTCATAGGCAAGAGCAGGTGACTACTACGTAGACGTTTGATGCGAATGCCCACACCTCGAGACGTTGGGGGCGAATATTGGCACACGTGGGTAGAATGTCTGAGAAGAGAATGAGGTAAAAGGGCTAGCTCGACGCAAGTACTTTTCTTTCAAATACTAGCCCGTTCGTGTAAGTAGATGGTAGACTACTATTACTCTTTCGAAAATATGTGCAAACAACACTCCCATCGGTCCAAGTACTAGCCTACTCTAGGCGGTTGTGCAGATACCAACACATTACTATTCGCTATATAACACTGTGCACCGGACAATAGACCCTAGACACCGCATGCCGTGAAGTAGGACATGCGCTCATCCAGACACAAAATGGTATCCCTCGCGATAGGAATATGCAGAAGCGCCACCACCCGGGCTCAACCCAACCCATACCAATTCCAAGCGGGTGGGCTCGAACTAGAGTGTCCCTAAACTAGCAATTCAACTCCCTAACTCCCGCCTCTGTACATAGCGCGTATATGTCCGCTATTCCTGCAGACGCCTAGACTCGTTCAGTGTACAACCGTGTCATTTGACCACTGCTTACATCACTCTTTCTGCCCTTCATTAAGCACTAGCTCAACAACAACCTGGCACCTCTCCTGTTGCGGATGCTGTAAACTTAACTTGACCGTCCTCCCACCAGTGCCCCCACCCAAGCCATCATCTAGACACTTGACGTCTCTACCCGCAATTACCTGCCTCAGCCTTCCATTCTGCGCATTTCGAATCTCCACAAAATCCGGATCGAAGAGTAGAACGTATGGTCCGTACATGGCCGCGGACTTGGCCTTGCCGACAAACTCCATGATAACGGAACGGCTGATGTCGCCGTTCTTATTAATATAAACGGCGCACTCTTCGTAACAAAGGAGGAATTCTTGGTCGCTGAGGCGGAACATGCCCAGTGGGTCTTGATTTTGTAGGCGCGAAGCGATGGTGGCCACATGTGGTTGTTTCAGATCAGGAACTGACCAGGGCTGCTTTTTGTCCAGCGTTAGGACTTCAAACCCCTTCGCTGTCGAGATGGCGAGCGACGAATGGAAGAGGTTAATCGTATAACATTCTGCTGGTATGTAGAATTCGTCGTATTCGCGGAAGAATTCTGTCCGGCCTGACTTCCATATCCTGGATTTCTTCTCGGTCGACTTTTGGTATACGGGCTCAAGGACCTTGAAGGTGGATGAAATGCCGTCACGCTTCTTATAGAAGACGAGTGTCCTGTCTTTCATGACGCCAGTGGCGAAGAAGCCGATATCGCGCGCACCAGACAGCTTCTGGGGTGCTCGTCGAGTGGAGTCGTTTGTGGGAGGGACGCCGCTGACAGGGCACACAGCGTCCAGATGGTAAGCAATCAGCGATTTATCGGATATAAGCAGCATCAAGCTAAACTGCTCGAGGACCGCAATCTGCGTTACTCTTGGTACTTGAATGGCCTGAGACTGTTAGCCGAAGTCATATGCTAGCATGTTCTGGAAATTTATACGCGTACCTTTGACCAACCTCGAGGATTGTCAAACTCTGAGACATACACACCAATGTCAGTACCAACGGCTACCATAAGCTTACCATAAGGCTGGTTGAAGGCTGTGGCACAGTTTACGCGGGCTCGGCAGATTGGTACTGGACGGCCGACATTTATGAACAACTTCTCGACTTCATCTACTGACCGATCCAGTGGTGTTCCCTTGATCGTAATAGCCCTTTGCGACGGCATTGCGCTATCGTATGCGAAAGCAGCGTCAGCCATGACTCGCAATCGGAACGGTTCTGCGTTTTGCGCGAACAAGGCTGCTGCATGTCGTGTCTTTGCGATAATGAGTTTGTCGCACCATTCGGCCCTATTCTGTGCCGATGGAGCGTACAGCGTGTAGGTCTCTTTTCCGAGATGCTTTACCCTGAAGGGATACAGTATCTTCTCGTCTTTGCTGGTCTCAGCAGTATTCGTATTTACTAGTGTCTTGCCTGAACCGCTGGTATTTGTCGACCCCAGAGAATTGGAGGTGTTGGTGTGTACCAAAGCGCCTGGAACAGGACTGTTGCCAGGTCGCCCTCCCGAACCCGCTACCCTGCCAGCAACCGTGGTGACTGTGGATATACCCTTCATGGTGGAGCGCACAACAGGATCATCGTCTTCGCTCTCTAGGACAAGGAGGTCCATAGGAATGGGTAGCCTAGAAACATCATACTTCTCTGACTTAGTGACACCGTCCGCCTCCCGGAACGATACTGTCTTCGCAAGTACCAAGTAATGATCGAAGAGTAGGGCGTGGGTTTCAAGCCAATTGAATCGGCTGCCTCCCATTCTTTGCAAGTCACCACGGAAGATAAGCTCTCGTCCTAGGTGGTCCAAGTTGAGTTCTACGCGCTGCATACCCGGCCTTAGGATGAGCTTGGCTTGCAAATCCGTAAGGCTAACTTTCCTGCTCATCTCAGCAACCCGGCTATCGCACTCCAAAGTCACAGCTTTGATCTCCTCTTTCGCAATTTGCAGGTTGCGTTTCTCTTCGTTGTCTACAGTTGAATTCTTAATAACCGTATCGATGAGGAGACCGTAGCGCTGCAGTCTATCAATGGGGCCCTTGAGGTAAGTGTCCCAACTGAGTTTGTTGGATAGCTTATTTGTTCGAGCTTCATCTAAGAAAGTACGGAAGAGCATGTTCCTATCAGCTTCCTGGCGAACTAGGAAACTTGCGTAGGGAAAGGCTGCAGCATACTCGATGTAGGCTTGCTTGGCCTTTCGAATCCACTCTCTGAAGATGTCACTAAAACCGACAATCCACGGCCCTTGCTCTTGCTGTCGGTATTTTATTTGAGGCAAAAGATGGTCCTCGTTTGCTTTTCGAACCGCGTCCACCTTGCTGAACACATCGCTAATGAATTTGTTGAGCTTCTTGGGAGGGATGACTGGAGGTTGTGCTGCTATCAAGCGGTCACGGTAAAGACGGCGCAGAACGTCGAGTCGCTCCATATAGTTGTCTTCGCCTTGAACAATCTCGTGAAGAATGTTTTGTCGCTCAATCTCCTTTTTGTTGACTTTCTCAACGTCTTCCTTCTTCAGCTTGTAGAAGGTGGCCCAATCCTCCGACTGAGAGGCAGCAGATGGTGAGTTGAGATCAATCTTCTTCAGCGTCCTTTGACAGTGATGTGAATAACATCGACCGGGACTCGTGTGTGTATGAAGCATTGGTGCGTAGCACCCCGCTCCAGTAAGCTGGAAGATTACGCCAGTCATGCTTGCTGTTGAGAATTTCAACCATTCTTCCTCGTGCACCAGCGTTCCTGCCTTGTACATTTCCGCCACCACCCGACTGCTCAAAGTCTCAGCATCCGCAATATTCATTGTTGGTACCTTGTGGGTGAAGAGTGCGATGAGACCTTCCTGAATGGGCCCCTCTTTGAGATCATTTTCGCCTTCAGTCATAGATTTGAGCCAGGCGATGATTGAGCTCAGTGCCCATGGCTCGGTGCACTTCTTAAAGTCATTGGTAGAGAGTTTGGCTGGATTGAAGCGCTTGCCAGCTGGGAGAGTGGGAAGATCGATGGCAACGCCGTCCGCACTGCCTGGAGTCAAGGTGTTTCCGTCGCTATCTACGGCCCCACCATAGAAGGTGTTACGATTGGCAGCTTGCCGGGCCCGATGTCCTTGTTCGGCATCTGTCTTTGATCTCGGAAGTGGTATGGCTGCGGGTGCGTTGCTGTGTTGAAGCAAAGAGGTTGAGCGGGGTACAGCTACTCCAGTTGGTGAGATCATCTGCATGGCGTTGGGATCCACAGGGTACGAGCCGCGCGATGATGGGGCATTGCGCCAATACTCATAAGAACCAGAACCGGTAGAGCTTGTACTTTGGTGATTCAATCGCCGGTTCGCGGTCGCATTCGCGTTCGCGGGAGGAGGAGGCAGAGGCCGATTGGAGATTCCAGGATGGAAGAACATGTCTGCGGGCTCGCCGGGCATTGCAGACAACGGTCCCGTAAGCGTTGAACCAGACATGGCAGATACACTGTCCATAAGAGTGGCTTCGTCGCCTTCATCGTAGCTTCGCCGCCGCGCGCTTGGTTCCTCCAGGCCTCCGGTTCCAAAGGTATCGGTGCGTACGATACGTCCATTATTTGAGAACGAGGGGAAGGGATGGATCGGATCGTACTCGTCGCTGGTGGGTTCCGAGCGCCGTTGCGAGCCCGAGGTCGAGACTGGGCCACTGCCACCTGATGCCAGTTGACTTGGGTCTCCGCCATAGTTAAAAGACGGCATGAAGTTGCCCCCAAACATGCTCACGTCGACGCCTGCACCAACGTAATCGCTGTCACTTGCACTTTCTTCTGGCCGACTAGATTCAGAAGGTAATTGCGGCGATTGCAAACTTGTATAATTGCTGAAGAGTCCGGTACCTCCACTACGTCTGCGCGCCTCGTCCGCCTCTTCCTGTTCCTCTGCCATTCGAAGTGCAGCCAAGCCAGCAGCTGCCTCGACATCACTCTCGTCACTGGTATACGTGTCACGGACAGGGTATGATGGCGCAAGTCGGTCGCCATTAACGCGGTCTCCGTTCCTGCTGGATGGCTGCCGGTCTAGGCTATCGGTATAGTATTGGCCGCCGTTTGGCTGTTGCACCTGGATCGTTGGTTGGCTCCCGCCCGCCGTCATGTTCATGACATCATTGAAAAGCTCGTCTTGATTGTATGGAGACCCATTCTGTTGCGAGAAGTACTCGTCGCTATCAGACTCGTGCGGAGGTGGAGGGAGTGGTCGGGAGGACACGGTATTCGTCCTTTGTGGGGAGCCATGAGGAGGAACCTCAGGTGTTGGCGGGAGGGGGTTTGAATGGTGGCTCGAGACGGAGGGGTATCTATCAACGCGCTGTTGCGAGCCATAGCCGGTATCGTATGCGGGTGGCGAAGGAAGTGGGGCGTGCGAGACGGTCGAAGGGTGATAGTATGATTGAGAGGAAGCGTTCGAAGGCTGGCGAGCTGGATAGCTTCCCCAGTCCTCTGCGGGGGACTGGGCACTCCCCGGAGGCACAGGAAGGGGCGGTGGTGCAGGAGGTGTGTAAGCTGACGTCCTGCCCTGAATGGAAGCTGTCCTCCCGAACTGCGAATTTTGGTACGTAGTGGGCGAAGGATAGGAGACGGTCGGCGAGGTGGGCGAGAAACCATAGGGATGGCTGACTGTGTTGGTCCTGTTCAAGTTGTTGTCGGCATAGGCAGCGGGAACGTAGGGCTGGTGTTGTGACGACACGGGTGGGGCAAACGTCCTGTTAACTCCGCCATACTGCTGGGGATTTGGCAGAGCGACGGGCTGCGGGCTATAGTGCTGCGGGTTGTACTGCTGCTGCTGCGATTGCGATTGCGATTGCGATTGCGGCGGGTATCCGTAGCTGCTGCTGTATCCGCCCGCTGTGGGAGAGATGGGGCCCTGGCTCAGCTGCGGGGAGCTGTTTTCGCCCATGAAGAGCTCGTCGTTCTGGCGCGCGGCATAGCTATTGCGACGGGCTGGCTGGGCGTATCCGTAGCCTGCGGCGCCTCCATTTGGCTGAGCGTCTCCATTATCTGTGCTGGGCGTGGTGCGGTGGTAAGGATCCTGATATTGGCCCGTCGCGCCGCCTGCGCTCGAGTGCGGTATGTTGGGGTTGTAGTAGTTCTGGCCGTTCCCGTAGTACGACATGGCGGCGTGGACTGGCAGAGAAGCCTAGGAAGGCGCGATGGGGAGGTGGTGCGGTCCAAGTCGTCATTCACGAGGCTACTCGACGAGGTTGCGCGGGCAGCATGACCGGGGCCGCTGGGCTGAGGGTATATTTCTGAGACCTGGCCCGCGCAAGCGTCGCAGCAGCAGAGGGCTCTTCTGCGACTCGATCTTCGGGATGTGATGGCATGCGCCGGCCGGAGGCTGCCCGCTATCTGGAGCGTCGCCAGCGGTGCCTGTGCTGGCTGTGGTGCGATCCGAGCGAATCGTCAAGTGTCTTGTGGGCGTTGGGAGCGCGGGGCACGGGGAACGGGCCGTCGAGGGCAGCAATGCTGGTGGTGTTGAGAGAGGCTGAATCACCGTGCTAGACGGCCACAGCGATGTCGACTGGTGCTTGCAAGAGTGGTTTGTTTGCGGGTGGACAGCGAGCTGTTGGCAACTCCATCACGAGCAGTGCAGATCTGGCGTGCTGGACGGAGCCAAGCGTTTCGGTGTCGGCGGCAGCCCTACGAGCTGGTCCAGAGTGCCTTACGCATTGACAAGCCTCACCCGCCACCCAAATCAGGGTCCTCTACGCCTACTTCGCCTGCTCCATGACCAGTCTGTACACCACACCGTGTCGTTGCCTTGCACCGGCCTTTGAGGCGTCGCCGGCTGTGCTTTGCACTTGTGACATCCATCATCGTGGCAGCCCTCAGCCGTTCTCTGTCCCCAGCCTTGATGTCGGCCATGAGCGGTGAATCATCAGCCACCAGCACTGCAGTCTCTCCACCAGACGCAATGCCAGAATTACTCTCAGAACCTGCTTCATCGAGTTCGGCTAACAGCTCTCTACGACTTGGTCAGCTCTGTTGTGTATAGCTTACCCCGCATCAGGGTCCAGCCTTGGTCCTCCTGGCTGTCGCCATTGACCCTTTATTTCCGAGGTCTACGCGGGTACTTCGCTGGGCTCTTATATGACCGAGTCGCTCTGCTGCTTCGAGCTGATGACTGACATGAATTCTATCCATCTATTTCGCTTTAGTTTACCTGTCACAAGCAGCTTCCAACATGGGCATACAGTCTGATCCTAAATCACTGTACGCTGCTCCAGGAAATACAGCCGATCAAAATGTCAATCTCCGCGATCAGCTCCCTCCAGAGACAGATCAGTATGGCTACAGAATCAAAGAGCAGCCAATGGGCACGAAGAGACGGATAAAGGTCATCCTAATGGGAGCAGGTGCTTCCTCGTTGAACTTTTTCAAGAAGGCCGAAGAAGGTATGGAGAACATGGACATGGTCTGCTATGAGAAGAATAGTGACGTTGGTGGAACGTGGCTCGAGAATCGATACCCAGGATGTGCGTGCGATATCCCCTCTGTGAATTACCAATTCTCGTGGAAGATCAAGCTTTGGTCACATTACTACTCGTATGCCCCCGAGATCTGGGAGTACCTGAAGTCTATCGAGCGTGAGAATGACTTTATTAAAAAGTACATCAAGCTACGCCACCGTATCGAGCGCGTAGAGTGGGATGATGACGCCGGCCTTTGGCGCTGCAAGACTCGAGATCTCGAGACCGGTCAAGTATTTGAAGACAGTGCCGAGTTTTTCATCAATGCTGGAGGTGTCTTGAACAACTGGAAGTGGCCAGACATCCCGGGCTTGCACAACTTCAAAGGCAAACTGATGCATTCTGCGAACTATGAAGAGGGCTACAACTTGCGAAACAAGCGCGTCGCAGTCATTGGAGCTGGAAGCTCAGGGGTACAAATCGTCGCGGCCATACAGCAGCAGGCCAAACAACTATATCATTGGGTAAGATCACCAATTTGGATAACCGCAGGCTTTGCGCAGACATGGGCTGGAAAGAGCGGCGCCAATTTTCGATGTAAGTATCCAGTCGTCAGATTCAAAGGTAAAACTGACAATGTCCCAGATAGTGAAGAACAGCTCAAATTCCTAGCAGAGAACCCAAAAAGGTATCTCGAGTACCGCAAGCAAATCGAAAATGAACTCAACCAACGCTTCAAATTCATCATCAAAGGCAGCTCAGAAGCCCGTGTAGCACGCGAGTATGCAGACAGCGAGATGCGCAAGAAGCTCAACAATCACCCCCGTCTAATTGACAGAATGATACCAAAGAACTTTAATCCTGGGTGTCGGCGTCCGACACCCGCGCCAGGCTATCTAGAAGCCCTAGTCGCGGATAATGCAACCATATTCACCGACCCTATTAGTTGTATAACGGAGACGGGCTTCGTTGACCATGAAGGAAAAGAGCACGACGTCGACGTCATCATCTGCGCAACTGGCTTCGACACTTCATGGCTCCCACGCTTTCCGTTTGTCGCACACGGTACGGACTTGCGAGACCTTTGGGGTCCTGAGAACGGTGTGACTTCGTACCTCAGCGTCAGCATTCCCTCCTTCCCCAATACATTTTCTTTCTGCGGGCCGTACGGGCCCTTGGGTCATGGAAGTTTTATGCCACTCATTGAGCAGTGGACGGACTACATCTTTCAGGTAATCACCAAAGTCCAAGTGGAGAATATCAAGAGTTTGACCCCGAAGATGGAGGTGAGCAAGCAGTTCAGGCAACACGCGGACCTCTTTCTGCAACGCACAGCCTGGACTTCGCCTTGCCGTAGCTGGTTCAAGCAGGGCAAGACAGACGGGCAAGCAGCTATCTGGCCTGGTTCGCGTCTACACTTTCTGAAGATCATGGAGCATCCGAGGTATGAGGACTATGATATAGAGTACTGGGGCGAAAACATGTTCGAGTTCTTTGGGAATGGGTTCGAGATGAGAGAATTTGATGGGAGGGATATAACCAATTATTTGGGATGTCTGGATGAAGATGGGAAGGATGTGCAGCCCGACTACGATACTACGTTGATTGACCTTCTTGGTGGGTTCACATTGAGTGATGAGTATGTGGTCAAGGGAAGCTGAAGTTGGATTTTTTTTTCCTGGTTGACGACGGTTAGACCCATGATCCGAATTCCTTGGTTCTCACAAAGTCAAATGCTCGAGATACCGTGCTCTATTCGCTGACTAAGACAATTACTATGAAGTTAGCTCCCCGAAACTTCTGCGATGCCTGAATCTAGCTTCGACAAATCCCCGAACCACGGGACAATCGTAGATAATTGACTATAGCCGAGCGCTGGTTTGACTATAGGGTCATGAATACTGCCGTTTCGGAATAGTTTTCATTGTGAAAGCTGACAATTAGCCGAACGACACAGTGACGGACAACCCATCAATATGTTTCGATCCGAAACTGAGGCTGAGCAGCACGGCATGCAAGAGGCAGCTGACTGCGTCCAACTACAATGTGGGCTGTCAGCCTGACGGATACGAGGCATCTATTGGAGGTTTTCTGGTACCGGTTCCGCTGGCGACATTTTTGCACTTTAATGTTGACAAGCAGGAAGCGCCTTTAGGATTGCACCCCCCACTTTTACTCATGTCGACATTTCTGGATGTAAGTGGTTGGATCTCGCTTTTGAATGGAAGTAGCACTTATAGCTGTTGGCATCTCGGATCCTCTCGAACGCTTTTGGAGCCTAGCAAAACTGAATTCCGACACGTCTCTCAGCCATTCTCTGCTGTCTTAGAAAGGCCGATAAAGACCCGCGTCAGCCTTGGATGCTGGAGGACAACCGAGCCCCTGCTGTTCCCTCTGTTCACCCAGATACCAGGTATCTCGTTTCGCACGGCCATCGAAGCAGACACATGCACCGAATCCTTCAGGTCAGCCAAGGAGATAGCAGAACGTGCTTGGCCCAAACGCATTGCCGTCGCAAGGGCTAGTGCATGGGTTGATCTTCCATGGACTTGGTCTCTCGATGCTTCGAGCAGGTGTTCTAGCGCCCACTGTAGATGAAAATTCATGGTGCTATCTATTGGCTCGGCCAGACTTGCGGCTCGAAAAGAATCGCGTCCCCAACAGTTTATCTTTGCTGGCGTGTAGGTGATGGTGTGCGCTCTAGTGACGAAAGCCATGGACTGGGCGGAGGCCGCCATGTCTGCGGCGGACAGCAAAGCACGCGATGATGTTCCCTTTGGCCTGCACGATGCGGTTGCTGTCGTGAGAGTGGCGACCACCTGCCGGGGCCTGATTCGGTGTTTGGAAACGACCTAGCCGAGTGGAGGAAAGGAGCAACCCGTCAGCACCTGCCGCCCACAATGCGACCGAGCACGAACCCTAGTCTGGACGAGCAAGCGGGGCAACGCCGCTCCGCTCCCACCACTGCTCTGCTCTGCTTTGTTGCTTTGCTCTGCTTTTCTGCGACAAGCTTCGCCTCGCTTCGCTTCGCATTCGAAGCATCCCCCCATCCCTCTTGGAAGGCTGGGGGCAGGCCGACACGACTCAGAGCCTCCAGGACAAGGCAGACAAGCCCACAATCCACCCTGGCGGAAGCTTGCGACACAACCTGCGCTGCATGTCATTCGCTTTTCATCGGTCTCCGCAACCGTTCCTTGGGCCCTTATCTGGCCGCATGGCGAATCGAGGTAGAGCAGCATTCTTGGCTCACGGTGCTATGACCATTACCAAGGAACACAGACAGGGACTGTCCCACCACCCCAGGCTGCATCAGGGAGGTGATATTCTGCTCCAGGAGGGCCGGAGCACACGCGCATCTTGATTAATCGTTGGACTGGGCGATAGGCGCTGTACATAAGACCCTAGACTGCCAACGCGCTCACTATGTGGTGAAGTTGGTCTCGCGCGCTCCACACTATCCTTTCACTGCGAATCTCTCCTTCTTGGCCCTTCTTGGGTTACGTCGACACCTTCGTGGCGCCCGCATTAAGCCTTGCCTGTTGCTTGTGCCATCCGCGCCGTTCGTCGACTGTTATCTCGCCCTCCCCACAGCCTTGTCCGTATAACTACCGGTCAATCGCAGCCTTAGTACCAACCACAGGCTCCCAAGGCTTTCTCGCTGCCTTAATTGCCGCGTACTTGAACGACTTGGTCCTCGAAAAAGGACCATCATTCCAGCGGGTCTCGGGATTCCACTCAGCTGCACCTCTCGTGTTGCGCCTCTCCCGACGCCGCCTACGCTAAACGCAACCCACAATAAACGGCGACTTGGCCAAATCTTGAACAACTCACCCTTCCATAATGGCCATTTTCAAGAGGAGCTCCGGCTCTTCTGACGGCGCAAGCCCTCACAACTCGGACCCAGAGTACGGTGCAAAGACCGAATACCAACATGCCACTGGAGAAGTTCCTGCCGTCGACTCGAATGGCGTCGCTATTCATACCGACCACTCGCATCTACATCGTGGTCTAAAATCGCGACACATTACTATGATTGCCATTGGCGGTGCTATTGGAACTGGTCTCATCATTGGTACGGGAAAGGCTTTGGCTCAGTCCGGGTAAATCCTACGAACTCCAAAGTCATGAAAAGTGCTAACAGCTACAGTCCCGGCTCTATACTCATTGCTTATACCTCCGTTGGTCTTTTGGTGTACGTGGTCATGACCGCACTTGGTGAAATGGCTGCTTGGATACCTCATTCTTCTGGTTTTGCTGGCTATGCCACCCGTTTCTGCGACCCTGCTCTCGGTTTTGCCCTTGGATGGACCTACTGGTGCAAGTACATCATTACTACACCAAATCAGCTCACTGCTTCTGCTCTAATCATTCAAGAGTGGCCAAGAACCGCATCAGACAAGGTCAACCCTGGCGTATGGGTTGCAATCTTCCTCGTTACAATCTGCGCCATTAATTACTTCGGTATCAAGTTCTTCGGTGAACTTGAGTTTTGGCTAAGTTCTATCAAGGTTGTTACAATTGTAAGTACTGCATCAAGAAGGCATGAGCAGAACTTGCTAATCAGGCTGAAACAGGTCGGTGTCATTATTCTCTCCTTCCTCCTCGCGGTTGGTGCTGGTCCTGGTCCTGCGACCGGATTCAAATATTACAAGAACCCCGGTGCTTTCAAGGAATACATTGACACTGGCGCCGCCGGCAGATTCTACGGTTTCTGGAGCTCCTTTGTCAATGCTGTTTTTGCTTATCTCGGCACTGAGTTGATCGGTGTGACGGTCGGCGAGGCCCAGAACCCCCGCAAGACCATTCCTCGCGCTATTAAGCTCACCTTCTACCGGATCTTGTTCTTCTACTGCCTCGCTGTCTTCTTCCTGGGTATGCTTGTTCCGTACAACTCCCCGGAGCTTGCATTCGCTGTTAATGCCGGTACTCGTGCTGCTGCCTCACCCTTCGTGGTCGCCATCAAGCTTGCGGGGATCAAGGCTCTGCCTGATATACTCAACGCCTGCATCTTACTCTTCACCTTCAGCGCCTCGAATTCGGATCTTTACATTGCCTCTCGTACTATCTATGGTCTCGCCGAGCAAGGTCACGCCCCCAAGATTTTCCGCTGGACTGACAAGCGCGGTGTACCCGTTCCTGCTCTAGCTATCTCAGCGCTCATGTGCTGCACTGCCTTCATGAACGCCGCCGATGACTCAAAGGTTGTCTTCAGCTACTTCGTTAATCTGACTACAATTTTCGGTCTTTTGTCCTGGATTTCACTCTTGGTATCCCACATCTTCTTTGTCCACGCACGTAGGGCGCAAGGCATCACGAATGACCAGATGGCCTATACTGCTCCGTTTGGCTTGATTGGGTCGTATATTGCATTGTTCTTCTGTTGCTTGATTGCCTTGACGAAGAATTTTAATGTCTTCACCAAGGGCAAATACGGCAACTTCGATTACAAGAACTTCATTACCGGCTACCTCGTAAGTTCAACAAAGCTAATTTTCACGTAAGGCCATCGCTCACCAAACGTTGTAGGGTATCCCGATTTACTTGCTATGCATCTTTGGATACAAATTCTTTATGAAATCTAAGATGGTCAAAGCCCATGAGGCAGACTTTTACACAGGGAAGGACGAGATTGATCGCGAAGAGGAGGCTTTCTTAGCTCACCAGGCGGTGAAGAGGTCCGAAGGCAAGGACAAGAGCTGGTTCTACCGGACATTTGTCGCTTGGCTGTTCTAGGTGCCAGTTTATTTCGCTCGTTGCATATTGGTGTCAGATACTAGTGTAGATTGGATTGCGCGGAGACAATAGACGGTGGTCTTGCGTTCTGCGTCTCGATGTCGCTCTGCGTCTCGATGTAGCGTGCCAGAGTATTTAGTGCGTCCGGACTCTGGCCACGTAATCAACACTTCCATTCTTTGGTCACACAATTGCTCTCCATCAATCTTTGGTTTGAGGTGGTCTGGAACTCAAAGACTCTCATCATGTCCTCAACACGACAATCCCATGCTTAGGCTGAATACAATTGTCGTAACCCTCATATTAGAACCTTGGGATACATCATACTGGTTAGCTGATACCTCCTGATATAGAAGTTTTATGTACCCGGCCCACATGCGGCAGTGCTCCTTTTCCCACCGAACCCTCCAGAGTTTATATATCGGACGACGTCTGAGTAGACGCAAAATCAAGCACAAATGCCACATCGAGCCGAGCTTTCTTATCAAAGGCCACATAATCAAGCAACTCGCAGAGGCTTGGGTCGATGCCGCTCTTGCCGTCGACAAGCCTTGGTTCGGCCAAGATTGTCAGTGAGCAAACCAATGTTCCGCGACCGCGACACCTCGTCTTCCGCTCTCCGCCATCAACGTCGCCATTGACATCACGAAGTCACTTTATCGTACTTGTCTTCACTTGTCGCTTTTGGGATTACTACCATTTAGCTACATTCTGTTAATCGTCGTCATCAGCACTAATAAGGTCCCTCCCAAGTCACAAGCGCAGCTGCACGACATCTCTCGACTGCACAACACCGCTCCTCCGCATCGGCCTTCTACAAACGGTCATTTTACGATTAGGCAAACGGGGCGCCCACTACCTTGCAACGTCTGGAATGCCCTCCAGCCTTCACACAGGTTTGCCTATTTTGCAGTGCATCGCAGCCTCGTCGGAGCCCTCCGTTCAGCCTGACTGGCTAGACATGCACCTCAAACTCACCCCTTGGTTGATTACACTGTCGCCCTTTCCGCGCGCTTCATCCATATCCTATGAGAGGACGGGGCTGTGATGGCACGATCTAGAGAGGTCCCTCCGAGAATCTGGTCGACGCGGCCATGAAATCATTCAGTGCAGTTTTCATTAGCAGCAATCATGCACAGGATGGAAGCGCGGAGCAGCCATATTGACCGGCGGTAGCACTATGCATATAGCCACCGTTCAGGAATTGGATATCGGTCCGGTCCCGGCAGGCTCAAATTTGCCAATCGCAGCTTCATCACGGCTCATCTCCATAGACCACCCATAGACCTTCAAGATGCAGCTCACCGCTGTTTTAGACTGTGGCTGTGGAAAAGAGCCAATGTGCTAGTGAAGCTTGCTCAAGCTTTGCATGCACCATGGTATTAAGGTTTCAAGCCCTGTAGGCTGGCTATCCGACTTCGACTCCAGCATTTTGCCTTACAAAACACCATCACATGGACCTCGCGATACTCACGAAACCTTAGAAACCTACGATGACTCCAACCCTTCCCGGGTCCCTCGCTGGACCTCGACGACATTGCAGCGGTCCTAGGTATGAAGCGGCTAGCATTATTGTTGTGGGATTGGATGCTCGTTGCCGGTATGACAGTTATTTCTAAAGGACTACCTTCTTAGGAGGGCGCTCGCAGTATTATGCGCCCCTTTCAGTGACTCAATGACACCAGCATCAAGTGCACAACACAAGGCGAGCATAAGTCTCATCGTCCCTTCGATCGCTTCACCTTAGTTTAACATAAATATGTCCTGTTTCTCAATGTACTATTGATTCTGATAACAAGAAACAAACACCACCACGTCCTTAAGCGTTATATCATTACTGTTCAGGATATCACCCTTGCTTCTCAAGCTACTGCTTCTCTATCTCACTTCTACCCAGTCATCATTTGGTCAACCTGTTTTCGAGCGCATGCTCCGAGTCTTTCGATCTGATTTCCTCCGAAATTACAAGCTCACCTCCTGTTTCCCATCGCCAACACTCCTCTCTCTCTCAGTACCATCAATTGATCGCAAGCCTTGTTACTGGACCTCAAACTGGTTTTCGCGAAACAGTGCGCCAGTACACATTTTAGATACCCAGCACTCTCGATTCGCAAAACCAATTGATCGTATCTGGAGTTGTCTAGTAAAGTCAATCTTCTGCAACATTTCTCAGTATATCAACTGTTGTTATCATTCAAAGATTTTCCCCAACCGTCTCCCTCAGCAATGGCTAGACCCAATTCTGGCAGGGTTCCTCTCGACATGTGGATCTGTGGTAACTGCGAAGGGGGGTACAACCTCATTGCGCTCACGAATGGCACATGCCCAGTATGTGGTCATCAAAAAGACAGTTGCTGTATCGGGCCCGGTGAAACCTATCCCAAAACTACCGGGCTCTTTCCCGGATACTCTGACTACCCCCTCGCCAGCCAAAGTGTCCCGCCTGCCCAATCAAATTGTGACTACAAGACTTCGTCTAACGATGGATACTTTCAGCATACCACCGATCCTTTCATCCACCACCCTTCAGCTCCTAGCGACCTGTGGATTTGCTCGGAATGTGGGTCTGAGAATTGCGATTGGTACGACCAGTGCCCAATTTGCAACCGCGGTACCAAGTCAACCCTGTCGGACTACACACCTTCGATAGCCTTCGATAGCTATGGTGGCGCTGGATCCCCCGCCACGGGTGCATGGACATGCCAGGAGTGTGGTTCCGCGAATAGCGATCTGACACCTGATTTTTGTGGCGCTTGTGGCAGCAGTCGCTAGCTTTCCGTGAGAAGAAATGGGTCGGTAGCACATTCAGATCATGTGCGATTGGCTCTCGCCACCGTAACTTTTGTTATTGTATTTTTTGTGTCTTTCACTTAGTCCACCGGAGTCTGCCGTCTTCTTTCTTTCTGATCGTCTCGCAGTATGTTTTTCTTCTTTATTCTCGTTGCTTGTACATTGAGTGTTCTTCTTCTGTTTTATCTGCGCATTGCTTTAGTTTGCCCCTGATTTCGCTCGCTTTTTTTTTCCTTCTACGTTTGCACTTGATACACCATATACCCCTTGATTCTTTGCTTGTTTGGCGTGGATGCAGGCGTTTATATTATTTAGATGAATGAGAACGATGTAATGAATGTATAAAATAGACACTAGTTACCACTAAGCTTGTTGAACTATGGAATGCACTCTCAACTGCTGATTCGACCTTGGTGTCTTTCACAATTCGTACCCAAATACGTACCCTATTCACACACCTTGGTAAGCTTTTAACCTAATCACTGTCTACTCAGTCTTAACAACCACGTTCACATAGCTGGCTCTGACCATTCCACATGCACCCGCGAGTTATCACATCGGCGCTGCAACGTTCTTGACCAAGGCAAGACTCCGTGCATCAGTGTTTTCAGAAGTGTCGGACGTGTGCTCATCTACAACTATGACTGCTTGTCTGCCTAGTTGCCCCGAGTATGTTGGATTAAACACGCAGCGAATTTCTGGTCTGCGGAGTAAGGAGTCAGATCAGAGAGAGGCCACTCACGTTGATGCTTCTAGTGAACATTGATTGGACACTAGACATGCAACAAGTACTTCTGCAGCTTCCTATTGCGAGTATCAAGAGTATCTCTATTTAACTAAAGAGTAAAGTCAATAGTAATTCTGTAAGGCTTTGACATAATATTAAATTTTCTTGCTCCCTCGCCAGGGTCAGAGGTGTCAATTATCTTATAGGCGATAGGCGTTTGTTTGGCTTTGAGGCGATCGCATCCCATTTGAGTTTACTGGAAAGAACACTATGCGGTCCCTTTAAAAAGCTAATCAAAGGTTCCCATACCTCGTGTCTTGCTTCGGAGTATTCGCGCATCGTCTTTGCTGTCGACACGCCTATGTCGATACTTATTAGAGCTTAACCAGACTATCAGTGATTATCATCCGTCACTGTTTGGAGCCGCATTTAGTATGGAGACTGATATCGTAATGTTGGCATTCGGGTCAACTCCCACACTGGAGGTGGTTAGACGCTTTCCCGATGCGGAATGGCTTCCGTCACGCGCCCAGATATCAATTTGCCAACTCTGCGTGATTGCTTCCCACAACACTGTCCAGGGATCGCTGGAGGCCACATGATGGACGTCCTGTCTACGAGCAGTCGCGCAAACAGTACGTGTGCCCTATTCGAGTCAAATCATGGATGTTTTCCCCAGAGAGTGCCCACAGTGTCCGGGCAGACCATCCACTAAAGTAACTAAAGGCAAGAGCGCGAAGTCACTAAACGACCTTCCGAATGAGATACTGCTTCTAATATTCTCTCACGTCGATTCACGTCGAGTTGATCGTATATTGGGCCACGTGGAAGATGATCCTCCGCCGACTGCACCAGATCAGCATCTTATCAAAGACTTTCTTGTCAATAGCAAAGGTCTTCACAGTCTCGCATTGACATGCAAACGATTCCTCCCTCTAGCTGAAGAGCAGCTCTTGTATGCGCCTATTGTCGGGGAAGTCGGGTTCGAATTTGAATCTCCGTCCGAACTAGCCCAGACACGGATAGTCAGCTTGATAGGCATATTGCTGGCGCACAGCGGAAGCAGACGGCATGTAAAGCAACTGCGACTTTGCCTTCCCTTCTTCGAGGGTTCCGATGGGATATACGGCGAATCAGGACAATCAGTCAAGATATCGAAACCGGGGTTATCAAAGATCATGATCGAACAAGCACACCAGGCGATTGAATCGCTAAACCTTCCTTTGCAGTTGAGGAAGAAATTGAGCCAAGAAACGAACTTGAACGTGGAATCCGTATTCGTCCGTCTCCTTTTGGCTCTAGTTCCACAGCTCGAAAGACTGTGTATCTCACACAGTACATTGTCGACACGCGTGGAGCCCACAGAGCTATACGAATACCTGCATCATCCCTACAGCCTTGACTTCGAAGGATCGACATACATAGCTCCCAAGCTCTTTTGTGGCTCAACTATTGCGCACACCCTCACACATCTCAAGGTCGTAGGCCTGCCTCTGACCAAGTTGTTTGGCCTTGATCTTCTCCCAAACCTAAGTACCCTGGACATAAGCACAAAGCTGGCCAATCTTGCACAACAAACAATTAGGTCTGTTTCCGAGCTCTACGCTTCTGCTGACACCCGAAGGTCGCTTCATAACATCCGTCACCTACGTCTCGACTTCCAGGTTAAATCAGTGGGCATTTGGGATATCGGCGCTCGGGTATGCTTGACCAGCATACTCCAAGCTGTTCACAACTTGAATAGTCTAGATTGCTACGCCGAGCCTTCAGACATCAAGAACCCATTTCGCAGCGTACGCGCGTTTCCCCACTACCAAGCGAACATTCAGAATTACCCAAATGTATCCGCTCCATTGGACTCTCACGTCGAATCCCAACAGTACTGGGATCAAAGAATATACGATGCACGTACTGACATCACGGATTACCAGAATTTGGTGGATGCCATTGCGCATCTTCGACCACGGCTCAAAGCTTTGCGGCTGCCAGGTGGGTTCTGGGCTCTTCCGGGTGGGATGCGCAAACCACTTCCACGCTTCAATGGCTTCACGCAACTGAAAACGTTGGTCGTCCCACAAGCAGCCATTGTATCAATTAAATTGGACAACATGCGGTTTGCCGACGTTTCGGGCGAATTTGAGCTTTCGCCCACTACCACTCTCCCTTCATCACTACAGAATCTTAAGGTATTCGATGCGGATCGTAGCTTTCTAGAGTCGAACTGGCTTCAGGAGCTGTTCATCACGCAGAAGAAGTACAATCAGTGGCCGGAGTTACTCCGACTTGAAATCTTGGTTGGGACACACGAAAATATGGAGTTAGAGAAGTCGATAACGCAGAGTGGCCAGCAAGACTTTTGGGCATGGGTGGATGAAGCCACGTTCGAGGTCTTTGTTGAAAAGGATGATGCGGTGCCTTCGGTGTGCGTCTGATAAGAGATGCGCCACCCCAATATTTTGAGGCGAAGTGCCTTGGTTCGCACATCATGGTCAGGTTGTTCGGAATGCAGCATGGCAGGAGGATTAGTGGCTTTGCGTCAATATTTGACTGCGCCGATTGTGGATCAAACGAAGCCCGAGACACGTTTGACACAGCATGAGTATACAGTTTGAGATGTAGTAACCACAGAAATGTGTGTATGCACATTCCTACTAAGTGAAGCGGAGTAGAGAGACTTATTTGGTTACTATCACGCCGCTTCTTGTGACGCATTGGGTGTGCCCCTCTCGTTCGCTAATGATGGAGACTGATCGTAGGGCTGACTGGAAGCTTGCCCTGCGCGGTCCGACATGAGTGGACCCACGCGGCGGACTAGCCTAAGGAACGCACGCTTTGACCACACGTAGAATGCTCGGGCTTCGAAAAGCGTTCGTTGTGGCACTCGGCGTGCTTGAAAGTGCACTGTCAGTATGTCAAGGCCCAAATCTGAAAGCTGTAGCGCCCAGTTTAGAGTGAGACATCATGAAGCGGAAAGTGCTCCTAATTGTGGCCCTGAGTACCGTCTGTCACAGCACTCGGTAGCAAATATCTCGACAGCCTAACTCCCATATCCGTCTTAGAGAGCTTGCTCTTTTTCTGCGCGTGACGAGTTCGAATGTCTGAATGAATTGTGGTGTTGAACCCAGAATAGCTGCCAATTGGGTCCCGATTGGGCATCCTGCACCATGAATTCGATGCCAACGCCACATGTGGGTCCGTAGGGCAGCTATGAGCCGCAAAGCCATGATTTCCGTGTGCCCGGAACCCAATGAGGCACTTTGGGCAGCGAAGGATTGAAGTGTTCAGGTTTGTAGCAGGCCAGCAGTGACTCACACATTCTGATAGGAGTGGAGCGAATTACGACTAGAGAGGGAACGGCTCGAAGGTGTTAAAGCTGTATAGTAGATACGTAAATATCCTGCCGAAAAGCTTACGTTTGACATGTTGACAATATTTACCATGCGGACAGTTGTTTGTGGTGGATAGCGTCGGCTAAGTGCCCCACTTATCCTTCCTGTCGTCGACGAAGGCGCTAGCCAAGGGCGGTTATCGAATTTGAGCCTCCAGGGTGACTAAGAAATCGAACAGCGACGTTTAGTGTTTAGATGATGACAAGGAATGTCAGAAAAGGTGTCAAGGAAACAAAGTGGTCTTACTAGTCACTACAGTTGCGAATGAATAGCAATGCTTGTGGGTGGAATTTGCTTACAACATTGCTATGAGGATATATGTATATACATAATCCGCTTGAGAGGGCTTCCACAGCAATCTAGGTATCGCAGACACTGCAATATGCCCGTCAGGATGTGCCTTCTAAATTGTTTTCCAGTCTTGTGACTCGAACACGGCAGAAATCGTTCTTTCTTCATCGAGGACATGCACGACTGCGTAATGTGTTTGCCTCTGATCCAAGGTTGCAAGAGAGTATAATTGTTGTACAATGGTTGCCGATGTCGCTTCCTAGATTTTACTAAATGGACTAAGCTAAATGTCTTAATGTCTGCAGGGCGCTGATGTGCCGTGAAACGTGAGCCTCGTCGATTGCCGGGGATACTGAGGAGATGTCAGTGCGTGACACAGGAATGTGAATTTGTCCTTGAGAGTGAAACCACGATACGGTCCGTTACCCCCCACCCGTTAGTCCGTTGAGCATCAAGGAAATCCGCAATTGCATTGTAAAGGCAACCTCTCCCACAGACCCAACTTGTTTAGGACCTGATGGACGGTGCTGGTCGATGCTTCGGAGTCCCACAACTGAGCAGAAGTAAAACTTATCTGGGTAGATCCCTTCAAGAAATAAGTGCGAAAGACCAGAGTATTGCTCATGACGAAATCGTGATTTAGGGCAGGAGCATCACATCGCAGCCACGGTTACACAAGGATCGACGTCATGTCTAGTGGTGGGGGAGCATTGGGTGTGAGGGCTCGCCCTTCTCGCGGTCAGACCACAGCGCAACTTTGGGTTTGCGAAAGCAGATTTAGCGAATGATAGATGTTGACTTGTATGCTACTGCTCGTAATCCTCGCTAGTGGAACATTTGAGTCGAGTGACTGCTGCTTGGCTAAGATGTAACGAATTGCCGTACTCTGTCCCTAGCCCTCAGTGTCGATCACAGCATTGAAGGCAAGCTTTGCAACTACGATTGCGTCGAGACACGAGAACGGTCAAATGAATGTGCGATGCTTAGAGTAAAATCCATGAGAATTGTCGCTACGTTAGCAATTAGGCCTGCGGATCATGTCCAGATCTCCTGGCCGGACTTGTTGAGCATATACGTTGCTCGATAGCTTGCATCTCTTCACCGGAAACGTAGGCGGGCAACGACGACTAGACGAGTAAGCAACGCTTGTTCGCCGCGTGATGAAGGACCTCGGAGACATGGTTACACCAGATACAGCTGTCTTGCTGCTGTTGGACGGATGCTAGATGTCGTGCGCTAGTGGGGCAGCAGGGACGTTCTGGAAGGCTGTGATTTGCGACGGCTCAGCAGGCACTTGCCAGTCAGACTCGGGGCAGGACAATGGACCAGCGCTCGGTGGCAAAAGGACAGATTTTTTCGCGTCTCTGCGACATTAATGAGTTGTTGTGGAAGAGAAGGTGGTGTGTTGTTCCTGCATGGTAAGCGCGAACGACGTGGCCGGACCAGAGGGAAACAGGCCTAGCTGGCAGCGCAGAGGGCATCACTGAGGCTCAAATGACGCTGATCATGAGGTTCGCGAGGTGAGGCTAGGGAAGACTGGCCTGCAGCCGTTGACTGCGTGGAGCATGGGGAGTGTTGATGGAGACGACGTGTATTACGGATAAATAAGGCCAAGAAGTCAGCGGGAAGTGGATGCGACTAGCACAAGAAGCGCCCGGTAGCGCTCCTTTTTGGCATTCCTGGCTCGTCAAGTTCAAGCCGGCGCTGTCAAGATGCAATGCCATGGTGAAAAGCGGTGAGGATAGTCGAGTCCCAAACCCCAGGCGGGCACATTCGAAGCCATCTGAGGACGTGGGGAGCAATCCCGGTTTCAGTTCGTGGGACCAGGCGCGCGCAGGGCCACTCAGATGGAGGGCGCTGGCATGTCTGACACAGTGTTGCGCATCTGGGGCAGCCAATTGCCGCCAGGCTGGCTATTCTTACACATGAAAGTTGCGCCGATCACCCACAGGGTGAGGCATGGTGAGGAGAAGGGCGAGGAGCGAAACGTGTCGCAGAGCCGGCCTCGGACAGAGGGCCGGGAGGGAGGGTTCCCAGGCATACAGTAGGGGAGCAGGGAGAGTCACACTTTACATGTGGACAGCGGGGCCGGCGATTAGCCATATGCCCCCAGACACTCACAGAGACGCAGAAGGCAGAGAGGCCGCGACGATTGGGCGTCTGCATGCACGCGCAGAAGGGGGTTGGATGCTGCGTCACCACCACCTACCTCGTCTCCCGCCCATGGTGCAAGTGGAAGGAGGCTATGCCGTGACGGAAGGAGCCATGTGAGCGCGGCAAGAGCGAGCGACCCCTCCGCCGGCCGTGTGTGCGTGGGAAGGGAAGGGAAGGAAAAGGAAGGGATGGGAAGGAGCTCCTGGGCAGCAAGCAGGCACTTGGCAGGCTGCGCCCAACGACGAGTGTTAGACGCAGCAGCGCATGAATGAATAGGCCGGGTAGGGGAGACTAGGCGGCCCGTATTATAGTACACGAGCTGCCTAGCCGTTTTGAAATTTTGCTGGCCGCCGACGAAACTTTTGGTGCAGCTCGAAGCCCGAACGCGCCTGCAGCCTGTCTGCCCGCATGCCGCCTGCTGCACACACTCACTTTCGCCCGTCATACCCAGCGTATCTCGTCGTCTGCCTCAGTTCTCTTTCTCCTCTTCTTCCTCTCTTCTTCCCTCACCTTAGCCTCGCCCGCCAGCTTTTGCCCATGTCCACACACGACATGGGACGGTAGCACATCGCCTAAGCCTGTGCCATGCGCACTCTACGTCTGACTCTCGCCTGATTGCCCAAGCTGATCGCCCCGCGACACTTTTATTATCGATAGCCGCCCGCCGCTAGCTATTTTGCCGACTCCAGCCCTCAGCGCGCGCCCGCCCAAGCCCGCCATCTCACCACCTCACCATCGCTGCAGCCGCTATGGCGAGCGAACAGCCCAACTACCAGCCAACCTGCGAGGACTATCACTCCGACGAGAGCGATGGCCGCGTCCTCGAGTCCTTTACAGGCCGCAAGTCTCCTGCTGCCGCCAACGTCTCGACCAAACGCTCCCATCCCTCGGACTTGGACAAGGAAAAGCCGCCTGCTCAGGAGAGGGTCTCCGCCAACATCGACCTCCGCAGCGACTCTGGGTATTCTAGCTACACCGCCGCGACCGTGAGCAGCGCTGATTCGGCTCCAAGTGCCACATCGCGACGAAGCCCGCCCGTCGCTCCTGCCAACACTGCACCCCTTCCTTCCCATAGCCCGGCGCCCAAGCCCAGGCGGCCCACAGTCTCCGATCAGAGACAAAACAGCAACAACAGCCCACGGCCCAAGCCTGTCTCGCGCACTGCCTCGCAGTCGTCGAGGCGTCCAGGTACGCAACGCCGGCCCACCATCACTCAGGACCGCAGAGATGGTAGAGAAGACGAATGTGTAGACCCCAATTGCACAAAATGCGGACCCAATGCACTTCCGCAGCGTCGTCGACCTGATCTCCCGCCGTCTCAGTCCGCTCGCGACGTGTCCATCCCCTCTGACCAACGCTCAATGCGCTCAGATCCCGCCGCCTACTACACCTCTCCCCCTTCGCCGACCTTCGTCCGCCAATCCACGTACATGCAGGGCCCGGCAATTGTCCAGCCTGCCCCGCCACGTCGTCGTTCGTCTTCGACTACTCGCCAGCAACGTCCCATGAGCTACAGCGGCGAACCTGGTGTACCTTATTGGGTCCCGGGTATGCCCGCACCCTACCCAAGTCCACCTCAAGAACACGGCCCTCCTCCTTCCGCCTCTGCCTACCGTAACATGCAACAGTACCCCCAGATGCCTCAGGGGGGGCCCTACATGGTGCCGCATACCCAGCCAAACGGCTACTACCCACCGCAATATCCACTTAACCAGACGTCTCCGCCTTACGACCCGCAGCAGAGGCCAGACATGACCACACGAAATTCGTCCTACTACGGAACACGCAAGCAACCTGCAGCCATCGTTACGCAGGAACGTCGCGAGCCACCCAAGTATTCGGCGAGGTATGCCCAGCCTCAGAGTGCTACACAGGCCAAGTTCCCGACGTTGCAGCTTCAAGATGAGCCTTACGAGAGCTCTGGGACCGATTCCTCGTCGGAAGAAGAGTACGAGCCTGATCCTCGCAATGTTCGTGCTCTCATGGCTCCGCCGAAGATCAAGCGATCTATAAGCTCCAGCAAGAAGCAACGTCCAAACCTTCGTCACGCGAACACCACTCAGGTCGTAGATCGCCTTGAACGCCGTTCATCCATCGTCGTGCCCGAGCGGCCCAAGGATCGCGATCGAGCTTCACGAACCAGCAACGCTTCGACCCGTGGAGTTTCCGTCACACGCCCCGCCGCTCCAGAGCGCCAGACACAGTCAGCATATGACACTCGGACTGCTCGTGTTGTTGTCAACAACACTAGGGCTAACCGTCGTCAGTCCACGCAGATCTACGACAAGATGTATGAGCAGTACGCCCAGGCCAAGGCTATCGAGGAGCGGTTAGCGAAAGCCCAAGCTCTTGAGCAGGAGGCCGCTCAGGCCAAATTGCTTGAGCAGGCAAAGGCTAGATTGCTCGAGGAACAATTCAAGGCTGAGCAGAAACGCCAAAAACGAAGCTCAAGGGTTTACTACCCACCTGTGGAGTTTGACGATGACGTCGATGATGACGAAGAAGAGGAGCGACCTGCGCCCCTTCGGAATGGTCGTCGCCGACCGACTGACGTCGATAGCCGCAAAGGCAAGGAACGCATTGCAGAGACAAAAAATAGAAGGACTGAAATGGCCGCGGAAGACTACATCAGTGCCCAACGTGGCAGTCAGAACCCCTACGCCGACCAGATTCACAAGGCTGCAAAGGGGGCTTCCCGGATGCCGTCTGGTCCTTCTGATTCTGGCTCCTCTCGCAGTAAGGGGAGCGACAGACAAAGCCAGTCGGCCCGTACCATCGCCACCACCAATGGCGGGAATGAGATTCGTCTACGAGTAGATGCTTCTGCCCCGCTCAGTCTATCCTTCAATGGCGACATGGAAGGACGCACTCTACAGTTTACTCCTGCTGAGAATGGTATGGCTGACATTGTTATTGGCAATTCTCGCGGCGGCGAGAGCACCTATCGCACCAGCGAGAGAGGCAGTGTTGTGGGCAGCAGCAGGAAGTCTTTAGTCACAAGCCAAGCACGGAGAGACGCAGAAGAGATGACAGAAAGAAGCTCGCGCAGCGGACGCAGCCGGCGAGAAGGCAGAGATCGAGAAAGCCAAAATGACCGCGATGGTCAGCGACACGTTTTGCGACGACGCACCGACTATCGTAATTAAGGATTTCACGAAGCTCAAACCCTCACACCACTGATCATGCTGTTGTAGCCGATGGAGACTCATTTCGACACTTGTTGTATTCTGGATTGCTTTCGACTTTTGATTCCTGAGCAAGGCCGCACATATGCCTATTTCTTTAAAGTTCCTGCTTGGGCGGACGCCATTTGAACCAAAAGTTTTCACACGAGCGTAGCTGGCCTACATAAGCTGGTTTGTTCGCACGAAAAGTTCTGGCTCGCTTATCTGCTCATTCTGGATGTTTGGTACGATTGCTCATCCGCATTTTCTGTTTGCTTGTAACGTTCCTTGCGACAGTGCAGGTCACGTTGTTTTGTTTGCTAGATTGGAACGCTCACGCACACCAATATTGCATGTGTGGAGTTTTCACCACCTTGGAACCAGATTGTATGGTTGTTTTTCTTTGGGCAATTCTCAGCGTTCTTGGATGCTTTTGGGCAATGCGCTTCCTACCCTTCAAAACATCTTTATCATCTTCTTGCACTATACCTGCTCCCAGCTCATCTGGGAGGCTTTTGGATCTTTGGCGGATGTAATACCCTTTACTGCTTTGTTGGATATTTTTTGGCAAAAGCAAAGCGGGTCGATGTGTTGTTATTTAGTTGAGCGTTGAAGCGAGTTACGAAGACATGATGATGGACGATGACGATCACGCAGCGCGTTGTTAGGATAGTATTTTAGCCTCCTTAAACACAGCAATCGGGAATCTACGCATAATACACCGGGATAGATAAACCTGAACGCTGTGTATATATAAGTAGTTTAAAGCTATCGATCATACTCCTATTTGTAGTCATTGTAGAAACAAAGTGCTTAAAATACCGATCAATAAGTACGAGCTCCTTCGTACGGCGTCCTTCCACAACTATGCCTCACTTTGTTGTTAACTACTCTTTTAAGATCGCTAAGCAGCTACTCTGATTGATCAAATTGACAAAGATCCTTCCTCCAGCGCAACTCCATGAAGAGAAGCGCGAGCGATCGTTTTGGGACCCTGTAGAGACAAACCTCAGTTCTTCCTTTAAAACACGACATCACTACGCCGTCTCTTGATGCACCGTGATGTGATCTCACTTTCTTTGCTTTTTCCGCGACTGCAGAAGGCGAGCTGTTTCTAGATCACCGGGCTTAGCTGCTTATGGGGCGGTCTGACACTCTCCGACAGCCCAACCTTCGTCTTTCAGCTCCGCGATACAACTATTCGCCAAACGTGGGGGAAAAGGTGATGGGCTTGAATCCTCCAACCCTACCCCGCAAGCCACTCAACAAATTCAGTCCTTTGGCTAAATTAAATCGTGATGTCGTGTGTTTTGTACCGTACGGAAAATTGCCGTGCGTATTGTAAATTCTCCGAAGTACTCCGAGCGGAGCCTCACTTCGGCTTTCCACCAGATTGACGTTTGGTCGCGCCGTGCTGGCTCGAAATACCTGAAACAATCCCCTGAATAAGTTCACTACATACGGATGACATGTAGTCCTGACCACCATCCCAACACGTCTCAACTCCCGGCACCCCACAATCCCACTACATCCCCGTCACTGCGAAGGAGCCGAAGGCAACCATAGCCTGCTTTTGTTCCGAAGGTGTCCCCAGTCGACAAATAGGAACAGGAGGACTCGAGGTCGCTAGAAGTCTGTCGAATAGGATGTATCAGAAGAAGGTAAATGCGGCGATGGCAACTGACACGAGGCCGGGGATGGCCAGAACTACAAGTCTAAGGACCTACAAGCGTTAGTTCATACATCACTTGCATGCTCTCGTCCATTGCTGATGCAGAACTGCTAATGAGGATGCTTAGACGGCGACACAATATCGCTTTACTGTTTATCCACTGCCGACGGGTTTGATGAGCTTCTACTTGCTGAGGCATATCGTTTTGCTTTGATGTGGAGAATTTCTAAGAGTTTTGGGATACTAAAAAGGCATTGCAGGCTTGTATGACCATGAACATTCAGCTGCGTCACGTCATCCGGCATGGTATATCGACTATTACTTAGCAATATGTAGAATAGTGTTGCGTCAATGCTACTTTTTAACCATTAAATTGGACGAGGTTCACTGCCATGCAGTATCCTCACGCGTAGTGTCTTGGGGCCAGATTTTCTATCGCAGTCATATCAGAGCAGAAATAAAGAAGGATGGAGGTCAAAGAGGTCAACTGAGTAAGATGTCGTAGTGAGATGGCGGCCTGGAGAGGACGTGAGCATATTGCAGGATTGTCAGTGACGTCATTGCCCCCTGCTAATACTTCGTCTGTCAACAACAAATTCTTCTGATCGCTCCCAACTATTTTCATTGTTACAAACACTGACTCTCACGGGCTGGGTGTTGAAGCAGTAGGCTATCGCAGCATGGAGATATCCTAATGACAAAGGATGAACTGACTTGCGTACATTTGCAGTAAGTAACTCATCTAGTCTAATAAATAGGAAAATCTTCCCAAATCTCACCCAAACGCCAGAGCATTATAACATAGGAAGCCAAATATGCAACAATTGAATCGTACAACCTCGTAGATTCACCCACCTATCAGTTCTTGAAAGCAGCAAAGCTCTTCCCAAAGTAGCTCTCCACCACGCTGCGTTCCTTATCGCTCACACTAACATTCCTTAGTCGCTCCTTTATCTCAGGGTAGCTCTTCCCTGCCACAATTGACTCCAATGCCTCCTCAAGCAGGTTCCAGATTCGCTGGATCTCAGTATCGGAGATGAGCGTGTTATCATACTCCAACCTCAGAAGCACAGTGTCTTCAGAAACCGCACAGAACTCGACGAGTAGAGTAAACTTGGAGCCCTTGGTATAAGTAACTAGAGGGTCCATGCCTTCAATGGGCAGTTTTGGTGCCGTACGGTCGTCGTGGAAGGTCACCATGACGTCTGTAATGGAGTGGTTGGGAAAGCTGGGCTCCGTTTTACCGATGGCTGAAAGGATCTGATTCCATGGGATTGCGTTCGCGATTGCAGATTGACTGGCGGACTGAACAGTTGACATAAAGGAGCCCTTCTCGTTACTATGCTGGATGCGGATCGGGATGGGCTCGAGGAAGAGACCGACCGTCTCAACATCATCGGCACCACGGTTGAAATAGGGGCCACCCAAGACCATGTCAGTAGTGTCGCTGTCAGTCTGCAGAGCTAATGCAACGGCACCAAGTGCCATCTGGTGTAGAGTCACCTTGTTCTGCGTGGAGTACTGGAAGATTCGCTTCGCCATCGGTTTGGGAAGCTGAGTCAAACGCGTAACACCGTCGTATGCACTGCGCTTTGGTAGCTGTGAGACAACATGTTGGCTGGCGTCGCTACCCTTGAGGTACTCCTGCCACCACTTCTTCTGTGCCTCGGTGGCTTCGCTGGCCCACTGAACGGTATCTGCATACTTCCTCTGCACCCTAGGAAGAGCCTCCTCATTGTACAATTGCATGACCTCCTTGAGGACTACTTGAAGAGTCGTCAAGTCAGCGATGATGTGGCTCATGGACGCAAGCATGGTTGATTCGGTAATGAAGACTCGGATCGGGTTCTGGCGGTCAAGATGGAAAGGCCTATTGACCTCTCGCCAGAGATCAAAGTTGACCTCATCGAGTCTGACGACTTGGGGGCAATACCGAGAGAGAAGTCTGGAGACGCCATGAGGGTGTTTTTCGTTTGGATGGTACCGGCTGCGGAAGATTGGGTGACGGGCCAGGACCGCGTTCCAAGAGGCGGCAAGATGGTCGATGTCAATCTTCTCTGCGTCGATGGCGGCAGCGAAGGTTACGTTGAAGGCCGAGGTACCGCGCTTGACCTCGTACTTCTGGACCCATTCAGCCTCGATAGGAGCGACGTTGTTCATCCCAAGTGGAACCAGGCCTGAGTTAGCTTCCGACTTCGCATTGCCCTTGATCTCGTCAACGATCTTGGCCATGTCCGAGAGGGTGCTCGCGCCAATAATCTTGGCCATGGGAATGTTCTGTTTGTACACATTTGACAACTTGCTTGCGAGACGCAGTTGCAGGACAGAGTGTCCACCGAGGTCAGCAAAGTTTGAGTCTCCGCTGATTTTGTCCGTCTCCGGGAGGGCGAGAAGATCCCTCCAGACCTGCGCGATTTGGCTCTCTGTGACGGAGAGTTTTGTGGATGCAGCCACAGAGGCAGCGGTTGTGCACACTTCGGCAATTTTCTTGTAATCGATCTTGCCAGCTGGCGTGAAGGGGAACTTCTCGACTGCGCGGATGATTCGCGGGACTGCAAACATTAGCTCACTATTATCTGATATGGCAAGGTATACTTACCGGCATGGATCGGGACCGTCTTCATTACCCTCGCCCTGACATCAGACATATCAAGAGTCTCGGGCTGGATCATGGCGACAAGATAGTCATCTTTCTGGCAAATAGCGACTGCAGTGCACTCAGGAATGCCCTGCGCAACACGCATCTCGATATCATTCAAATCGGTGCGGTAGCCACGGAGCTTAATCTGGCGATCGTTTCTTCCAAGGCACTCGACTTCACCGTTATGGTTGAAAAATCCACGATCACCAGTGCGATACATCATCTCACCGGGGCGCTTCTCAATGGTATCAGGCAAGAACTTCTCGGCTGTCAGTTCAGGTCGGCCAACATATCCGCGAGCAACCTGCACACCAGCACAATAGATCTCACCAATCACGCCAGGTGGAACGAGCTGCTGGTTCCTGTCGAGGATGTAAATACGAGTGGTGGGGTTTGGCGGGCCAATGGTGACCTTGCGTCCCGGGCTGAGCTTCTGGATCGTTGCGCCACACGTAGCTTCGGTAGGACCGTACATGTTATACATGTTTACGTGCTTGGACCACAGATCATTGACGTATTGGGGCACTGGCTCGCCGACAACGTAGAGAGTCTTCAGGTTAGGGAAATCGCGTGGCTCGAGGATCTTCGCAACTGAGGGAGTAAGGAGGGAGGCGTTTGACTTCCTAATGTGCGCAAAAGGGTCAATACCATCAGTCAGGACGAGCGTTGCACCATAGGATAGCGCGGAGAAGATCTCGTGGATGCTCCCATCAAAGGCTGGAGACATGACCTGCGCAATGCGCACGCCAGGAGCCGCGAAGAAACGGACCTCTGGGTCCTTCTGGAACGCGACGAGGCCTGCATGGTGGCACATGCAGCCCTTGGGCTTTCCAGTAGAACCTGATGTGAAGCACAGATATGCGTCGTCCTCCACGCGGGGGGATGTGCGATGTGGTAGTCCTTCGAAATCAGTGGGTAGCTGCCTCAGCACTAATTCTTCAACCGAAAGAACCAAGTTGCACGAATCGGGCTTGATGTGCTTTTGTGAATCTGCTGGAGTCAAGAACAGGTTTGCACCAGCCGTCTGGAAATTCATCTCGCGAATGTGAGCTGGCAAGGCGGCGTCCTGCGCCGAGTATACGGCACCAGCTTTCCAGATGCCGTAGATGGCAATGATCCAGTTGATGGAGCGGTCAGCATGGACACAGACGACTTCACCCGCTTGCACATGAGCTTGCAGCTTTTTTGCGAGAGCGCTCGCAAGTCTGTCTAGGTCGGCGTAGGTTAGAGAAAGGCCAGCCTTCTCGACTGCAGCTCCAGTTGGGTTTTCCCGCGCAGCCTTCTCGAAAAGGGTAACGAGATCATCCTTGATGGAAACGAGTGAAGTGTCATCGGTGAGGCAGTTGCCGTACTCCTTAAGTGTCTCCTTGCAATCGCGCGTCAAGAGCTGGGACATGCGGTTGTTCATTGGCTTGTCAGACTTGAGCAGTAGCAAGATGGCTCGTCGGAAGTGAGCAGCGAGGATCTTCATGTCAGCTTCCAAAAAGCGGGATGGCTTGTAGCAAAGCCGCAGCATACCCTTGGCACTCATGTAAACTGACAATGGCATGTCAGGAATGACCTTGAAGCGAGAGGCACCAATCGGCCGGCGGGACTGATTGTCGTTCGGTTCGAAGTCAAATTCCATGGCTAGGGCGGAAGCGAAGCTCCTGGTGAAGCCATCCTCTGGCGCTGAGCACTGCACAGTCTGAAGAGCAACCGAGTGTGCAAATACGGATCGCAAGAAGCCAGCCACAGACTGGTTCGGGTCGATCGTGATGTGGAAGGGCAGCGTATTGACAAGCGGACCGATGGTGTCGTGTGCGCCTTTCACAGGAAGATTACGACCTGCGAGCACAGTACCGAAGACGACAGATGCAGAGTCGGTGTACATGGAGAGTGTCATGGCCCACGCGGCTTGATACCAGGCCATGAGCGAAACACCTGCCTCGCGCGATGCCTTGGCTATCTTTGCTAGCGGGATGCTAAAAGAAACCTCCTCGATAGCAGCGGTGGAGTCGGGAACACTGGGCTCACTAAGGGCGAGCTCACCGACCGGCTGCGGGTGCTTCTGCATCTGCTCTTTCCAGAAAGCTTGGTTGCTTTCACGAGTAGCCTGCTGAAGAGCCTTGATTTGGTGTGCGACGGCGGAGAAAGGCGTGCCGGAGGTGATAGGTTCACCACCCAACACCTTTCGCATCTTCTCGTACATCAGCTGGCCCGACATACCATCGATAAAGGCATGGTGAACTCTCCACACAATCGTGCTCGTGCTCGACTCAGGGTAAGTAACGCAATCGAAGGAGCACTCAATGTTCTCAGGGGCCTTGTGGCTCTCCATTTCATGCTTAAAGTGCTTCTCAGATGCGCAGATGATGTCATTCCAATGGAAAGAGCTAGACTTGGACTGTCGACGTCCACTATCTGAAGCTTCGATATCGAAGCTCTGGCGGAAGATAGCCTCTCCTTCGATGACCGTCTTCCATGCTGCTTTCACAGTAGGAATGTCGGTAGTGTTGTACGTCTCGATGAAGTTGATGATGTTGGTACCGGGGCTCTTCTTGTAGCTGTGGATGAAAGAGAGCTGCATGTCGGTCAAAGTGGAGGTACTGGCCAAATCAGGAAGTATCGATTGATCAATAGATTGACGGCTGGCAGCGGAAGGGTGTAAAAATTGCTCAACTGACTGGCGGCGGACCTGAACGTCAACCGAGGGGCGACGAGCATACACATCTGCAGAAGGACGGCGGATTGTTGTTGGTGATACTGGGGCAAGGGATGGACGGCGGTGGGAGGTGGGCGATACCGGTACCGGCGGGAGGGAGAAAGCATCGAGCTTGGAGAACTGGATCGACTTTCTGCGCATGGCAGGAGACATGGGAGAATTCGGCGTGAAGGGTTCGAGAGAGGTGGCGGAAGAGCACATCTTTGTGATGCTCTCGCTCAAGAGGATGTTGGTCAAGGAGAGATCGATGCCGGCAGATTTGCAGGCATTAGAGAGCTTGACGGCAAGAAGGGAGTGGCCGCCAAGACCGATGAAGCTGTTATTCTTGTCGAGAACGGATGGAGGAAGCTCAAGAAGTTGCGTCAAGTTGGTCATGATGATCTCTTCAGTTAACCGTGCAGACGGTTTAGCATCTCCAAAGACGAGGATAGAAGGGCGCGAGGAGCGCCGGCGGCGAACGACAACTGGGGACTCGTTGCGACGCATGGTTGCTGAAAGGGGGTGGACGATGAAGTCAGGGGACTTTGGAATCTATCTGAGAAAAGGAAGTCTATTGTGAATGGTCAGAAAAGAAAGACTCTGTACAGAAAGAGATGGGAACCGAAGAGGCTGTGACGATTGGGATGTGACTGCCTTGTTTGCACCATGATGCATACCTCAACTTTCCTTATATCGGTTCCATCGCCGTTGCTCTGCTGCGGCCACACGAAGTCTGCTCCGGAAGAGCTGGTCGTAACGCTGTTCCTGTCCGTCCGAAGGTACTCAGGTTCGTGTTGACGGAGCTGGAGAGTGCTCAGTCTTTGGTGAGCCTGCAACCGGACGTTGCCAGCTCGCACCAAGAGACTGTGAGACTTGCCCGTCTGAAACTCGCAGATTTCGCGAACCGGTCCAATTTGGGTGCGTTGCGGCTCCCATGCGAGGGTGCACGGCCTCTGCACGTGCACTTTGTTCGGACGGCTTACATACGAGTGAAGTGCCAAGACGCCAGCCATAGCAGCGAGAGGGTCAAGACGGCGAGGCATTGCTTCTTTGCACTCGGATCCGGCGATTGCGTAGGAGAAAGTGCTGCAAGGGAAGGGTGCATGTCTCTTCGCTTCGCTTCCCTTCTCTTCCCTTCCCTCGTCCCAAGCGAACTCCGACCACCAGCTTACACCGCTAACCTGGTTCGGAGCCGAACGACCAGGATGGCCACAGCACGCTAGCATCAACCTTCTTGGGGATACTACCGTCTGACTATAACAGTGCATGCCCTTCGACCTCCTGAGAGCATCGTTTTATTTTCAGCACATGCACCTCACACCACTCTCTGCCGGGCCCCACTTCGACACTGCCGTTACAAGCCCGAGATAGTCACCGCTTCTCTCTATATCTTCGACAAGCAACCCCGATCGAGGTTGCAGCAGCCTCCATCCGAACACCAACCCCTTCAACACGCTCCAAGACTCTCCTAACACTCCCACACGCAACCACATCATCACATTCGCAATGTCCACTCCTCTTAAGATCGCCATTATCGGCGCCGGACCTGCTGGTCTTGCACTGGCCCGGCTCCTCCAAATCAACAACATCACATGCACCATCTACGACCTCGAGGCCGATCGCGATACTCGCACCCAGGGTGGTTGTCTCGATATGCACGAGGGTGCGGCGCAGCAATGCATCCGCGAATGTGGTCTTTACGAGCAGTTTCTAGCCGTCGCCCGGACCGAGGGCGAAGTCCTCAAGATCTACGAGCCCAATGGCACACTCATCATGGATGAGGGCTCCGATCTTGGTGAACGTCGTCCCGACTCTTTCAAGGGCCGCCCGGAGGTCGACCGCAAGCAACTCCGCAGCATGCTCATTGACTCGCTCTACCCTGGCTCCCTTCAGTGGGGCCACAAGCTCAAGGCCGTCAAGACTGACCCCACCGGGCGGACCGCCAAGTACGACTTGCAATTCGAGCACAAGCTGGAGACTGGATTCGACCTCGTTGTCGGCGCTGATGGCGCTTGGTCCAAGGTCCGACACCTCATCTCTGATGTCCGACCCCACTTCTCTGGCATCACTGGTGTCGATGCAAAGCTCAGCAACATCGACACCGTCGACCCTGCCCTTGCCAAACGTGTCGGAAATGGCATGTGCTTGACTCTCGGCTGCAACACCACTGTACTGTCGCAGCGCAACGGTGACGGATCCGTCAAATCGTACGGCTTCTTCCGCGGCACTGAGGACTGGCACAAGACCTGCGGCATCGACTGGTCCAACGTTGCCGAGGCCAAGAAAGAGTTTGTGCGCAAGTACTATGACGGGTTTAACGACGACGCAAAGAATCTGTTGTTGCTGGCTGATGACGATGACTTCGTTCCGAGACCCATGTGGATGTTGCCGGTCGGCCACCGATGGGCTCACCGCCAGGGGTACGGATCCACCCCACACTTGCTTGATAGAAAATCTGCTGACAGTACCTATAGGTTGACCCTGATCGGAGATGCAGCTCACTTGATGACTCCTTTTGCAGGCGTCGGCGTCAACGTCGCCATGGAGGATGCTCTCAGTCTCGCGACCCAGATCAAGCAGTGGAAGCAGAACGTCTGGGACAAAGCTGGGCCTAGCGCCTCGTCATCCCTGCTCATCGAGCCCGTCCGCGCATATGAGGAGGAGATGTTTGTGCGTGCGGAGGCTTATGCCAAGGAGACGATGATGTACTATGATCTGTTCTTCCACGAGCGCGGTGGTGTTGCCATGTGCGAGCAATTCGCAAAGGCAAAGGCAGAGGAGAAGGCCAAGGCTTCTGTGTCTGTAGAAGTTACTGAGCTGTCACTAACCGCAGCTGTTGAGGCATGAGTCGGGCCGGACTTCGGACATTTTCTTCACTGTAGATCATTAGACATCTGGGCAACTTCTGGAGTTCTGGACGGCGTATCGTAGCAACTTACCTTGCGCACCCTTCGTGAATACAAAATCTTTCCCACGCAAGCTATGAATCTTGAGTGCCATCGGCGTCATACGTAAGCTTTGCCTCGCTGGTGTCCGTGCGTCTCAACTCTTCTGCCTCAAGTGGCATTCATTTGGGCAGGCCGTCCTCCGCGCCACCCACCGGGCATCTACGACAGTCCCTCTTTCCTCTTCTCACGGCCGCATCCGCAGCCGCCGGGGACCCTACACGCCGTGCTCCTGCACAGAGCTTAAGTCAGAGCCAGACTTCTCTCGTTCCACCGCAGATCTAGACATCTCCTGCGCCATCAACATACTACCCATGCGCATGGCTGGTCGAATATTTTCAAACGAGCGGTAAATCAGAGTACTCAGCCGCCGTAGCTCAAAAAGGTCGCACGTAATCTCTAGTAGGATTCCTCAAGCTTCCGACAGCTGTTTGGAAGTCGGATCCGATACGGTGAGAATTTCGTAAGCGAAACGCTAATCTGCTTTCCCGATCGGAAATGTACGAAAAATTGCCTATCCTGGCGAACACGTGATGGAACATTTCCGATTGGTACATCTGCAGCACTGCTGTCATTCTGTAAGAAGTTTCTCGCCTCAAATCAAGATTAGACTAGATTTGGTAAGAGTTTTTTTTGGGGGGAATCGCACAGGATCTTCACATGGATGGTTGCGCACTATGCTTTCGGTGCCTTTTCCACTTCAGTTAGTTGTCTTGGCTCCCCGCTGGGCTGCATGACCAGGGGGGGCCCAGTACCGACCAAGACAGGGTACAAATCTCCGAGAGTAGCATCTTAGGTCTTTAGCATCTCGAATTCTATTCGCAGCGTGCCGTTCCTACTGATATGATCCTCTTCGCGTCCTCACGTCGCGAATATCTTGATGTGACATGAGGTGTGGAGAGCACTGCCACACGGAAGGTATAATCTGTACAAAGTGAAAAGGAAGCCACTCGCTCAGTACACCAAGATCGCAAAGCATGTATGCATCGAGCGCCTAACTCTAACGTCGATGCCTGTGGAATTATCAGCTAACCAAGGTTCTGGCGAGCGGAGAGAGATAGCGTCAGCGGTAAAATCTGCTGGGTAGGCTGCATGTAAGCATTGCGCAATCTAGGAAGACCAGGGTTAGGTACGGTGAAGAATGTTGTACGACGACAGCCGCATCATGTTGATATTGTGACTGTTGTGACCGATGCCCTGAGGTTAAGAATCTTTTCAAAGGTTTTTGGGTGGTCTATCGTCGGTAGCGAATCTGTTTTCCCAAGAGAGGCGAAAGCTGATCTTTCGACATCTCGAAATGAAGTAGCGGGCGGCTCCCTTGCGGGGTGGATCTCCACCGCAACAGGGATCTGAAAAGGTGAGATGAGATACCCTAGCCTTACGAAGACTCCTTGCAGACGATCTCACTCACTCTGAATCTAAAGTGGGTGGCCTAACGGTGTGCCAAAATTCCCGATTATACTCGCCAGGTAAAACTAGGTAGTGAGCAAGCGATATGTTCTTGTGCATTCAGTGTGTCACCATGTTGGTCGGTAAAAATTGGAGGAGCAAATGTATTGACTTCTGGTCCTCCCAACAGTTCATGAATAACTACTATGGTCTAGAATTTACAGTCTTTCAAAAGGAAGAAGAAGCAGTCTATAAGAGGGAAACAAGAAGTGAAGGTCGCCTGCGCAGACTATGCAAGACACTGTACAGGAAGAAAACTCACATTCCCATGCACCCGCTAGTGGTCAAGTAGAGCTTTTTAAAAGGTGATCGGGCCGATCATAGCAGCATCCTGTGGGATCTTGCCCTCAGCTTTGAGGATGGTGGTCAGGTTGTTCATGCCGCTCTCGTGGAAACCACCAAGGTCTATTCACCGTCAGCTGAAACTCAAATTACTGATTCAAGGTTGTGAAACTTACCATAGGCATCCATGAAGCAGACATGGATGTCCCAGAGCATGTAAGCCATGCCGTTGATCTCGCGAACGTCGACAATGTCCCAGGACCCAGCAAGAAGACCCCAGTTGCCACGGCGCTCCTTCTCGTACCAGAAAGGCGCATCACCCATCTGGAATTTCATCCAGTACCCCCCATCAGGGTAGTAAGTGAGCTCCGTGAGCTCCTCCATGATGAGCTCAATGTTCTTGCCCTCGGGAAGCTCAGCGCGCAGATAGCGCTTAGAACCAACGGCCGTGCCATTGCCCTCAGTGCGCTCAGGGGCAGTGCCGAACCAGGCAGTATCGAGGAAGTCAACCGTAAGGCGAGTAATCTCAGAGGCAGAGACGGGCCAGAAGGCGTAGCTGCTCGACGTCTGATAGAAGGAGTTGGGGGGGCAGCGGCAGGTCACTGGGTCGGGACCGCACTCGGGAAGGCTGGCTTGGGGGTTGTTGGACTTGCGACCACCACTACGCTTCTCGATCTGGTTGAAAGGGAAAGCGAGAGTGGAGGTGGCGAGAGCCGAGAGAGCGATGGTGGTGAAGAGCATCTTGAAAGATAGGATGGTTGGTTTGGAAAGAAGGTGGAAGTGTTATTGAGACTCGAAGTGAGAGTATTGGAAGAGAAGCTGTTGTGATGAAGCTGTGAGGAGTGAGCTGGCGTGTTGTTTGATGTTGTTTCGGTGCCTTGTTGTCTTCCTTTTGTACTTGCTGGAGAGCAAGGATTCGGGTCATCGTGAACAAGTTGTGGTTACTCCAAGAGTTCCAAGTGCCCGAGGAACAGTGTCCCGAGCCTGAAGCTCAACAAACGCGATGCTCCACGACCCTCTAGCTCCGGTGAGCCAACGTCCCGATAGACGGTGAAGCTAATTGGAGGTCTCGGGTTACAGTCACTTGCTGCGCTCGAAAGCACTAAGCATTCGAGAAGCAGACCAGAAAAGGAATGATGAAATTTCACAGCCTTGATCCAAGCTCGCCTATCTTCACCAAGCCCGTATGAGCACTAACTATGGCAACCAAATGTGGTAAGCTTACCCAAGTCCGTCATACCCGAACTACACAACCGCGCCAAGCCGCCGCTGCAGCTACCACATGGCGACCCTGTTGCAGAGCCGCATACGTGAGACGGTCGCACCCTGGGTAAATCTGTCACGTGAAAGATCGGATCCGATCGTCTTTGGAGACTGAACAGCGTCCGGTTGATCGGATCAGGTGCAAACGTCAGTGCGTAGCGACGAGGACGGAGTTCCTCGAGAACTGAAACACGACGGTGGCAATGAAGAAAATGCATGGAGAACGTGAGCAAGTGATGACTGCTGCAAAGAGAACAAAAGAACTCGTACGAAGGAAAGCGGTAGGGTTCGACTACGCCAACCATTTTACTTTCGGAGCTGCTATTGTTGATATACCTTCACCTTGCCGAGTCTGAGCGGTTCGACCTTTCTGCCATTGCTTCCCATATACCTTCGTTATATTTCCTCGCCTCTGGTGTCCTATCATTCAGCATGTCAAACAACGTCACTGTAGATACTGGAGATGGCCAGGAGTTTATCATCGAAGTCAAAGTTCGACCTCGCGCCAACGCGAACCATAATCCCAACCAAGTAATCCATAAAGAAGTACCGCTTCAGCTTGAAGTTTCTGCCAATCCACGAAACAAGAGACGAAGCACTATCTACCATGATCCGCCAGAATCGGACCTAGGTGGCTTCTTAGAACCTCCATCCTGGGCTGAAGCTACTAGAAGGCCTTCCCTGCCATTTACTGGCAGGAGACGCACGACTTACATGGATCCTCCCGAATCCGATCTGGATGGATATCTATCACAACCCGAGACTGAGATGAGACGAGCACCATTTGCGCGGAATCTTCGTAGAACCGAGAGCACAGCTACCAGAATGAGCAAGCGGCTCAGTCGCGCAAGTGAAGCCTTCGTGGCAACAGCCGAATTCAATGGCTGGGGCGACCCAGTACAGCCTTTCCGTCGAATGGATGATATCGAGCTAGAGGAACGGCCAGTGACCACCCGCATTTCGAGGAATCCAGACGGCACGCTGAAGATCAATGGAGGGGATGAAGGTTCCAAGCCACCACAACCACAATACGGTATGAGATTCTACCTGATTCTCTTTGCGCTCAGTATGACCAATATTCTCGTCGCGTTCGAGGGTACTGTTGTGTCTACCGCTCTACCAACAATCGTGCGCGAGTTGGGAGGCGGCTCATCCTATGTCTGGGTCTCGTCAGGATATTTCCTCGCTTCAACTGTACTTCAACCGCTATATGGCCAGCTCGCAGACATCTTTGGTCGGCGCAACCTGATTCTCTTCGCCACAGTTGCATTCGTGGTCGGAAGCGGCATCTCAGGCGGAGCGCCAGACATGTCTATCATGATCCTCGGCAGAGTAATTCAAGGTGTGGGTGGCGGCGGCATCAACATGCTGGTCAATCTGATCGTTTGCGACTTGGTACCTCTTCGTGATCGTGGCAAGTGGATGGCAGTCATCTTTGCCGCCATTTCCATTGGCACAGGCCTCGGTCCGTTCCTTGGGGGTGTCATTGTTCAGTCAACAACGTGGCGCTGGGTTTTCTTGTTAAATCTCCCCGTTGGCGTACTCGCACTCGTCCTACTTGTAGTCTTCCTGCGCATCAAAACACCTAAATCCACAGGCACTTGGCGCGAGAAGCTCGCAAAACTAGATTTGGGAGGCAACCTCATTTTCATCATTTCCGTCTCGATGATTTTGGTTGCACTTGCTTATGCCGGCACGCTCTGGCCCTGGGATGGTTATAATTCCATTGCAACTCTTCTCTTTGGATTCCTCGGCATGGTCGTCTTCGTATTCTATGAGGAGAGCAACTACTGCCCGCACCCGACCATTCCGCTGAGACTCTTCCGAAATCGCACCTCAGCTGCCGCCTTTGCCATCACATTCATTCACTCTATGCTAACCTTGTTGGTTATCTACTTCCTCCCGGTCTATTTCCAAGGCGTTCTTCTCTCGACTCCCACTCGATCGGGCGTTCAGATGCTACCCACTGTTATTGTTCTGGTGCCTTTCTCGGCCATTTCCGGGGCACTCCTGTCCAAGTTTGGTCGCTACAAGCCTTTCCACATCGCCGGATTCTTGGTTATCACAGCTGGTCTAGGCTCCTTCATCACTCTAGACAGAAACAGCTCCATGGCTGCATGGGTCATGGTCCAGTTCACCGTGGCCGTCGGATCAGGTTTCAGCCTTAGCACCCTACTACCTGCTGTGCAGGCCAAACTAAGCGATAAAGACACGGCGGCTGCAACAGCTACTTGGGCCTTCATCCGCCAATTCGGCGTTGTGTGGGGTGTTTCCGTTCCTGCAGCGATTTTCAACAGCCGAGTGGAGACGCTCCTCCCTCGTATCAGTAGTATGGCCGTGCGTGCGGCTCTGGACAACGGTGCGGCTTACGACCACGGTACAAAGGAGTACATAAGCCAATTTCAGAACCCACTTCGAAGCGAAATCATCTCGGTGTATGAAGACAGCTTGCAGCTGGTCTGGATTTTTGCGACCGCCATGGCTGGTCTCGGATTCTTGCTGGTGTTCCTGGAGGAGGAGGTCAGCTTACGAACGGAGAATAGCAACGACTTCGGTATTGACAAGAAGGACTAAATTGCTTTGGGTATGATTGGGTCTACATTTCTTTCGTGTATATCAATTTTCAACTTTTAGATCTTCTTAGCTCATCTTGTAACATATAAATAACTATTGTACTATTTGAACGATGCGCCTTCAATCTCTTTTGTGAACAATCTGAAACTCCACGACTCTATCTTTTGTGACCAAAGAGAAGGCTGTTGCCACTTAGACTACAAGATATGCTGAAATTTCACATACATCTCAGTTCGCAATACCCCGTGGTATGGTCATTTTCCACGCACCATTTTGGACAGCCACCGAACTGAAGTTTATCAATCAGCGACCAAAGCAGGCTCCTCATTCGTCCATAAAGTTTAACCTCCAATCATCGCCACAGAGGACTTGAAATGTGCTATGTTCACAGCATTGCGTCATACGATTGGCGAGCTTGAGTACCAGCCGGATCCGAGAGACATGATTTTGATTACGTGAGTCGGAATCCGGATCCGAAATGCTGCGAATATGTTGAAGTAGATCTCTTCTGAGGCCATGGCGGCTCTATGACCACGATATTGTGGTAGAGCTGAGGCTGATGTGGAGTGGAGTGAGCGCAGAGTCCGTAGGTTTCGAAGGCGAAGACCGCTCGTACTTTTAGCAATCAGCATGACCTGATAATGGGTTGTTCCCTACCACACTACCGGATCCGGAGCCGCAACATCTACACTGTGTCTAGACGTAACATCCGCAATGACAAGAAGCAGTGCCCGTAGGTAACGTGTATATATGCACAGGAAAGGGTCGGAGCTAGAGGTCCAGAACAACAAAAACTTCGCATCTCTTTTGAGCAATCGCATCTTCTCTTGTCTCTTCCACTACTCCGCTCCTCAGTCCCATTTTTTCACTGTTTTGTCCTTTCTTTTCCATTGCCATTATGTCTGCCCATATCATTATTGCCGCGCAGGGCGCCGCATTAGTTGCCATCGCTCTCTTCGCGATCCGACAACACATCACGGTCCTTGTTAACCGAATCCTCTCCACAATCCTCAACGCTTACCTCTCGCGCCGCTACGCCATCAAAAATGTAGATGACGGCAGTAAATTCCCTTCAAACGACTATGTGTGGCCAAATGGCCAGGGTGATGCGGCAAAATTCTTGCATGGGCAAAAGAACAGTGAGGCGTGGGAGGCGAGCTTTGGCGCCATCTATCGTCTTTGGTCGGGCATGACCCCTGAAGTGTGAGTCATACGCTAGGATGTTGTGGTACTTCGTGCTAATGTGATGGAAGTGTTGTCACCAAGCCTGAGCATGTCCGGGTGGTCTTCAAGGACTCGGACAAGCATCTCAAGGCCGTCAATAACAACTCTGGCTACATGCTTGGTCAATTACTCGGACAGTGCGTTGGTCTCATCAGCCGCGATCAATGGAAGCGTGTCCGTGCGATCGTTGAGAAGCCTTTCCATCGCAGCATGGCGACGAGGTACGTTCCAACGGTCAGGACGCGCACAGAGCGTTACTTTCAAGAGCTCTTCGAGACAAAGGATCTGTCACGCGGCCTGCTCGACCCCGCGGATGACCTCAAGCTACTCCCTTTCCTCATCGTCGCCGAAGTCATCTACGGACAACTGCACCCAGATGTTGAACGGGAACTTCGCGACATGGCACCGCAGCGCGAGGCCCTCATGAAGTACGTCATCCAAGGTGGTCTGGCTCGCTTTCAGTGGGCCAAGCATCTCCCGACGCAAGCAAATCGTGACTTGGCTGCGTTCCGTGCCCGCTGGTTGGCAGTCAATGAGCTCGCCTACACGCGCGCCGTCGAAGCAGGCATTAGCGCCCCCATTATCGACTACTTCGCCGCTCGTGACATCGGCGAACTTACGACGGACGAAATGCTACAGACCATGGACGAGATGTTGTTCGCTAACCTCGACGTCACTATCGGTGCTCTAAGCTGGAATGTTGTCTTCCTTGCCGCATACCCCGATATTCAAAGACGTGTGCGAGAGGAGATCAAAGCGAAGCGCGCAGAACTGGACAGCATGGGTCTCGAATTCGACTCCTATGTAACCGACAATAACACGCTACTAGCTGCCTGCGTCAATGAAGCTGCGCGTCTTAAGCCGCTTGCAGCGTTCTCCGTCCCACAGAGCATCCCGACCGCTCGTGTCGTTGGAGGATATGAATTCCCCTCCGGTACTAACTTCGTCATCGACTCTTATGCGCTTAACATCCGCAATCCGTACTGGGGCGAAGACCGTGAGAAGTACCTACCCGATCGATTCCTTTCTGGCGACCGCACCGACGCTCGCTATCACTACTGGCGATTTGGATTCGGCCCGCGTAAGTGCATGGGCCAATTTGTTGCTGATATCTTGATGCGCAATGTTTTGGTGCATCTTGCTGACAACTACGATCTGGGCATGATCAAGTCCGAGTCGTTGGAGAGCTGGGGCCGAAACGCGGACGTTTGGATCAACCATCCACAGATGCAGCTTCGTTGCACGAAAAGGTAAGCAGTTTTCAACCAACGTAAGACGGTAGAGCAAATATCGTAAGACCGAAGGCTTTACACACTTCTTGTGAAGCCTCACTCGGCGATGAATGCTGGTTCGATAATTTCCATTCTTGTTCAGCGAGGAAAGGCTTGAGCCTAGATTTCTTCACGTGCATGGGAATGATGCGGAGTAAATGGTTGGATTGCATCATCTTCTTTGTCTTTAGCTTCATGTCTTCTCTGCGAAACCGGGTATCTTCAATGTCCTTTGTAGCTCCATAACGAACAAGCACAAAACCCCTTGAGAGATGGTCGGTCTTTAGAATCATCCACCTTGAATAGACTATTGCCACATATGTTCCCAGTTCCAGTCCTGAGTCATCCCAAAGTTTAACGCATCATGAGGATTGTACATGTCGGCCTGGAAATTGGTGAATTCGGCAGCCAGATCTGGTAGATCCCCAAACCATTGTTCAGCGTTTTCTGGAAGGTCCATGGGGAATTGAAGGTCCGAAATGGAGGTTGGCGTGAGTGTAGGATTGGATATTGGAGGGGTAATGGTGTTTGGCATTGATGTTGTTGATGTCTTCTGGCGTTTGGCAGGCGGTGCCGATTGCGATTGATCATGCATAACCATAGGCTGTAGTAATCGTTCGCGACATGCAGCCAAGGTCCTCTTCGCGCTTTGTTGTAACGCGTACGGCCTACCCGGAGACGATTCTGATAGCTGGACTGACTGGAGCGCCAAGGAGAGAAACACGATGTCCTTCAAGTCGCTGCCTTTTCGCCCTATTCTGTCGATTAGGCAGTCGATCGTACTCTCGACAGTTCTGACCAGAGAGGTATCATCGTGCCCAATCTGTCTGTCTAGAGGCCGATCTGCTGCTGTAGCCTGACGAAGTAGTTTAATATGCTGACATACGGTGAGAGCTGCCCAGAGCATGTCCGTTTTGCAACAACGATAAAAGAAGTCTTGTTGCGGCAAGGGGTTGCCAGTGACTGCGCCAAGTGCTTGCGGAGTGTAAAGTTCTTGATACGAGAGAATTACGAGAGATGACCTGAGACAATGCTTCTGTAGCTCTGTGAATGTTGCCTGGTCTTGTTGTTCTCCCAAAAGAAGCGGCTTGTATAGACAGAGCAGAGGTCTTCGCAGGTATAGGTCTAGCAAGACGCGATGGAGCAGCGAGCCACCATCAGTAGATTGTGCTGTACCGCTATTATGGAGGCCCAAAACCGACGGCTTGCGCGATAAACACTCGTCGACCTTCCGGCCTAACTCAATGGCCTCCTCCAAGTTAGGAATAGAGCGTTGTACGAGCGACAAAGCTTGTAGACGCTGCGGAAGAGATGTAGCCAGACAAACTTGGTAGAGGTTGTCGGTTTGAGTACTCAGGGGTCGCGATGTGGGCAGCTTTGCACAGAGTTCGTCAAAATCTGAATCGTTGAGGTTCGCCGGGACCAGATTATAAGAATCAAGTTTGGGAACCACTAGAGGCATTCCCGCAGTCATGGAAGCTTGTAGATCCATTTCAAGAATAGTTGCCCACAGCCTCCGGCGCATCTCAACCTGATATGCAGTGATGCCGGGCACACCTATCGGATCCGTGTGCAGACCCATCACCATGGCGGAGCGCACGAGAGCGCCAGTTGAGCTCCAGAGCTTTTCGGGATATAAGTGACGAAGGCTTCTAGACAGCAGTAGAAGCACATCAACTTGGAGGGTGGATAGCTCAGTTCTTTGTTTGCGACCCAACTCATCAAGCCACGCTTGGATGAGATCAATAGAAGCTCCTTTCAGGTATGTCCTGTGGGTCTGGTCTTCATTTTCGGGAACAGCATCGTCCATGTGGTATGCCATGGTCATTACTACGGTGAGCTGGGGGATGATACTCGAGGAACTGTAGACTTCAGGATTATTATTCAACCAAATCTGGTCATATTGACGCATAAAGGTCGGTATGTGAAGTACTCGCATGGTGCGCTCAAAATACCGAAAGTAAATGGACACAAGTCGGTCGCAGTAGGCTTTTGGGGGTAGAAACTCGCGAAGCTTGAGCAATGCTAGCGAAAAGTCGGAATCGTTGATGCTGTCTGGCGAGGCGATCTTGGTATGCGACTTGTCTTGCAGAAATTTCACCTGTTTTGCAGAAGCTTGGAGCTGTTCGTCGTTGGACATGTCATTGATAAAATCCTTGACATCAAGAAACTATATGTGTTAGCTGGATAGTGGAGGTTCGTGCTGATGGACCTGCCTGATTCAAGAGTGTGACTCTATCGTTTTGTCCATGATAGACGGAACGGTTTCCCTTGACGACTACGGTCCCGAGGAGCGGAAGTGGCGTTGTAGGCAATTGTTTTTCGCTGCGGGATGAACTCTGGTGAGACCGAGCGACGCCTAGCAACTCTTCCACCTTGGCCATCCTGAGCTGAAGCTCTTCAAGCGAGTTGGTTGGGAAATTTCCATTGGGGGCAGGTGTCGAGTGCTCCTGTTTGGCAGGCGAGATGCCATTTCGGTTGTATGTGCAGGTGTTGGCCGTGGACGCCTTGACACAGTTCTCACAGGGCGCGGTACGGTCGCATTTGAGCTTCTTATCACGACATCTTAAGCAGGAGACAACGGGCCGCGGTCGCTTCCGAGATGTTGCGTCATCCATGGTTGGGAGTCGATCAATAATTGCATGTGGCGCACAAGAGAATGGAGTGTTGGGCGTTAAGTAGGAGCTGAAGGTGGGAGTGGGGCACATGTATGCTAATCGGGGTAATCACTTCGGGAGTAGCACTGCCGCTAAGCCACTTGTTACAAATATCACGTGGAGAGAACCGTGCTAGGACACAGCAAGCTAACATTGCTACTAAGTGAAAATGGTCTAAATGTATGTATCTGTGGGCTGACAACTTGGCTGACCCTGGACACAGAACCCCGAGCAAATCTCACCGGTGAGGCGTCTCTTCGCACCAAGCACATGCGTAGGTGCACGCAGCTGAGCGCCAGGACCCCTGCATAAGGGACATAGACAAGCAAAGCTAAGCCTTCGGTCACCGAACGCCGAACACAGAACCAGATTGCGCCCACGCCGTCGCCTCATTCACTCCCACCTGCTCCGTACTCGCACTAGACGCACTCTAGGGTTGCACCTTTTCAACGTTGGCGCTGGGGCTCAACTTCGATTGCAGCCATTCCACGGGACAGGTGCGTGGGCTCTTCGTCTCAGCCTTGATATATGCAAGGACGTCTTTCTCCACATCCGCGTTGTACAACCACGCCAGCTCACCGTGATCGCCGCTCTCCCAAACGGCTGCGCCGGCCGCAGCAAGCTTCTCGCGCTCAGCCTGTGGCAGGCGGGCGTTGTTGAGCTGCAGTGTGAGCTTGATGACTTTGTCGATGCGCTGCTGACGCATCTCCTTCCACTCGGTAAGCGCCTTGTCCAACGGCAACTTGACTGTAATGCGAGGCAGCAGCGCGGCCAAGGTGAAGGCATCCTCGAAGCCTTGCGATGCACCCTGGCCCGCAGTCGGTGGGATGGCGTGCGCTGCATCGCCTAGGATGATGACGCGCTTGTTGGGGGAGAACCATCGCTCCAGCTTGGGCACAACGTAGTACGGCCAGATGGCGAGGCTGTCAAGGGGAACATTGTTGAGAGCGGACTGCACAATGGTAGGCCAATCCTCGTAGCCCTGGCGGAACAGCTCAAGTAGTCCCTTACGATCAGCGAGCAGCGCGTCCCAGCCGGCGCGATCCTGCTCTGGCCACGCGCGCTGGGTGCCCGCGAGGACTTCTGATCCGTCAACATTCTGGGGAGCCATCACAAAGGCACCGTTCTTGCCATGGATAGCAACAGGCATAGGGTAGTCCTTGGCGCAGATGTTGGAAGGATATTCGAGCGTGTTTCTCTGGAGCGCGCATGTGATGGCAACCATGCCGGAGTACTTTGGAACAACACCGGGAGCAATGTACTTGCGGACTGTGGAGTGAATGCCGTCGGCGCCAACGAGTATGTCGGCAGACGCACGAGTGCCGTCAGTAAAGGCAAAGTTGACGCCATCCTCATCCTCGGAGAGGATGTGACTGAACTTGACGCCGTATACAACGGGGATCTGAAGGTTTTTGACCTCGGTGCGCAGTTCGGTGAGGAGCACCTGGCGGTAGACACGGAGAGCCTTGTAGCCGTAGAGCTTTTCCTGGCCGAGGTAATACTTGTCGGTGGTGATCTGCTCATGATTCTTGAAGTCGATCGTCTCAAAGTTGTAGCCTTGCGGATGGAGTCGCTCGTATAGGCCTAGTGTGTCGAGTATTCGTAGAGCATTAGGTGAGAGCATCAAAGCACCCGCCGTCGACTTGCTAGGCTCACGAAGCTCGTAGATCCTGCAGGAAATACCTTGGCGATGCAGAGATATGGCAAGGGTAAGGCCCGCAAGGCCCGCGCCGATGATAGCTACCCGACTGGGGGGAGTGGAGATCATGTTTGTGCCCGTCCAAATGAGGAGATGTCGGGATTCGTGTCTGATGTGGAGGGGAATCCGCTTGATGTAAGGCAAAGACCACAAGCAAGAACGGATATGATTGAATGAGGACCGAGGTGGAGGTTTGAAAGAGCTGAGTGTGGCTATCGAAGTGAAATGAGGAACTGGTTGAGTGGAATGGACAGTCAAACGACAAGCACTCCAAGCTTTATATCTTGGCTGCGTCACGCAGATGTCGGCGCAGACATCGGCACAGGAACTCGGGTCCGCACTGCTTTGTCAACTGCGCCTGATTTGCGCCTGATTTTCAGGCTGTGAAACAGCATTAATTCACCTCCGCGCTTCTTTTGTCAGGCCGCGTTTGCTTTGTGCGGCGTAGTTTCCGGATCCGAACAGTGTCTCGGATCCGAATATGGAAAGACGGACCAATGCATCGCTCTGCACACTTAAGCCGTCACCTTGTCCCCAAACACTTAAAAGACAGACCTCTCGGCATTCCAAGGACTTGTCAAACCAAGCCTCTCACCTGTCAATGCAGAAGAACATCCAAAAACGTTCCTTATTCCCTTTCACTCTCTCTTTCTTCGAAGCAGCTTACCCACGCCCCGAATCCGAGTACCCACAAGGCGATCTACAGAAGACAAGCAGCCTCAACTCCGACACGAGCTCTACGAAGCCAAAAGTCTCCAGACGGTCAACTCAGCAGTCAAAGTAGACTCTTTTAAGATCCGCAAACATGTCAGCCTCGAAGCGCATCCTCGTAGTTGGCGGCAGCGGTCGCACCGGCCAGTTGGTCATCGACGAGCTCCTTTCACGAGGCCATGAAGTCACAGCGCTCGTCCGCAATCCTGAGTCGCTAGGAGCCAAAGCCGGCCTCAAAACTGTGACCGGCACGCCCTTGAACAAGGAAGACGTGCGCAATGCCTTTGCGCACAGCAACCCGGAAGTCGTCGTTGTCACGCTCAGCGCCCCACGCGCGGGCGACAGCCCCTTTGCAGCAGTCATTTCTCCACCTCGCCTAATGGCCGACTCAAATGCCAACGTCGTTGCCGTCATGAAGGAGTTTAACACGCCCAAGATTGTCATCATGCAAGCCTTTGGTGTGGGCGAATCGTGGCCTAACATGCACTGGGTGCTGCGCATGCTCATGAAGAAGAGCAACATGATCTACCAGTACGACGACCACAACCTTGTTGCGAAGGAGATCAAGGCCAGCGGAGAGAATTACGTCTTGGTGCGTCCGTCGAGACTGGAGGAGGGCGACGCAAAGGAGATCAAGGAGTGGGCCAATGACGGCAAGGGTGTGCCGATGATGGGTTCAATCACTCGTGGCAGCGTTGCGAAGTTCCTGGTGGAGGCGGCCGAGAGCAGGAGCTGGGACGGAACGGCGCCTGTAATTACGAACTAGGCGCGCAGGTCATGATGTCTTCTGGTACATGTACACATAGCATTCCCTGGGGTCGGCAAAGGGTTTCTAGGTCCACGGCGTTTGGAAGACTTGGATATGAGCATTTTGAATGTTAGCTTGTACACATGTCATCCTGCGGTGCCAGCTTGTATGGTGATTCTTCTTGTCGTGCATTACGTCCTATTACGAAGTGGAAGGGCATGGTGAGTGGTTGTTCCTTGGGTGGGAGATGCGGGTGACGTCTTGTTAGTATCGATTCGCCTAGAGCGTAACCCCACAACGCCAGGGCCCTGAGCAACCACGGCGAGATTTAGCCTCCGAGCTACCACGTTGCTTCACACAACCAGATTCGAGTGTCAGATTTGTCTACAAACAGCAATTGCATCTTCCTTTGTCGTATATTTTCTGGTAAACATTCCCGTTTTGGTGAGGTAAGTCCCCAGTCGTCACCAGCCCCACCTTGTAGATTTTGGAGCTCTTGGGGACACCGTAGCTAACAGCTCCCATTTCGCTATAGCTCTCGACTGCCTCCAATCATGGCCTCCCTCTTCGAAGCGAAAGTCAAGAGCGTCCTCTCTGGCGACACCATCATCCTCCACAACATCAACAACCCGAAGCAAGAGCGTACACTGAGCCTCGCCTTTGTCACCGCGCCGAGACTGAGGCGAGAGGGCGACGAGCCATTCGCATTCGAGTCACGCGACTACCTTCGACGCCTTCTCGTAGGCAAGGTCGTACGCTTCCAGGTCCTGTACAAGATTCCCACTGGCGCAAATCGCGAATACGGCCTGATTGTCTTGCCGAATAAGACCATCCTGCCGGAACAAGCTGTTGCTGAGGGCTGGCTGAAGCTGCGAGATGACGCTGGCCGGAAAGAAGACTCGGAGGAGGCCGCACAGCTGCTGGAAAGGCTGCAGGTAGTCGAAGCACGCGCTAGGGCGGACTCGAAGGGTCTCTGGGCCGAGTCGGGGGGCAGGATTCAGTCGTCATCCGAGCTGAGCGACCCGCAGAAGTTCGTCGAGGAACACAAGGGCAAGGATATTGAGGCGATTATTGAGAAGGTGTTGTCCGGCGACCGCCTCATCGTCCGGTTTCTTCTCTCGCCCACTGAGCACGTGCAGACCATGGTCCTCCTTGCCGGCATACGCGCCCCGGCAACGAAGCGAACGAATCCATCCGATGGCAAGGAGCAGCCGGCTGAGCCGTTTGGCGAGGAGGCTCAACAATTTGTTGAGACAAGATTGCTACAGCGGGGCGCGAGCGTCACCGTGCTTGGAACAACACCCAACGGCCAGATTGTGGCCGACGTCAAGCACCCCACACAAGGCAGCATCACACCCTTCCTTCTCAAAGCCGGATTGGCAAAGTGCACCGACCACCACACCACACTCCTCGGCCAGCAGATGGGCGTGCTCCGGCAGGCAGAGAAGGCGGCGAGGGATAGTAGGCAAGGTCTCTACGCGGGCCATGTGGCTCCAAAAGCCAACGCAGCGGGTCAGTTGGAGGCTGTCGTCAGCAGGATCCAAAGCGCCGATACGCTTTTCTTACGTAACAAGGCTGGTGTTGAAAAGCGCATCAACCTTAGTAGCGTTCGCCAACCGAAGCCTACCGACCCGAAGCAGTCACCATGGGTACCGGAAGCGAAAGAGTTCTTGCGCAAGAAGCTGATTGGAAAGCATGTTAAATTTCACGTTGATGGTAAGCGACCTGCGACTGAGGGATACGATGAGCGCGAAATGGCCACCGTCACTATTCAGAACAAAAACGTCGGACTGCTTCTCGTAGAGAATGGCATGGCTTCCGTGATCCGACACCGACAAGATGATACGGACAGAAGTCCCATTTATGACGATCTTCTGCTAGCGGAGCAAAGCGCGCAAGAGGAGAAGAAGGGTATATGGTCAGAAAAGGCCCCGGCTGTGAAGCAGTATGTCGATTACTCTGAATCTCTCGAAAAAGCTAAGCGTCAACTCTCATTATTATCCCGGCAACGCAAGGTACCAGCTGTTGTAGACTTCGTAAAGTCAGGTTCGCGCTTCACTGTACTCGTACCTCGCGAAAACGCTAAACTCACCTTTGTCCTCTCCGGTATTCGTGCGCCGCGGTCAGCCAGGAACGAGAGCGACAAGGGCGAGCCGTTCGGCAAGGAGGCCCACGAGTTTGCCAACCGGCGATGCCAGCAGCGAGACGTCGAGATCGATGTGGAGGATTGCGACAAGGTCGGCGGCTTCATTGGCACTCTCTACATCAACCGCGAGAACTTTGCGAAGACGCTCGTTGAGGAGGGTCTTGCTTCAGTCCATGCCTACTCTGCCGAAAAGTCGGGCAACGCAAACGAACTCTTCGCTGCTGAGCAGAAAGCCAAGGACGCACGAAAAGGATTGTGGCATGACTATGACCCTTCTCAGGACGAAGACACCGAGCCGACAGCGGATGCCGCTGTTGAAGCTTCGAATGGTGGTGCAGTCACCTCAAGACGAAAGGATTATCGCGACATCATGGTAACCCATGTGGAGGATGATGGCAGGCTCAGGCTTCAGGAAATAGGGCCCGGCACTACAGCACTAACATCGCTCATGGACGCATTCAGCAAGTTCCATCTCAACCCAACAAACAACGTGGGTTTCTCAAATCCTCCCAAGGCTGGCGAGTTTGTTGCAGCCAAGTTCACTGCGGATGACCAATGGTATCGCGCGCGCATCCGACGCAATGACCGCGAGGCAAAAAAGGCCGAGGTCGTTTACATTGACTTTGGGAACTCAGAGACGATCCCGTGGTCGCGTCTCCGCCCTCTCTCTCAGGCTCAATTCTTGCCATCGAAGCTCAAACCTCAAGCCGTCGAAGCACAGCTCGCTTTTATCCAGCTCCCTGGCAACCCAGAATATCTCGCAGATGCCGTGCACTTCATCTCACAGGAGACTGCCGACCGTCAGCTCGTTGCTAATGTGGATCAGGTAGAGAAGGACGGTCTACTCTGGGTTACGCTGTATGATCCCAAACAGAGCAAGACTGGACAGGAGAGCGTGAATGCAGATGTGATTAGTGAGGGTCTTGCCATGGTGCCCAAGAAGTTGAAGCCTTGGGAGAGGAGTGCAAACGATGTCTTGGCTGCGTTGAAGAAGAAGCAAGATGTTGCCAAGGAGGAGAGGAGGGGCCAGTGGGAATATGGCGATTTGACTGAGGATGATTAGACGGGTCGATGAGAGGAGCGCTCTGAAGCGTCGGGAGAAACTAGAAGATCACATTGCACCCAGGATTGGCTTGGGTAGTATTTGGACTGGGCTAAGATATGCATAGGAGTGGATACTAAAAAGGTCATGAAATGAAATCGAGTGGTCCTCCAACCTTCCTGCCAAATAGGTCCCGTAGTACTTGAAGGCTTGGTGAGGTGAAGTGAAGTCTAATCACGACGCAGCGTCGAGTCTGCCCTACGTGAGATGGAGGGTGGGTAGTCTAGAGGCGCAGTCGCCAACCAACGGAGGAGCCGCGCGTGCATGTGGAAGGCGGAGACAGCAGCACCGTGATTGGCCAGGCCAAGGGCAAGCCTCAAGCACCGCCACCTGCTGCCCGGAAGGAGCGATTGGTGAGTGTGGGGAGCAGGGAGGGAGCAGCTAGGCACCCACGAAATGCACCCCCCGGACATGGCTATAATCTGCCCCAACGACATGACGACGACGCTCCAGGCAGTCGCATCGTTGCTCTTCTCCATGTGTCTGCATACACCCACCTAACAACGCGATCGCGTCCCGAACCCACCTCTGCGACCACCTCCGAGTCCCTGTGCGAACATGGAGACCATCAGCAGACTCACGCAGCTCTACTCCGACACCAAGCGGATCGGGGACGCCGTGGTCGAGCAGGACACCAAAGACACTCCTGAATCGCATGCCCTCCACCGCAAATTCAGAATCCAAAAAGACCGCCTCATAACATGGGGCGTCGACTGGAGCGACAACTCGAAGGGCAACCAGGGCGACATCGATGCGAGCGTGGAGCAGGCAGGCCTCACCGAGACGGTCACAAGTGTACTCGGCACCATCAAGGATATTCTAGATGAGGCTGAGAGAATGCATCCTGGAGCACCTGCGCCGGGAGCAAAGTCACTGTCTGGAGAGAAGAGCAGGCCTGACCCTCCCTCGTGGGCGGCCGCCGACCGGTCACGTTACGAGGACCTCATCAAGGACCTCACCACCTCGATAGACATCCTCTACGACCTCTCGAGAACACGCAGAACACAAAGAGGAAGCGACCGCGGCGCTAGTCCTGGCAAAGCTGTCCCAGTACCGCCACGCCCTACCACATCTACCCCCGTCTTTCTCTCCGCAGACTATAGCGCTTCCGACCTCACGCTCGTCAATCCTGCAACCTTCCCGCTCAACGCCTATGCGCCACGCTCAAACCTTCCTCCAAAACTGGAGCCTTCTGATCTGGTCTTGCCCGAAGAAGAACCACCGCCCTACGAGAGTGTTGGCAAGTCTTCGATTCGCGTCATTGGCCGGCTACGGTCGCGACATAGCTCGACCAATCCCTGGAAGACAGACGGAAGTAGGACGATAGAGACCTGCGTTCTGGTCGAGTACGCAACCTACGACCCCACGTACCGCTTTACCGAAGTCTCCCCCCCTACAGACCGCCTGGAGAACCTATTGTCGATATTGACCAAGCTGTCCAACAATCAGTCCTTCCACGGTACACTTAAATGTCTGGGTTACTTTGAAGATCCAAAGCAACCGCGCTTTGGGCTAGTCTTTGAACTGCCAACCTCTGTCTACTCAGGCCCCTCCGACTCACACAAGTCTGCGGAAGAGTTGAGACCCGTGACGCTCCTCAGCGTACTTCAAACCGGTTCCAAATCTCTGCACAATTCCAACAGCGCCACCCCACCACTGGAGGATCGTTTTCGTCTCGCCTTCACGCTTGGTCTTACTTTTAGCAAAATCCATGGCGATAACTTCGTCCACAAAGACGTCAACAGTAGTAACATACTGGTGTTCAAGAAGAACAAGCGACAATCAGCGAACAGTAGGGCGCTACAATACACGCTTCGCTCCCCGGTCGTCTGCTCGTTTGATCTCTTCTCCGAATACGACATCGAACCCAGCGACGTAATGCCAACGCTGAACATCTACCGCCATCCAGAGGATCCCAAATTCACTGGGCTCCAAAATGGAATCTATAGCCCACAATTCGACATGTATAGCCTTGGCCTGATATTGCTCGAGGTCGGCCTTTGGCAACCATTAGCAGACCTATGGAAGCCAAAATACACCTTGGATGACTTCAAACAACGGATAGAAGACGTGTATATCCGCCGCCTAGCCTCTAAATGTGGTACGGCTTACATGCAAGTCGTACGTGACTGTTTCTGGGCAGCCGATTCTAGAGGCGAAAATATACAAGATATCTCACAGGTGTATAACCGCATCATCATGCGGTTGCAAAGATGCTGTATGCTTGATGAGTCCGAGCCAGGCTTGGATTTGAACGAAATGAGGCCAGGTGTTACGCCTATACAACAAGCATCGCCGCTTAAGCGCAAGAGCGTCAGCCAGCCTCAGGTTGCAGCGGACATTCCAGCAAGCCCTTCATACCGAAGCGCAAAACGATGGGCGCTAGAGAAGGGTTCGCAGGCGCTGGAGCGTACCAAATCCTTATCGAAGCCATCGCCCAGAAAATCCCCTGACCTTTCCTTGTCACGGAATCCGTCGCAACGTTCGCAACACTCTATTCGGAAAAGCATTTCAGAAAGTCTGCGCTTAATGAGCCCGAAGCTGGAAGCTTCAGAGGCAATGGAGTGGGAGCAGCAGCAGGAGCGTGATCCACTTGAAGAATCAGGTACGTGCAACTTCATTAGAGTATTCTTAGAGTGTGCATGATGGCAATATGATGATCTAACGATAACTTCAGGCACTCTCGTTGCGACACCGCCAAATTCGCAAGATCGAAGCGATACTTCATCCTTGTACCGAGAGCGTGTCGTGAACGCAGCATCAACGATACAACGCGCATGGAGGCAATCAAGGTCTCAGTCACGTGCTGTATCGCAGCGAAGTATAACGTTACGTGACTACAAAGAAAAGATCACCGTAATCCAAAAAGCTTGGCGAGAAAGCAAGCAGAAACGAACAAACACCATCGAAGCTCTTTTGACCGACGGTATTCGCCACTGGCCTCAAGCTACCCTCGGCTATCCTACACCGGAGCCTGAAGTACGGAGCATTGAATCGAGCGAAGGCTGTATCACTTCCTCCATCCAAATACAGACAGATATGGACCCCATTCTACGCCCAAAGCTTCGACTATTCCCAGTCAAGTTCGCCCCTGCGATCGTCGATGAATGGCATATGACGATGCTGCCCCGCCTCGAGCGACTCATCGAGCGCGCACTCAAAGAGTCCGACGAAACGATAAGCATCGATCTTGTGGCGATTGGCGAGACGCAAGAGAAGTCTCGCCCAACGATATTCGTAACCTGCAGCAGCGTAACCAAAGTCAAGGCAATCCTCGCCCGCCGCTTCCGCTACGACGAAAATGTATACGATCTCAAGGTCCGTCGCGGGAAGATCAGACGTTCTAAGATGAGCCGCTCTACGCGACGAGTGCGGTACGTAATTGAACCCCAAGCAGGTTGCCAGAGTACCTCCAAAAGTGCAACATGTGACTTCGTAGTTCTTGATTTGCGTTAGAAATGCTCGTGGTTTACACTGGGCTTTATTGCTTGGTTTCCTTTCTTCTCCCTCAACGTTTGCTGACTGTGACATCACCTTTAGACCTCCTCATCGTTCGATGATGAACGCCGACAACTACAACGGCGATATGGCTGTCATGAATCCATATCACCAACCACGACCCCTTTGTGGTGCTTCAATTGGTGCCTTTAACAATGGTGAACATCTACCTCCAGTCTCGTATGGTGGAGTCATTCTTGTAGACGACCAACCACTCGGCATGAGTGTGCACCACCTACTTGATGCACCTTCGGATGACGAGAGTGACGTTGGCGATGAAAGCGGCAGTCCTCACCTAAACGATGTTATTCTGTCTAGCGCGACTAGCCATAGCAACCCGTGGTTGATGGGTATGGGCGCACAGCCTAGCCTTCATCTCGATTCCGATGAACCCGCGGCTATGTGGGACCTCGAGCTCTCAGACGATGAAGACATGAAAAGCGATGACGATGCTAAGTCTTTCGACTTCTCGGAATCTGAGTTTGGCTCGGACGATGAGTCTGATCGCGAAGCTATGACCGACTCAACTATGTCGCGGGCTACTACGGGGGACATTGATGGCATCGGTCCAGGCGAGGGTGAAGAGATAAAGATTACGCAGCCAGCTATTGATGATGTGGATGACGACTTCTTTCCGAACGATGAGGACCGAGACGACGATCATCTATCTTCCCACGAGTTGGGACATGTCCATGCGTCTTCTGGTATCCGACGCTGGAAGCGTGACGGCGTCTTACACGAAATCGACTGGGCGTTACTCAAGCTTAACGAGGATCGTTTGCAACCGTACAACATCTGCCAGGGAGGGCGCAGATTCTGCTTTGGTCCACCAAAACCTGATCAAAAAGAGATCTCCACAAAGCTAGAACAGCCTGTAAATCGACGCCACTACACTCCAGAGGAAGACGAATACCCGAACGGTGTAGCGAGCGCGGACAGCCTCGGTGGACTCAACGTTCACTGTTTTGGTCGAACCACCGGCCTCCAAGGGGGAATGATCTCCTCAACCATGAGCGCAGTCCGCATCTACCGCCGCAAGACCTTCTCACGCTCGTGGTCTGTCGCGGGCGGCTTTGGGGTCGGTGGTGATAGTGGAGCATGGATCGTGCAGAATGGAACCCATAAGGTAATCGGACATGTTCTTGCATGGTGTCAAAGAAATCACATTGCGTATCTTTGCCCCATGGAGGTTTTACTTGAGGACATCAAGCGAACCCTCGGGGCAAAACGCATCTACCTTCCTGGCTCCACCGAGCAAGCACTTTACACATCCAAACAGAAAGATAGGCACAGTATCAAAGCACAGGGTCGAGCTGATGATGAGATTGATGAAATTGGGATGGGTGTGCAAAGCCTAGGATTAGGCATAGTTGACTCCGCAGTTGATATGCGCTCACATCTAAATTCTGCTCCACCTAGTGGGCCATCAGCTGGTGCATGGGTACGAGGCGGCAGACAGGGCCTTCCAATGCTCAACTCCAGCGGCGAGTCAGACAAGGAGAATCTGCCCGTCTTGCGAAGCAGAATCATGAAGGTTAAAGAGGGGAGGGATGGGCAATTTGAAATGGCTGCTGTGCCTTAAGTAGGCATCGCCATTGATTCGGTATGCAAGAGTTGGCGCTGAGAGCGTTGTGTGGCGCAGACGAATACTCCTTGTACTGCGCTTTGATGCTTGACCGATCGGAGTCGGTGTACATAGTGTGTTAAAACAAACGATTTACCATTGGACTCGACTCAATGGGGCTCAAATCCATGCCCAATCGTTCGTGCAGCTGGCTTTTGTGAGTACGAACACATGAACGAAATTTCAGACCTCTGGACGCGTCTGTCAATTCGTTTTCACCACCACCACCACCACCACAACAACATCATCATAGGTCATCCCGTTTATGTTTGCGAGCCTGTAGTAGCTAAGGACAGCACTAGGTGCTGCAACCAATAGGTATCGGCCCCTTCCTTGGTAGACTCGCATATGCCATACTGAAGCCTCCGCATCCTCAGCTATCTAATGGATATATAGAAGTCGCTGAAGAGTAGTATAAATAGATTTAACCGGCCTTTCCGGTTTCTTTCTACGACTTTATGTTTGTAATGCTGTTGAGTAAGGGTCGTGAGTTCTTGGCGCACCTGGTTTTGACGGAATGTGCCAGGTGAATGCTGCGATCGAATACCCTACAAATCTAGCAATTATCCATGATCGTCACAGGAACCGTTCAAGGGGTCGTACACGATTAGCAAATGCGCTAAACAATGCCAGAAAGGGATGCACTAGCGCAGGTACGGGGAATGGCGCAGGGGCAGACCCCGACACCATTACCACCCAGCACCAGCCTTACCCAACCTGCATCTCCGCTGGCTATGGTGCAAAGTATTGCGACGAATGGGAGGATGACACTTACGTCTCCACCACCATTAAAGACTATGATGGTAAGGACGTCAGCATCATGAAGACAGCCGACCCTGTGACCGTCTACCATACTAAGAAGACCATCACTCATTTTGCCACTGGCAAGTACAATGAATACGCTAATCCTATCGGCGGATATGCTGCGCCCACCGGCTCCGCTTACAAGAACAGGACCGACGGCCGCTGGTATGAGCTCTACGAGAAGATTGAGGAGAGAAGGTTCTCAAACCCATTCTTTATGTAAGACATACGCCGACTCTGTGCTTACGATCTGCAGGTCCCATACAACAAGCTCGGTCCTCATGCTCTTCCCGGTTATCCAGGATCCGGTTTCTACAAGGATGGCGACAAGAAGCAGCCTGTTCACGTTAAGGAATACAAGGGCGGAAAGTGGTCCGATTACGACCACGAGTACTCTTATGGCACTCCTAGGCTTGAAGTGACTACATATGAGAAGCCTGGCATCTATACCGTTCCTGCTAAGGATATCACTGTTGATTATCCCATCACCTATCCTGCTGAAGCTACCAAGACTGCAAAAGCCGGCGAGACCTGCACCTATGGTTGTCAGTACATAAATGCCAAGGAGACTGGTTACGCCACCGGCTACTACGGTGCGTACGAGACCAAGGTTTACGGTGACAAGACTGTGACTGAGACTGTCGTCAAATACACCACCATCTTCGCCACCACTACTGGGGTGTATGAGGTCGCTAAGCCCACCACTACGGTGTACGAACATGATACTGAGGTCGCGTACCCGACTGCTGGAAAGTACGAGCCAGGAGTTTACCACCACGGGGCCCAGACAGTCACTGTGACCAAGTCTGGCGAGCCATATACCTGTAAAGGGCAATTCTTCGTCATATGGTCATGGCTATGTTTCTTACCCAACCTCAACCCCAGTTACCGTCTACTCCAAGCTGTACGATGGTTAACATAGCTATGGCGGCGATTCCCATGCTACACCTATCGCTGCTTCTTCCAAGCCATATGATATCAAGGTATATAGCCAACCTGAGCCTACACCCGTCTACGATGGCAAGGACTACCCCGCGAAGGCCACTTCCACCCCTTGCGACGACAGTAAGAAGCCTTCTGCTACTCCAGTCAAGCCTCTTGTGTATGACCTTGAGGCATATGGGTCCCCTGGTCCTACTCCCATTTACACCTCTAAGGCATATGGTCATCCCGAACTTACTCCGGCTATGCCTACCGTCTATGATCCTGAGGCTTATGGCCACCCTGCCCCATCTACCGTCAAGCCTAGCCCGTCTGATGATTACAAGGAACCCAGTGGAAGCTATGGTAAGACTGATGCAGGAGACATCAAGCGTGGTGGTATCATTGAGCGCCGCAAGCCCATTGCAGCGTAGTCGAAGCGCATCATTCTTTTGTGATGCGAGTTTCCTTTATTGTATTGGATGTATAAGTGAAGACAGACAATGTGGAGGGGATCATGGGGCAGGGGAGTATCTAATCTTGTGAGATTTAGCTTCCAAATATGTAGTCTCGCTCTCAATCACTGTGCTCCTGCAATTCGACTTTGCGTGTCCGGCAAAGCTTGTTTTCTTTCCAGTTTTGTGGGTGTTCTTTTCTGTCGTGTGATCTCACAGATGAATTTCATGATGCTTTGTAGTTTCTTCAAAGTCAACTAGCATGCATATCGGAGCAAAACGTGAGGGGACATCATCACAGGACAAGCATCAGGAGAGCAAAGCGTAAGAACTTCTTCTATTAGGGTCCAATTGACCGTGAAGTGCAGGTGGAGGCCGTCCCAGTAATACAGCGCCTTCACCAACTACAGCACTCTGACAAGATCTCGTCCCTCAGGTCTCCATGCCTCGCGCAGAAAGATGGCGTCGTGATGGCCCGAAGTCGGAAGTACGGCTGCAAAGTTCGCTTCGTGACTGGGCTAAGGGCCTAGTTCCAAAGTCTAGATCAAGATAAGATAAGATCCAGCAAAAGCCACCAGCCGTGTGGACCGCTCCGGTTGTCTGAACAGCAAATTCTGCAAGCCATCGTCTATCTCTTCGTATTTCCCTTACGATATGTCGCCAATGAAGATGCGACAGGAAATCAAGAACGGAGAATGTGCTCCTTTTTGGGTATGGACATCGGATGATGGGCTCATCTGATAAGATTGCTAACATCAAGGCTAATCTAGTTGAGGTTAGACTTCTCCCCGATTGATACAACGGTGCGCGCCGTCTGCAAGGTTTCGCTTCCCGATGTCGTGTCAAGCTCCGGGTCAAGCTCTAGCCCAGGCCGTGCATGATATTCAAGCTTTTAATCCAGCATGTTGACTCACGCACAAGCACGTAGCTAGCATGTGTTGCCGCGCAAGACCCATAGTCCATATGTATATGAAGCGACCTCTACCCAATACCAGTCCCCTGGCACATTTCCATCTGCCTTACCATCTCATTGGAACGTAGCATAGCGAATATGGATTCCATCGCTACCATCCAGCCCGGTAGCCAGCCGACCCAAGAGCCTGAAAAGAAACTCGACAATGTCGACATCGATGAAGCGGAAGCCGTGCGCAAAGTTGAGGAAGCAACTACGCCTTCGCAATCCGCTCAAAAGGGTGTTAGGAACGTAGAGGCCGTAACATTATCCTGGACTAAAACCTCACTAGCCTGCGCATTTGTATGGTGCGTTCAATCGCCTTCTTCACTTCATGTCTTTGGCATCAATACATTAACGCCCACGCAGCATGTGGTTCCTTTACCTCACAAATGCTTTTCAATCCTCCATCACCTCAAATTTAACGCCATACGTCACATCCGGCTTCGAAGAACACTCGCTCCTAACCGTTATCAATATCGTTTCGAATTCTATGGCCGCGGCTGTATATATCCCGACAGCCAAATTGCTCGATCTCTGGGGTCGCGCCGAGGGCTTTGCGACGATGGTGTGCTTCGCTACTCTAGGCTTGATCTTGATGGCAACCTGCAAGAGTCTTGCTACGTTCTGTGCCGCACAGGTCTTTTATACAATCGGTTTCGGTGGGATGATCTACTGCGTCGATGTGATTACAGCTGATGCGTCGAGCTTAAAGCATCGAGGCCTGGCATTTGCATTCACGTCATCGCCATACATTATCACAGCTTTCGCTGGGCCTAAGGCTGCCGAGGGCTTCTATAATAACATCAGTTGGCGCTGGGGCTTCGGTTGTTTTGCCATTATTGTACCGTTTGTGGCTACGCCGCTGTTTGTCATCTTGAAACTCAACCTTCGGAAAGCAAAGCACGACGGTGTGCTCGTTCGCGAATCGAGCCAGCGCACGCTGCTGCAGAGTGTTCTCTTCCACCTTCGAGAATTTGATGGTAAGTCGCTCCTCGCCGAGATCACAGAGCGATCGCTGACTGGAACACAGCGCCTGGCGCATTCCTGCTTGCCGCTGGGTTGGTCATCTTTCTGCTTCCGTTCACTCTGGCTGATTCTGCGCCTTCTGGATGGTCTACTGGGTACATTATAGCTATGCTCGTACTTGGATTCGTCCTCCTTATCCTGTTCGGTCTCCACGAACGCTTCACGGCTGGCAAACCATTCCTACCCTTCGATCTCTTGACCAGCCGGTCCGTTCTTGGGGCTTGTCTGCTGTCTTTCACATATCAAATCTCCTACTACGCGTGGAACAGCTACTTCACCTCTTTCCTCCAAGTTGTGACTAACCTCACCCTTGCCCAGGCTGGGTATGTGGCCTCAACTTTCGACGTCCTCTCTGGCGTCCTGCTACTCTCCGTCGGTCTCGTCATCAGCAAGACCGGCTATTTCCGATGGCTGTTGTTCATCGCCGTCCCAATCTATATCCTCGGCCAAGGTCTGATGATCTATTTCCGCCATCCCAACACCAGCGTTGGGTACCTCGTCATGTGCCAGATCTTTATTGCCATTGGTGGCGCCATCATCATTCTGTGTGAGCAGATTGCCGTCATGGCTGCCGCAGACCATCAACACGTCGCATCCGTCTTAGCATTGCTCAACATCTTCGGCTGGCTAGGTGGTGCTGTCGGCAGCACAATCTCGGGCGCGATCTGGACAAACTCATTCCCACAAGCTCTGATGCGACTCCTACCTGAGGACGCACTAGAAAGCTTCGACGACATCTACGGTAGTCTCGATGTGCAGCTGAGCTATGAGAAAGGAAGTCCAGCTCGAATTGCAATCGAGGAGGCTTATGGAGTAGCTCAGAAGCGAATGTTAATTGCTGGCACGGCGATCATGGGTTTGACGCTTGTGTGGATCTTTTTGATCAAGAACTATAATGTCGCAAAGATGCATCAGACTAAGGGACGCCTCTTCTAGGGTGAGGTTCCGTTTTGTCCTAAGCTGCAGGCAATAGGTGCAGTAATATTGTTACATGCGCCACTTCACATAGCAACATCGCTTATTTTCGACGCACACTGAATGTACAGGTGTTGTTCTGCGACCAGTCTCTAAATAGAAGGCAGCGATCTGTGACGTTCTCGATGATAGGTAGTCTCCTCGACAACAGGAAGGAAATGACAAATTCACACAGTATCTTTGATTGAACTCGGCCGAAAAATTCACAGACATGCTCCGCGTGCCATGGACTAGGAATTTAGACATACCGTGAATGAAGAATGTCATTCGTTGCATGGGAACACATGTTCGCACTTCGATTCAAGAGCTGATATGCTTTTCGTGGCGGAATTTGGTCATGCTGCGCCTAGAAGTAGTTTTTCTTCTTTTTGCTATAGAATATGGAGCTTCACACTCACTCTCTAGTTAGTAGTGATGAAGAGAGATCTTTGAAAGCGTGTTTTTTTTTTCTGTAGCAATAGCCTGTGTGCTGTATGGCCAGTCATCACGTCCTGCTGTACCGATCTGAAGAAGCCGTTGTTGCGGAATCTTAGATATCTTCAATTGGCATAGTCAGACGGCATGTGGCCAGGAGTTGGAAACATTGGGGCGAGGTGATAATGGTCGCTGATCTCAAGACGCAAAATCGGACGACAACCGGTGCTAGCATGCCTTTAGCAATAAGACTTTGTCGATGTAGCACAATGTGAGCGGACTTGTCACCCGGAATGATGCTTGGTGATTGAGGCATCTCCGTCATCTCCGCCTCGTTCTCATTACAGGACTTTCAGCTCAGCTTTTTGCCGTAATCTCCACGTCCAAAGCCTTCGCAGCGAAGTTGAAGACACCAATTCTATAGTCAGTGAACGATTGCCAATTATTCGACATCGAGAATGCCGGTACAAGCTGTGTCAACTTCTGTACATCCATACTGTACCAGAACGTACTCTGCCTCACTGCAGTTGCCCTAGAAAATGCAGGCGTAATGTCCGCGTTGATGCGCAACCACAAATCTGTCGTGGTAGGAGCAAGCGCAGGATAGTAGCAGCCACGCGGCCGGTAGATTTTGTAGTCCATATTTACATGGTGAGGTTGAGGCTGTCTACTATGACTAGATTGATGGCTGTTTCCTTCTTTATGTATACCGATGTATGCAGCGATGTCACGAAAAAGCATCACGCCCCTACGATCGCCGCTTGCCATTTTGCTAATATCGAGCCTAAAATTCCCTGATGACTTTGGTTCTGATATACGATACGTGAGCGTGTTACGCGCCGAACACAGGTCGGTTGTGACAGTCGCAGTCGGAGCTGGAGACCCCCAGAACCCCTAGAACTCCCAAGGAGCTTCCACTTGGACTTGTGGGGGTTGTGGTTCCACTCCCACTCATGGCTTAATGATGTCCCGGTGAAACTATCCAGGCCGGTGGAGGATGGAATGGTCTTGTCTGTTTGAACCGGCAGCGGATACGTGCTCCCCCATGCACCATTCACCCTGGCCATCTCCGGCCAACCGTCTGCTGTCCATACCAAAGGAGCGACAACGGGTATGCGATCTCCTGAGTATGCATCCGTGAATGCGACGTAGTACCAGTCACCAGCTTTGGTGTCAACAATCCCACCCTGGTGACTGTTTCCGGCATTAGGCAGTGGCCCCGCGATGCTGTCGACCAGAATCCTGCGCTCATAAATGCCCCACGGATTGGATGACTTTAGCACCCAAGCCAGACGAGAGTGTCGGATTACTATTGGTACCGAAGCGTGCTGGCCCAGATACCTTTGAAGTATGCACGATTGACCGTGCTAGTTAGGTCGTACATGGAACCGAAATTGAGGGTGGGCACACTGTGAGACACCGGACTCCAATGCACCAAATTGTAGGATTTAGGCACCGGGGCGCCAGGCAAGAAGGCGAAACTCGACTACGAGTAGTAGTACACATCACCAACGCCAAATACATCTAGATCGGGATGACGTTGCCATAGCACCGGATTGTCGAATGTTTCGACCTGCGCTGCGATCTTTCGGATCGAAACTCTAGGGCCATGCCGTACTGATACACGGCCAGGCGGCGAGGAGTGCTAGGATCATCACGTCTGGTGTCGGCATGATGAGGGTTGAAGTTTTCTCACAGATTTCAGAAAAGCTGTAGGGGTACCTAGAGTCGTCCGGGCGACTAATGTACAAGTGGCTAGTTGCTACTCATCTAAGTCGCGGGTGCTTTATTACAACATGCATTATTAATACAAAAGTAATAAATCTACCATGGCTTCGGATCGGCATAGTTATTGAAGTCACGGTGATACTACTGACCCATATACTCCGTGGTTATATGAAGATCTGGGTTACTTAGCGGAAATGTCATCCTGATTAGTGCAGCTATGCGAATGAATATCTCCGGACTGGGAGTAGGGTCGCGGATTGTCACCTCAACTTCATGATGACATTGAGAAGGATGGTGGAACTTTACATGTTACAGATCGCGAGTGTTCTGCACTACGACATGTGTAATCGTGTCGGAGCTGCGAAAAGGTGTAGCAGGAGTGGACATGACTAAGCGTGCGTCCAAGCGTCACGGTCAGCTTTTGGTCCGCGTATCTTGATTTCTGATCATATCTGATCAGCTGCCTTCGTTGTTCCTCCTACAATCCATCCCCTATAAGAGTTTCGGCCTGGGTTAATGGCGCTCAGAACACAACTATTGTGAATATGTAACGTCGTTCTTGCCCTATCGCACAACATGTCACCAAACGACCCGCCCTATGCAAGCATTAGCGACGATGAAATCTTGCAAACTGGAAAGAGGTTCGGTTACGGGACCTGGCTACAGCCCATCATCAATGCGAACGACCAATCTAGTTCAGACACAGTTGCACAAAGTCAGCTCTCACACACACCTGCACCAACTCGTCGTGGCCGTGGTAGACCACGTGTGACGAAGTTGGGCAATGAGAGCGCCATTGAGGTTTGCCATAGGCTACCATCCGAATGTGCAACAACTAATGGACACGTAGAAACGTCGTGCCCAAGTACGCGAGGCACAACGCGCATACCAAAAACGCAAAGACACGGCCACAGCCTCCGAAAAACGGCGCGTGGACGAGCTTCTCCAAGTCTTCTCCGATCTGTCATCGAGTGTCGAAGCACTGCTGCATGCATCCTCAAAGGCAGGTGTCATGCATCGCGATGACGATGTCTCAAAGCTCATTCAACAACTGTGGACCGCATATGATGCTGCTATCAATGATCCGTCCGTCACGCCCGAGCTGCGATTGCTTCAAGTAAAAAATGGGCGACGTGTAGCGAATCATCACAGCAACGAGAACTTCATTATCCAGGCCAAACCGCGAGAGACAACGGATGAGACGACGAATGAGCAGTCCGTTACTGAAGCTGTGCCGCCATCTGTAGAGAATTCAACGCCATTCGATCCCAGTGATATAAGCTTTGAACTCATAAGGTTTGAAGAGACGACGGTAATGCAGCCATTTCAACGTGCGACTTCTGTCAACGGATTGATGGCGGGTCGAAGTATTTTCGATATCGTAAAAGAGAGGCAGACAGCTATGAAGGAGGCAGATAAGTCGACATCCGGATCGTAGTCGCTTCGTTACTCTTTCCGCTCTATTGTCAATGCGACGTAATAACATCTCAAACGGCTTGTCACATGGGAGCTATCGTATAACTAAGAGAAGGGAACTAATCTTGCCTGTGGCCTCATACCGAGAATTGAATTAGTAGTGATGATGTACGAAGTTGAGGCTACGTTCTCGTACATCCACTTCGAAATGACGTGGTCATATCTAGACACATAAATCCGGGAATAAGTACATGTAACATGGCCGGCCTTCGTCGCAAGTCAGCGCCTCCGTAAGCACATTATGTCAGTCTCGTAGACTCCAACGCCTGACACCGATCAAATCTACCCGCTTGTCGTTGCCCAAAACGGACCAGATCACTTCCAGATGACAAACCCCATTGCAACTCGGACATCTGACGGCCGAAGTACTCCAGTCTATCCATTCGTATTTATATGAAGTTTTCCCTGACGAATCACCTCGAAATCATCGATTTGTCTAGCTTACATCGCTTCAGGTTACAGGAAACCATTGTTGCAAAGTTCCACGTCAGGAAACCGCAAGCAGCACTGTTCAAAATGGAAGAATTTGAGGCCTCTCTGCAGGACGCTACGACGAAAGGCACAAAGGTTGTCCCCGGAGCCGTGATGGCTGTTGTCGATAAAGACGGTGCGTGGCCTGGTTCTGAGCGCCGATCATTTCGCTCATGCTGCTCTTAGGAAACTTCATCTATAAGAACGCTGCGGGTTACAACGGCGTGACAAAAGACGCAAAACCTCTTGACTTCGAACAAACACTCTTCGTCGCGTCTTGTACTAAGCTCATCGCCGCCATCGCCGCTCTACAAACCGTCGAGCGTGGCCTCATGGGCCTAGACGACACCATTGATCAGTCTCTCCCTGAGCTCGCTTCACAACCTATTATTGAACAAGACGGCACTGGGATCAAGCTGAATATAGCAACCAAATCTATCACCCTGCGCCAGCTCATTACGCACACCGGCGGTGCAACCTATGATTGGATCGATCCAAAGCTGTACGCATCGCGCGGTGAAGTGCCCGCCATTGTGAGCGACGGCGATGTAGCAAAATGGTATGCTTACCCTCGCGCTTTCGAAGCCGGCGAGAGCTGGAACTACAGCGGCGGCTTCGACTGGGCCAGTCTCCTCGTTGAGCGTCTCTCCAACACAAGCTTCGAAGACTTCGTAGAGACTAATATCGCAGAGCTTCTCGGTATTAAGTTATTCACTTGGCACTTGTCACGAAAGCCGGCCGTAGCCGAGAAGCTCATGTCTATGAGCTCACGATAGGAGGACGGCACGGTCATCGAAGGCCCCACGCCTTTCTGGCCTGACCCCATCAGAGAGGGAAGCGGAGCTGGAATGTACGCCAGCATCCCAGACTACACCCGTGTCCACTCTGATCTTTTGAAAGATACGCCTACTCTTCTCAAGAAAGGTACGGTCAACCAAATGTTTAGTCCACAATCTGCCGACGGCAGCCCTGCGCTTAAAGGCCTTGTCGACGGTGGCGAAAACGCATATGCTTGCGCTTTAGATGCCAGCATGGACGGCTAGTGCCGAAATCCGGGCTGGGTAGCTTGCTGCTCATGGAGGATGTGAATAGGGAGAAATACTTCAAGCCAAAAGGAACTCTGTCATGGACGGGCCTGCCGAACTTGCTGTGGAGTGTGAACAGGGAAAGGGGGTTAGCGCTACTTTTTGCGACGCAGATCTTGCCTTGGGCGGATCCAAAGGCATTTGATGTGATTGCGAGGTTCGAGACGGCGGTTTGGCGGAATTTGAGCACATTATTCACATACTAGAGCACAAGCAGTGGAAGCGTCATGCAAACAATCTCTTTAGATAATCTCTATATGCTAGCATTGACCTATGAAAAACCTTCATATGGTCTTATCACTCTTTGATTTATGCTATTGAGGTGAGGGTAGCCATCAATCGCATGGTGCAGATGAAGATGAACTGCGCCCTGCAATCTGTCTTCCGTCCGTGTAGCGCCTGCAGTATTCTTTGTCACCCAGTACCGACATCTCAGCATCCCAATAACTTCTCTACTTTCTATTTTTTTGAATTTCACTCACCCTGCACAGCCACTATGGAGTCAAAGCAATCTTGTCTCGTTTCTAGTGCAAGGCTATGAGTGCGATAAGGTCGCCGTGATGAGTAGAAAGGGCGATCAGCCTTTTGTATCTCCCTTAGGGCACGGCAGCAGCATGTAGGTCAACAGGACCAGGACCAATTTCCTTAGTTGCCCTGGGATGTTTGCCTATTTTCAGCTCTAGAGCATTCTTAGACAGGTCGCAAAATATTTATCATCATTCAGTATCTGGCGTAACTAAAGGTCCACAAGCAAACCCTTGATGTTCACTGGAGGGACGACGACGTGCTGCCTCACCGGATCTTTCTTGAATCCAGTCGAGGTTGGATGGTGTCACAGCTTTATTTGGCACCTTCCTTATCCAGCAGCAAAGCCCCGCATTGCTTGCATAAGGCGCATATCTATCGTAGTCATCTAAACATGAACAATAACTTCAGAACAACTTGAAACGTACTCTCTACCATTCCTCTCGGGCTGCTTTGCGCATGGTCTTTAGAACAGCATGTCTTTCGATATCACGAAGGCGCGCGAGCGCTTCCCCGCTCTGCAGCAAGACCAGGTCTTCCTTGATAATGCAGGAGGCAGCCAAGTCCTCGGAGATGTGATCGAATCGTGAGTCTAAATCGAGCTTGGGATGATACTATGGTCTGATGATATTCCAGAATTACTCACTATCTCTCAAAGACGAATGTCCAGCTTGGTGCTTCGTATCACACAGGATCCGTCTCGAACACTAAATACGAGGAAGGCTATCAAGCCGCAGCAAAGTATATTAATGCAGATCGTGATGAGATTGGTACGGAAGCATTTTCGGATCAATAGAAGGTCATCTGACGAGCCATCAAGTACTCGGGGGTTCAACCACCCAGCTCTTCATGAACCTCGCTGGCGCACTCCACTTCAATGAAGGCGACGAGATCATTCTATCCAAGATGGAGCACGAGACAAATGTAAAGCCTTGGCTGTTTATGGCCGAGCGCCTCAAGCTCATAGTGAAGTGGTGGCACTCCTCCAAAGAAGATGGCCTCAAGCTCACACCCGAGAACTTGAAGCCACTTCTCTCACCGAAAGTCAAATTTGTTGCCTGTACGCACGTTTCCAACATTCTCGGTACTATCCATGATGTGAGAGCTATTGCAGATACGGTGCATGAGGTTGGCGCGTTGTTGTGTGTTGATGGCGTAAGCTATGCACCACATCGAAAGGTCGATGTGAAGGCATTCGGGGTCGACTTTTATTCCTTTTCGTGGTATAAAGTAAGGAATTCTAGTGGCTTCTCCGACTATCTTCATATTAATACCACTAGGTCTACGGTCCCCATATTGCTGTACTCTATGCCAGCAATGCTGCACAGCAACGCGTCACGCCTATGGCGCACTTCTTCAACCCCAACAGAACCCTCGAAGATAAAATTGGTTTTGCGTCCTCCAACTACGAGTGTACACAATCCATTCCACACATCGTCAGATATCTCGATGGCGCTTTCGAGGAAATTTCCAAACACGAAGGCAAACTACAGAAACTCCTGCTCGACTTTCTAAATTCTCGCCCGGACATCGTTGTTCATGGATCGACATCTACCAGCTCGACTGTTCGGGTGCCAACCATATCGTTCACTGTTGAGGGAATGGACTCAAAGAAGATCGTGCAGGAGGCAGAGAAAATTTCGAATTATGGGTTCAGGTGGGGCCACTTCTACTCGAAAAGGTTGTGCGACGAGGTACTGGGCTTAGATCCCAATGCCGTTACTAGAGTTAGTATAGTGCATTATAATAGCGAGGAGGAGATCCAAGGACTAGTCAAGGTTTTACAGAAGATTCTGAATTGATCTTCATCATAGTTAAAAATTAATAGTCTACTATAAATTATAACTTTTTGTTACAATAGCTTCACTACCCTTTGGGTCGGTTTGAAGCAGAAATTCCCAGGTTCTACATTTCTTTTTACCAGGTTGAAGATGTTATAGGTTATATAGGTATTAATCATAAGCAGTTAAAAATAGGACTGCATGTGCCCGCACACACTTACATATCAATGGCGGCCCTAGGTTGTACAGGAGGTCTGAAAACGCAGAGCTACTGCAGTTTGGGAGTACATGTCAGATTCTTAAAAGACCTGGATGCTATACGATTATCCTGCGATAATTATACGGTTGGTTTGTTTCACCGACAATCGCTGTAGCCTGCGCCTGAACTAAAACGGGAAACGGGAGTAGGCGAAGGTTACGTTGGATCGGGGCATCGCATAACGGCGCTCCGGGCAGCCGATTACAATGCCACGTGATGCATTTTCTTCCTTGGCGTCAGCCAAGCCAATGTACATACCAAAAATCTTACCTTCGCTAACTTATATATGGGCAAAGAAATTCCCAAAAGCGAGATTGTTATAATTCGTAGATTTTTATGCTCTCTTAGCAATTCGTAGCCGCTTACTGAACAATTACTCGTTTTTACAGGCTCCCATTGTTGGATATTCGTTCCACACATTCAACTATCAGATGTTCGGTTTTAATGATAGTTCACGTCCTTCGTCACCTCCTAATCCTTCTAAACTCATACTTAAACCCGAAGAATGCCAAAGTCTTACCCTTCCTGACGCACGCATTCTTGGGTTCGCAACCTACGGCTCGACGACCCCTTCCGATCCCGTAATCTTCTTATTTCATGGCCTTCCGGGGTGCCGCATTGTTGGCCGTAGCTGGGACAGGCTCTGCAAGAAAATCGGTGCCCGCCTCATTACTATCGATCGACCCGGTTGTGGACTTTCGACGTTTGCCGATAGGGGGCTCACTGACTGGCCTGAAGATGTTGTAAGCCTGGCAAATCATCTCGGAATCAGGCGCTTCAGCATACTAGGAGCTAGTGGAGGTGGTCCCTTCGCCTTAGCATGCGCTCGTTTCATTCCTAAAGAGAGACTTCGAGGCACAACTATCGTATGCGGTATTGGGCCGATGGAGGCTGTATTAGATACACTGCCGTATTTCCCTTGGCGCCTGATGGGTATAACACCATGGCTTCTGAAGCTTATGGCTCGCAATCTTCTCCTCCCGTCTCTTGTTCGCCCTTACTGTACCAAGGATCCCTCACGCCTCAAACGCGTCCTAGAGGACCAGTGCAAAACCCCAGAAGAGAAAGCACTCATTAGTGATGATACCGATAGCGACACCAATCTCGACGATGTTGTTGCAGGGCTTCTCGAGGCCTTCAAACAGGGTACTGCTGGCTGTATGTTGGACGGGAATGTTCTTGCAGGAGATTGGGGTTTTGACTTAAAGGAAGTGGACAGCGAGAAGGTATGGTTGGTGCATGGGGACCAGGACACTCGCGCACCCTTGAAGATGGCGCACTGGATGAATGATCGATTGGGTGGGGGAAGGTTGAGGGTTCTAGAGGGGAAGACACATTTTACTATTTGGAAGGAACATTCTGAAGAGATATTTCGACAGAGTGCAGAGGCATAGAACATAAAATGATTCTAATGTCACCTTAGCGTACAGAAACTACTCCGCTCGTTCATACATATTTGCGCTCCTTTACTAGACATTGAACCCCCTTAGCTTGCGTATTGCTGCGGTCGCACAGATCCTTATATTGTTACTAAGTAAGCTAGGGGAAAATAATTATATTAATTACTATATAAGAAAAGTAAGCTAAAGAGCTTAGAATATATACTTAAATAGATTAGTTACTAAGTTATCTAATTTAACCTTAATATTCTAATTATATAATCTAATTATATAATCCTAATCTTTATTATTTAATTAAATTAGAACTTTTACTTTATAATCTACCCTCTAGCTTTACTATTTAAGTAATAAAATAGTAAATTACTTTTAGATTTATTTCTTTTAGAATTTCTAGTTTAATCTTAAGTAAAGTAATCTTCTTATTTTAATAATATTATATTTTAATTTTTAATTTATTTACTTACTTCTATATTTATTATTATAATATATTAGCTTAATTATATACCTTCTATAATTTAAATCTATTTACTTATAGCTATAGCTTTAGTTTTAATAAGATAAATAGCTTTTTATCTAAGCTATTTTACTCTCTTAATTTTTTAATTACCTTTATCTTTAATTTTAGATTACTAAGTTATATTTCTTTAATTATAACCTATTATAGCTTTAGCCTTTTATATTCTTCTTTTTTAAAGGTAATTACTATAATTACTAATTAAGTACTAGGTAGATAGCTAATAAAGGTAATAATAACTAATAATAATTAACTAAAATAAAATAATAACTAGTAATAAGCTATAACTAATAAACTAGTACTTATTATAAACTAAGTTAGGGAGAGGGCGCTTAAGAAGGTTATAAGTTAAGAAGGTATAGATACGTAGATAAGATAAGAGCCTAGGAACTAACTAATAATAAGAGGTTATATAGTCCTATAATTCTATACCTTAGTAAGTATAGTTAGTATAGAACTATAGGAGTTCTATAGAACCTATAATACTCTACGTATAGAACTTATAGGATTCTATAGAACCTTTAAGTATATAGTATAGTATAATAAGCTCCTATAGCTTATTATAATTAACCTTAAGTTATTATTAAATACTACCCTTTAATAGTTAGATACTTTAACTACTCTTATTTCTATATTACTTACTCTCTTTAGAAGCCTACTAATAAAGGACTATAGTAATACTAGCTACTTTATATTATAGCTACTCTACTCTAGATAAACCTCTTTTAATATTTTAATTACCCTTAAGATAAGTAACTATAATATAGATATACTAAACTCTAAGTATAGTATTAATAATATATTATTACTAAGTAAGCTAGGGAAAAATAATTATATTAATTACTATATAGGAAAGTAAGCTGAAGAGCTTAGAATATATACTTAAATAGATCAGTTACTGAATTATCTGATCTAACCTTAATATTCTAATTATATAATCCTAATCTTCATTATTTAATTAGATTAGAACTTCTACTCTATAATATAATAGTATATAAGGTAGGAAGCTATAGAACTTTAATAGCGAATAATAATACCTAAAAGTATAGCTTATATAATATAACTTATACTTTTATATAAATAGCTATATTAGTAATAATAATAAACCTATAATTACCTTAATATACCTAACTAAAGAAGTATTAGAATAGGTAATACCCTAACTTAAACGCTATATAGATAAAGATATTAATAATACTATAATTACTTAAATATTTAAGGACTAGGGTAAGTTTAAATAATAGATTAAATAAGTCTTCGCCCTCTAGATAGAGAAACCTATAGTAGAATATAATATTTAGAAGCTATAATAAGCTACCTCTATTACTAATTATACTAACTAGTTTAAATAATATACTACTATTATTAACTAGGATTAAGATACTCTTAAATAGATATTCTAATAGGGCCTAAAGCTATAGGTTTAAGAAGAACTAATATATATAAGTATAGTTATAGATACCCTAGATACGTTAATTATAGAAGTAATTTAAATTAATAATATACTCTATAAACTAAGAATAGAATAAAAGAGTTTTAGAAAGAAAGTAATTTACTAGAATATAGGAAAATATAGAACTTATATTTAATACTACCTAAGTACCTATACTATAGGGATATATACTTCTAATAGGCTAGAACCTATATATATTAATAATATTAATAAGAATAGGGTATAGAAGATAGACTACTATAAGGTAGTTATAGGGAAAAAGAGGATAGAATACTATAACTATAGAAAGAAGGGATACTTTACTAGGGATTATAAGTAAAAGAATAAAGTTATATAATAGATTAATATAATTAGATATTAGTCTTCTAATAACCTTATAGAAGAATAGGATATATTACTAGAAGTAATTAATATTCTATAGGGTTAGGAAGGCGTAACTATATAGTAGTATAGGGAACCTATACTACTAGGAGTAATCTTATATAAAGAAGAAAATAAGGAGAATATCCTACTAGAGGTATATCTAGGAATAAAATAGCTAGGAGATTAGGACTACTATAAATAAAGTAAGATATCTTATAGACTAACCCTATAGTAGATTATATATATAATAATATATAATAAAAAATAATAGCTATACGCTATATATATATATATATATATATATATATAAGTAATATTACTCTATTAAGTAAGCCTATAGACTATTAGGAATAGTATATTAGTACTAGGCCTATAAGCTACTAGGGACTATCTACTATAGATTTAATAAGGAAGTCTAGGAGAAGAATAGGAAAATAGGGGGATCTAGTAAATACTATACCCTTAGGAAATACCTACTCTAGTATAATAATAACTATTAAAACCCTAATTATAGTAAATTAGTAATATAATTCTATATCTATAACTAGTATATAATATATTACTAAGCTAAATAAGGATTAGGTTACTTCCCTTAAGTAAAAGGTAAGTATTAATAGAAATAGTTTAATTACCTATAAGACTTATATAAGAATTACCTATAGGACAGGGATGTCAATTTACTAGTAAATAGTAATTACTATTTACTATAGTAATTACTACTAGTAATTACTAGACCCCTATTTACTAGTAGTAATTACTATTTACTAGTAGGTATCCAATTTACTACTAGTAATTACTAGTTTTAAGACTAGTAATTACTAGTAGTAATTACTATTTACTAGTCTATAAAATAGTAATTACTATTTACTACTAGTAATTACTATTTACTAGTTTTGCTTACTAATATAAAAAAAAAGACTAGTTACTAGTTACTAGTTAGTAGTATTTCTAGTTTTATTTTAGCTAATTTAGTAGTTAAAACTAACTTAAGTATTACTAGTTAAGTTATTATATATAACTTAACTTAATAAAAAAAATAGCTAAATTAATAGTTTTTAGTTAGTTTTACTCTCTTATAAGTTCTATTTTATATAAAATCATAACTTATTATAATAAACTAAGCTAATAAATAATACTTAAAAAATCTCTTAGATAAGCTTAGATAACGTTATACGTTATCGTATAACTAGTTCAATTATTAGTAATTTATATTTCTATAAGTTATTATATTAAAATATACTTCTATATTAGGATTAGTGCAGTTTTTAGCGTAGTTTCAGATTTTTTTACTAAAAATACGCTAGCTGTAATATATAAAAAGATATAGCTAAAAATAGATATTTTGTACACTAATATTAGCTACTTTTCGTAATTTAAAATAGTACGTAATTTATTTTATATATTACGTAGCTAAAAATAGAATTTAGTGCTGCAGCTATTTCTAAAACACTAAAAATTACCTAATTTGGATTAGTAGTTATCACGTAATAATTTTTTTATAACACAAAATTTTCACAAAATTTTACAATCAATAAGTTAAGCGTATTTTCGATATCTTAGTAGTTTCTATATACTCTACTATAGTTTATATAGCTAAAAGCTAACTTTTTTAATTAAAAAACTAGTTATACTTAAAGTTTATATATTAATTAGTTTAAAAAATAATATAAGTAGTTTTTAATTTAATAAATATAAAGAAATACTATTTTTTTATTATTATCTAAGTTTTAATCTTTTTTTATAGTTATCTAAATAAAACAAATATTAACATAAATTTAATACTCTATCTTATCCTCCTTATTTACTACAATATTTAAAAAATCTAAAATATCTAAATTAGAATCTATATAGTCTTTATAAAGACTATTAGAATCTTTACTAAATATTAGCTCTATACAGGGTTGCCGTTTTACTAGTAATAGTAATTACTATTACTACAGCCTCTAGTAATAGTAATTACTATTACTATAGTAATTACTACAAAAAAAATTCGTGTAGTAATAGTAATTACTATTACTAGAGGCTGTAGTAATAGTAATTACTATTACTAGTAAATTACTTATAGTAATTACTAGTAATTACTAGTAATTACTAAGTTATTACTATTTCTTAAAAAAACTATTATAATCTTTATATTTATAGTTTATATTAAATAATAACTATTATTATTTATAAATATATACTTTAATACTTAAATTTATAGTTTTTAAAGTAGTTATATAGTAATAATAATTTACTAGTAATTACTAGTAATTACTATAGTAATTACTAATTATAAAAGTTCTAGTAATAGTAATTACTATTACTAAAGGCTGTAGTAATAGTAATTACTATTACTAATTACTAAAAAAATCCCTAGTAATAGTAATTACTATTACTATTGAATTACTAGTAGTAATTACTAGTAATTACTAGTAATTACTATTACTAGAAAGTGGCAACCCTGGCTCTATAGAAGAAAAATAAACCTTATTATAAATATTAAGACTACCTAAGTAATAAAGGTCGTCTAATAAGAACTCTTTTTTATTATAATAAAAGTTCTCTTTAGAAGCTAAAGAAGCTTTAATAGTATTAACTTCTTTAGTAGTAATTAGAAGTTTACTAATAAAGCTTCTTATTAAATCTAATATAAGTTAATATTATATACTTTAAATTTTAAGAATATAGATTAATAACTTACTAAAATCTTTAAATAATATACTAGTTCTAATAAGATAACTATTTAGTCTTTCTAAAATTATAGATAGACTATTATTTAAAGAACTATTATCTAGTAAAAATAAATATTCTATATCTATTTCTGCTTTTCTTAAAAGATCTAGTATTTAGTTAGTAAATTTACTAATAATATAAAATAAGTAACTTACTTAAAGTAGCTCTATATCTATCTTTATTAAAGTAGTTAAGTCTACTTAAATAATAGATTATTCTTATAGTATTAAGATAATCTATAATATAAGAAGAATTTATATCTATTAAATAATTAGTATAAGTTTAATATTAAATATTAATAGAGTTCTTACCTTCTATATTTTTATAATTATTAATAATAGCTTTAATAGTAGAATCTACTTTAGTAGGTTTAACTATTAAGCTATTATTAATACTAGTAATAATAAAGGAAGCTTTAGTAAGCATTTTTAAAGATAAATTACTTATAAAAGTAATAAAAGTAGAGTAGTAGTAATAGTAGTAGTAGTACTATAGTAATAGTAATAATTATTATAATAATAGTTTAACTTAAAAGTTTAAAGTAAGCTTTAGTCTTTATTTATAAAAATTATAACTAGTTAAATTAACTAATTAAATTCTTTAGTTAGATTCTTTTGTTAAATTCTTTAACTAGTTAAATTCTTTACTTAATTAAATTCTTTAGCTACATTCTTTAGTTAGTTAAATTCTTTAGTTAAATTCTTTCGCTAAACTAAGTAACTAGTTAAATTCTTTAGTTAATTACATTCTTTAGCTATATTTTTTAGTTAGTTAAATTCTTTAGTTAAATTCTTTACTTAGTTAAATTCTTTAGCTAAATTCTTTAACTAATATCTTTTGTTAGTTAAATTCTTTAATTAAATTCCTTTGTTAGTTAAATTCTTTAACTAAATTCTTTCGTTACTTAAATTCTTTAGTTAAATTCTTTAGTTTTACTAGTAACTATAGTTTCTATATAATATAGCTTAAGTTCTTAAGTTTTTACTTTTACTTTATTACTACTAGTATTATTACTTTTTATTACTATTAGTATTACTACTATAACTACTACTACTATTACTACTACTATTACTTTTTTTATTTTTTATTACTTTATATAAGTAAAATATTATTAAAATGTCTTTTTCTAGAACTATTTTTTCTAAAGAAGATTTACTATCTCCTACTTTAGAGTTACCTTCTATTTCTAAATTAGCTTCTATTTTTAGAGATAGAAAGTTTAATTTAGAAATATTACCTTATAAAAAAGGAGAACCTAGATATTTTAAAGCTTCTTGTAGTTCTTGTAATTATAGTACTAAATTAAAATGGCCTATAAATACTAGTAATTTATATTTACACTTTAATAAAAAACACTTTAATTTAAATAATAGTATTATAGACGAAGATTCTATTTTAGAAGATAGTTTTATAGAAAGTAGTAATACTACTAATACTAATAATACTAATAATACGTTAAATTCTTATTTTAAAACAACTAATATAAAAAAAAGACCTAGTTTTATTTTATTTAGTAAAGAAGAGTATAAATATAACTTACTTAAGTTTATAATTAGTAATAATTTACCTTTTAGTATAGTAGAAAGTAATACTTTTAATAGTTTAATTAAATATCTAAAAGATGATTTACCTACTATATCTAGAAATACTATAAGAAAAGAGTTAGATACTTTTTATAATTTAGAAATTAATAAACTTAAAAAAGAGTTATCTAATATAACTAGTTTATTTTCTTTAACTATAGACGAGTAGCAGTCTAGTAATAATATAGATTTTTTAGCTATAACTTTACACTATAGAAATAATAACTTTATATTAAAAAGCTATTTAATAGGTTTTGAATATTTAAATACTTTTAATACTTATACTAGTTCTAATTTATATACTACTATTAATAGTATTTTAAAAGACTTTAATATAAGAAATAATATAATTAGTATTACTAGAGATAATGCCTCTTCTATTAATAGTACTATAGACTTAATAAAAGAATAATATAATAAAAAATATAATAGTAATATTATAGATATAAAGTGTGTAGCACATATATTAAATTTAGTTAGTAATACTTTCTTAGATTATACTTTTTTTACTATTAATAATACTAAAAAGTTTAATAAAAATATAAATATAATTATAGAAGATTATAAATATAATAATAATATTATTAATACTATAGATATAGATAAGCTATTAAGTAATACTAGAATTTTACCTAATATAATTAGAAATATTATAACTAGGTTTAAATATAATCACTTTTTAAAAAATAACTTTAAAAGAGTAATAAAAGAAAAAAAAAATATTAGTAATAATAATATAGGGCCTGAAATTTTAAAAAAAGATAATATTACTAGGTGGTTATCTACTTATAATATGTTAGATAGATTTATTTATTTTAAAGAAGAGATTAATATAGTTTTAACTAAAGCTAGTTTATTAACTAATATAAAGAAAAAGGATCTAAACTTAGAAACTTTTAGTTTAAAATACGAAGATTGGCAATATTTAGTATATATAAGAAATATTTTAGAAGAATTTAAAAAGCCTACTATAAAATTACAAGGCTATACTAATAGTTATTATAGTATTATATATATAACACAACTATATAATAAACTAGAAGAAAGAAAATTATTAGAAACTACTAATCCTTTTATAGAAGAAGGATTAAAGCAAGCTATAAATAAATTATTATATTATTATCCTATTACTAATACTAATATAGAAAAACTAAAAGATTTATATTTAATTACTGTACTAGATCCACACTTTAAGTTAGAAATATTTAAAACTTTAAAATATAATAAAGATATTATTAAAAATATTAGAAACTATTTTATAGATATATATAATATATATAAAGATAAATATAATAATAGTAATATTATAGAACAGGGTTGCCGTTTTACTAGTAATAGTAATTACTATTACTACAGCCTCTAGTAATAGTAATTACTATTACTATAGTAATTACTACAAAAAAAATTCGTGTAGTAATAGTAATTACTATTACTAGAGGCTGTAGTAATAGTAATTACTATTACTAGTAAATTACTTATAGTAATTACTAGTAATTACTAGTAATTACTAAGTTATTACTATTTCTTAAAAAAACTATTATAATCTTTATATTTATAGTTTATATTAAATAATAACTATTATTATTTATAAATATATACTTTAATACTTAAATTTATAGTTTTTAAAGTAGTTATATAGTAATAATAATTTACTAGTAATTACTAGTAATTACTATAGTAATTACTAATTATAAAAGTTCTAGTAATAGTAATTACTATTACTAAAGGCTGTAGTAATAGTAATTACTATTACTAATTACTAAAAAAATCCCTAGTAATAGTAATTACTATTACTATTGAATTACTAGTAGTAATTACTAGTAATTACTAGTAATTACTATTACTAGAAAGTGGCAACCCTGTTATAGAACCTAGTTCTAGTAATATAGACTCTAATAACTTAGATCTATATTCTTTAGATAATAGTAGCGACGATAGTTTATATATAAGTTCTAATAATAATAATAATATAAATATAAAAAACGAAGTAGATATATATTTAAAAGAGCCTAGAATAGTAAAAGAAATAACTTTAGAAAGCTATTATAATACTAATAAAAATAGATTTCCTATTATATATAATATAGCTAAAGATTATTTAGCTATTTTAGCTACTTCTAATCCTTCAGAATCTACTTTTTCTAAAGTAGGTAATATAGTTACTAAATCTAGAAATAGATTATTACCTAATACTATAAAACAACTAATTATACTAAAAGAATTAAAAGTTATAGAAGATGAAGAAGAATTTATTAATGATAATTATACTTTTAAAGAAGAACAAAATAATCAAGTTATAGAAGATTATAACTTTAATTTAGATAATACTATAGATAATAATATAACTAATACTATAGATTCTAATATAGATAGTAATATAAATAATACTATAGAAAGTACTATAAATAATAATATAGATAATGATATAGATAATATAGATTTAGAAGAAAAAAGTACTACTAGTGTAACAAGTTATAACTCTACTAGAAATAATTCTATTAGTAGTTTAGATCAAGTATAACTAGTTTTTTACTTAAAATATTAGCTTTTAGCTATAAAAAAATAGTAAAGTAGATAGAAAATACTAAGTTATTAAAAATACGCTTAACTTATTAATTGTAAAATTTTGTGAAAATTTTGTGTTATAAAAAAATTATTACGTGATAACTACTAATCCAAATTAGGTAATTTTTAGTGTTTTAGAAATAGCTGCAGCACTAAATTCTATTTTTAGCTACGTAATATATAAAATAAATTACGTACTATTTTAAATTACGAAAAGTAGCTAATATTAGTGTACAAAATATCTATTTTTAGCTATATCTTTTTATATATTACAGCTAGCGTATTTTTAGTAAAAAAATCTGAAACTACGCTAAAAACTGCACTAATCCTAATATAGAAGTATATTTTAATATAATAACTTATAGAAATATAAATTACTAATAATTGAACTAGTTATACGATAACGTATAACGTTATCTAAGCTTATCTAAGAGATTTTTTAAGTATTATTTATTAGCTTAGTTTATTATAATAAGTTATGATTTTATATAAAATAGAACTTATAAGAGAGTAAAACTAACTAAAAACTATTAATTTAGCTATTTTTTTTATTAAGTTAAGTTATATATAATAACTTAACTAGTAATACTTAAGTTAGTTTTAACTACTAAATTAGCTAAAATAAAACTAGAAATACTACTAACTAGTAACTAGTAACTAGTCTTTTTTTTTATATTAGTAAGCAAAACTAGTAAATAGTAATTACTAGTAGTAAATAGTAATTACTATTTTATAGACTAGTAAATAGTAATTACTACTAGTAAATAGGGGTCTAGTAATTACTAGTAGTAATTACTATAGTAAATAGTAATTACTATTTACTAGTAAATTGACATCCCTGTAATATACTAATAATAATTAGTAGGTATATATAAATACTAACTATAAATAATATAAAGATAAGAAGAAAGTTAATAGATTTAAAGAAGAGACTTTTTTAGAAAGAAACTAGGAGCTAGGTCTACTAGTTTTCTAACCTCTAGGAAATAGTATAATACTATTAGAAGGGGAGGATAACCCCTTAAAATTAAACTAAAACTATAAGGTTATAATATATAGGCTCTAATTAATTTAGGATCTTAAGAAAACTATATTTTAGGAATAGCTATATTAAAAGTAGGGCTATAACCTATCTTAAAAGAAATACCCTACTATATTATAGTAGTAAATAGATTAAATAGAGGACTTATTAAGTATAAAGTATTTAAAGAGCTTAATATTATATTTAGATATACTAGTAAGGTTAGACTAGATATTTTTAGTATAGCTACCTATAATATTATATTAGGACTACCTTAGCTATAGGATTAAAACCTATATATAGACTAGAAGAACTAGAGAATCCTAATAGGATATAAGGATAATATATATATACCTATAATATCTATATAGAGTATAACTACTCTAGTAGATAAGAAGATAATAATAAATATTAATACTTTAAGTAAGGATATATCTATAAGAATACTACTAAACAGGGTTGCCACTTTCTAGTAATAGTAATTACTAGTAATTACTAGTAATTACTACTAGTAATTTAATAGTAATAGTAATTACTATTACTAGAGATTTTTTTAGTAATTAGTAATAGTAATTACTATTACTACAGCCTTTAGTAATAGTAATTACTATTACTAGAACTTTTATAATTAGTAATTACTAGTAAATTATTATTACTATATAACTACTTTAAAAACTATAAATTTAAGTATTAAAGTATATATTTATAAATAATAATAGTTATTATTTAATATAAACTATAAATATAAAGATTATAATAGTTTTTTTAAGAAATAGTAATAACCTAGTAATTACTAGTAATTACTAGTAATTACTATAAGTAATTTACTAGTAATAGTAATTACTATTACTACACGAATTTTTTTTGTAGTAATTACTATAGTAATAGTAATTACTATTACTAGAGGCTGTAGTAATAGTAATTACTATTACTAGTAAAACGGCAACCCTGCTACTAAATAAGCTAAACTAACTACTAGTAAGAAAGATTAGGAAGTAAAGAATAAGGGAGAAGAGTATTACTCTACTAATCCCTAAGGCCTATAAGGAATATATAGAGATATTTATTAAAAAGGAAGGAATAGGAGTACTTCTAAAATATTAGCCCTAGGATTATAAGATTAAATTACTAGAAGGGAAAATACTAGGATTTATACTAATATATAAACTATTAGAAAAAGAACTAGGAGTTCTAAAGAAGTATATTAAGGATATATTAGTAAAAGGATTTATTAGAAAATCTAAGTCTCTAGTAGGATACCTTATCCTATTTACGCTAAAGAAGGATAGAAACCTTAGACTATATATTAACTATTATAAACTTAATAATATAACTAAGAAAAACTACTACCTACTACTAAATATCTAGGAGTTATAAGATTAACTAGTAGGAGCTAGAATATTTATAGCTCTTAATCTATAAGGAGTATATAACCTTATATAGATAAAGGAAGGTAAAGAATAGAAGATAGCCTTCTAAACCTAGTATAGATATTATAAGTATTTAGTAATACCCTTTAGACTTACTAATATACCTATAATATACTAGGAATTAGTTAATTATACCTTAAATAACTATTTAGACTAATTTATTATTATATACCTAGATAATGTTTTAGTATACTTAAGTAATACTAAGGAATATAAGTAATATATAAAAGAAGTACTATAAAGATTATAAGCCTATAGCCTAGAACTAAAGCCTAAGAAATATAAGTTCTATAAGGAAGAAGTTAAATTCCTAGGATATATAGTAGGAATTAATAGAGTTAGAATAAGTAAGGTAAAGATTAGGATAATATAAGAATAGGAATAACCTAAGATAGTAAAGGATATATAATCCTTCTTAGGGTTTATAAACTTTAACTAATAGTTTATTAAAGACTTCTTAAAAATCTTAATACCTCTTATATAACTTAATAAGAAGGAGATACCCTAGAAATAGATAAAAGAGTAGGAAGACTCTTTTTAATAACTAAAGGATATATATATAAGAGAACTAGTACTTATACTATTTACTAGTAGAAAACTACTATATATTAAAATAGATATATTAGACCTAGTAATAGGCGCTATTATACTCTAGGAGAAAGATTATAAATAGTACCTAATAGTATACTATTCTAGGAAATTCTTATAAGCTAAAGAATAATATAATATCTATAATAAGGAACTACTTACTATTATAGATATACTTAAATATTAGAGGACCTACGTAGAAGGATACTCTAAACTAACTATATTTATAGATTATAAGAACTTAATATACTTTATAACTACTAAATAGCTAAATAGATAATAAGTATAATAGTTAGAACTACTAGGATAGTATAAGTTTAGAATTATATATATACTAGGAAAAGATAATAGGAGAGCTAATACTCTTAGCTAATAATATAATATAATAGAGAAAAAGACTAAAGTATATATAGTAATCCTAAGGGAAAACTAAGATAAATTACTAGGACTATTAATAGAATATAATATAATTATATTAATACGCCTAGAACTACTAGAGGAGCTATATAAAATTATTATTAAGTAATACTATAATAATCTAGTATATAGCTACTAAGGAATTATAAGAATAATTAAACTTATATAGTAAAACTATTAATTCCTATATATAAGGTAAAAAGTTAAAAACTATATTAAAAAGTATATAAGCTGCTAGATAGATAAATATATAATATATATACTCTATAGAGAATTATAGGTAATAGAGCTACTAACTAAGCTATAGGAAGATATTATAATAGACTTTATTATAGATTTACTAGAGTCTAAGAATAAAGTAACTAGATATAAGTATAATAGGATACTTAATATAGTCTACTAATTCTATAAAGGAGCTAAGTTTATACCCTTTTAAAAGAACTTTATAATAATATAGCTAGTAGCTATTATAAAGGATAGGATATTTTAATAATATAGGATACTATAATTAATTATAAGTAATAGAGATAAGCTATTTATATTTAATTTTTAGGAAATATTTATAGTATAACTAGGAATAGAATAAAAACTATCTACTACTTACTACCCTAAAATAGATAGATAAATAGAAAGAATAAATAGAATACTAAAATAGTACTTATAAACGTACTATAATTACTAATAGAATAATTAGGTATTACTATTATATTATAGAGTAGAAGTTCTAATCCAATTAAATAATAAAGGTTAGGATTATATAATTAGAATATTAAGGTTAGATTAGATAATTCAGTAACTAATCTATTTAAGTATATATTCTAAGCTCTTTAGCTTACTTTCCTATATAGTAATTAATATAATCGTTTTTCCCTAGCTTACTTAGTAATAATAGTTATAAGCCTAGCGCTATAAGATTATAGAGTTAATTCTCCCTACGTATTTTATATTTACTAAAAGCTAGATTTAATTACTCCTCTTTAATCTTTATTTTAATCTCTAATATCCTCTCTATAAGTAGCTATAGAAAGCTATAATAAGAATAATCCTCTAGGTTTTACTATACTTAAGGCGCGTAATAACTAGCTATAATAGTTTATAATACTTAAAGTTTATATACTTATAAAGTAAGTATAGGATTATATTAATTTAGATAGTCCTACTATACTAGATTTAATCTGTAATAACCTAAAATACCTAGAGCTTCTACTTAAGCCTATAGCTCTAAAGGATCTACCTATAGGAGCTAACTAAGAATAACTTAGAGAATACGTAAGCTTAAGAATAGAGTATAAGTAAGAATATAAAATCTATAAAGTAAGAGTTAAGGATTAACCTAAAGCTATTTATAAATAGAAAGTACTTATAGCTAAGTAGACTTATAAGGTAAAAGTAATTATAAATATTTAGGACTAGATAATTAAAACTATTATACCTAATCTCCTCTAACTAGTATAGTTTAAACTTATAAATACTAAAGAAATAAGTATTTAATCCTAGCTTAGGATACTTAAGAAATAGTTAGCTTTAAGTAAGATAATAATAAAGAACTAGATTAGAATTAAATACTATACTTACCTAGATAAAGCTAGGAATAGAAGGATTAGTCTAGATAGGTAGTTTAATAATTAGTAAATATTATATAGCTATACTTAGGCGTATAATATCCTAGAAATATAAGGAATAATTATACTTACTAATTTTCTAGATATAATTATAATTAAATATATACCTAAATAGGCCTACTAAATATAAGTAGAAGTAATTAGAAGAATCTCCTTAAATAAAGCTAATCTTAAACTAGATAATATAGCTATAGTATTTAATACTATACTTACTAAGTAAATTAGTATTATAGCTAAGGGGAGAAATTATTTAATCTTCTTAACCCCTTCCTTTAATAGAACTAGCGCGAAACTAATTAGGAATAAACTAAAGAATAGATTAAAGAAACCCTACCTATACTAGCTAGGATTATAAGGATTATATAAGTAGGAGCTAATTAGTTATTAAAGACTTATTATTACTAAGTAAGCTAGGGAAAAATAATTATATTAATTACTATATAGGAAAGTAAGCTAAAGAGCTTAGAATATATACTTAAATAGATTAGTTACTAAATTATCTAATCTAACCTTAATATTCTAATTATATAATCCTAACCTTTATTATTTAATTAGATTAGAACTTCTACTCTATAATATACCCCCTAGCTTTACTATTTAAGTAATAAAATAGTAAACTACTCTTAGGTATTATACTTCTTAGTATCTCTAGTTTAATCTTAATTAAAATAATCTTCCTATTATAATAGTATTATATTTTAATTTCTTATCTATTTACTTACTCCTATATTTATTATTATAATATATTAGCCTAATTATATACCTTCTATTATTTAGATTTATTTACTTATAGCCCTAGCTTATTTTTAATAAGATATATAGCTTTTATTTAGCTATTTTACTCCCTTAACCTTTTAATTACCTCTATCCTTAACTTTAGATTACTAAGCTATATTTCCCTAATTATAACCTCTTACTTAAGCTTTTTATTCTTAATCTCTTAGATTACTTCTCTTATCTACTAAAATAGTTAGTCTTACCCCTTCTAAGCTTATAGGTTATATATTACTATAGGATTAGCTTAAGCTCTCTAAGTTTATATCTACTAATCTAAGTTATACTTAATAGCCTCTAAAAGGATTAAAGACTACTACTACTTATCTTACTACTACTTACCTTATAAAGAGTAAAAAGGCTACTACTACTAATCCTACTCCTACTACGCTATCTCCTACTCCTATTATAGATAATTATTATCTTTATAGTACTACTACTACTCTAGCTACTATAGCTACTCTAGCTACTTAATCTTCTTCTCCTAGTTAGTATAAGAATCTATATATTAGCTATATTAAGCGCTTTACTTATAGTATTAGTTATACTTAGTATATAAATAAGCCTAGTTATAGTACTTATTATACTACCTATAGCTCTTATATATATTAAGAGGCGTAAGTATATTAATCTTTTACTATATTTCTTCTATACTAATTATTATAGTCCCTAGTCTATCTTAGTTAAGGCTAAGAAGCTAATTAAGGCCTTCTACTCTAAGACTCTAGTTATAACTATAAGTAAGTATAGTATATACTTCTTTTCTAGTTTTCTAATTATTATATAGCCTTAAGAGCTTAAGTAGTATTATACTACTCTTCTTATAATAATTAGGGGTAATATACCTACTAAGACTTTAAAGAGTAAAGGTAGTAGTAGTACTACTTTATCTCCTCTTACTATATATACTATTCTTTTTAACTTTAATACTCTAGTTAAGTAAGCTACTCTAGGAGTAACTAGTAATATATTTATATCTAGTAGTTTAAGTAGATATCCTAGTATTACTTAGAGCTCTTTTACTCTAGTTTTACTACTATAGTAGATTAAGTATTATACTTAGGCTCCTAGTTTTAGCTCTACTACTAGCCTTTCTAGTTAGTATAACTAGTAGTAGCTACTTAATTAATAATACCTTTATTATTAATTCTTTTATAATTAAAACCTTCTCTCTACTTAATATAACTTTAGGCCTATTTATCTAGGCTTTAATACTCCTAGATTAGTATTTACTCCTAGTAGATTTATTCCTTAGAATCCTACTCTTTATACTTAGTACCCCCTTACTTAATATAATCTAGCTACTTAGATATATACCCCTAAGTTTTCTATTCTATCTACTCCTTTACCTACTAGTTAAGATAATTAGGTTAAGTATAAGAAGCCTACTTATATATAGTTTAAGATAGATAAGGTAGATAAAACTATACTTAATTAAGATAAGGAAGTTAAGTAGACTATAGAGGGTAATTAGGCTAAATAGTTAAATAAAGAGGCTCTACCTAGTAAGAGTACTTATAAGCTTAATTATTAAGCTACTTACCTTATACTTAAGGGTATTACTAAAGAGTTACTTTCTTATACTTAGAATTTTTAATTCTATTATAATAATCTTACTAGAAGTAAGTATAATAAGTATTATACTTTTACTAGGGCCCTTTTTAAAGTAATTAAGGACTCCCTTAATAAGCTCCTTAATTAGTTTAATTAAAGGATTCTAGTAGTTTATTTCTATTAAGTAGTATAGCTAGTTAGCTTTTAGGTAGTTTTAGGGTTAGTAGATTAGTATAGCTAATCTCTTTTATAATACTTATTTTTCTACTCTTATTAAGTATACTTCTTCTTAAAGTAAGTAATTAAATTAATCTTAATTTATAATTTTAATTATCCCTAGTATTTATAATTAGACTTCTTATATTCTTTAAGTTAAGTAGTTACTTAAAATACTTAAATTATTAATAAGTAAGCGCTTTAGTTAATCTATCTATAGGTATTTTACTTATTTCTAAGTACTTAACTATAAATAATCCTTTTATATATTCCTAGTATAGCTATATATTCTAAATATCTATATATTATAATTTTATTATAATCTACTTATTCTTACCTACTACTAGCCTAATTATTTACTAATTATTATACTAAATATTCTATAGATCTCCTAAATTAAGTATAAGCTCTTTAAAGAAGCGCTTAAGCGCTATTATTTCCTTAGCTATATACTTAAGTATAAGAAGCTTAGCCTCTATAGTTAAAGTAGTTACTATATTCTAATATACTACTTTCTAGAGGATTACTCTACTAAATAGTATTATAATATATCTATATAAAGATCAGTATATTTCTAGATTATCTATAAATAATATATCTCTATAAATTATAAGATTAGGACTATTAAAATAGCTATACTAGATTACTTCCTAGCGCGTTTAGTATAGGTATATAATTACGCGTTCTACTACCTTTATATACTAATTACTTAGGTTAGTTAGGAAGTAAGATAGCTTAGAAATAGTAAATATAATATCTAGGCGTAGTATAATTACTATATATAGTACTAATCCTACTCTTTCCTAATAGTTCTTAATCTAATCTCTAGATACTTCTTTAGTATTTTTAATTAATTCTTCTAATAAGAGTAGAGTTAGTAGAAAGGTCCTATTAGCTAATCTAAACTTCTTTATAATCTTCTTAATATAGGTATTATAAATAAGCGTAATTATTTAGTTATTTTAATCCCTAATCACTCTAATCCCTAGGAACTATTCTACTAGTCCTTACTCTTATACTTTATATCTTTCTTTAATCTAATCCTATAATTTATATACTTCCTACTTATATACTTTATAATATAATAATAAGATATTATTAATATAGAATAAGATTAATACTTTTTAATCCTAAGTAGTAAATAGGTATAGCTCTTCTTTTATTATAATAAATCTATATAATCTTAGTATACTTATAAACTCCTTATACTAGAGTAGTAGTAAATCTTTTAATCTATATAATACTTAATTAAGCTTAATATATATACCTAGTTTCTTAAACCTATCTAGTAGATTATAGATTACTAGATTATCCTTTATAATTATTATATTTAGAAATACTCCTACTATATTATACTATATAATTTCTAGGTTAAAATAAGTAGTAATTACTATAGCTACTCTAAAGGATTATACTACTAATATTATAGTATATATTAAAGTAAGTAAATCCTTCTCCTAGAGATTACCTCTTATAACTATTCTAGCTTTATACTTTTAGAGTATTCTATCTTAATTAAACTTATAGGTCTATACCTATTTTAATAGGAGTAGCCTACTTAGTATTTTACTAATTAGTTATTCTAACTAGGTTCCTTTCTTATATAGTTATTTAATCTCTTTTTATAAGGCTTACTTAAACTAAACTTTATATAGGTACTAGAGTAGCTACTTCTATATAGTTAGTAGAGTAGGTAGATTACTTATATAAATCTACTTAGTTAGGATCTAGTTACTAAGTATTATAGCTATAATTACTAAATTTAATAGCTTATAGCTTTAATACTTATCCTAAGCTTTTCTTACTCCTAGTAAGAAGGTATTCTAAAAATTACTCTACTAATCTTCTAGTAACTTAAGATTAGTAATTAATATATTTATACCTATACTTCTACCCCCTATTTAATTATCTTAATCTTTCCTTTTTTACTATAGTATATAAATACTTATATACTAATTAATCTTAGGTAGCTTTCCTAGCTACCTATAGCTTAATCTTTACTATCTTAGAGTATCTAATCTAATAGATCCTAATAGTTCTAGGTTTATTTACTATAGCCTCTAGCGTACTCTTATAAGTAGTTCCTCTACTTTATCTAGAGTATTTAAGTTAATATAACTAGGTTAAGTAGTAGAGTAGGTTAAGCTTATAGGCTCTTCCCTATATAATCTAATCTAATTACTAGAGTATAATAAGCTAGCTTATCTAGGTAGATATATCCCCTCTTAGCTATCTACTCTTAATTAATATTTATCTTAATTATTAATCCTCCCTATAATACTTAGCTTAGGTATTACCTCTAGGGTTATAAGTATATTTTAATCTTTAATTAGGCCTATATAGATTCTTAGGTGCTTACTAGCTATACTTACTCCTTATATAGTTTCTTCCTATATAACTCCTTAATTAATAGGCTAGCTACCTATATTAATTTATATAAAAGGTTTACCCCTAAGATTACTCTTAGTAGCTATTTTAGTCTTATATACTTACTACTCTTTAAGGATTAGATCTTTATTAAGATCCTTTCCTAGATTATCTAGCTTACTATTATATAAGATCTCTATAATCCTAATAGCTTATTCCTCTAATATTCCTTCCTTATATAATCTTTTATAGAATTATAATTTATTAAAGGTTATATTATATATAGTAATTACTTAATTAAGTATTAGGATCTAAATATAGTAAATATTAGATACTCTATATCTAACTAAATAACCTATATATCCCCTTAGATTAATCTTAAAGTCCTACTTTAATAATCTAGCTATATAATCCTAATCTAATAGATACGCTCTATAGCTATAGGTATATATACTACTCTAATCTAGGTAAAGATTAGCTATTCTTAATCTAATCTTCTTAGGTTTATACTAGTAAAAATATTACCTAAACTAGGAATTAAGTACTTTATTTAGTAATTAATAGCTATTAATTATAGAAGGGCTTATTCTATATAGCTAAGCTACTATATCTAAAATCTTAGGCTAAAGTTTTTTTAGTAAGTATATACTTATACGTATTTTAATTACTTTTATAATTAGCTCCTATTTAGTATACTCTACTAAGCTATTTAGCTTATATATATAGGATAGAGTTACTTTAATTATAATCCCCTATTCTTCTACCTACTCTTTATATCTTAATTAACCTCTCTATAGTCTTATAGTAGAATTACTATCTTAATAGATCTCTATAATCCTTAGTCTATATTTATTCTAGACTCTATTTATATAGCGCTTAATTACCTATATAATCTCTAGAAGCGTTTTAGTAGGAAGGTTATTATTCTTAATCTTTCTAGAGTAATCCTCTTTAATTACTATAGACTATTTCTTATTTAATTTTCCTTATAGTATATTAAATAGATCCTATAATATATAGTAGAATAGTCTTAGTAATTATTCCTTAGGTTATCTTAAGATTACTTAAGAGGTATATATAACTACGTAATCTTTATAGTTAAGTCTTTTTATTCTATTAATATAGACGTTCTAAGCGTTACGTATAAGTACCTATAGAGCTTATTAACCTAGGTAACCTAATTATTAATACTAAAGGAGCTTAGAGTTAGATCTTAATTAAGGAATATATAATCTTAATACAGCTTTTATAATCTAAGGAACTAAGTAATAAGAAGAGATCTTATATTCTAAGAAGCTAAGGTTTCCTTTACTAATTATTTAGAATATAACTTTATTCTCTTTAGCTATACTATACCTTAGTATATAATTATATCCTATATACTAAATCTTTCCTTAATTATTAAGCCTAGCTTTAGAAATAATATTAAGGTAAAAACCTTTAATTACTCTAACGTTATTAAGCTTTAAATCTATTATTTTAGGACTATTTAAACTAGTAAGTAGTTTTCTTATTATACGTACTCTATATCTATTAACTAGAAGAGATTAAGTACCTATATCTATATACTTATAATCTTTAGCTTTCTTAAATAATCCTAGCTTAAGTAGGTTTTAATTATTAATAAGATAAATACTTACTCTATTATTAAGTATTATACTTAGATAGAGTAGGTAGTAGCTATACGTTGCGCTATATACTCTAGGATAATATTCCTAATTATTAAAATTAAAAGTAGTAGGATTAATTAGTATAGCTTTAATTATATATAGAAATAATCTATTATATAAAGAGGACTTATTTATAGTTTTCTATCTAGATTACTTAACTTAATTTTAAAGATTAGACTATTCTATTCTATTATATTACTTAAGGATCTTTTTCTTATTAATATTACTAAGTTTAATTAGGAGGGAAGGAGCTAATCCTTCTACTACTATTTAAAGTCTTTAATAACTAATTAGCTCCTACTTATATAATCCTTATAATCCTAGCTAGTATAGGTAGGGTTTCTTTAATCTATTCTTTAGTTTATTCCTAATTAGTTTCGCGCTAGTTCTATTAAAGGAAGGGGTTAAGAAGATTAAATAATTTCTCCCCTTAGCTATAATACTAATTTACTTAGTAAGTATAGTATTAAATACTATAGCTATATTATCTAGTTTAAGATTAGCTTTATTTAAGGAGATTCTTCTAATTACTTCTACTTATATTTAGTAGGCCTATTTAGGTATATATTTAATTATAATTATATCTAGAAAATTAGTAAGTATAATTATTCCTTATATTTCTAGGATATTATACGCCTAAGTATAGCTATATAATATTTACTAATTATTAAACTACCTATCTAGACTAATCCTTCTATTCCTAGCTTTATCTAGGTAAGTATAGTATTTAATTCTAATCTAGTTCTTTATTATTATCTTACTTAAAGCTAACTATTTCTTAAGTATCCTAAGCTAGGATTAAATACTTATTTCTTTAGTATTTATAAGTTTAAACTATACTAGTTAGAGGAGATTAGGTATAATAGTTTTAATTATCTAGTCCTAAATATTTATAATTACTTTTACCTTATAAGTCTACTTAGCTATAAGTACTTTCTATTTATAAATAGCTTTAGGTTAATCCTTAACTCTTACTTTATAGATTTTATATTCTTACTTATACTCTATTCTTAAGCTTACGTATTCTCTAAGTTATTCTTAGTTAGCTCTTATAGGTAGATCCTTTAGAGCTATAGGCTTAAGTAGAAGCTCTAGGTATTTTAGGTTATTATAGATTAAATCTAGTATAGTAGGACTATCTAGATTAATATAATCCTATACTTACTTTATAAGCGTATAAACTTTAAGTATTATAAACTATTATAGCTAGTTATTACGCGCCTTAAGTATAGTAAAACCTAGAGGATTATTCTTATTATAGCTTTCTATAGCTACTTATAGAGAGGATATTAGAGATTAAAATAAAGATTAAAGAGGAGTAATTAAATCTAGCTTTTAGTAAATATAAAATACGTAGGGAGAATTAACTCTATAATCTTATAGCGCTAGGCTTATAACTATTATTACTAAGTAAGCTAGGGAAAAATAATTATATTAATTACTATATAGGAAAGTAAGCTAAAGAGCTTAGAATATATACTTAAATAGATTAGTTACTAAATTATCTAATCTAACCTTAATATTCTAATTATATAATCCTAATCTTTATTATTTAATTAGATTAGAACTTCTACTCTATAATATAAGCTCCTATAGCTTATTATAACTAACCTTAAGTTATTATTAAATACTACCCTTTAATAGTTAGATACTTTAAACTACTTTTATATTATATTACTTACTCTCTTTAGAAGCCTACTAATAAAGGACTATAGTAATACTAGCTACTTTATATTATAGCTACTCTACTCTAGATACTACCCTTTTAATAAGTATAAGCTATATTTAAACTTCTTTTTAAAAGGATTATTTATTATTATATTAAAGTATTATTCTATACTATTAGAGATAATATATTCTAGTTAGGTCTTAGTAAAAGCTAGCTACTTACTTATACTAGTTACTTACCTATAGAGTACGTTATCCTTTATAATTATATAATCCTAGTATTTATTACTTAATTAGATTAAGACTTCTACTCTATAACACCTTAGTATTACCTTAGAATTACTTGTAACACGCTGTACCCTGTATTGTCTAGATCGCGCACGTTAATATTAGCTATGCTTATTATAGCTTCATACTATTAATGACAAGCGCATTACTCTGCGTTAAGACCTGAATCGCCTCCCTTTCCATTCTTCTCGCTAAATCCTCGCAAGTCGGAACATCATGGATAAGCCCCGCACACATTCCTAAGCTCCAAACCCCAGCATCCACATCCCCAGTCTCATATACTCCCTGCCCCCTCTTTCCGCTCATCAAATGCGCCACATCCTTGAACTCAACATCCTTAAGTTCATTTTCTATCTTCACAACCTCCACGGACACATTGTTCTTGTGTAAGCGCGTCGTGTTGCGGAATTTACGGAGACATAGGACGGTATCATTTTCAGTGGCTTTCACAATAGCTTCTTTGACATTGGGGTGGATGGGTGATTCGACAGTGCACATCCAACGTGTACCCATATTGACGCCTGAGGCTCCGAGAGCAAGGGCGGCTGCGAACTGCCGGCCATTCGCAAATCCTCCAGATGCGAGGTAGGGAATTTTGAGTTGCTCAGCGCAGAGGGAGAGGAGCATCAGCGATGTGGTGTCGTATTCGCCGCCATGGCCCGCGCATTCGATACCGTCAATCGAAATGCAGTCCACTCCCAGCTTCTCTGCTCTTAAAGCGTGTTTTAGAGTTACGCATTTGTGAAAGACAGTCACGCCGTTGTCCTTTAAGTATTTCAAGATGGGACTTGGATCTCCCGCTGTCTCGACGATCTTGATACCTTCCTCAACAACGACCCTTGCATATGCCGAGTAATCTGGTGGGTTCATCATAGGGAGTAGAGTGATATTAACGCCGAAGGGGACCGCAGTTGCTTTCAACTTGGACTTCGTCTTCCGAATCTCTTCCCGCAGCGCATCGGGTGTGGGTTGTGTGAGAGCAGTTAAGAAGCCGAGTGCGCCCGCGTTAGCGACTGCGCTGATAAGTTCTGCCTTTCCTACCCACATCATGCCTCCTTGGACGAGAGGGATACGTATTCCCAGCGTCTCGGTGAGCCATGTTTTGATCGGCATTGCGGCGGCGTGGAGATGTATGAAACCGTTACAGGAAAGGCGCCTCGAATGACTTCGGAACCTACAGTGGGATGAAGAGGTTAACACGAGTGACGAGCTATGTAGATAGCAATTGTTTCGGCTGTTGAGAGCTGTCGGATGCACAAGCAGTTGTAGCGAAGTCTTAGGCCTAGCGAGTCAGCTCGGAGGGGCCGAGGTACATATATTCCCCACACAAGTGCTCGCACGTGCACGCTCCTTCACCCAGCTTTCTTCTTGCTTTCAATGAAAACAAGGCCTTGACTAAGTATATATTTGCTCCTCCGATCGCATTGATAGTATAATGACTCGCATCTACTTGTTAGTGGCTAGTGCCCGCATACACTATATAACACAGTCATAAACAAAGGCTTATTATCGTTAGTGAACATATTCATTGGGAAATTGAGAAGAGGTCACATTCCGTTCCATCTTCCTTGTAATCATCCGTCAATAGATGCCGATAGACGCTGTGAATGAAACCACAGAGCCCAAGCTTTTAGCGACCTCAATTTAATTTGTAATTCTGGACCAATGCCCGTCATTCCGATGCACAAGGCCCTGAAGACGCTAGAAGCTATCCTGCGACCTGCTGATATAACAGTCCTGAGTACTAGCTGTATAGAAGTAATCACATTCTTAGTGAAGGTGAAAGGTTGCTATTGAACGATCAGGTTGAATACGGCAGTGCCTATTGTGTAAATAAGCTCATAGCACACGATGAAGCGTGAGAGTTTCAATATACTTTCGCGGCAGCACTCATAGGCGCCAAATGTGGTGAATCTATCTAGGGTATATTATGCAAACTCATTCCTTGGGCTTGAACACGCGATGCCTAGCCAGTAATTGCGATATCATGAAATGCGAGACGTCTTCATCGGCCCAGTAAGTGAGGTGGCTAGCTATACTAGCGAGTAGGGAAATGTCAAAAGCCTGTTGCGACTGTTAGCATTGATGTAAGCGGTGAGAGCAAGTGACAACATACGCCTTCCTGGATGCTATAATCTACGCGACCATTTGAGTTCAAGCTTCTGACCTTCGCCTCCTCTTTCTTGAGCTTGCGGCTACGTTCTTCGAGCTCCTGCCACTCGAGATCCTTTTCAACATTCCTGTTTCCATCTTCGCTTTGCTGGCTCTTTCTGCGCCTCTGAAAACCCGCAAACAGTGTCTCGATTTCTGACTCGATAAGCGTAGGTGGATGTTCTCCGTCTTCGCCTTCTGCAATCGTCTCTTGGCCCAGTCGCCTCCTGCGCTCTTCGTTTATAAACGCGCTGGTTGGCTCATTCGAACCAGGTACTACGCCTATAGATGCACTTGGAGCAGGTCCGACAGACAGTGGACGTGACGTGCGTGGGCCTTGTGCAGTATTACTCCCACCAGTCATTTCGGCGCCAGAGATGCCAAGACTACGGTTCAATAAGCCGCTTGCGATCCCTGAGCCAAGGGAAGACCAGAAGTCAGTGACGCCTTGGCCTACTCGAGCGCCAATTCCAGTGAGACCCTGCGAAGCGGGCGCACCAAAAATCCCCTTCTTGGTATAGGGCAAAGGTTGGGCTTTCAGCGCAGACATGGCCGGTGAGATGAGAGGTTCAATGCGATAGCTGATGGGGTCGGTAGGGTGGAATATGTTGAAGACCTGTTTGCAGAGAGGCGAGGAGGTAGTAATGTCGAAAGCCGGATGGTCATGTTCTGCAGCGCCAGGTGAGAAAGGATCATCGAGCGGTGATGCCGGTGTCACCGGTGGCACAAAGGAGGTAGAGGGTCTCGCCGCGATGGTACGACCTTTCAGCATCTGAAAGAGGCCAATCGGTGAACCCAGTGCGTAGAAGTCCTCCACCTCAAAGTCGAGTTTTAAGCCTTCTTCGGTTGAACGTCGGTGTTTGCTAGACTGTAAGCTAGATCTTGACTTGGCGTCTTTCTGGATGCAGAGTATGTCGAACATGATGGCAGATCCCAGGGAGTGACCGACTAAGCTGACCTTGCCTTTGAATGAAGGATTGCGATCTTTGAACAAGCGGTAGGCGCGATTTAGCTCGTTGACTACGATGCGAGAGATGTGGCCCTTGTACGCCGGGCTCTGATACAAGAGGATGTCAAGGGCTAAATCGGTGAGGAAATTACGCACGGCTGGGACACCTTCCACAGTGATATCTTCAAGATTCGGATACTCGTGATCTTCATGGTCAAGATCGCCCAAATCGTGCTCTTTTCGATTGTGCTTCAGACTCTGCTTCGGAAAGTCCAACAAGTGCCGCCAAACAATGGGGATAACCTGGATACGGTTGTTCTTGGTTTCCGAATCCGTTTCAGAATTCAACGCCTGTAGGTCAGGGGAGGCGGCGTAGACTGACTTGAAGGACTTGCGCATGGTATTGACGTCGTGGATAAAGTTGATAGACTCCATTCGCATGCCAAGTCGCTGGCCAATACCTACAGGTGGCATTACAGTCAGCAGAGGACTCTTCACACATTTGATCAAATACAAAACCTGCCCCATAGTCCAGCAGACGGCATTTGCGTAGGTTCCAAATGCTGTATGACATGTGCAGAACTATTGGAAAGGACGATAGGAGAATTCTAACAGGATATCGGGTGCAGCAAGACGCTACGTACCGTGGGTAATGAGCAGCAGGTGTTCGATTTCGCGACCTTGGTCACCCTTGTCCTGAGTCTTGTAGTCATCTCGCATCTCTTTCTCCTCACACTTTCGAAGCTCCTCCTCTTGCTTTTGCTCATACTCGGGCTTTGAAGATGTCATGAGCTGAGACACCTGCCTTTCTAGATTTCTTCTCCGGGTTTGAGAGGGGGACTCTCTCCCAGCCTCGTTATCCGATGTTTCGGCGTCAGAGTTAACTTCAGATGCAGATGCAGTGGACGGTCTGCTGCGATCGGAGCCGTATGCCATGGATGGGGTTGATGAGGGCTCCGCTTGTTTCTCGATATTAGGATCCTTGACGGCGGGTATCTTTCTCTTGTCCTTCGGGTCTGTATAGCCGCGGACGTATTTGTACCCCGCGTAGTGCGCACCTCCCGCGAAGCGTTGATACAGCGTGCTACCCATGCGCGTCCACATGTCGTCGGTCAATAGCCATGCTGTATTCCTATCCTGATACGTCACGGTCGAGTTCATGTAGGCGCCGAATAGTCGGTATGAGTGCGGTGAGTCGCCGGGTGCAGTTGCGGGCGGATCGTTTGGTTTGGCGTCCTCCTGCAATCTGCGTGCCTCGTTGCGTAGACTGTCGAACGAGGACTTGGGCGTGACCGGGTTGGAAGTCGAATCTCGGTTCAACCTTGCCAGCTCTTTACGATGGTCGTCGGTGACGCTGGGCCCCATGGACACTGGGCGTCCACGAGGCTGCGAGGCTGATCGCTTTTCTTCTGGCTGCCCGAAGCGCCATGGTTTGACCTTTAGGTAGCCCTCCTCAAGCTGCGTTGCCAAACTCTCGTCGACGGCTTCCCCGTCTGGTTGGAACCATGTTCCTCGCCTGACGTCGTACACTGGGCCCAACCAGTACGACGGAGCTAGCTCGCGCGTCTCGATCTCCACATCAAACAGGTAATCTTCGTTTACGGGTACTTTGGTAGTCGTCTTTAGGCCGGCACCTGACCGTGTAGGGGTCGTGGGACTAGAGATGCCTTTGCGCAGCTCAGCAGCTTCGTCCTCGTCGGCCGTTTTCTGAAAGGCTGCTTCTATGGCACGGGAATCGCTTGCGCTGAAGGGTATCCACTTCTTGGGCCTGGGGAGCGGCTTGTCGGGAGCGATGGCGTGAGAGGAAAGTGGTTTCCTTTTTGGCAACTAGAGACATTTAGCAGGCAGCATGCTGACAGGCACGATACGTTAAAAATCAAAAGAGAGACGTCTGGACGTCCAGCTACTCACATCTATGGCGTGAAACCACCTTACGGCGAGCGGAGGACAGTCCGGGGGATACCGCTTCAGGCTCAGCCTATGCCTCCGATCTACGACATGGTCTCCGCCTTGCTGTGGAGCGAGACCAGTAGCTCCATTTTCCATGTCCTTGCCCTTCTCCTTGTGCCTATTCAGACCCTCCTCTACCGTCTTTGGCGGTGGTGGCGGCTTCGGCGTAGTAGCCCGCGAGCCCCAGGGTGACAGGTTGGAGAGGAAGCCCTGCTTGCTGTCCGGGCCAGACATTCTATCGGCCGGCTGGGCGTGGGCGTGGGCGTGGGCGCGGGCCCCGGGCCGGACTCTGCTGAGCCAGGACGTTTGGCGGTGTGGTGGTGAAGCTTGAACGAGGAAGAAGGGGAGTGGGGACAGGAATGCTCGAGGTGGGGTGCAAAGAGCGCCGAGGGTAACGCGTTGATTCAGCGTGACGGCGGCCTGGAGCTCCTGTAGGAGTGTTTATGGTAGCATATCAGTCGGAAATATGTTATGGTTATGGTGGCTTGTCTTGTGTCCGGCGTCTTGCGTCTTTTGCATGTGCCTGCCTCGCTCCGCCGTTACATCACACACACGACCCAAGCGCGCCCCCTGTAACCCCCCCGGCCAGTCGCGTAGCGTGTGCGGGGCAGACCCGCCCGCCGCTTCCCACTGCATCCAACATCGTCTTCTCTTTCCCCAATGACGGCCACGCTTCTATGGGGTGCGTGAATACATCTGTGTATACGATTGATGCCGCATACTGAATATGGAGCTGTATCGCCCAAGGTCCTCGTCCATTCCCCGCCAGTACCATCGCATGCCACACCAAGAGCGCTTCTCGGTTACGGATGCCGTCCAGCTCAAGCTCCAGCTCCAAGCGCTCGATCATGCCATCTCGAGCTTATCATGCAAGCATCATGGCCGCGTCGATATCACACAAATCGCAGACGCCTGTCAATCCCGCCCCTTCCACGAGGCCGTCTATGTCGACGGCTCAGAGGAGTTCTACCTGCTCGTGAAGGCCGTCTCGCGACCAGACCTCATCCCCAACGTCTACATCGAAGCGTACAGCGCCGTCCAGCACGGAAGACCTTACCTGAACGACTACAAGGTTTCAGACTTTAGCAAGGGCGTCGATCCTACTTTCTCCGAAATTCGCGTGCTGCTCGCTGAAATAGATGCCCTCTGCGAAACCGAACTCTCGCCTTCGTTTTCGTGGCTCGAGGATCAAGGCAAGCACTTGCGCTACTGTCCTCTCGTTACTCGCTGAAGTTGAAAAGTCAAGCCGTTCCCGTTCCTCCAGCTCCCCGCCGAGCTCCGCCTCCAAGTGTACTCGTACCTCCTCCCTCGCGAACCGCACATCGCTCTCCTCCATCAGCCGCATCGCGACCATAGGCCACCACGGTTACGTCTGGACATCATGCGCGCCAACAAACAAGTACACAATGAAGTCGCCAAGTACATGTATGAAAACCGCACGCTCTTCATGATAGCAGCGCACGACCGCGCGAGCCAGACGCTTAGCGAAGCGTACATCTCACGGTACTACGAAACGCTAGCCAGCATGCCCACGCACACACGTCAGCGCTTCCAAAAGCTCGAGATACAAATCGGCTACCTGTCCAGTCAAACATTTACCCCAAAGCGCTACCCAGATGTACCTTCCGTCTCAGACCCTATGCGCCACGTCTTGTTGCTGCTTCCGAACCTCGATACTATCATCATCTCCTTTCAATCTCTGCTTTACACGTCGATTTCAACGCATCGCATCATCCGCGAGAGAACCGAGACGGTGGAATGGCTTATCAAATACATTCCACGATCTGTCCATATCGTATACGATCTGGCAAGGGCGTTTACCTTTCCACCTAAAATCGAGGAGCAGCCCATGTGGCAGACGATACAAGTTAGAGGAGTGATAAAGATGGGTCATAGTGTGTTCACTCAGCTTGAGTGCGTACGCAATTCGGACCTGGAGCAAAAGCAATTCAAGTTTCTAGACTCTTTCGACCAAGTTATGAAGCGTCTGTAGCTTCCCTCTTGCCTGCTTACAAATCCACTATGAGATAGTTAAGCCAGAATATCCTGCCAATAACTTGAGATCAGCATCCTTCAGTGATATTTTAGCAACATCTTACACTGTGTGACTATCCTCCATTGCGGAGTCCATCACAAGAATGGTCTTTCCTAGCCTTGCCTGGCATACGGTAGATGCCAACCCAACCTGGTAGGAGTTCAACTACTAACAAGTTGGACAGTGTAAGCGGCGTCGCATAAAAGTAGTCTTCTCCACACCAGACAGCGGGTTGGTGCTCACGAAATCTCGTAGTGCGATGCTGTTAGATGTACGCGAAACAAGAAGAGCCGCTCACAACCATCAACCATGACTCTTCTGCCATTGCGTGATGCTAGACTGTCTATCTTGTCTTTTCCTTTGGAGTCACATGCGGTCAACTTCTGGGTTGCAAACTATGTGTTTGGAATTCATGAGCTCGACAGGTTTGGAAATGATCACACATCTTGCGCTACTGGCATCGAGCCCCGTCAATTTCTAGTCTCAGATCGGCTCTGCTTGCGGTAGCCCATGCTGCTTTCGGCCGTGCGAGATCGTTAGACACGGCCATCAAAAATGAAAATGTCTTATTTCACCAAGCTCTCACTACGGTCAACTGCGAAATCGAGGTTGTGGCAGCCAACAACATCGAACAATTACTCCTGGCTGTCAAGCTACTGGAGAGCTTCGAGGTAAGCGTCAATAGCCTCCAGCCACACAGTATTAAAACCGCGTGCTCATCTAGTTCTAGCACTTTGCGTGGACGTACGTTCCACAGGATGGCCCGACATTCTCCTTGGAAATTTAGGAGATTGGCTCCCGGTTTTGAAGGAGACTTTGTCATCACAAAGGCGTGGTGGGTCTCATGAAATGGCGTCGGTTAGCGAATGTGTTCGATCATCAAGAAAGGAGATTTCTGTTTTTAGCGACGAAGACGCTACATTCAAACGGCAGCTCTATGCCGATATTCACGTGGCAGCTTACCAGTGTTCCTGGATCGGTTTAGAAATATAAGGCTCCCCGAGATATGTCACTTCGTCTTTCGTCAACAACTTGCCCCTCAACCCACAAATTTCTGCGATTTTAGCCAACGAAGTCTATCCTACAATCCGAATCGCTCCTTTTTTTTTCAGCCAAATCAAGGACGCCTGACTCATGCTCCAACCCTTGTCTCTGCTCACTTTCTCAACTCGTCTCACAATCTCCTCATCTGCCTCCGTCAACTTCGGCGTCATGACCGACGGCGTCTTCGAACGCACTGAGTCCGCAGTACCTAGCGGTCAGGCTAGGTGTCCACCGTTCAAGGGACTCCATGGAATGATGCCAACACCGGTCTCATTACAGAAGCTTATCAATTCACGCTCTTCCTCTCGGTAGCACAAGTTATACAAATTCTGCATGCTAGTGATTTTTGTCCTCTCAGCAACAAACTGCATGCTAGCGAATTGCGTCGCATACATGGAGCTTGCGCCAATGTACCGCGCTTTACCGGTGTTGATGAGGTCGTGGAAAGCTTTCATGGTTTCTTTAATGGGCGTGGCTGGTTTCAGACGATGGACTTGTAGGACGTCAATGTAGGATGTGTTGAAGCGGGTGAGGGAAGCCGATACGGCGTTGAAGATGGCCGCGCGAGAAAGCCCTGTATTCATGTCCGTAAGACAGCTAGCCATTGTAGAAGAGTGAAACACTCGAATAGGAGGCGACTTGACCACCTTGCTTCACATAGTCCTTCGTTTGCACCATCTGCTGTCCGAAACTGAAGCCGTTGATACTCTAACTCTCACCTAGATATCCCCAGAACTTCGTCATGATTACTATCTTCTTACGGAGAATGTTGAATTCCTTCATCGCTTTCCCCATGATACGTTCACTCTCTCCGTTGGAATACGCGTTCGAAGTATCACAGGTATTGATACCCATATCATATGCGGCGCTGAGATTTAACATAGATGCGGCCTGATCTAAAACTTATGCCATAAGACAAAGTCACCACGAAAACAAAAAAACAGTTGAGAGAAGGAAATGTGATAAGACATTTACATACCCATATCTCCCATTCGCTAGATCCGAGTGACATGCCACCGAGAATAGGGACGGAGACGCGGAGACTGGAAGAGTCCAATGGAGTATATTCGACTTTAGCCACGCCGATGCTTCGCTGGGGAGATGCTGGGAATGACATTGTGGGTGATGAGAGCTTGGAAGGATGGGATGTATATATGTGTTAGTGAAGTGTTGTCTTGGGTCAAAGTTTAGTTGAGTATCTTGGGTTCAGTCATTGTGGAAAGAGTCTAGGGCACATTATATTAGTGTTCAGAGCGGTGAATTTCTCCAGCCACTGTGTGATCATCAACCAGGATCTGGAAATAGGTTGCAACGTTATACCGAGATGTGTAATGCTCATCCAGGCATATCAAATCACCAGCTTAACTCCGAACACTATGCTGTTTCCCATATCAAAGGGGCATCTTTATTAGCGTCCTCACGGTTTTTTCAGAAACAGGTATAGCGTGCGGGGAGTGGACCAATACGAAGACATATCGAGTAGGGGCAGATGCAGCACTTCAGTGCGCACATGATTGCCTCACAAACGCAAGAAGTAAAGATAGTTAGAGTAAAGGAAAATTGAAGATCAAGAAAATAAATCTTACAAACCAAGGTTCAGCGGGTTATGGCACATCAGGGGAACGAAGGCCGCAGGCCAAAAGTCAAGAGACCAAGAAATTGAAGTGGCTGCCCTGATTGTTGCTCCGCATATACTACGCATTGCCATCTAGCATAAAGCCTATGTGGACAAATCCAAATGCTCACCTCGCTCCACATCACCACTCTCTGACCTCCCCACCCGGCCCAATGAACCCAGGAGTAACCCATGCTTTCGCGTCCCTGCTCTCTCTCCTCACCATCTCTTCATCAACTTCAATCCCTAGTCCCGGACCCTTCATCAACTCGATATACCCATCCTTCACCTCCCAAACCTCTGGATTCTTCGTATAAGATGTCAAGTCTTGACTACCCGCATTATAATGGATTCCTAAACTCATCTCTTGGATCGCAAAGTTAGACAAGGTGCAGTCGACCTGCACGCACGCTGCAAGTGCAATGGGGCCAAGTGGGCAGTGCGGAGCAAGGGCAACGTCGTAGGCTTCTGCCATTGAGGCGATGCGGCGCATTTCGGAGATGCCACCGATGTGCGAGATATCTGGCTGAAGGATATCTACACATCCAGCCTCAAGGAATGGTCTGATGTCCCAGCGACTGTGGAGCCTCTCGCCCAACGCGATAGGAATGCTCGTCTGTCGCACAAGATCCTTGATGCCACCAATGTGTTCAGATAGAAGAGGCTCTTCGATGAACAACGGGTGGTGTGGTTCCAGGGCCTTGGCAAGCTGCTTAGCCATGGGCTTGTGGATGCGGCCATGGAAGTCCATGCCAGCGTCCATGCCGAGGTCCTTGACAGTTTTGAGGCGTTCGACTGCTGAGTGAAGAGCTGAGGGTGAGTCGAGCCAACCGACATCTTCCGTTGCGTTCATTTTGACTGCTGTGAAGCCTTGAGATTTACGTGCCAAACTGTCCACCGTCAGTATTTTTCTGCAGCACAGCACCCAATTGAAGAGAGTTGAAAGTATCGGGATGGTATAGGGTGTCACTCACGCCTGCTTTTCGACGTCACTCGGTCGGTCCCCTCCTATCCAAGCATAAACCTTCAAATTATCCCTCACCTTCCCGCCCAGCAGCTGATAAATAGGCACACCAAGTGTCCTAGCCTTGAGATCCCATAGTGCGATGTCGATGCCTGCCAATGCACTCATGAAGACTGGGCCGCCGCGGTAGAAACTGGTTCGCCAAGACATTTGCCATATGTGCTCGATTTCACTTTGGTTGATCAGTTACATCAACTAAAGGGATTTCAATGAGCCCGAAAAAGAAGAGATGGGAAGGGGAGGAATACGTACTCCGCTTCAAAACCAACATATCGTTCAGCCCACGCGTCTAGGCACCCTTCGACGGCTTGTGTATGGCCTTCTAGGGAGGCTTCACCCCAGCCAAAGTTGCCATCGGCATCTGTGACCTTGACGAAGAGCCACCGAGGTGGTACTCGGAAGTACTCGATGGTTGCAATTTTCCCCATATATATATCTCTTTCGAAGATGTGGCGTCAGTTATACCTCGATGGCTATCATGCGGGTTGTTTGCTCCCTCAAAGTATGTTTATATATATATCACACTCAATGGTTTGGGAGAGGACGTTGCGATGCAGGCCAATTAGTCAATGGGCCCAACATAAAATTTCTTGGCCGACCTGAGCCATAGCGGCACCATCTTTGGAGCACGTCCGAGCCGATCAATTCGGAGAGGCACGCATTCCTTGAACGGCAATCCGACGCTGGCGCGGGGTCATCAGCACACCAGCAGCGCTCCACCGCGGGGCATCTAGCTTCGGTCAATGGAGCAATTGCACCCGAACGGGGACGGTTGCAACAAAACCTCAAGTGTTGCAATAAAACCTTAGGATACCCACAGAAGCTGGCCGGACAGCAGAAGAAATTAACCCAAAGATAAAAGTTCACATCATCACATTGTGCCGCACAAGCCACAGAATGACCTCATCACCACCAACCGGCGTCTTCGTCCCCGTCCCAACCTTCTTCAAACCACAGTCGGCGTCCACATCCCTTCAACCTACCCTCGATGTCCAGACACAGATCGAACACAGTGTCTTCCTCGCCAAAAATGGCGTCCGCGGCCTCGTCCTGCTCGGTTCCACTGGTGAGGCCATTCACATGTCGCGTCAAGAACGCATCGACCTCGTTGCCGGCGTACGCAAAGGGCTGACCGATGCCGGATTCCCTGACTACCCGATCATGGCCGGTACCTTAATCAATAGCATCGACGAGACACTAGAGTGGCTGGAAGACTTCAAGAAGGCAGGTGCGCAGTGGGGACTAGTCCTCGCCCCAGGGTATTTTGGCGCGGCTGCCAGCCAGGAGGGGATCAGAGAGTGGTATACGGTTGTTGCTGATCGGTCGCCCATCCCCGTGTTGATGTGAGTATCTCCATCTGGGTGTGAAGCAATGGGCGTAAGCAAAGAACTAACAGAAGATAGCTACAACTACCCGGGCGTCACTAATGGCATCCTGGTTACCCCCGAAACCTACCGCATCCTCGCTCAGCACCCCAATATTGTTGGCTGCAAGATGTCGCACGCCATTGTCTCCTACCATAATCAGGTCTCGCTGGACCCGAAGATTGATCATACCAAGTTCAAAGTATACAGCGGCCTTGGACAGCAGCTCGGCCCCATCGTCTTCTTCGACGCCGCAGGCGTCATCGATGGGCTTGCAGCCATATATCCCAAGACAGTGTGCGCATTGATGAAGCTCGCTGAAACACGGCCCATTAGTGATGCCAACTTGAAGAGGATTAAGGAATTACAGTATACGGTAAGCACGACGGAGGAGTTTATTGGCAAGTACGGCATTGTGGGCATCAAAGAAGCAGTCAAGCGCGTGACGGGCTATGGTACGATGGAGGGTGGCAGGCTACCCATCAAGGGGAAGTTACCCGAGGGTGAGTGGGAGAAGTGGAGTGAGGTTTGGGAGCGGATACAAAAGGCCGAAGATGCCTTGACTGAGAAAGACTTCAAGTAGAGGTGACCATGGCATTCCAAACATCTGTTGATTCTCGATTCATCTGCAGCTCTTTTCCTGAAATGTTCTAAGTTTTACCCAGACATCCTACAGTCCAAACCCAAACCCAAAACCATTGTCCCCCTGGAAACCCCCGTCGAACATCCCTATGCCCGCGGTGACTAGGCTGTCAAATTGGCCCCAACTAGTTAGATCTGACATAACACTACTCGAAGGCAGAAAGCTAGGGTTGAATACTGCACTCTCAGGTGTCGGCGGGATATGGTTGGTGCTATAAAAGGTGCTGCTAAGACCAGACGGACTTGCACTATCGGTTTGCGGCGTCGACGTTGGCATGAGGCTATCCTGAATACCTGGATGACCGGCTGATGTGTCGGCTGAAAGAGGCAGAGGAGTGGTCGCCGGGTCGGACAATTGGCTCGTCTGCCTCAGAGCCTCTACTCTCAATTCCTCAAGTACGAGACAATACCGTCGTGCCAAGCAATCCGTCTCACTCACACTCTCCAATTGCCTCTGACACTTTTGTCCCGCAGAAAAATACCCCTCGCACTTCCCTGGTGTGATGAGGTGTTGTTGTATACGGTATATGTACAGGACAACAACCGCACAGAATGCATAATACTGCGTGAACCAGAACGAGCGGAAGAGGTTGGAGGACGTGAAAACGTCGTCAACCACGCGGACTATGGACATTGCTGCTTCAAGGCAGGCACTGACATTTGCACTTGTGTCAATATCAGCATTCTTCGACCCCCATGAGCCGTGCGTAGGCATGTGGGTTAGGCTTGCGAAGTCCCGAAGCAAGAATGGGCGATGGATCAACAGCATGGCATGATAGTAGGCCAGATTCAGCACGCTTCGTTGCCGTTGGTAAATGGGGATCAGAAGATGCGAATCGATGCCTCCTCCGTCCCCGGAGTCGCTCAGAAAGCGCGAAAGAGAGCTGCGCCATGCATGGAGATCGGATGTGTATTTTGATGAGAGCTCAATGCGGAGAGGAAGGCTGGGAGGCCGGATAGAGTAAAGATCGCGTAGGACGAGGGACACTATACGCGTGAGCTTGATGTGTTCGACCGGTGCCATCATAACGGAGTGTGATTTCGACGGCGTGGGTGAGATATGAGAAGGGTGTAAGTCGTTGTCATTTACGACGGTGGGGAGTTCCTGCAAGGCAATGGTTAATAAAAGCCACCGTTTCGCAAAGTTTCGTCCAAAACTTCTCACCTGGTCGATATCCTCGTCTTTGAAAGTCCGCGGCCTACCCAGAGCGGCTGCAAGGTATTTATCGAGCGAGTATGCGCACCAAAATAGCCGCCTTCGACTCTCTAGCTCTACGTAATCCACTGTGCTCGAAGGGTCGCATCTTCTCCCGCGATTCAAGCCAATTGCTAGCGCAAGATGTGACAGGGTGCCGAAAAGACTCCAACAGTGGTTGATGCGTGACTGTGTCAGGAGATAGAAACACTGTAACAATCGAGCCTGCACGCTAGCTAAGCGTACAGCCCCGCGTTCTTTCGATAGTTGATGTTCAGCTGCGAAGAAGTAACGAGCACTATGTTCAGTCAACAACGCTATGTTATCGATGATTTGAGATGGCAAACCTGTTGTCTTGTGCCGTACTTCCAGGGGGCATATATGCTTGCGCCTGTGCAAAAACCACCATGAGTAGCGCCGCTTTTGCTTTCCCATTTTCGCCCCTCACCTCACCTTGCGTCTCATAGAATTCTTCAACCAACTTTTCAATGCTCGGCCGATGAAGAAACCGATGGGTCGGCGCTGCATAGTCAAAGTATCGTTCCACAAGCCTCTGAGCATCTGGCTTGGGTGGTAGTACGAAGAATGAAGGGTCGAATTCTGGTAACGGAGCGTCGCCGAAGGTAAAGATGCTGGAGTCGTGGGAGAGGGATGAGTTTTGATGTAGACGTTTCTGTATACGTATGAGAAACGACACAGCACTAGAGGAGCCTACATAGTGGCCTTCCTGATCTCTTTGGGCTTGCTGTGGTTCAGGTGAGTTCCGAGATGGAGGCTCACGGGTGGCATATTCGTTAGGGATGTTGAGATCCTCTGCGCTGGAGAAGATCGGTCGGTCCACTGACGGCGAGGGATATATTCGTGGATATTGAAAGGACAAAGCGGTGGTATCTTTTGGTAGAGTCTCTGAAGGTGAAGTCTTTTCTGGTCCAGACATTCTAGATTGTGAGTCTGTAGACATGGCAGCTTCGTCTACGATGACTGATGGTAGTCTCCCTCGCGTATACGATGCTGTAAACTCGCATGGGAGCCCAGATCTGAGACATAGTGTGCAAGGGCATCTGCCAGTACACCTTGTCTTCTTTCTACTCGGATGTTAGTGATGTACTCGGCACGTGTCAAGATGCTTCCTCCACACTAAGATACATGGCGACATCTTCTCGAATTCATACTGTTTCAAAACTCACTTCTTACATCGATCACAAGCCCTGCTGACTCTGGTTCTTTCCCTATCCTCTCTTCTTCTTTTGGCTGGTGGGGAAATGTGCTCGCTTGAACTTGCATCTGGCGACGTGTGGGTCACGGCTGCACTTTCCGCATGCGTGAATTTTCCGTTGGCTGGAGTCCAATCTGCCGAAGGCTTCATTTCTAGCACATCGCGTGTTCGAGAAGCATTATCGGCTTCCATCCTGGAACTTTATCAGGCAATAGTGGTGCATGTGGTGGGAAGACGGAGTCAGAACCGATGCCGGAAAAGCCGATAATCACATCACGTGTTTATCCGAAGTTCGGATAAACACGGCCCTTCAGCCCGTTTATTACTCGACAGCTCGAAATCCTTTCTGCACCTGAATCACCGTGAGGCTCATCGGACACTCTCTACAATCGCCAAACAAGCTGCATGCACAAATAGGAAACAACTAACTCGGCTTGAGCTGACTTTACGGCCGTGCTCGATAGATCTTCAGTGCTTTCAATATTTTGTATGGATGCGTGGTGCGTTATGAAGTATGCCAACAGACAAGCATGGGAATCTCTACTGTTCCTCTCAGACTAACATCTCATCTACGATAAGTGGTATCATATTGGTCCATGGCAAATGCCGCCACTTGTAACTCATATCTCTGCTTTTCATTGTCATGATACATTGATGAATCAGGCATATCGATCACAAATCCTTTTGCGTACGTTTGTATATGCCATGGGTTTTTGTCTGGTTGTCGTGCGTCGGGGAAGCCATCGGATCTAAGACGTTACGGAATATCGGGGCTAGTCCGAAGCAAAGGGCCGCAACGCAGGGTACAATAGCGCGCGACAAGACCGGATGTCTTCTTCAAGGACAATTCGACTATCTTATCGAAGGGCGTTGAAAGCGCCGGGGATTTTCAAGGCTGGCTTGTGCTATCTTTGCTCGATTGGCCGATTGCCAAATAGCTGGATAAAAAGTCTCACGTCGATGTCCTCTCGTCATCATTGCATTGCATCTCATCTACGTCCAGGTCGAAAGTGACGCCAATGCGATTGGGATGATGGTGATTCTGTCGCGTTCTGGGCATTGAAGACGTTGTTGCCATGAATGAAAAACCGCCAATTGCTGACGACGGGGTCGGGCGCTGTCTCTTGGGGTAATTGTGGTGTCGCTAATTGTGCTTTCTCATCGTGCAATTGCATCGCTTCCTTGCTGTAATATACGGCCCGACAGATTGGGCAGCTCGTCTTACGCAGGACGAACCAAGACACTAGACATTCGGCGTGGAATTCATGGCCACATACATGCAGTCTGAGGATCGCTTCTGGCTCATGTGGGGCGAGATCATTCGCAGCTTCATCAGGAACAGATGCATCACTGAGCTTTGCTGGCTCGGGTGGAGAGGGCGCGTGGAGAGTGGAGAGGCATATCGCACTGCGCACGATTGTCAGTAATGCAGCGTACATATCGTACAATACTACTGGACTCACCATTCCTTCTCGAGAACTGATCTGGTCTTCGCCACCCCTTCTTTATCTTCGTTCGATCCCGTATGGATGGACTTTCGATCGTCTGTAACGTTTGATATTTCCGTCACTGAATTCAGTCGCTCTCTCGCTTCTACTCGCCGTAAAGTGGGTGTCTTCGCAGCTGGAACGACAGGTTGCGCTTGTCGTCTTTTGCGAATACAGAATACACAAAGAAATGGCGTCGCGATAGCAACGACGAACACCGGAATCAAAAAAGCGAAGGCCGTCGGGGTCATGCCAGATTGGCCAACAGTGTTGCGCCATTCTCGTATCTGAAGCGCATTCATCCGCGCTTCCACTTCGCGACTCGAAATTGCTGGCATTTCTTCTGTTTAGACCGCAGGGATGCGCTGCAGGGATCGCGAGACAGTGGGCTCGGAAAGCACGGCAACGAAGGATGCGCGTATGCTTACGATGGGCGATATTTCGGAATCGGTGAGATAAAGCAAGAATCAAACTTCAGCTCTGTCGACACGATAACACGAACCCGTGGTTGTAGGTAAGATAAGCCAACTTGTGCGGCAAAGGACTGCTCTTTGTCTTATGCAAGCCGACCAACCCTCCTCCCCCCGCAAAACCAGATGACGAGCACATGTTCGAGGTCTCAGCCTCCACAGCCACGCCATTTTTGCTTCTTCCTAACAGCTTTGGCCTAGCCTAGCCTCTTCAATATACCCAAGCCGTATTCCATTTGCTGTCCTCGAAGCCACTCATCGATTCGTTTACGTAGGCCAAATCACCAACTTAGCGAACACGCTGCTTCGTGGCTTCCATCACGCCATCCCAACGACGCACCAATGCATGCGCTCTAGACCCGAGATCAACCCCGATGCTGGGCTGATGCAATCGTGGATAGACACTCGAGGCTAACGGGCCACTAGGACTGTACAGCATTTTGGCACCTACGAGGGGAAGTTGACATGGGTCACGAAAACATGACGAACAAATCGCAATAGCTAAAAACCAGCCAGGCCACTACATAATTCGTTCGTCGTGTTTTTTCACTACCCATGTTAGTTTCCCCTCGTGGATGACAACCTGCTATGTACTATGTGAGACGGGTTTGGCGCCGAGGATTTCGGGCTCGGCGAGGAAGACTTGCCTAGCATTGGCAGTGGAGCGGAACGCGGAGTGGGATAATCGTTGGGCAGCGAAACCTGCACATAGGGGTCCAAGGCGCTTGTTATCCTCGTTGATTAATGGGGGCCTAACGGCTTGATGATGTCGGATGCGAGATGGGGTAGGAATACCGCGCGTTAGTGCATCACCACTAGTGAGATAAGCTTATAGACCTAACTTCAGCGACATAGCATGTTGGGTTCGGCCATATTCGAATAGTCACGTCGGCAACTCGAAGTAAGACGGCATTTTGAATACTATAAAATTGAAATCTAACAAATAAGAAAAGCCTTTTGCTTGTCTTTGGTACTGCAATCATAAACACATTAGGTATCGCAAGCTATGCACTACGAGACTCCTCTTCTCTGGGATCAAATCTGATCCTGAGACAATGTTGCTTCTTACCAGAAGCATGCAAGGAATTGCTCATATCACAATTTTCAAGCACTTCGGTAGAGACGTCCTTCTCTTATTTCTTCTCGTCGCTCTCTCCGTCCGTACTGATTGCCGTGCTGAGATATCTCTCGAACACGCGCTGCTCCAAATCAATCGAGCCCCTCCGAACACCTAACTTGGCCTCGCGTCTCCTAAAGAAAACTCTCTTGCCCCATTTCCAAGTTTCAATACCGAGGAAGAAGAGGAAGGTAGCAACAAAGACGACGATCCACTCCCAACTGATACCCTTGTGTCTGAAGACAGTATCATTGATGACCGGAATATAGAGGACGGGGAAGATGGTAATGAAGCCGAACATGATAGAGAGAAACAGGAACTTGTTGCGCCAGACGTCGATCGCCCACTGAGTGAAGTACTTCTTAGACTTAGGCTGCATCCTAAAGAATGAGCGGCGCATATCCAGCATCTGCCATGCAAGGAAAAGTGAGAACCAGGTGAGGCAGGCGAATGTGGTCGCACGAGCGCGGAAAACGGTCTCGCAAGTGTTGTTGAAAGATTCGTTGCAGTTGGAACCAAGGTTGCCGTCGCCGAAGCCGAACATCACGACCGAGAATGCTCCAAGACAAAGAGCGGCAATCCAGAGCCCATAGGCGAGCATGTCGACCATAACTTCGATTGTGAAAACACCGCGCTTGAGCTAGAATTCATCAGCATACATTTCCAGTTTGACTTTGAATCAGAAGACTTACACTCTGGGGTGGACGGTCGAGAATGTCTGGAGCAGCGATCTCAAAACCAAGACCCATATCGGGAAGACTAGAAGTAATCATGATAATCCACATCACTTCGACGGGCGAAACGGGGAACACTGAGAAGCCACTCTCGTCTTTGAAAGCAAGGCCAATGAGCAGAACGCAAGCTTGAGCGATGTTCTGAGCGAGCAAGTGAAGAATAAACTTCTGGATATTGTCGAACATGCGACGACCCTCTTCAATAGCGTTGAGGATAGAGGCAAAATTGTCGTCAGTTAGAACGATGTCGGAAGCGTCTTTGGCCACATCGGAACCGGTGCCCATTCCGATGCCAACATCGGAGCGCTTTAGAGATGGTGAGTCATTCACCCCATCACCAGTCATAGCAGCAAAGGCCTTTCGCCGGTGTAGGGCGTCAATCATTCGAACCTTGGTATTTGGAGCACATCGGGCAATGACCAGTGGCAAGAGCGGAAGAGCGTCGATTTGGTCGTCGGTCAGCTTGTCAAATTGTGATGCAGTCATTACCATTGCATCCGTAACTTCCTTGGCGAGAGTAGCCATATTCGATGGTAGGATGCCAACTTCGGCGGCGATGGCGCGAGCGGTTCCAGGATGGTCACCAGTGAGCATATGGACTTCGATCCCAGCCTTCTGACATTGGCGAACAGATCCGGCGGTTTCAGGCCTAGGAGGGTCATAGAGACCAACGAGACCACGGAAGGTCAGCCCACTCTCGATGCTGCTCCTGTCAAGGTCTTCACCTTTTTCAGGAGAAGGTCCGTCATAGTCTTTGCCAGCAAGGGCCAGCACTCGAAGGCCCATGGAGGCCAATGACTCCATGTTGGCTAAGATCTCCTCGCGGTAGTCATCATCTAGCTCTACGGCATTCTCGCTTTCGCCATTGAAAACAGATGTGCATGAATAGATGACCCGCTCTACTGCACCCTTGGTAAAAACGTGCCTCCTAGAGGTAGCAGTTTCCTCGAAGATGACGGACATCTTCTTGACATCGGAATCGAACGGGAATTCGGCAAGTTGCTTCCAAGCAGGAGAATCACCAGTAGTATGTTTAAGGCGGTTCCAATTGAATCGGGATGCAAAGACTTGAATAGCGACTTCGGTTGGATCACCTCGGGCATTCCACTCACCTTCCTTCGTTTGATGGACGTGCGCTAGATTAGCCAACGATGCGACTTTCAGGTAGTCATGTAGGTGTGGGTTGTCTTCCATCAGCTCTTCCAAGGTATGGATCTTCTCATCGATGTCCGGGTCGATGTGGCGTGGATGTTTCGCAGTGAACGACACGGTACCTGTGGTGGGGTTATGCGGCTCGTTGGTGTCGCCAACGGAATATGTACCCATCGCGGGAATCCAAGCCTTTTTCGCAACCATCTTGCCCTGAGTGAGAGTACCAGTCTTGTCAGAACAAATATCGGTAACACCGCCAAGGGCCTCGAGAGACTTTAGGTTGCGAACAATGACGTGTCGCTGCACCATGCGCTTTGTGCCTGCAGCCATGGTGATGGTTAAGACCACAGTGAGGGATGCGGGAATCATACTGAGACCTGTAGCCACAGCATAGATTATGACTTCCCGGTTGTTCGAAAAGCTATTGGCAGCTAACACAATGATTGCGCAAACAACAGCGACACCAAAAAGGAGGATTGCGAGTCGAGCAAGCTTCTTTTGCAGCGGCGTGCCAACGTTGACACCAAGAAAGTTACCGACAGCATCAGCGGCAGTCAAACTCCATGCCTGAGCATATCGAAGCGGTTGGGCAGAACCATCAGGCTTGCGCTTAACGGGGCGGACGCGTGAACCCTTCTGTCGAAGAGACATGGCGATGGATCCAATCTCAGTATACATCCCAGTAGCAAAGACAACACCGCGGGCGCGCCCCTTGGTAACGGTCGAGGAGCTATAAGCAACGTTGAGACGGTCACCCGGTCCAGTATCCTCATCGAATATGGCATCGCCGTCCTTCGCGACTGGGAGCGATTCACCAGTGAGCAGAGCCTCGTCTGTTTCGAAATTTAGGGCTTCAATTATACTGTGTCCGTCAGTACTATTCGCAGCAAACTAGAAGATCATGACCTACCGGATATCAGCGGGTACGGTGTCACCAGTCTTCAATTCAACCAAATCACCCGGCACAACCTCGACGGTTGGAACAGTGACAGTCTTTCCGTCTCGAACAGCAGAGGCAGTGGGCGAAGAAAGGGATCGGAGGGAGTCCATCGTCTTCTCAGCGTTGAACTCTTGGAAAAAACCAATGAGTACGTTGAGCAGGATAATGGCGGTTACTACACCGCCTTCGATCCATGATTCGATAGCGAAACTGACAGCCATAGCAGCGATTAGAACCTGTGAATTATTAGATGTGTGAGTAGTCGAGCGATGTCAGTCGACTTACCAGTGTCATAGCATTGGCCACTTGCCGAAGCAGAATCTTTCCTGCCGATACTCCTCCATCGTCACCAATGTCGTTGTTACCATGCTTCTCAAGCCTTGACTTTGCTTCCGAAGTTGTTAGACCGTTGTCGGGGTCACATTTAGTCTCCTCAATGACCTGTTGGAAGGTGAGGGCATGAGCCGGCTTCGAGAGGGGTTCATTGGCCTGACCAGACGTGTGACCTTCAAGTGACGGCTGTTTCTTTCCCATGGCAAATGACCTTTTGGGCAATTCGAAGGCTAAGAAGTAGTTGGATGGAGACAAGCGATCGAGGCCGGGGGACAAGAAGCTCTTTAAACCTCGCGCCTGGAACCGCAGGCGGGCACAGAGCACGGTGAGCCAAGATCTACGACATATGGAGCGCTTGGCGTGGTGGGAACTATCTTGGGACCGGTGGTTAGACGACTAAGAGACGTCACCGCCGGTCACCGTCGGCCGTAGCCAACAAAGGAATCTGGAGGCCGCGGCATTCCCGCTGGAGTCGTGCAAGAGACCAGCGGAACCGATATTGGCCAAAAAGCTTGTCTTTGTTGATGAATAGGTACAGATGTGTTCACATTGAGGCCTTCTTACGCGCTTTCCCATGGTTTGAGTGTCTCATGACGACAGCGGGGTTGGGAAGGGCCGTGAGCAGGAGGGGTGAAAGGCCAGAATTGGCCACAGCAGCCAAGAAATCCCGCTCGCCTATCTTCTGCCCAGCGGCGCTAATCCACTCGGCAGCCTTAGCCATCAGCGGAAAAGCACTAGAACGTGCCGAGTTTCCGAGCAACGCCTCTGCTTGCGTCGAAAGGCCAGAGCCTTCACGTCATTCAACCCATTTTTCCAAGCGCACAACACCGACCGTCTGCCAATAAAGTTCCGATCCCACCTCCGCCAAGTTGTGATTCCCTGCGGTCGCAGCACGAGGCGCCCTCCGTCCAACGAACCAAACTACCTGATACGCGTCACTCCGCAGCACAACGGTAAAGCTTGTCCCCAAGGCGGTTTTCTGTGAGAGGCAACTGGATATGTCTCGGTATCAGCCTCTTGACGCTTCTTATCTGCAACTTGAGCCTTGAGGTGCCTTGCCGAGGCGGTAGCTGAATGGTCACGAGACGCAATAATCACCCTGATAAGCCTACGGGTCGGCTCCAGGGACCATCCACAAGGACCGTCAACCCCACACCTCAAGATGTGAAAACTTCTGGTGGCTTGCTGAGATGGTGGTACTTTGAGGCCTTTGTGACTGATGACCACTCATTGCAAAGGTAGCACGCACGTTGCCAGCATGATCGTGCTTCTTTCCAATCAGACATGCCATCGTAACTCATGTGGCTCACGATTCAGCGAGAACGCCCATCTGTGTAGATCTTCCATGGAACGCCTAACCAATCGGATCTGAGAAGGCCAAACATCCTTCACATTGAGTTTCCGCCAAAAGCATCTTCCTGGCAGTTCAGTTTCGTGTTGATCATGTAGTGCTCCGAACACCGTTAATCTCGTCGACAGATACTGTCGAGACTGGAACTAGTTATGACTACAAAACCAGCCGTGACGCATGTCACAAAGAACAGTCTTTGCGCTCTAAGCTTGAAACCATGTATGAACAGTGTTCGCATATGGGTAAGTGTCAGTGCATGCGTGCTGCAGCTTCTGGAAGGCCTTTGAGCACTACTTAACATCAGCATTACATCATCACTTATTTATATAGAAACTGTCCTGTTCGTGAACCGGCTTCTTTCAGTGGGCGTTAGGTGAAGCCGTCGGAAGTCTTTTTTCGAATGGGCTTTCTATCGGCATTGGTGCTGACAATGCTTAACGGCTTGAGCTCGGCGGGCATGCCTTTGTTAATAGTTGAAGGCTGATTGGTAAGTACATATGTGCGATGAACACAATGTCATTTTCTCATTCAAGTGAGAAAGGCCTCTTGGCTGTTCGGTCATACGTAGTACTACAGCGCCTCTTGAGTGCTTGTCTCAAAACATTGAAAATCATTGAAAGCTCTCTTGGGTTCATCAATACAAGCGACTTCTTCTGCTTAAATTGCAACGCTTCAGCTATACTTCCCCTCCTTGAGCCACTCCTCATATCCTCCTTTAGCGCAATGCCAAACCCATGATCCTCACTAGACTAAACCTCCAGTCTCACTTCCACTCCCTCCAAGTTTTTACTTTATTCACAAACGCCCGGCTATCCTTGATGGTAACCGCCGTGTCCGTATCCCCATGCACATTCCCTGTTGGTGGCAAATATTGCTTCTCTTCGATAAGACACAGGGACCACAAATTTCTATCATCGCCAAAGAACTCGAGATATCGTCCATATTCAGAGAGCGCATAGAATAGCGCCATGCGTGATGGTGGCATGGCTGACGATAGGACTGTGCCAGTAAAGGATGGAGGACACGTGATCACTAACAATGGTCGGCGGTAGAGAGGGCTGACCGATGGACCTATTCGTTCGTTTACGCCTCAGATGATATGTCATTGGATACTGCACCAATATCACTTTGATCGTTCCCTCCGGTCGTGTCAGTCCACTCATCAACGCCATATAGCGTCCGGCCGCATCCTTAGACACTAGAATCTGGTCATAGTCGAGATGAAAGAGGTCTTGTGGGAGCTGAGAAAGGCATTCAAGCCACTACTGTTGAACTATGCCCAGAAGTCAGTGAGGTTGTCGACGATGTTGGCGCTCGAGTGTTCTGGAACGAAACGGTAGTTCGGAAGAATCGTGCTGGTGTTTGTGCGGTGGATGAAGGATGTTTGCCAAGCCCTGTGCCTTGCGTTGGTTGGCAATCGGTACTGCTAGCAAATCGTTTCGACATTGTCCATGCCCACCTCCTTAGGTACCTTCGCAGCTGTCTCTGTAGGTTGCATCAATTTTCGTTCGCGAAATGGGAGATTGCGACGGAGCCTAATATGCTGTGAGACCTGTAGCACCTTCCAAGACCGAAGATTTCCTGGTCGTTGCTACAACATGGCGCAAGGGATGGACTTGTCGACGCAGCACCATTCACCACCGGTGGTAGATGCGACAGTGTGCAGGTACCAAAGCGTGGCCAGGAGCGTGCGTGGCGTTGTCGGCTTCGCAGGCCAACTTCTTCTTAGGGAGCTATCGCCGGGTACACGAGCGAGTGTATTAACCAGTGAATTAACGAGATATCAACGCGTGGAACCATGGTCGCGCCTGAAAACGGCGGTTCAACACGAACAAAACGCTGTCTAGGCCGGCATGATTGGCGCGCAGAGAAGCTATGTGTCGAGTTTCATGTGAAGAATGAGGTTGTTGACAGGCTGTTGGGCGCGAAGGACGAGCACGAGACAAGACAGACGAGACGAGACAGCGAGGAAATGCTAAGCTAAGTACGTTTGAATTTAGGCAGGTGCGGCCCGGTCAAGTGAGTAGGCGTCACACAGGCGGGCGCGTTGGCGCAATCTCCGAGTCTGGAGAAGATGCGACCCACGACGACCCTGCCGATAGCGACGCCCCTATTCCCCAGCAAACGGCATTTCAAGCCTCCTCGGCGGGCTCCATGGTGGTCGCATGCTTCGTCTTCCTTCAATTGCACCCTTCGCTTTGCTTTGCGATACAGAGTGCAGCCGTGCCCTGTCGTACCCCCGCGCAAACACACGACCGTCATCCTCGCGCGGCAGTACCGCACCGCAGCAGTCACAAGTGCGCCCTTTCATTTCGCTTTCGAGCCGGGGCCGCACTTCACATCCGGGGCCAACCTCATGACAAACAGCTGCGCCGCCTGCCGCCATGAGAGATGAGGCAGGGAATCCCTCTGGCGATGCCGTGGCGGAGCAGCCCTCGACCTCGACTGAACAGACTCATCTCTCCCCAGCACCCTCCATTGCGACCAGCACCTCGTCCAAGAGCCCTGCATCGCGCGCATGGCTCAGCAGCGTACGCCGACCACGAACCTCACCAGGTCCCAAAGCTATTGCCTTGAGGCGGACGCTGTGGTCCTCGGACGACGACCGCAGGGACTCGGCCTTGGCATCATCCAACTGCACCGCCAGCAACAACGAACCCTCGTCTCCCACGAGTCTGCGCAAGACGCCGAGTCTTCCTGCCATTGTTGTCCAAGATGAGCATGTGCCATCCTCTAAAGGCTATGCAGCACCGCCCTCGCCAGACGCTGACATTGCAGAGCAAGAGAATGGGATCCACTTCACGGGCATAGACACGGTCATCCCAACCGGCAGCCTCGACGACCTCACCTCGGACACGCAACTATCCTTTTCGAAGAGGGGCAGCATGTTGCTGGGCGGCAAGAAGGCGAATAGGCGGAGCAAACAGATGGACCTTGTTGCGGAAGGCACGCCCGCGCCGAGCACACCTCCGCGGCAGAGCGGGCAGGTGCAGTCCAATACACCACAAGAGCTCTCACCACCCGTTGGAATGCATCTTTCGCCTCGATCGCCGTCACGCTTCTCAGCGCGCACAAGATCTACCAGTCAACGCGCTTTATCTGCGGATGAGATGATGCTGTCGCGCAAAGTACGATGCATGTATAAGCATGGAAATGAGAGTGCCGTCAATTGGGACACGCCAGAGGAAGAGACAAGCAGTGTCCAGAACAGCCTAGCAGACAACAGCAGCGTCATCAACACACCCGCGAATGCCTCCTCCTTGACAGTGGACGGCAACAACGAGGAGTCTGGTTCGCCTATTGGCTCCAGACATGGGAGTGCCATCTCAAAGGAACCCACAGAAGCTGCTGGTGGGCTTGAAGACTGGGCTAATCTCGAAGGCGGCGAAGTGGATCGGTACGGCTTCATTATCCCAAAGAAAATCAGATCGGGTGATGGTGCCAATGACGAGGGTCCCGAAGGGCCTGACACACCACACATCCAGCGGGTTACAACAGCGCTCCAGTTGGTTTCTGCAGAGCCTAGACGACGAAAGATCGGGCGTAGTAGATCAAGGACGCGATCCTCCCGTTCGGCGGATCCTCGATCGGGATCCCCTCGGCGGCGAACCTCACAAAAGTCTACAAAGCCGAGCAGGTCCATCTTCTCGAATCAAACTTCAGACACTCGGAACACACAAAAACCATTGCGACATGCCACGAATAAACTACCTCACAATAGAGACCGCCGTTTGAGAGATGAAGCGAGCGACATGCTCAAATTACCGCCTGGTCTGGCCGAGGTGGCAGAACAGCAGGAAGGGGGTAGAGCAGCACAGGTAATGAAAGCAAAGGAAATCGAGCGTGACGACAAGTGGCGCAGAATGGCAAAGGTGGTCAAAGCAGGTGCAGACAAGGGTGGCATGCTCTTTGAGTTCGATACTAGAGATCCAAAGCTCGTTTCCCGCACCTGGAAGGGCATTCCCGATCGTTGGAGGGCAACAGCATGGTACTCATTCCTTGCTGCGAGCGCGAAAGCAGACAAAGACAGCCCCACCGAGGAGGATTTGATCGAGAGCTTCTACGAACTACAAGCAGAGAGTTCTGCTGAGGATGTCCAGATCGATGTTGATGTGCCAAGAACTATCAATAGACACATCATGTTCAGACGACGATATCGTGGAGGGTAAGATGGGAATGCAACGAGAGGTCTAGATGAAGCTAACAACGGCCAGGCAGCGACTACTGTTCCGCGTCCTCCATGCTATGTCTCTGTACTTGCCTGACACAGGCTATGTTCAAGGCATGGCCGCACTTGCAGCGACGCTTCTATGCTATTACGAAGAAGACAGAGCGTTCGTCATGCTAGTTCGCTTGTGGATGCTTCGAGGCCTGGAAAGACTCTATGAAGCTGGCTTTGCCGGCCTGATGGAAGCTCTAGACGACTTTGAGCACAACTGGTTGTGTGGAGGCGATGTAGCAAAGAAACTGGTGAGTCACAATCTAGACCTCGACTTGACACGGATCCGGGTTCGTCACCCTCACCGTTGGACATCCTCTGCTGACCAGATTTTGCCAGACCGAGTTGGGCATCACGTCGACCGCATATGGCACCCGATGGTATCTAACCTTGTTCAACTACTCGCTACCCTTTCCAGCGCAACTTCGCGTTTGGGACGTATTCATGCTTTTAGGCGACAAATCCTACTCCAACCTACCGTCTTCCAACTTCAGTGGTGACTTGGACGTATTACATGCGACCTCTGCAGCACTGATTGATGCCACGAGGGAGATATTGCTGGATTCGGACTTTGAGAATGCCATGAAAGTGTTGACATCCTGGATTCCAATAAAGGATGAAGAGCTCTTAATGCGCGTGGCAAAAGCGGAATACAGAATGAGGAAGAAGCGAGCCAATGCTTAATGTGGGAGGTGCTCCGATGACTTGGACTCGACCGATATATGGGAAGTGGGTTCGGGGATGGATAGATTGGGGTTCAGCCGACACCTGCACGCAGTCACGCTGGAACCTCGCAACCGCCGCTTCCATACCCGTTCGAGAAAGGTTTAACGGGCAACGTCGATCTCTTGAGATCAGTGGCGCAATGGCGTCGCGTGGCTGACACGTGCTGTTCTGTTGGTTGGAACAGAGTGGACTTTCGGGGTGATACCGATTCAGGTTTTACGGCACTACATCGCATATCCCTTTTCGCGGGTTTTTGGCGGCACAACACGATCAACACACCATCATTACGGTGACATGTATTCTTTGCCACGTTTTGCAGGCATCGCTCAGGTTGCTTTGCACCACGGTCCCGGGTCTGGCGTGGCTTTTTTGCGGCAGCATTACGACGTGGGCATACTTTAGGATGGGGTCGACGACGACAGCTCACAAGATACCTCTTGCTTTTTTCCCGGATGCATTACAAGCGCAAGCATCATGTGACATGGAGCATCACATAGTTCAGCTATACATAGTAGTAATATCTAATCAAAGCAAAAGTGGGGTGGTTGCTCAAGCGATCAAAGTATCGGTTCAAGGTTGAGTTTCGCGACCGGCACAAACAACGTATTGGTAGATGATCGTCGTCCCCAATAACTGAAACCTGGCTTCGCTTGCTGTGATCGACATGTCGATGCGCTTGCGGACAACCGCCCGACGGACGGAGACGGGTAAGACTCAGATTGCTGGGTCTCTGGGTCCCCGACCCATGTTGTCTTTCTCCACAGCGGGTTGCTGTTCGTGGGACAGGGCCGATCTGCACTCGTCATCCCACCAGGCAACTCTAATCGTGTGGGCTGCTCGGGTAGAGTGAATCGCGGGTCATTTGGCCCAATCTGTGTCGACCTGATGATTTGCATGGACAAGTTGGGCACCCACCGAAGCGATGGTACGCAGCAGCCGAAGTACAGGTCGTAAGCATGATGGGTAGCAAAATGCGATGATTCCCAAAGAGGAAATGGTAGATGCCGATTCGGTGGCAAAGTCTCGTCATCTCCTTCCTCTCCGACAAGTTTGCCCCCCAACAAACTCAAGCGTCGCGTCGGCTTTGCCTCCCAAATGTCCTACTCATGTCACTGGGTCAATGGTCGCGTCGTCTAGACCGATTGAGTCACTCTCGGCTACCCCGAAGGTTGCCAGGTGTCTTCGGCGCGGGTCGAAGAGCCGACCAGAAGTGCTCCATGCTGATCGGTGGTCTGATTCTGCAGGGTGAAGCGAAGATCATCAACGTCTTTTCTCCATGAAGACATGGTTGATGTCGGCGTTGCAAAGTCTTCGCGAGCCAACGCCACTCGCGACGCCGGCATGGGTTCAGGAAGCGATTGCGAGGTGAAGTTGGAGCCGAAGCTATGTACCACAGTAGTCTACTTGCTAAGTGCGGTGAACAAGGCAAATTTGTTGCCCTGCATCCCATAGCCTAATGCTGTACTGCGATGCCTCTTTGGGACTACCACGACTACTGTGCAGCGATGCCAGAGGGATATTGTATACTCTCCAGCTTGCGTACGCGCGGCATGCTGCTTCGCGAACTGTCGCACCTGGTATCGACCGTCGGCTTTCCGCTCTCAGCAGCAGGACGCTCAAGCAGGACATCGGCTCCTCTTGTCCACGACCATTAGTGACGACTTGCTCCGACTCCCCGATCTTGCTACCGCTACGGTACACAAGCTCTCCGCGAAGCTAAGGCACAAACTGCCCTAAACTGCATGTGCTACTTCCGCTTTCTTCATTCCTACTGCAAGCCCCGTCGTTTTCATGATGTAAACTGCTTGGTACGCGTACCAGAGTGAGGCAGACAGCACCGCTTCGCGCTTCCCTGCGATTCAATCTACCGTCCATGGAGCATACGGCCTGTCAGCCCCGTCTCAGTTTACCGTCACGTTCCTTTCTGTTGGTGGAGTATGGGCCTGGGTGGATCTCAGCAGCAGCAGCCACGCGCTTCCAGCCGCAGACCTGGTTTTGGAGAACAAGTCCACGAGACGTGTATCAAAGACAATGCCCACTTCGGGCTCGTGACCAGATCCTTCCCGCATCACCTTGGGCACCACGTTTTCGCCAGTTGTACAGATGCAGACATGGTCGCAGCTTGCTGACTGTCTGGATCAGTGAATTCCCATTGCCTTGGGCGGTATTTCTTTCAACATGGTCTTGCTAGGGAACTAAATGTACTCGTGCCGTGTCTCCCGCCGAAGTTCAAGCCTATCTTTCTTTGTCCCATGCTGATTGAGAGGATGCTCGTCACCACAACATTGATGATTAGCCAGAAGATGGAGCTCGGGGGGCCGGAATCACACTTAAAGATCCTGTGCGCAGATGCGGCACGCCTCGAGTTTCACGTAGATCCGCCACATGCTCAGAACAGGCAAAGCCAGCGCGCCGACACGGAAATTTAGGCGCTTAATCGATCGTTCGAGCCGGTGCCAGGCGCTCGGGGATTGCGCAACGCGTCTGCTCAAACGTCCCTTGATCAGAGTGGCCTGCAAGCTGTCATGTCGGTGCACGTTACGTGCTGCCGTGGGCATGTTGGCTGGTACAGTGCAGTGCATGCACCGCCAGCGCCATCGTGCGCTCGACTACCTGCGCCCGCAACAGCTCGAGGAGAAGCGCGCAGGCAAGGATCGTCAGCCTCGCATCGTCTCCCGCACATCTCCAGTGCCTCAGAGACAGCCTGCCGGGTCTTGTGTCGGGCTGCTGATCGTTGCTGTTATCGATTGGCCATGCCGTCTGTCACGCTATGTCGATCTGGAGGGGGCTCCTCAAGGCTGACAGGTTGAACCAGGTTCCCTGCTCCGTGCCACCCCATGCTTCTTCATCAAACCTCACCCAGCCGTTACGCTATGACGGCATCCGCATTTCCTGTTCCGGCAACATACTAGGCACGGAACAGGGCCTGCAACAGGCCACAGGCTCCATTTCCACCGTCTCCAAGGTTTCGTGTTGACGCACCGCGGCTCTTTCAACACGCACACCTCATTTCACCCTTCCATTTCGGGATATTACGTGGCTGACGTCCATAACCCTTCATTTCCTGTCATGCGACGAAAAGCCAGGCCGCCATCCGTGCAACAGAGCGTTAATCTCTCCCAGGACTTGCGCTCGCTTCCTCCCGGGACGTTGACGCACGGCTTGGATTTCCAGGCCACGCCATCCAGTCCACCTTTCGGTCCATGAGCCTCGCTTTGGCCACGATGCCCAACTGGTTGACCTGGCAGCGACAATCGGATTGAGTCCAGAAGCAGACTCGCAAGGACACGAACCCGTTGATTTGTCCCGTGTACAGGACTCAGGTACCGTGCTGCGAATAGTCCATGTAGGAGCCGGCTCGAGTGCAACCCATGTTGTGGCCATGTCCCTTATCGATACTCGACAGAGTTCACAGCACATGGCGTAGCAGTAGTACTGCTACCTCGAGCGCTGCTCACTTTCGTCGTCCACTACATAGTTACGAGCATTTTGACATTCAACGCGATGTTGCCAAAGTGGAAATGCACGCGATACCAACTCAATTGGTTTAGCTTCAGGCCTAAGGTATCATCAAACTACCGCCGCTGGCTTACAAGCTCAGTTTGCTTGGCCGAGCAGCGGGACGAAAGTAGCCCTGCGGCGAATCGAGCGCCACAAGTGGGAACTACGACTAGAATCTGCAGTAGCCGGAAGCCTTCTCCAGCCCAGGGACGTCAGATAGCGGGACTACAAGAACGCGCACTGCGGACGTTCCTCTAACGCTCACTTGCTGACAGCGGTCTCGCTGCTCATGCATATCCCTGCTACTCTCCTCCCATTGCTTTGCTTGACGCCACACATCGGCTGTCCTTGTTGTGCGGCCTGCCGTTTCTTTCGTGCTGCTGTCCAGCATTAGCAGCCATAATCCCCGTTGGTTGGTCCAACTCCAGTCGGCCCTCTTCCCTTCTTGTACAATCGTTACCACCCTTTCCCCACCGTTGCCCACTTTCACTTGCCCTTCTCTAACCTGGACCTGATCGACCACGCCGCCCACGCGAGCCTCTACTTGGCTTGGATCTTCATTGCAGCGAACTTTGCCTGTTCCCATCCCATTTGTTCTTCGTGGCCCTGCTTTAACCGCGAATCAAATCGAGGCTCTTGTGCCTGGTACGTATTAAGCCCAGAACTTAAGGCAACGGCTACTGAGCTCTGGGCCTTTTGTGGACGTTGCTCCCGGGAACGCGCTTCTGAATAAGTATGTATCCTGTTCCATCTCTTTCTGGAACTACGAAATTTGCCGCCACTCAACGACTCATTTCCATGTCGAATCCTTTTCACAACATCTCCCACGCAGGCTCTAGCTTCCTCCATGTTGCTCACACTTTCTAATCCAGTCAAGCCGGACTTTGAGTTCAAACCTCATGACTACTCCCCAGCCTTTTCAATCCCCACGGCTGCTCGATACTCACCCAAGCTCAACGGTGGGCGACCGCACTCCCAGACGGCCACTTCTTCCTCCGCCATGGGCACGCCTCACCGAGGCCTCCCTCCGCCTTCGGCGATGACGCTGCCGGATCCAGGGAGAGGACCTCCTCCAATTCAGTCAGCGTTGGGCTCGTTACCCCCAGCACCTTCTCAATGGCAAGGCGCTGAAGATGGTATGAAGAATTGGTTGGCGGCAAAGGCTGAAGAGGAGAGACGGAAGCAAGAAGAGGAAAGAACGAGGCAGGAAACATTGCGGCTTGAGCAACGCAAAATAGAACAGTCAATGCTTCGGGAATCCATGCAAGGCGGCATACCACCTCACCTTGTACCGATTATATTCGCTGGCGTTGGCGGAGGGAACCTTGCGAACATCAGCGCCGAATGGATACAACAGTACACTGCTCAGGTGCAAGCTGCTCACCAGCAAGCACAGGCTCAAGCGCAGACACAGCTCTCTCCGGATCTTCGAAGAGATGCAAGAATGATAGCCCAACCGCAGTCCACCATCTATGCAGCCCAACCACAAACCCCACAGACCATTTTACCACCGACCTCAGTTCTGCCTGGCCAGCCTCTACCTGCACAAGCTCAGCATGCCCCAGTCTCTGCGACAGGATACGTTGGGGGGCCGCCATTGTCACCAAGAACACGAGCTGCACAGTCTTCTGGATACGGTGCCCCTACGTCTGCTCCCCGCGGCCTCCCTCAGTCGCAACTCCCTCGGCTGACTACGAACGAAATGAATATTCAACAGCCGCCCGCGGCACCATCTGGTGTGCAGCAGCTACAGACAACACAGACGGCACAACAGGAGCAGTCCTCTCCTTCAATCTACTTCCATCACTGGGTGCCCCCGTCCTCATCGTCACAACAGGAGAAGAGTGCTGGCGGGAATCCGCCAGCGACGCCTTCAGGTAAATACAAAGCTTCGCCTGTTTACCAACCCCGTCAACGTGCGACGTCTCATGCGTCTGACCTAGAGTACACCAGCTCCCCCAAAAAGCGCAAGGCTCAAGGCCAACACCAACCCGCACCGCCTCCAACCTCGGCGCCGCAGTCTTACACATCACCTTCCTTCTCGCATATATCGACGTCATCGACATCGACACCAGGACGACGAGGACACGCTCGAGCCCGTTCTGATGCATCTAATCGAGGGCCAGAAGGTTCCAGCGGTGCTGTGAGCCGTCGTGGTACCATCTCCGGGTTTACGCAGGAGACAACTGCGCGGCAAGGTGATATCCCAGAGGAACCGCGAGTTGCTGAAGGCAAGCCACTGCAAAGTCTGGATTCAGCGTACGCAACTCCACCTCACCGAAATGATGGCCGAGGACAAGGTCAGCAAAACTACGCGCCGGTCTCGACGGCTTCTCAACATGAAACGCCTAAGTATGGGCCGCAACATCAGCATTGGGATCCCAAACGGGAAGTTGGCGACCGTTAGATTGGGGAACTTGGTTTCAGCATTGCGACCGCACCTATCCGCATTGGTCCTCATCTCGGCATCGATAAGCAACACTCAATCATCCCAAATGACGCGAACATGGAAGAATCGGCAACGGCATAGTGAGCATGTTATTTCAAGACACGCCACAATCAATTTCGTCGTCGCAGCTGTGAATTGGCAGCTATCGCAAGCGAAATGAGTTCCGCAGTACCAAAACCATCTCAATCTTGAATTCAAGCGCACAAGCATGCACGGCCCCCAACCCCACCACGAAAACGTCTTTCTCATCTCATGAAATTGCATCGCAATGTCGTTTACAAAGTCACGCTCTCGGCCAATCAGAGGAGTTCCGCGTGGAATTTCCATTTTGGCTGTGCGAGATTACTACCGGATGTTGCCCTTTCCAGAACGATTCCGCTTCCGACGGCCGAAATTCTTCCCTCTTGAACTCTTACTTCCGAGCATACCTGGCGTTTGATACATCGGCATTCCGTCTTTCGAATGTCGACGCATGACTTCATCATTCTAGGGTAAAGATAGAACAATAGTTGTTGTTGGTCAGACGTCCCGCTGCCTCTCGCCTCCCCACCTCTTTCCGGCTGGTTCAGCTGGTGCATGCAGCGTCGAGAGTTGCTCTCGTCAGCGTCCCGCACCTCATCTATTTACGCATTAGACTCGAGACTGCAGACTGCGAAACATGATGCGTACGTACTCGATCACCATTCGAATACGTACTCAAGCATACACAGTATACTATATCTCCTCGTGTTATATTAAGTGGTTACTGCTCTTGGGTCGACTCGACTTCTTGGATGCTGGGACCCCTCACAGTTGCGCCCTGCGACGAAACACATTAAGCGCGCTTAGCAGCTTCCGAAAATCCAGCCCATACAGCCATCACTCTCCACATGCAATCCCGGATCTTCCTTACTCTTCGAGATCGGGAACAGCGTCGTCTTCGCCCCTTCGGGGATCTACCACACTTTACTTTGATTCTGTACTTGCGTGATCCAATCGACATACCATGATGACCCCAACTTTAGGGCTGGGTACTCTTAGCGTTGGCTTTGACATGCGAGTTGGCGGCTGGATTCTGCATCACATCCCTTCTTCTATGGTATCTGGCATATCAATCTTCCCGTATCAATCTCACTGCATCGAGACCAGATAGCAGGACACTGGTCCTTCAAGACCGACTAGGGCTCAACGCGGCACGGTCTTCGTTCAACTGCTCTTCTTTCCTTTGTCAAAACAATCATGAAAACCTTGGGCTTCCTGTTGGCTAGAAACTGTTCGTATATACCCCGGTTCCCATTGTCAGATGGGCATTTTTACCATTTCCAGCGGTACTTGTGTCACTTCAGCATGCTTCGATTCAACCTTATATTTCATACACAACACTGTATATATCTCTTGGGTGGGTTCCTGGTCCTAGCACATAGTCATTCGGTATTCGACCTGGACGCAAGAGGTTAGGCTTGCATTAGGGGTCGCTGTAGCCCGCCCTTGTATAGGCATCATAGCCAGATCAGACCACGATCCGATCAGATTAGTGTAAGAGGAATACGATGAGAAGGCAGGCCCTGGTAGGTGCGGTCTAGTTCGCAAAACTAGCTTTCCGCACCTGCCAGCACATCCTGTCTTGTTTATGCCAATAACGATAACAAAAAGTCTATGTGCAGACGATGTTGTTACAATTATGTGTCATTGGCAGGTCCCACGGTGAGCTTCATGTTAGTGGCAATCTCCAGGTTTCGCAGCGTGGCGTTTCTTCTTAAGCTGGCCATGTGAGGTGCGCTTTTTGGGGGAGCTGACTGGTATGCACTAGCCACAATTGCCCCTCCTCGTGGCGCTCTTGCCCTGTCCTGAACCCCGCCATGACAGATCGGCAGGTGCAGCCTGACAGGACCAGACCAGCAAACAACAACCACTTGGCTGCCTACCCAAACCTCTTTCATCTCCACCAGCACCCTCGCCCTCGCCCTCATCTTGCAGGCAGTTGCAGCCAGACAAAAGCACATACGTTACTCACACGAGGCGCTGGCTTGGACTATAATAAAAGAAGAGCAGTCAAGATGCAGATCAAGTACGTTGCGGCAACAGCACGAAGCACAAGGAAGCTATAAGTGCATGTTATGGCGATACAGGCTAACAAGAGCGACAGAGTGCGAACACTCACCGGCAAGGAGATCGAGCTCGACATTGAACCGGATTACAAGGTGTGCTCCGCCGTCCATCACCTCGCTCACGGCTATAGGATCTCTCGCAGGACAGCGAACGCTAACACACACAAGGTCTCAAGAATAAAGGAGCGTGTTGAAGAGAAGGAGGGCATTCCGCCAGCACAGCAGCGTTTGATTTATGGAGGGAAACAGATGTATGTCCCTCGGCTTACCTTTTTATAATGCAGACGATGCTCATGCACAATTACAGGGCCGATGACAAAACCGCAGCAGACTACCAACTTGAAGGTGGTGCCACACTACACTTGGTACTCGCGCTCCGCGGCGGATTTTAGCTTTTCACCCCACGTATACTCTCATAAACGTTGAGACGCGTTTAAGTAAACACATAGTCGATGCTGTCAGTCGGAGAAACTGGTGTGCGAGTCAACAGCGGTACGGAGGGCGCTGATGAGGGGAATGGGGTGGGAGGAAAGATATGAGGCTACGATTTTTGCCCAATTTGTGGCTCGAGAGAGGACTCGTCTGAACGAGGTAGAGACACTGAGCAACGGGAAGCAATGCGGACTCATTGATTGCATATCTGATGTGTTTAGGATCGAATGAGTGATGCGCTACATTGTGAGGCCAAGATGACGATGTTGAACAGGACTAACCGGGTGCCACCTTGATTGCGCAGCTGACCGTTTCCACAGCTCACTAGCCATGACTTCAAACTTACTGTCATGCTTTTCGCCTGGAGAACATTCTCATCCATGTACGCTATCCGATGGACTCCCTAAGGCAATTCCCTGGAACAGCCAGTCACAAACACGAGTCTAAAAAGATCACGGGTATCGCCCCTCTGTTTATCGCATACCGCATGGGGTTTGCGCGTATAGTAGAAAGGTTTGTCCATGGGACTATTTAAATGTGTTGAAGGAAAGACGAATCACAAGGCGCGGGATCAGCTGTTCACAAGACGTAGGTGGATAATTGTTGTAGTGTCTTTTTGAGATACTTTCATGATGAGCTGTCTCATGATGTTGAGCAGCTTTGTGTGCTTGGCAATTGATGCTAAGAGGCTTTGTTTCGAACTGAGGAGCTGATTTCCATGAAACTACAATTCATGTGCGTTTTCAACCTTACTCAGACTGCACCCACGCTGTCGTCGAAAGGGAGGACATACTATACAACATCATTTACATCCAATCATCTCATACGGACCTTGCCCTCCCTGGGTCTCCACTCCCAGCATGCAGGCTCTCCCGGTTTCCGCATATCCCATCCCGCAGTATATTCATTAGCTTGTCTTGCTACGTACCTCTGTATCCCTCAGCAGTTCCGTCTCGCGGCACTTGCTCATCATTCCCCGCTTCTTACTCCACGATCTTCTAAACTTGCTTCTGCTATCCAGTTGGTCCCTAGTTAAACCCAGGCCCATCAGATTACCAATGAACCTTCTTTTCCCTCTCACATGACGTCGCCACAGGTACGAACCCAATACTATCAAGGCGGAGAGGAACGCAATGCCACCGAACACCGAGGCGACAAGGATGGCCCAGCGATCTGAGACATGCTTTGTGTGGTAGGTGTAATCGTGGTCATGGTCGCTTGCATTGTGCTGGGGATTTGTGATTACTGCGGGTGATGGAGAAGCGGTCGATGAGGTACTGCGAGTCGTTTCATCGAGTCGCCGTAGGAGAGATGCGTTGACGACGAGAGGGAGGTACGATATAGAGTAGATAGGTCGGCAAATCGCGGTAGGGTGTTAGATATCAAGGGGATATTTATATATTACTCAAATTGCGCGATTGTAAAGGCGCCGACGAGACAGGTATTGAAGATACACTTTGGGGATAGTAAAAGTTCGAGACGAACAATCCCTCGCGACCGGTAGGGGCTATGGGATTACCACAATACTTCAAGAAATCGGGGAACGGCGCCACTCTCTTTGTGTTGCAGCTATCTTCAACGTGCATTGCTGTGACGGGACCACTACAGCATGATCGCGTATCCGAGGCGCGGAACAGTGCATCTGCTCATGCCGCAAGTGTATGACCCTTGGCATTCTGACTATCTGCGGTACTTCATCCTCAATTCATGATTGGCTATATGCGCCAGTCGAGGCGTCTCTATTTTCATGGTGCATCGCACGGATCGGATCTAAGTGATGGTCTACCCCGGATTCGCGGAATTCCGTCTCTCACCAATATGACGACGTAGAGCCGTGGTCTCGTTTCATGGCATATCTTCGCACTGACACCACTGCTGCTCAGTAAGTCCTGCTGTAGAAGACTCGTCTAGAGACTTGTTCCTGATAAGAGCGCTTGGAAGACTTTCGTGCTTTCGGCAAAGATTTGTATGTACAAACATCTGAATGGTCTCCAGATTCCCACAATGCTACGCGTGTGGATGGCTCTGCATTGCTTCGAAACACCCCGGACGTGCGCAACTGTCCTCGAGCCATCACTCATTTCTTCTTCGACCCTCTCCCGCCTCTCGCACTTTTCTTCTTGCCTTTCGCAATCTCTGCACCACGCCGCCCACCTGCTATCATGACCCTTACTTTAGATACCGGCACAACGCCCACAACTTCTGTTTCCTTGAAACCCCTGATCAGCTCAATCTCCCTCGGCCATATCCTCTCCACATCTTGACTGAGTTTGTCTGTCGCTTTCGCATCCTTGCCCGCGTGATCCCAGATGGTGAGAACTTCTTTAACAGCCTTGCCGCGCTTGGTAGATCCAGGCTGGATCTTAGCTTTGTATTTGTACGTGCTAAGGGCGGACCAAGGTGCGCACATCGGTATTGCAGAGAGGATGTCGTCGCCTGGCAGAGGTCTACCAGTAAATGCATCTAGGTTCTGAAGGTTGGTCCTGAGAACCTCGTCCCCTTCATCATCGTCTTCTTGAGTGGCGTTCCCCAGAGCGGCTCGTCGCGCTTCTTCAGCTGCTTTACCTGCGGCTTGGGCACGGAGATGCTGATCGCGGCGGCGCTGCTTGTCTACCTGCGCTTGTTCCTCCTTTTGGCGCTTCTCTTGGGCTGCAACTTCGGCGGCTTGTTGACCAGATTTAGAGCCTAGGAGACGCATGGCTAGGGCGCGATCCTCTTCATCCTGACCTGCATATTTCGAGGCTAGCTTCTTCGCTTTTCCCCGCTTGCCACGAGGTAGTGGTCCACTGGTTGCCTTTGAAGCTTGCGAGGTTACTGTCCCTGGTGCTTTCACGGCTGCCTGAGCGTCTTCCTCGGCGGGGGCGCTCACATTACCATTAGCAGCTATGGCCATAGACACTGACTCAGACGGGGCTGAGTTCGATCCGGGCGGTTGTCCTTTCTTCAGCAGTCGACGCTCCTTTGCTGACAGGTGGCGGCGGGCCTGGGTCCCTTGGTTCTGTTGGGTGTCTGCTACTGAACCTGGATCGTCTTGTGTATCGTCGTACTGTGACAACCCGCTCTTGCCTCCAGACATAACAAACTCTGAGTCATCATTTGCAGGATAACTATCGTCTTCCTCATCAGACTCTGCCTGCGCCTCTGTGATTCTCGATTGAAGCGGATTGCTTCTCGGGTCAGCAGCTTCAGACTCTGCATCGCTTTCGTCTGTGTAAGTCATCTTCGCATCCGGAAAGTCCTCTTCCGAGCCAGAGTCGATCTTTGCATCTGGGAAGTCTTCCTCGTTATCGCTGTTCTCAGGTTGGACGGCCTCTGCGCCTTTCGAATCATCGGCCGCCTCAGGTGCCATATCGGCAGCAGAAACAGCGGTTTCTTGAATGCGATGTTTGTGATGATTGGCCTTGCTTTGCTCGCTGATCTCAAACATAACTGCAAGGCCAACGACCAGTTGAGCCGGCGGCAAGAACTCCTTTTTTCCCTTGATGTTAAACGTGCCAGCTGGAAGAAACTCGCCAGCCTGGCCAGTCTTGCTGACTTGATCACCACGAACCCACCATGCGGACATGACGGCTTTGGAGTCCCACGCTTCGGAAGTGCAAATGGAGTAATGTCCTGCTTGCGATAAGGTTGATGGCGGTATTGGAGCATCTGGGTTGTTGGGTTTGTTCTTGATGACCATAGGAACTGCGCCTTTCAGGTCGGCATGGACGTAAACATCTCCTTTTCGTAGATATCTTCGGTAGATGATTTCGTTCTGCTGAGCATCTTTGCCACCCAGGACCAGATGTCCATCCGACGAGACGAAGTATATATATTTCTCGAACCACTGCTGCTTTCGCACGGGTCGTAGCACTTCCTTCTCCTGCTTTAGACCCTTCTTGAGATCCTCTGCTACCTTCCTTTCGTGACTCTTCAGTGCTCTAGTTGATGCCTGAACTGTACGCTCTTCCTTGTTAGCGGCTGTCTTTTTCTCGTCAAAGTATTCTGTCGAGTTAGCCCAGGCAGAAAGGCCAAGATCGATGTCGATTGCCAGCTGTGGCTGAGCAGCTAACTTGAGAGTGCGTGCCTTCCTCCTAGGCTTGTCATCTTCATCCTCCGTGTCTTCACTGACTGAACTCGTTTCGTTCCCCTCGTCATCCTCCTCTTGTTCTTGATCCCAGTTCGTCTCATCGAGTAGTAATGTGATAGTATTCTCATGCAGCTTCAGCGGTAGCCGGATGAGTTGTGCAACTGCATTTCCTTGATCTTGCTCCCGCTCGATCAAACGTGCGATATCGACCCAGTCCATGCCCTGTCTGATCAACCCATTGACCGCCTCAGTCGCTTCGGTGACGCGATGCACATTTGCGAGGATCGTTTCCGCCTTACGAAAATTCAATTCTTGGACTTGCTGCAGCCCGTCAATGCGGTCCTCATGCTCTTTGCGTGCCTTCTCCAGCTTCTTTTTGGCCTGTTGTTCGCGTTCTGTTAGCCTTGACTCCAGCTTCTGCCCTTCAATAGACGAGAAGAACTCGTCCACAGCCTTGTTGAACCCATCAAACGCCAAGAAGGTGTAGTCTGAGTCCTCGAATTGCTGTGGACGGAATGGATGGAAGTCGTCGTATAGAAATTTGGTCTTGTCAGAAGCCTCCTCGTCTGCTTTTGAGGCCGACGGGTTAGGCTTCGCCAGGATATAGCCTTTGATCTGGCCCGGCTTTGTTATATCGTCTGTGATTTTTCTCGCATCTTGCAAGACTACCACCAATCGGTCGAGGAGCTTGTCATCAGCCAGCACTTGCTCCGGCTTGAGCGTGGAGTCGAAGTTTGCAACGTGCAGCGCATGGTCGACCAGTAATGGGGGACACTCTGTGATGGAGACGGCTAGCGCTTTCCTTAACGCGTCTTTGCCTGCCTTCTTCGCCTTTTTCCCTGTCGCTGCAGGCTGCTCTTGCTGTCTATCGACAGCCTTCTGAAGACCTTGACGAACCCGCTCGCTGGTGAGTTCAGGTGCGCCACCGTAGTTCTGGCGTAGAGAGAGATTGTACTGTAGCCCAACTCTGAGCTTCTCGTGCTCCTCGCCCTCCTCGACGTTGCGCAGCAACGCCAACACGTTCAAGTCGGCGTCCGTTAAGACGATATTACCACCGGCATAGAATTCCAAGTACAGTCTGTACAGCCCGTCGGAGAACTGGAGCTCGAGTATCCGATCGGTGCCTATTTGAGAAATGGAAGTCAGTCTGCGCGTCTTCAGGTACTTGCGCAGCTTGGCGACGAAGCCCGAGGGCGCGGCGGCGGTAGTGCGTGCATATTCGGTCAGGTGGCAGCGGAAGCCAGAATCAATGAGGAGCTGCTCGCGATGGTCGGGCTTGTGGAACTTGATGAGGAAGATTCGCTACGGTGGTGTGAGTTTCGAGAGGGTGGTACGCTGCATAGCTCAGTGCGTACCGATGAGAGATCGTAAACGTTGGTAACACGAAGCGAAGTTAGCTTTGCGGAGAGCTCATGCGCTATGACCTGTCCTAATCAGTCTTGTGCAATGGCGAACAGGATGCACACGCACCTTGACATCCAAGCTGGAAAACCGCTGCTTCATGGTGAGGTTGCGAGGTTGTCGTGAGCAGAGTCTGTGGTGGGGTTGTAGTGGGATGCGATGACGAGGTGGGAGCGCGGGAAAATGTGGCGCGCATCCATTGCAAGGGTCATGGAAAACGGTTCCTGAAGGCTTAGTACGGTTGCCATCCACACCACATCACTAACATGGACGAGGGCACTGGCTCTGTGTCAGTGAAGATAACGGACGTCTTCAGCCATCTGGATCAGGAAGCGCCGTGGCCATCCTTCTGTTGCTAGCATGCTTGAATATTGAGGGCTATGCCAGCTGCTCTCCATTTGCCCTAGGAACTCCAACAACGCCGTGCCCGCTGAAGTAAACACGTCTATAGACCTTGCCGTAACCGTTCTGCCAAGTTCTTCTTTCCATATTCCCACATGTTCAATAAGCCCTGCTCGGAGAGGTCGAGATTCTTCATCGAAGTCACGTCCTGCGCTGGTGGCTTGCTGACACGCGATGCGACGATGACGGGGTCGGTTTCGAGGATGATGCCGTCGTCCACGAGCTCATCGACGGCGAGCGACTTCTGCTGTCAGCACACCAACCAGATTCTGTACTTCAGCGCTCGGCACTTACCACAAGATCGTAGTTCTCGATGACGGTACGCTTGTCCACAGAGTTCCTTTGGTGCGTCAGCTGCTGCGGCTAGCTCCTCCAAGGCATACGTACTTCAGAAGAATGTTGAGTGAGTCTCTCAGAGCAAGGACGACGCTGTGATGGAAGTGAGCCTTGGTGCAATCGCCTTCCTGTCATGCTAGGACCGCACCTGTACAAAAGAACCTCGTTTTCTTCCGCGCTTCCCACAACATAGAGCATGACGTCCGATTCCATCTTGAAGACAATGACCTTCTGGTCATACAATATGATGTCTGTTGTCTGCTTGGCCGTTTTCTCTGCGTGGAAGGTCAGACCTACGCCGGACAGCTTCTCCCGGACACGAATACGCACCAAGCAGTCCCTTCTCAAAGGCCTTCTGGTCCTTTACCGTCTTGTATGCGATCTGGCCGGGATAATCGCTGTGGTGGCCCGCAGGCGGATGCGGGTTCTGGTAGTACTTGGTGAGGATTCGGGACCCATCGTCGATTGCGAGAATGAGGATGGCCTGGATGCTGAAGAGAGACAGGGGGCGCGACATGGTGGAAAGCCCGTGTGTGCGATGGTGTCGGCTTCAATGGGCGCAGTGGTGAGCTCGCAGTGGGGTTTTGATAGGTGTACTGTAGGTGTCTCCTCCGGCGGAGAAGCGTCCAATCACGGAAGTGACTAGCGACAGGCCTTGGCGCGTCGTCCGAAAAGTTACCCAACGGACATTGCGAAGGTTGACGTGGCCATCGAGGTAGTCTAGTGAATGACTTGTCTGGTTTAGAAATGCACAGGCTGTTGCGTACACGGCTTGCATCGCTCGTCTGTCCCTCGGCGCCCTTCCTTGCACCCCGACTTGTTCGCGCGACTGTGCCTATCGTCGTCACTTCGTTACAAGACCCGCCTTCTCGGGCGACAGAAGCTCCAAGGGCGCACTATGCGACCCATGGCAAAAGCAAAGGCATCTCACGACACCCCCCTCGCATAGGCAAACATGGCAAGAAGCCCAGACTAGGAGCTGAAGGCGCCGGTGAAGATGCTGTAAGATGACCCTCCATGGGCTAGACTTCCGCTCACAGACCCAGACAGCTCCTCTGGTCAAGCAGTTCCGCCAGGCGTGCGAGATGCGGAATGTCCAATACATCGTGGATCTCTATCCGACTCTCCTAGAGGCGGGAGCCCTTCACAGCTACGACACGCGTCGCATTACTCAAGCCCTGCATGTTCGCATGCGCAAGATCCACGCCAACAGCAAGAGTTCCGACCTATTCCCCTTCGTACAGCAAATTACTACCGACATCCGCAGAGGAGCTCTCCCACCCCACACCTACGCCTTCGTCCACCTGTTTGGCATCTACAAAGACAGCAAGCGCTTCCATGAGGGCTACGAGCTCTGGCAATGGCTGGTGCAACAAGATGAGCGATACGTGTCGCAGGCTGCCTACGGTGCTGCGATTGAGCTCATGGCATATGGAGGCATCATGAGTCTGCCCGATCTCGAAAATCTCTATGCTGATGGATTGAAACGATTTCCCGGCACCTTCGCCGAGTATCATCTCTCGCCGGAGGCCATCGTACCAGACCGAACCCAGCCAACCGCCATTGCCGGCATTCCTACTACTCTTCTGCAGGGCATCCTCACGGCACGCATCCTGGCGCGCGACTGGAAGAAGGCATACCTGGCTTTGGACACTGCCCTTCGTCTCTTTCCCACACAGACCCCGCCTCGTTATTTCGAGCTTTTCATGACGGAGAGGCCTCTATCCGAAGCCTATACCGCATGCATGATAGCATGCCGCGCTGGAGTGAGTCTAGGGCCAACCCATATTACGGCCCTCATCACCAAGGTAAGAGCAGCTATAGGAGCATCTCCCTCTATGGCAGATCGCATGATGCTTGTCCGTGCTATAGCAAACACTCTTTATGCCTATATGCAGGCTGGGGGACGACTAGAAAGCATACATGTTGGTGCCTTTATCCACGGTTTCGAACAGCTATTACCGGAGAAGGTTGCCGGCGACGATTACGAAGGAGAAGCCGCGGAGCTGCGCAACATCATTGTTGTTGCAGCACATGAGATCATGTCAGGGCTCATTCAAGCCGGCATGCTACCTCAGATCCACTCATTCGAGGCTCTCATCTCGCTAGCTGGCAAGTTGCGGGTTCCAGGTCTACTTACCACCACCCTGCAGGATGTCCAAACCGCAGGCCTAGAGCTCGGACCGATAGGAACCAGGAGCGCCATCACGGCTGCTGGCTTAGTCGGGAACAAGGAACTCATTGAGCGCCTTTGGGAACGAGTCGTCTCGGCTGCGGAGGCTGAAAGTACACAAATCTCATTTGAGGACTGGATCACATTCACCAAAGCGTGTAGGAGAGCTAAGCATCCGGACTATTTCCGAGCGCAGTTGTTGAGGTTGCCACACGCTATCTCCGCTGGCATCGAAAGGCATCTCATCCAACAAATAGATCAGTCGGAGTCCGTGGCGTCGGGTTCGCCGTCGTTTGATTACATGGTTACAGAGGATTTTCTGAAAGAGATCGAGGCACTCAAGATGCAAATGAAGAGCGTCGAAGCAGTTGTAATGTCTGGACAGGCACTTGATCTCGGCAAGTCACCATTCTACATGCATATCGATCTAGAACATCCAACTTTGGGCTCGGTTACCGATCTGCGAGCCATCTACGATGAAATGACTACAGATCCACATCAGCCGCCGCCCTCACCGCCCGCAGAAGGGTCTCCAGTTCAGATATCGCTTAGCCCAACAGGGATTCCGCTAGACGAACTACGCTTTCAGAACTGGTGCACCGTTTTGGAAATGATGGACGATGCTGAAGTATATGAATCCGACTTCCAATTCGCGCTAAATGCAGCAATTGAGACGAGAAAGCCATTCAAGGGTGGACCAGAACTCTTACGCCTGCGGAAGGACAAGAGTGCGGCTCTATGTGAGGTGGGAAGCCTCCAACGCAGGATCAGAAGTCTTCGCGCCGCAAATGCCTCAGATGCCTCAGATTTAGGGACCTTCCGAAAAGTGGGCTCTGAAGCGAGTGAAAAGAAACACAATTCCATGGCTCATGATTGTCCTGCGAAGCTAGAACATGTAGACGGAGCTCCTAAGCTAATTTACTATGTTGGACTTGAATCGCATCACGACGCTCCGACTCCAAGAAAACCTAGATCAGCAGCCCTCAGCAAACTACGGAGAGTCACCGTCAATGCAGACTCTGCTAGATAACCTCCACCAACAATGGGGAGCCAAGACAATTCCCCCTCTAGTAATATTGCTGCTTCTTAATAGATACCCAGCCAAGGCAGACGTTCGACACGTGTAACAATCCCGTATACGACTTTGTAAATTGATGGATACCAGAATAGACTGCATATCGGCATCGGCATAAGCGGCGTGCCATCACTTAGTAGGTATGCACAGAATCGTGCATTGCATTGCATTGCTTCGCATCTCAAGCGAGGTCTACTTATAGTATATGCTGGCAATACTATATCGCTCAATCTAATGCACAATTGCTGTCCATCTTTTCTCATCTGATGTCTGAGAAAGGTACACAAACCAGGTATCACAATAGTGCGGTCTTGAGCGCTTGACCTGCGCTTCACAGAAATACCTTCCAAATAAGCGAACCTGAAGCTTCTAAATCGCGAGGGATTGCTCTAATAGTTGTCGATCATGACAACGCAAAGTACTATGGCCGAACGAGACGAATTTTTTTGTCCGGTAGCGCTGCACAAAATCTGTCCCATTCCGCCTCGCGCCTTCCACCGCCAAACCAACAAAGCACCCCCGTGAGACCACGGGCGGCTCCTGAGCTTACTGACTGAAGTACGCAACAAATAAAGTATCGAGATGCGAATCACTCCCGGATGGGAAACACGGCCGAGAATGCCGATGCCGCTCATGTTTCGTACTGGTGTACTTGCGCGGCAGCTGGACAAATTGTGTATATGCGCTTATTCCGACCTTAAAGGCATAAAAGCATGGTTCTATGTGCTGGTCTTCGGGTACCGGCTCATACTGAAAGTGTCGCGTGTCTCTTATGTTTCGAAGCGATACATCCGTTGGCCGTACCACCCCTATATACTCATAGCACTATCATCGGTTTCATGCTTGCGTGCTCGCGTGGCTTCTATCACTTTTTACAATTCATTAATGAAAGCAAGTGGACGAGGGCACCTAAGGGCTAATGCACCCCGCCATTCCACCCGATGCAATGATCATACAAGGATCGGATCTGCAACGTCCTTGCATATGAGCGATCTGCATACCACTTGAAACAGATGATAGGAACAGGAAAGGATCGGTTGCGATGCCTGCCAACTTTTCCGCCGTTGAAATCGTGCCGAAGCGAAGAGCTTGAAATTTTGCATCGCGATCCGTATCCCCCTTTGCATCTTCTTAGGCGAAGCGGACCGCAGGCAGATCTCGAAACACACGGACGCCGTGCACATTCTGGAATCTTGCTGAAATTGGTGGCGAACCTCAGTCTGAGTACGAAGGATCAAACAGGCAGAACTTTGGTTAAACAAGCTGACGGAGGTGGCTTTTTCCCACGTGTGATCTGAACATTATCCGCCGCCCTGGAATATTATCACACACCCTTTCCTTTTCATCCCGTTTTCTACCCCGAAGGCTAAATATACTTTGCTATACCCCCTGATCCTCAAGCTTCCCCAGACATTACCTCCGTGCCCGAAGTGTTGCGTAAGCGACCGCCTGCTGTATTTTGCAAAAGGATCAGATCATAATATTACGAGCGGCTGTTATCTGCCAGCTTGCCTATGAGACTGTGGAAATTTGGTAAAAAAGGGGGGGCGGATGGCCGTTTCACACCGTAAGTCTGACGTCTTACTGTTCACACTGCCGCAGCGGGAGCGGAGCGCGCCGTTACGGCTCGCCAAAGGAAGGTGAGCCGGCATTGTGTGACGGTCAGCGTCAGGTTTTCAGGAAGCATGGGGACCGGAGTTGGGCGGTTCACGTTGTGCGACTTGGGCAACTCTATGGACTGCTAATGTGCGTGCTGGTTCCATTGAGTACGAACGAGTACACGATAGGTAGCAGCAAACATATATGAAGGTATATCTGTGAGCAAATTGATCGAATTCTAAATACCAGATACCGTAATCTAAAAGCAAATGCTCAATCCCGAACCATGAGGTGGTGGTGTACTGTACCAAGTCTATCCTATGCCCAAATCAAGTGAAACAATACTGTCAAGGAATAAGATCAACGGGGAATCGAAAGAAGATAAGAGGAGCAGCGGTCAACGCGCGTACAGAGGTCAAATCCCGTATCCATGAACAGCCAAATTCCCCAGCCCATGTTTGAAGCTTAAGGTCGAAAGATGAAACCCAAAGTCCACCCGCTCGCTAAATGCAATAATCAAAGCAGTAATACATGAATCGAACATCTTGCCCATTCCTTTTCGAGAAGGGGTGAGGGCGGCTCAGTTCGTTTCACTGCCACTGGGTGATCGTTGCTCCGCTGGTGTCGATGGAAATGAGAAATCGACAGGTGATGGTGGCGGTGCTGGTGTCTCGTTGACATCCGACGAGCGAGAAGTTAGGGTAGAGGATGCTTTCAGGGCAGCGCTAACATCGTGGCCGAGGGTCGAATTGGTGAGGATGGAGAGGCGCTGGCGAGGGTTGAAGGCGGATGCGTTTGAAGCGGGCATCTTTGCTTTTATGAGAGTGGTAGTTGCTGTGGTGACAGTAATTGGTGATATGTTGTTGAGCTTATTGCGAAGGCAAGATGCAATGATACAGAGGCACACCGGTTGGTAGTTGAATGGAAGCTTTTGTTAAAGCTGGAGTGGGTTCGGGGACGGCGACTAAATACTAAAGGTCGGTATGCCGAAATATAGACACGGGCCGTATGCAATAATGCGTGATGAGATGTCACTTCCCAGAGGGGCAGACTCGGAGCAGGGCGCAAGCTATTATGAGTTGTCTCGGGTTCGGACAACCAACTTGTTCGCTGGCAAAATTGGTATGGCTGACTTTATCGTCCGAAGCACCAGTGGTCGTAAGGGAAAGGTGATGTAATATGCAAGTAGAAAAGAGCCTAGCAAAAGAATGAGTCAGATTTAATATCAAGGATGCTTGGGGTGCGAGTAGATGCGAGTGCGCTGGCATCTGCCGGACTGGGACTAAGCAACTGGCGGAGCCCCGGATTGGCGTACAGGATCTAGAAGGGCTGCGTTTGAGGCTTACTTGGGATTGCTAGGCTACTGCCAACGAGGAAGACGGGATGCACAAGGATGCTACGGTTGGATGGGCCTTTGTATGCGCTGCGAATTAACCGTCGAGTCGGAAGCGAGAGTACGAGGCCGTAAGTCGGGCCGTGGAACGCTTCAAGAAGTTGCGTCGAAGAGGGAGGGAGGGCAAGTGAAACAGGGGTTGATTAAGGAGACTGTTTGGGAAGAAGGGTGGTAATGGTCTTGAGCAAGAAGCTGAGTCGGGCTGTGGGATCAGTGGATGACGAAACCGCAACCCAAGGGGGATGTCACTCTTATACTTATAGCACAGTAGAAAGGTAGTCGCAATGCATGTACCGCCGGATCCTGATCCTGATCCTGACTCGCATTAGTTAGCCGGAGGGGACAGACGCATTGAGCAAAAAACAAAGTATAGCAGCGATTAAATGCGCCGGAGCGACGACGGGGAAGCGGACGGTTGCGCTCCTTGCTTCGCTCCGTTGTTGCACCTGGAGCAAAGTCCACCCCACGCCCCAACCTTCCGAGGTTGCAGAGTCCATGGCGTCCGGGGTTTGTCCTGTCATCATGGAGCAGTGTGAGAGAAGCTCTGGACTGGACACGGTGAAGCGAAGCGAGACGCGATGCGACAAAGACAGCAGAGGGCGCGTACAAGCCTGTCCGGCTGCGGCCTGGCACGCATTCCTGAAGGGCTGGCCGACGAGGCGAGACGATAGCTGCCGTCACTTATCGCAGACGGGAGAAAGAAGCAAACCAAGAAGACTGGCGGCCGTCCGCGGGTAGCATCCGCGGCTGTTTCTGAGTTGCGTGGGCGAACGAACACGGTGTCTCCTGGGCTTCGCAACCAAGGCAAGGCGAGGCAAGGCAAGGCATGGCATGGACCTGAACTGGACCTGAACGGGACATGTCATTCTCTGACCGCTCCTCGAGATGCACCATCCCACGCGACGTCGGCGGCAGGATGGGGTAAGTGGAGCTCGGGTTGCATTCCCCGGATACCAGCTGGCCGGGATTCGTCCCTCCAAACGAGGCGGCTGGAACCTGGCTGCAAGCGGGCTACAGAGGCTTCAAACCGCAATGGATCAGCGACAGCGCGCATCGCTCTCCCTCACGCTCGGCTCCTTGCTGGCTGGCACGGCGCACGGCGCACGGCATACTATACAGTACAGGACAGTACAGTACCAGATACCGCACATTCTACACCCTCGCACCGAGTCGCGTCACTGAGCCCAAGGGGCATCAAGGGGCCCGATTAGGCAGGCGGTCGTTGCGCCGAATTAAAAGCGCCCAACACCTATCCGGCCGAGATGTTCCTGCAATAGGGCTTCGAGAAGACGCTTTGGAAGAACGCTCGAGCCGGCCTCTGTCTCGGCGAACAAGTCCACGACTCATCACATACAGTACATACGTCGCCCAACGCCCCATGACAACCAACAGCCCCGGGACATGTCCGGAAGAATAGTGACATCTCAGACCTCGAACCGCCCTGCGTTGAGTGCCGCTTGTTGCTATTGTGCTCGCCAATCGTGGGAGCGACAGTGGACACGGGTCGACGTCCAACGCTCACGTAACAGCATCAATGCTGCTGGTCGTGACAACATTTCCGTGATACACGTCGTCTGGAGCCTCAACACGATCCACGTCAGCCAACCACCCATCACCAGAACCCCAGCGAAGGGTAGCTACCTCTGGGTTAGATATCACATTTCGCCAACGCCGCCCGCCGCCCGCCGTTGTCCTTGTCGTGCAACGGCTTGGAGCCAAGGCCTCCTTGTCATCTTGTCATTTTGTGGCCACATCGAAAAGAAGCCGTGGCCAATGTTTGGCAGACGTCGGTAGCACTGCGGCCGCGTCATTATCCCGTCCATGGCAATACAAGACATTCTTGCGTGGCCATGCTCGGTTCTCTTTGGCGCTTTGCATGCCCTACACAAACCTTACAGCCTGAATATGGGCAAATTGATCCTTCCCTTGCGTTACGGCTGTCGGGAGACGCTTCCCGCGATATTGTAGCATGTTGCCCCGCGGTAACACAGAGCAAACCGAGTATAAGCGAAGGCGTACGACAACCCAGATGTCGTTGCGAAGGATCCTGCCTCCTTGTCGAATACTCATTCTTACCTTTTGCGAAGCAGTCGCCAAAATCAGGACACCTGAGTTTAAGAGAACCCTGGACCATCTGAGAAACGGCCTACCTATGTCTTTCTGTCTATTGTGCCATGCCGCCGTGGTAATCAATGTTCTACTTCAAAGGCTTTGGCTGCCGTGTACTAGTGATGCAAACGAGTTCAAGATAGAAGCGCCATTTATCAGCAATTCAAGAAGCTAAGGACATTGTGCCTTGATTTACGTCTCGGAGATAGCAATGCTGTGACCAAATCCCGTTACGAATCTTCGCCGTTGTCGTTGAGAGGTACAAAAGTTTCAGGATGTGGACAAGGAGCAAGAAGACTGCCCTTTAAAGTGTGGTCTGCGCAGCACTAATCAGCTATGGACAAACTTGCCCTTGACGCCGCTGTGTGCATGTTCAACTGTTTAGAACTCAATAACCTCCTGTAGTGTGGGGTTTAGCTTACAGGAACTTAGCACATGATCATATTTGGTCGCTCTGTATAGAGTCCTGACTACTATCATTACTTTGTAAAGGACTCAACGAACCTTAACATGAGTTGCTCACTAGTCATAACTACAGCTAGGCTGTGGGCCCGAACTAGAGAAATCTGCTTTGGGCGTATCTTTTTGTTATGGGGTAGGATACTGAGCCAACCCTTTTTGCTTTAGAAGCTGCCGAAGTATCAACGCAATATCCCTTCTACCCCATAACACAGGGTGTTACCCAAGTTCGTCACTTTTCTTGACGCCTTGTGAGTCTGTCATTCGTGTGAAAACCCAAGGTTCATCGAATGCTCACACATAATTGAAGATATAGAGATATCATCATGATCACTAACGGGATGCGATAGAATAAGTTCAGAAACAGGGGGGTATATTGGTTAGCACTTGCCATCCAAGGCAGTGCTGTAGGAGATCTAATTACTAGTCGTCTCTTGTGCTCTACCCAAGTAGGATCCTTCACGCCGAACTTCCGCCGCATGCTATTCCATTTCTTAAGATAAGAAAGATGTGCCAATCTAGGGGCGAGAGAATTTCAGGAGCTTGCTACCGCTCCTTATAGGGTAACCGACTTTTGAGGCTCAAGACTGGGGAGATCTTGTTTGGCAGCATCCGGGTCCTCCTTCAGCGTCTCGATCGCAACGGCAGGGTCAGATTCTTTGTCTTTGGCTGGGACGCCACCCTGCTTCTTGAGTGGCGCGCCCTCTCCAGTACCCTTTGCGTCCGGCTGTTCGACGGCGGAAGGGTTCACACCTGTGTCAGGCCGTGATGCGTTGACGCTGCCGAATCGTACCTTTCTGTCTGCGGTCTGTGATATCCTTCTAAGCTCCGTGACGAAGGACTCGCCCCACCAAGCGCTATAGTATGTTAGCGTGCACTTGTTTTTCACTAGTATGAGGGAAGAGCATACCTAGTATACTTGCGAACGTATTTGGAAAGCTTTTGGTAATTCAGGCTCCTCTGCTCGTCTCCCATGGTGACTGCGTCGTGAATGGCATCGGCTAGTTCTTCCGTATTCCAGGGATTAACGATCAGACTACCGTTCAAACTCTGGGCGGCACCGGTGAACTCAGACAGGATCATGACACCGTGCCGCTTCTCCTGTGTGGCGATATACTCATAAGACACCAAGTTCATACCGTCGCGGGTCGAAGAGACGAGGCAGACGTCTGAAACAGAGTAGAGCGCGATAAGCTCATCAAACGAAACCGACTTGTGCATAAAGTGGATTGGCATAAATTCGATAGTGCCGAACTTGCCGTTGATACGGCCAACCAGCTCGTTAACAACAGCGCGTAAGTTCTGGTATTCTTCAACGTCTTGTCGGGAAGGGACGGCGACTTGGACGAGCACAACCTTGCCGATCCATTCAGGATGTTCGGTAAGGAAGACCTCCAGTGCGTGCAATTTCTGGGGCACACCCTTGATGTAGTCGAGGCGATCAACACCAACGATGAGCTTGACGCCCTGGAACTTCTTTTCCAGCGCTGCTATGCGCTCTTGTACCTTGGGTTTCTGGAGGCCTTCGTCGAACTTCTCGGGGTCAATACCAATGGGGAAGGCGCCAACGGTAACAACCTTGCCGTGAAACTCAACACCATTCGGCGTTGTCGCAAGACCCCTAAGCATGGTTAGCAGGCATCGGCTGCATTTTCTTGATCAATACCTACAATATGCGCGAGCAACTGCTGAGGAAGTGACGGGCATAATCGTATGTGTGAAAGCCGATGAGATCGCAGTGGAGCACACCAAGTAAGATTTCGTTTCGAACGGGGAGGATACGATAGATCTCTGAGCTTGGGAAGGGGGTATGCAAGAAGAAGCCAATCTTGACGTTCTTCTTGGTATCCCCAAGCTCCTCGCGAAGCATGGCGGGCATGAGCATGAGGTGGTAATCGTGCACCCACACCATGTCGTTGTCCTGCACATCTTTCGCGACGGCCTTCGCAAACAGGCGGTTGGCATCCGTGTATCCCTCCCAAGCCGACTCGTCGAAAGTAATCTCACCGGGGTGGTAGTGGAAAAGCGGCCACATAATGGCGTCTGCAAATTAGCATGTAAACTTATACAGCGCTACTCTCGCTCTAGGGATGTCTCACTTGAGAAGCCGTTGTAGTGTCGGTCTGCTAGCTCATCATCGAGCATGATAGGCACGGCGTTGTATTCCTTCTTAAGTTGATCCTTGAGGCCTGACACCTCGTCTTCTGGAACCTCCAGGCCTGGCCAGCCGTACCACTGGAAAGTGGTAGTTTTTGACAGACCACTCAGACCACTGACCAGTCCTCCCGAGGACATGGACATCTCGTACTTGCCCTCATCTGAGCGCTTGATGGTAATCGGCAGTCGGTTTGACACGAGGAGCAGCCGTCCCTCCTGCGTCTGGTGCCGTACGAGTTTGGTTGGCGCGTCCGACATGTTTGTGTTCAATATAGGGTCGTATGCGGTGTGAAAGATGGGTGTTAAGGTAGTCACTTAATGGGATTCGCAAGGACCTAGGATCTGTCTGTGGGTGCAATTGTTGAGCTAGGTCGAGCAGCCAGCGAACGGTGGCTGGAGGGCAGCCGACTGGGTAGTGTTGTCGATGAAGGGGTTTTTTTAAGGCACGGAGGCCACGGAACAATGTATAGTACTGGGAGCGCTCAGGTGACGAAATAATGATATTGGGGGTTTGAAGACCCGTCGAGGGCAGAAGTGGGTTCTCGCAGATTCCGGGCCTCGACAAGCGACGGTAGTCAAAGATGGCACAACCACGGGGCAGCGCTGCAGCAGAGGCGGGACCAGGTTTAGATCAGGTCAGGAGTAGGCGAGGACGGGACTGGCGGCATGCACATTGACTGGCTGGGCGGGGAAGTCTTGTAGTGAAGGCAGGGCAAGTTGTGCAAACTTGCGAAAATAGCTGTGACGTCGGTCGTTAAGGCCTGCCCACTGCGCGGGGAGCCCACAGACCAAGGCGCAACCAGACGCACCGTTATGCTGTGCTGTGTGTGCGCCATTGGGCTCTTCATTTGCTTGTCAGCAGTGGTTCCGGTTTTACGTTTCAAAAGCAACCTTGAGGCTGAATCTCACGTTTCGGCCATTCGGCCTTGTTTCCACCAACAAAGTGCCTGCAGCTTTTCCTTGACGCAATTGGGACCTCCGCGGAATCACGTGCGCCATCAGAGCCGTCCCTGTCCTAACAGTCGGGCTACGCCATTGCACGCCAGGTCGCGTACGCCGATCGGCCAAGTCAAGACGACAACACGCAACATGTCCGACTCGGAGGGACACCTGCCTTCGGAGGCGGCGATAACCAACAAGCTTTGCGACGTTGTCATTGCGATACACAAGTCTGGAAACACCGATGATTTGACCATCAAGCGCGTGCGAGCGCGCGCAGAGAAGGAGCTGGGCCTGGACGAGGGATTCTTCAAAACAAACTCGATCTGGAAGCAGAGGAGCCAAGACGCAATCGTCAAGGCCGTGGTGAGAACTCCTGCATGCAATAGCGTGACATGTACCTGATAGCTTGAGTAGGACAAGTACTGCCAGGATGAGCCTACACCAAAGCCAACGCCAAAGAAACCCACCGCGAAGCCCCAGCCCGAGCCCGCGGGGAAGAAAACCAAAGTGGCCAACGAGAGCGCTCGAGGCGTGAAGCGGAAGACTGCTGCACCGGCGAGGAAACCCAAGAAGCGAAGAAAGACTGCATCAGAGGACGAATCCGAAGCCGAGTCACCGGAACTATCTGAGAGATCCGACGTAGTCGCCAAGCCACCAAAGAAGCCATTGCGAAGAGGAAAGACCATCGTGGCCGAAGACTCAGACGAGGAGGAAGAGGCGCAGAAACCTACAACTAAGGCGGAGGCAAGCTTGAGTAACGATGAGAGCGATACTGAAGCCAAAGCACCGGTAAAGAAGACCAAAACAACGCCACCGCCAAAGCCAACGGGCGACGCATCGGAAAGCGAGCTGTCGGAGCTCATCGACGAGTCGCCCGTGAAAAAGCCGCGACGGAAAAAGGAGCCTGGATCGAGGACAAAAGAACAGGCACCGGCGAGATCAAAAGCCGCACCCTCAAAGTCAAAAGCCAACGACGACCCAGACGAAGCAGAGATCAAACGACTACAAGGCTGGCTAGTCAAATGCGGCATTCGCAAAGTATGGTCAAAGGACCCCGAACTCTCCAAGTGTGACACAACCAAAGAGAAGATCAAAGTCCTCAAGAACATGCTAAAGGATGCTGGCATGGATGGCAAGTACTCGAACGAGAAGGCAGCCAAGATCAAAGAGCAACGCGAGTTCGCGAAAGACCTAGCCGCTATTCAAGAGGGTGAGTTGGCATGGGGCAAGACAACTGATGTTACCGCCACTGGACGGCCGAGCCGCAGAGCAGCAGCTAGGCCGGTGCCGCAGCAGAAGGTTGTTCTTAGTGAGGACAGTGAAGAGGATGAGGCGAATGGTGGTAACGATGATAAAGAGTCGAGCGTTGACGGCGACGACGACGACGACGATGAGGATGTCCAGGGCGACTCGGAAAATGACGACGATGAGAAGGACGATGACAGCGGAGGTGAGGACTCTGATTGATCACGTTCCATGACAGTCTCAACTGTACCATTCAGAGCATCGTTGTCGGACCTTCAACCCGCCGCACAAGTATAGTCTTTTGGGTTGTCCCTCAGGCCAACGAAAGGGCCTTAGCGTCCGTCTTTCCCCCACGTCCGCGACTTTCCAACGGTGTTTACAGCCAACAGGAGCACTTGATTCCCAAGAATGCCTCTTTGAATCACCTACAGTCCTTGACCTTGATACCCCGAAAAGCAATTCGATATTTTCCTTCCTGTCCTCCGATCATAATTCCTCTGCTGTGTGATTGCGCATCTGGAGAGCGACATGTCACGAAAGCAAGAGTGTTTGCCCGCACCATTTTTGAATCAGCATTGTGTTCAATGGCCGTTTGTTGTACTGTATGTCGATAACAGACCGACCATGAGTACCCTGTCTGGGAGACATGGAAAGGAGGAAGCTCACTGGGAGACATGTGGATTCAACGCATACTTTGCAAAGCCTATACGGCGCAAGCGAGAGGAAATGTAGAACATCGTGACCCTTTCATTCAATGGTTGGCAGGCCAGACATTCATCCGTGTCTCACCGTTAACCATTCATACGGGCGCCAGTTATCGACTTGTTTGTAATGCTACATGTTGGGTAAGCCGTACCCAAGCCCGCTACTTCTTCCGTATGACATCCAACAACGCCTGTAAATGCTACCAGCAACATATATTTCCTAAAACGCCACCCATGCAAATGCTGTAATCGGGACGCTACGGCTCGTCCATGTCTACATCAAACTCTTTTGGTTCCCGCGGCTCCTGTGCTTCGTGGAACTGAATAGCATCGTCAATGTAGCTCAACACGGCCCCAAGGCTGTCCTCATCTTGAACGTCAAGTTTGAGGAAGGAGACCATGCTGAAGCCATCGATGAGCTCAGCAACAGCCTTGTTCAGCTTGTGGAATGCTGAGCCACTCATGAGGCTCTCCTTGGAAGCCGGGTCCCGGTACTTCTTGCTATCTTCCTCGTTGGAGGGTTTGCGCGAGGGGTCATCATCAATCAAGTCAGCATCAACATCCACGAAGCGCCTAAGGTCGCGCTTGGCGACTTGTCCCTTGACCAGGTCCATCTTGCTCAGTATGTTGATGTGAGGCATTTCCAGCATCATCATGGCGCTCATGGCAGACAGGGTGCCGGAGAAGAACTTGGGTCGGTCGATGACGAATGTAGCCTCGAGGAGATAGGCGGCGCACATGCGCATGTTCAGGGAGCCCTGCATGAGGACCTTGACGAGGTTTGGCAGAATAGGGACATGTGTATACAGCTCAATCTGACCGGGCATGTCAAACACTATGAGGTAGTCCTCGGTGACTTCTTCGAGCGGGTCTGTGAGGAAGTCGAGGTTCTCCATGAGGAACTCGAAGCAGTAGATCAGGCCGCCGTTGGGGCCGAGGCTCATTTCGTCCATGACATCCTCGAGCGAAATGAGGTCCTTGATGTCGACGTCGGGCTCGAAGGCGAATTCCTCGGCGGCCGGGTCGAGGTTCACGTAGAAGCAGGGGCGCTTGTTGTTCTGGAGGTGCTGGATGAGGGCGGTGCAGAAGGTGGATTTGCCCGCGCCGGCTGGTCCCTGGCAAGCATTAGTAGCTGAGTGCGCGACATGGGCGTGCGAGAGGGTGGGTGAGTGAGTGCGCACCATGACCAGGGTCCCGAATTTGCTCATGGTGGGCGTGTCCTGTCTTCGAAGCCGCGCTGCTGCAGTCGATGGAGCGCGTCATCGAGCGGACACATTTGTTCGAGGCGGGACATTTTTCTGCCCGCAGGCGGGCGAATGTGGGGACGCGATGGGATTGGGTCGCTGGCACCGGTACGGGCGGTGAAAAGACGGCTATGGCACACAATGGCGTGCGAATGCGAGCTCGGAGCCCGGCCTTAGCCTGCAGCGCTTGGGGTCCGTCGTGCACGTTTTTTTCGGCAATTTGGACCCAGACGACACCAGAGCCAAAACTCTCCTCCGCCATAAATCCCTCCTGCTGCCCCTCTCCGCCGTCCCTCCCTCCACGCTCTGCTCCTCTCCTCCGCCTCGTCGCTGCTGTACACGCGGTCGCAAGTCCTACACTAGCTCTCTTTGACAGCCCCCCTTCCCAACCGCCATCATGACTGTCCCCAACGGCACGGCGCCTGCCAACAAGGTACTTTGCAACCATGCCCAATGCACCCCCGCCTTGTCCTTACCATTGTCCAGAACACCTTCCTCTTCACCTCCGAGTCGGTAGGTGAGGGCCACCCCGACAAGATCTGGTACGTCCTTTGATTCTTCTCTCCTGTTCGTTTGGCATCTTGCTGGGAGGAGATTACGATGGGACGGGAGGGGTCCCTGCGGCATAATGAATGACGACGCCTTTGCTGCGACCCACCAACTCTCCGTGACGCATTGCTAACAACCCATTCTAGCGATCAAGTCTCGGACGCCATCCTCGATGCCTGCCTCAAGGAGGACCCGCTCTCCAAGGTCGCCTGCGAGACGGCCGCCAAGACGGGCATGATCATGGTCTTCGGCGAGATCACCACCAAGGCCCACATCGACTACCAAAAAGTCATCCGCGGTGCCATCAAGGACATTGGCTACGACTCGTCCGACAAGGGTTTCGACTACAAGACGTGTAACGTCCTTGTTGCCATTGAGCAGCAGTCGCCCGATATCGCCCAGGGCCTGCATTACGACGAGGCCCTCGAGAAGCTCGGTGCCGGCGACCAGGGTATCATGTTTGGCTATGCCACCGACGAGACTCCAGAGCTCCTTCCCTTGACCCTCATCCTCGCCCACAAGCTCAACTCGGCCATGACCGAGGCCCGTAAAGACGGCTCCCTTCCCTGGCTGCGACCCGACACAAAGACTCAGGTCACTGTCGAGTACGCTCACGACGGCGGTGCCGTCGTTCCTCTCCGTGTCGACACCGTCGTCGTCTCTGCCCAACACAGCGAGGACATCACCACTGAGGAGCTCCGAAAGGAGATCAAGGAGAAGATCATCAACAAGGTCATTCCCTCCAACCTGCGCGACGACAAGACCGTCTACCACGTATGTCCACACCATCCATCTCTGTCAATGCAAGACTAACAGCTTCAGATCCAACCCTCCGGCCTGTTCATCATTGGCGGACCCCAGGGTGACGCCGGTCTCACTGGCCGCAAGATCATCGTCGACACCTACGGTGGCTGGGGAGCCCACGGAGGTGGTGCTTTCTCCGGCAAGGACTACTCCAAGGTCGACCGTTCCGCCGCCTACCTTGCACGCTGGATCGCCAAGTCCCTCGTTAACGCTAAGCTGGCTCGCCGCGCACTTGTCCAGCTCTCTTACGCCATAGGTGTCGCCGAACCCCTCTCCCTCTTCGTCGAGACCTATGGCACCTCGGACAAGTCCTCTGACGAGCTGGTCAAGATTATCCTCAATAACTTTGACCTCCGTCCAGGAGTAATCGTCAAGGAATTGTCGCTCGAAAAACCTATATACAACCAGACCGCTAAGAACGGTCACTTCACGAATCAGAGCTTCACTTGGGAGCAGCCCAAGGAGCTTAAGCTCTAAGTGTATACATAATGACATGTTTTGCATGATGTGGGATTGAATCAACTTCATCCCACGAAGATCAAGTTTTTCACGATGATATGATTTGCATATCTTTGGGAGGCGGGCAAGATGTTCAGCTTTTCAACAAGTGTTTCGGCGTCCAGGGCATATACCCTTTTGATACCAGCCCGTTTTTCTTCCAAAAGTTTCAATGCAAGTTCATATACGAGGGAGTTCCCTCGGGCTGGGGCCACAATGATAGATCGGCGTTAGACATGGGAGCTTCAACATGGGGGCCTGAGTCCGTTGTCAACGCGCACCTTGAGGCTTGGGGGCGCGTGTTGCGCTTATCGCTACGGTGGATGGGGTAATAGGCTGAATGAAATGACAAACAAGGCCGTTCTTGTCGCTTGACACGGATGGCACATTCATCACGTCCTCAGATCTCATCCCTTGTCCGGTTCGTTGCCCCTTACAAATGGTTCACTACTGGAAACAGACATGAATTTCTCACACTCAACTCCCGGGTATCTGTATCGTACATTTCCGAATGTGTACTAAAAGAAAAGACAATCATGACTCGTAGGGAAACAGAAGAAACATCTGCAACTAGAGGCGCGTTGACAAAGTCCACACGACACGCTGGACTCAACGTATCAAGCTACCCTTCCATGCGGAGAAAGCATCACCCCGACCATGCTTGGACACGTCTAAACCTTCCTCGCCCTAGGTGCAGCGCGCTTCGTGGACGAGTCGGTTCCACGTGCCTTCGCGGTTCCCGCGGCCTAGAGAGCAATACTTGTTAGCCTCTTTTGAACAAGAACAGGAGAAGGAAATGATCATACCTTCTTGCCCGGCCGTCCTGTAACCTCACCAGCTGCCTTCTCCGTCTTGCCCGCCACCTTATCGGCCACCTTCTCCGTCTTAGTGCGAGGCTTCTTGACCGTCTTGGTGCGCGGACCCGCAGTCTTGGTGGTAGCCGTCTTGGTCGTGGTCGTCTTGGGCTTAGCGACGCGTCCAGTAGTGACCTTGGAGGTGCGAGGCTTGCTGGTATTGGCCTTGGTCTTGGTGGTGGTAGTTGTACGCTTCTTGGGCGCGACTACGTTCTCAATCTGCTGGACGATACGGGGCTTGGAGTTCCCTCGGGGTTCGTTAGTCTACATTCCATTCACGAAGTTGTGCCTGAGTCTCTGCGAGTGCATGTCGCACTAGGCGTGGAGAGGAGCAAGCGTGGGAGTGTGGAATAACGTACCAGTCCTGGCGCGAGTGGTGGCTGCCATGATGCCTCTGAGTTTCTAGAAGCTAAGAGCTTTGTGTATGTGTGTTGTACGTGGTGGTGGGTAAGATTTAGCTGTGCGGTCGGTGTTAGGACGCGCGTGCAATGAAAGGCTCGGGATGATTGCGCGGAACACGGAGCGTGTAGACATATACCGCCCTCGAGCATGAGATACATGATAGAAGAAATGCATGCGACTCGAATACAAGCAGAAAGGAGAATAGCAAAGCGCGGTATGTATCAAACGAAAGCAATACGTAAAGACAGCGGTGAACCGCAGGGAGGCGTGCCTCCCAATGTTGCGGAGAAACGAAAACAAACGCGTAAAATAAGATAAAAGAAGCCGTAGACGAGCTCATCAGATGTGCGCGACTCAGAAACTACATACCTTCCTGTAGACCGATGTGTGGTGGGCGAATGCGACAGATTGAAAGTCGTGTTGTTGTGACGAGGGAAGTGGGAGAACGGGCTCAGTGTGTGTCTGCTCTGGAACGCGGGAGGGGGAGCTACTCTGCTTTATTCTCGCTTGAACGAAGGACGTGTCTCACAATCACAACAACACATGGCCGATCAGCTGAGCCAATAAACCAAAAGATGCTTCATAAAAGGCCCAAAAGTTGGTCATGCCGTTATTGTCTTCTACGGCACATCGAATGTCCTCGCTCGCTTTTGCTGTTGCCTTCTAGTGAGTGCTTTGCGCTGCCACTCTGACGACGCCTTCTTGCCTTGATGTCATACAACCCTGGTGGACAATGAATTGCAATCGTTGAATCACACATTTAGTGCATCAAGGCATACTCTTCTTGGTGTGAACCCTTCTGTATTCATCTATTGTTGGTACGGTCAAATATCCGCCCATGCTGGAGATCCATCCCGGTGGGATACCTAAGCGCCGTCCATGCCCATCCCATGATTACTTACAGTGCCAGCAAACAGAGGCGTCTCTTCCTCCGATGCCAGTTATAAGTCCCAATGTACATCTCCAACTTTTGACCCTCCCGTCCAGACGCCACTTAATTCATAGGAACAAATCCCATTGCCTCATCGAAGCGGTACTCACTCTTTAGTGAGCAGTCGAGCTTCCCTTCGCCATACGCTTGCTCATGAAGTCGAAGAAGGCAAACTGACTGGCTGACACACCATACTCGTACACGAACCGACTGGCGAGATAGCTTCCGAAGATAGCACGTAAGTAGTTATCTGGTACCTATTTACGAGTCAGCTCTATTGCACCTTTCACATTGCGTCTTCATAACGTACCCTTTCGATGATCTTCTCCAACCCAATCTGCTCAAGCAGGGTGTTCGGCAATGCCTCCTTCAGGATTGAGTGCCTGAACTCTACATTCTTCCACAGATCTGTGTTCTGCAATTCCTCGTCCAGCTTTGTGATCGCATTACTGAGCGTGTCACTCAAAATGCTGCGAGGCTGGCCAGTAGCTTGATGCTCCCTCCAAATGGCTTCAAACTCGAGGCGAGCATTGTTCTGGATGGTCTTCTGCACTTCCCGTACGTAGCGATTGTAAAAATCGGGGGCTTTGCCATCATCTCCGACACACATGTGCTTGATGAAACTCTCGTCATCGAAGGATAGCGAGGCTAGAACTTCGAGTGACGAAGATGTCACACCACCTTTGTTTGCTGAAGCATCCTTGTACAAAATGCAACCAGCTTTCTCAAGACGAAGCTTGGCGTCCTGTGTGATGAACAAGTTCGCCCCCTCCACGATATACGGGATCACCGACTTGCCGTCGACGATGAGTTTGTTGGCTGTCGTCAGATCGATAGATTCAGGGCGTCCACCACAAGGAACAAAGGTATCATAGTGAATATCACTACGAAGATGGAAGGTGTTCCGGAAGGTCGTCCCGTTATAGACGAGATCTCCATTTGGTAGACGAATGTTGGTATCATCGACCAGGATGCGATAGCCCTCTGCCGAAATCTTGGAAACATCGAAATCGTTGATCATCTTACGGCCCTTTGCCAAACGCAGGAGCTCTTCGTGGTTGATGCCATTTGGATCTACGAGAACACCGGACCCATCGACGATGGAGATGTACTTCTCGTTGCTCAATAGTATTTCGTTCGATCCAAGATCACCATCTGGGCCACCCGTCTGGAGTTTTCGCACCTTACTCGGATCGAGGTTAAGCTTTCGGTAGATACCCAAAACGTACTCCCGAACCGACAGCGTCGTCATGCCGTAGCGGTCATGAGGAATGCCACCCAACTTGGGGCTCTTTCCGGTGAAAAATGACTTCCACCATGGCGCACCTCGAACTCGAGCATGCTCAGTCGCCCAGTCGACAAGATCAGCAGTATTCTCGTCGGGACCCATGAAGAGAATTTCTTCCTTGCCGTGGAGATCAACGATAGGGTCCTTGATGCCAGGGCTGCTAGGAGGCAAAAGGAGATCCAGAATGCTGTCAATGTACTTCTCGAAAGCAGTACGGGCCTTATCCTGATGCTTGAAATCGAGAAGCACAACACCCTTAGAGCCTCCTTCAGGAATATCCTTGTTCTTGCGCTGCTGGGTATTTGCAAGATTGTAGTTCTCATCGAACATGGACCGCGCGTTGATTGAGTACGCTTCTTGACTTCTAGATTTGACGATGCGAATACCACCACGGGCGATATCACGGAATCGAAGATGGAAACCACGGAATTCGGAGCCGATGACAAGGAACATACCAAACAGTGGCTGAGGGTATTCTGATGGTGGGAGGAAGCTTGGGTTCAAACGGAAGCTGACGGCGACCTTTGTAGGTGTATAGAAGTTTGTCTTAAGCACAGAGTTGTTAAAGATGCGGAAGGAAGTCATGACCATCTCGTGGTGGTCATTGACAACAGCCTTGTTGATTGTGTCCGTCAGCTCTGTATCATTCTGTACTTTGTCGACCGTCAGACGGAGATAACTCAAAGTCGGAAGAAAATCATCTTGCTCTCCCCTAGTCTGGACATAATGAGTCTTCGCAAATGGGAGATACAAGGTATGGACCAGGTCGGGGTATGCGTTGATAATCTCGAAGATGTAATCGGCGGTAAAAGTTTCGGCGCGTAGCCGTCGCTTCAACTTAGAAAGAAGCTCAGCGTGCGCACTATTCTCGGAGTCCAAGATGGCTGAGAGTGCAGTGTACTCGTTTCCAAGGCGGTTGAGAAAGTGAGTGATGAAGACCCATACACAGTGCGCGTAAATTGTCTCTTGCAGACTGAGTCTGCCAGTAGCAAAGAGCGTCTGAAACTTGTTCTGCGGAAGGCAGTATAAGAGAGAGACTTCTTTGGTGATTTGATGAATCGAAGCCTCAATAGGTGGATGCTTGGCTCCCGCCGCTCCTGGTAGAGGGCGAAGATATAGGGACATGACCGTGTATCCGTTAGAGAATTGTTCCACATATTTCCGTGATGTCGTTAGGCCATAGTAATGGTACAGGTCGCTCAGAGCGCTGAACAGGCCCAAAGCACTGCCTTGTTTGTAGCCGACAACCATGCGCTTGTCTCGGGTCCCTTGGATGTCGAAGTACTCGATGACGGGGCCAGTTCGCTCTACGGCGATCTCCAGCACTTCCTGGTAGATTTTCTTGGTGTTGGCTGTGGCCTTTTGCAGGAAACGCTTGTCGCCAACCTTTTCGATGTTCGTTTCGGTCTCGCTAGGGGTAGGATCTACGAAATCACACTGATAGATGAAGTAGCAGCGCAATTGCTGCTCGTCACTTCCTGGCAGTGGACTTTCGGAACGGAAGCTCTCTACTCGATAAGCCGCGCTACCCTTGGAGATGTTTAGGTATTTCTTGTCGATACGTTGTTCGTACTGTGGGCCGCCGATGACGGATATGCCGGGTTTGCTGGTATCGATGTAAACGGCATGGTCTACAGCTTCCTTGTCCAGCCGGATTTCCAGGCGCTTGTCGTCCCTCGCGTAAGCTGCGACTTTTGCGGCGTACAGGGAGTGGATATGGCTCACAACGCTGGCGTAGATGTTAGCCCAATCTTATGTATTATAGCAGAGGGTACTTGCGCTTCTACCGTCTCGGTTGCGAAGTACATGTCATCGATGCCGAGCTCATTGTAGAACCACCTCGTCTCCGACTCGACGAGCTCTGGAGGGACGAAGCCCTTCTCTTCCACGCCATCCATAACGGCCTCCATTTGCTTCTCTTTGCCCTCGAATACGGGAGCCACATACCCAGAGCCACCTGAGCCTTCTTGTGGGATGATTCGAGGTGTCGAGTGCCCTGAGCCTGGTACGCTCAAATGTGTTGGGAGGGGCGAGGGAAGTCGATCTGGCGTGCGAGCGACCTGGTGTAGCAGCTTGTGCTGAGGCTGAAGCCCGTCGGCTCCATTGACCGGTGTTGAAGCCATGTGGGGTAGCTTTGCTTGGGCGTCGCGGAAGTTGACCTAACGAATGGCCGTGTATGAAGGTCCTTGACTAAGAATGAGAAGTTTGGTGGGAGAAAGACGCGTCTTGCGGCTTTGCTCTGCCTCGTGCGAGTGAAATGTTTGGGTGAAGGCGGGGGGTTTGGAGGGGCAGGCAGGAGAAGTGAGCCTACACACTGCGGAAAGAGCGGACGGGGTCTGAAGTCTGATCTGAAATATGAAGCCTGAAGCCTGAGTTTGAATTAGTGGGCTACACTGTGGGGAACAAGTCAATTGCAACAGAAGAGGCATTTAAGCACACATCCTTCGCAAGAGCACCGGACAGCTATTTTAGGGATGAACTATGACGCAGCACTAGCTGACTTACCTCAGGGCGCATCCACCGAGCGAAGACGATCAAACCTTAGGGACCTTGTCGGACTCGCGGGAGCAGGATAAGGCAAGCTAGAACGATTGGACAGGATCCACCGCTCTTTTGCCAATGGTCGCTCAGGTTACTGCGGACCGTCTCTTTCCAGCTCTGGGACCTGCAGCAGCGCTGTTGACAGGACCGACGACAAGCGAGACGTCGACAATGTACGACGCCACAATCGGCGAGGGCACAGAGGGCACAGGCGGGAGAGCTACACCGCCGCGATAAGAACGCGAAGGAGCACTGCTTTGGGGGTCGACAAGAGGCCCAGAGCGTTGTGGTGGGCGTTGCTGGCAGGTATGCCGGCGTGAAGAGGCCTCCGTGAGTGAGCCGTGTCTTCCACCGGAGCAATTGCGCACAAGTGAGAGTCAACGTAATGTAGAATGCCGGATGGGACGCCAAAGGACGATGTCGACTATGGAACCCCTCCAGTGGCCAACGGGCGAGCCATCTTTATAAGAGCCCATCTCTGTTCAGACGGCGTACCTGAATGGAGCCGTTGGAAGCCGAGCAGCCATAAGGCGGCTTCCCCAGAAAATGGGCGTGCAGGGACCCAGTCCACTAGTCCTGCGCCGGGTGCGCCGTAACAGACCTTCACGTAATAAGTCACGAACCTGACCTGCAAAAAGCCCTCAAACGTACTGCAGAGTTTTCGCAGTGCTGCCGAAGTCATCATCGACTGCTAATGAACCCCGCAGAACACAACATATCGCGCAATGGACCAATACCCTTGGACATGCATGGTGCCATTGCCCAACAAGCGGAAACTAACGACTCCATGCACCACGCGTCGTGCATTTCACGATCCTTGGCCTCATCGTACCCTCGCGCATCCCTCACTGTACGTGGCTCCTTCGCACTGGACGTGCCCCTGCACGTGGGCAGCATCCAGACGAGAATAACTCACGATACTTACTCGTCCGTGGTCGAGCCGAGCCATTCCAGCCGCACCGCAGGTCACGATGCCGTGGCGTAAGACCCGTCGCTGCCGAGCAATGACCAGTGCGAATGGTGGCGACACACCGCTTGCAAGTCACGATGTCTATCTATGGCGCCTGATGTGGAAAAGAACATGTAGCACGGCGTGTTAAAAGGTCAGGAATTCAGGATTCTCGCCACCTATGTTGCTAAGCAATCTCGAGCCGTCAGCGCTGGTTAGTCTTGTCCCATGGCTACTAGAAGAACGGATTTCGTAACGAGGAATGGACCAAACTCATAGCTGGACGCCTCCGATGGTCCTGAAGCTGAAGATTCACAATTGCTAAGTCTAGAGGACGTCGAGTCTGTGCTATCTCTCTACTTCTCCTCTCCAGTATAGCCCCTCCCATTCACAGTCAGGAGTATTTTATACCCATTCCCACCGATCCAGTGCTTCTTCTTACCCGCCTTTTCGACCCTCCGCAACGCTGCATTGAGCCCCTCGTCCAGCTCGTCCAGCTCCTTGCCAAACGCGAAATCAATGCATAGTTCCTCCTTCTCCTTCTTCGTCAACTTCCACTGCACATTCACCTTGACTCTCTCCTCTCTGACCGTACCTGCGGGATACACGCTTGCTAGCACGGCGGCAACGCGTCCAAGATACATGCACCACCATGCTAAGCCATCAGGAATCAGCTGCAGCATCCGCCGATAGAAGTCCTGTTCCGTTGGGCTAATGGATCCATATCCTCCGTAGCGCTCGCAGAGAAGAATGGCCAGGAGAGCTCGTTGCTCGTGGCTCAAGCCATGTGCGGCAGAAAAGATGCCCGTTGTTGTGCTTCGGAGGGCTGCTCCACCGCGAAGGTCCTTGACGTGCGCCATGTGCGCAAACATGCCTTGTACGAACGCTGCGATCAGATTGCTACTAAATCGTGCACCTTGACCGCTAGGTGACGAAGCCTGACTAACGTGTAGCAAGATTCCAATGAGCTGTGGTGTAGACCTGGGAGCATACGGCCTTGTCGCTACAACCAGAGGGCTCTCTTTCCTAACATCAGGGTCCATTTCTACAAAGTGAATTCCTTCTCTTACACCGCCCTGACAGAAATGGACGTCCATGATACTGGGTAATGCTTGCGACAGGCAAGTAACTAGAAACGCCACTGCAGGCACTTGACTTGCACGTCGAGCGGACACGCGGAAAATCTCGGGCGTGTCCTCCTTTTCCACAGCTGCTTGTACAGCTTGCGTATCATGGAACATGTCTGTGGTGCTCCGGAACCCGTTGATAATTGGAATAGGGTACGGCTTGATCGAATGCTCGGACATTAAAACGAAGCCCCAACCTCGGAAGCCGCCTCCTGAGAGGAATAGTTGAAGGCCTTCAGGAGACTTCGAACGCTCCAGAAGGTGGCCGGGTATTTGAATATCTTCGACGGCAGCCTTTAGATCCGCAACGACGTCTTTCTCCAAGGCCTGATAGTCTTGACTGCCCACTGGGCCTGCGGCCTTTAGTCTCTGTGTGAGCGCTGCAGCGCCAAAGGGTAGACTCGCGCTTCCTTTCTCGCTCATGTTGACTTTACCGTTCTCAGTCACAATCCACGTGAGCTGCGTGCTGCCTCCACCCAAGTCCATCATTAGGCCCGTAACATTCTCATAAGAGCTTGCCACACCTAACGCTCCGATTCTACCTTCCATCTCTTTCGATAAAAGCTCAACAGTCCATCCAATAGCCTCCTTGATCCTGCTCCGGAAGTCTTCCGAGTTGATCGCTTTGCGCGTGGCTTCTGTGGCAACTATCCGAACTTGCGTTTCAGGGACGTTGAAGTCTTTGCAAGTCGATCTGAACCGCAAGAGAGATTTAACAACTTGCCTGATCGTCGCTTCTGGGATAGGAACGGCCTTGCCATTCTCATATTGGGCGTCATAGAGCGAGATAGCCGCACGATCTAGATACACTGTTGGAAGAATGCGCTGTGTTTCTGGCGACAGATCTGTTATCGAGAACCGAACGCCATTGCTTCCCATATCTACCAGTCCATGATAGTACTTCGATTTGTCTAAGTCGTCCATCTCGCTTGACGCAACTCCTGCAGGTCTAGGACAGGCGGCCCGATTGTCAGCCAAAATGTAAGCGGAAGTCTCGGTGCGAGCCGCGGAATTGGATTGCGCGATGCTGCGGCTTTTGTTTGACCCTGGCGCGGTTGGTGCAGTAGCCGGTTTTGACGATGTTTCTATTACCCCCGGAAAACTCGTAGCTTATGCGGTTGACGTTTCTGTTACCCCTCAATTACTTAAAAGATAGCATTGGCAGCGTCTCGTGATTTAAAAAATATCTTGGGGATAGGCAATGTGTCCGCGATGACGTTCGCAGTAGCAGGATAGAAAATTCGGTCGCTAGTGGAGGCTGCGGCCAATCAGGCAGGGACTATGGGAAACATGTCTTAGAAAGATGCCGGACGTTTCGCAACGAATGGCACCTACTCAGGCCGCATTCTGGAGCTTTGTGATTGCTGAGCTGGGCGGAGCATGCGATAACAGCCCTGTAGGAAACCTCGCTCGAACCACAGAACATGCAGCACATAGAGCCAGCCTACTGAGCCCATACTGACCAGCTCCCCAAGCACGCCATACCTTGCTAGATAGCTAATACCTGGTCTTGTCCGCATCAAGGTGGGGATGATGATAGCAGGTGCACTAGTAGTGAGCGACGGTAGCGTCTCAAGCACACTGATATCCGAGTCTCTCTGTTCGAAGAATCTCTTGATGAACCATGTGTTCCAGGCAATGCGCAAACCCATGTTAACTGTATTCGCAAGAACTACTCCGTTCCCTCCTAGCCCCAGGTGGCCAATAAATAGCCATGCACTGCCGGCGAAAAGCGCAAAGAAGACGCCCATCGACACAGACTGAGCGTACAATTCCTTGTTCGTGGCGACGGCAGCAACGAAGGCTTCTGTCACTCCGTTGATCGCAAGGAAAGGTATATAGAAACAATAAGTAGACAAAACTCGCGAAGCCGAAGTTGCGGACCATTTCTGGCCAGCAACGATAGAAAGTAGGAGGGGAGCCAACACCGGGCCCAATGTGATCGCAAACAAGGAGATGATCATATAGAGGTGTAGAATCGTCGACAGGACGTTTGAGGCTTGAGCAAGATTCTGCTTCTGCTTCTTAGTCTCCTCCGTCTCCTCTGATCCTTGAGCATTTTCTAGTGGCAATGCTTCGGTACAAAGCTTAGCAAACATGTTGCGGCTACTCTCTTCGATGGGCTGGAAGAGCATTCGCGCAATGAGACCTCCGTAGTTAGATGCAAGAGCGTATGCGCCTTGGTCGGCAAGTGATGCCAGTCCCGTAATCAGAAGAGAATCGCCCTGGGTCAGGATGTACTTCAGAGCTGATTGGAGAGTAAGGGATCCCGTAAGTCGTAAGAGAGGAACTGAAAAATAGTCCATTGGGAACGAGTGATCCATCGTTGGAAAGATTTTCTCTGGGAAGAGGGAAAAGTCATCGACCTTCGCAACCAGCCAAGTTTTGTAAGAGTACATAAAAAAGAGTGCCAGAGCATAAGTCAACTGGCCGATCGCAAATGGCAGAACCCCAATATCGACACGAAATCGACTGGCCAAAATGGCCGATCCGCATGTTCCAAAGCAACGAAGTAGTGTGGCAGTACTTTCAGCCGACGCGCGTATTTTGTACAGCAACTTCTGCTGTACAACCGAGAATGCTGGCTCGCTGAGGAGTTCGATAAAGGTAGCGAGGCAGTAGATGGTTAAAGCTTCCGCGAAAAAGGGAACATCTGGCGTCCCTGAGCGGAGCCATAGCAGGGCGATAAAGTACGCCAACGGCGTGCCAAACAAGACGGCAAGATACGAAAGATTGACGACAGCTTGAGTTCCATGCGCCTGACGCTGCAGCGCGACTCGCAGGCTTTCACGTGCGAAGTAAAGCACAGAGATAGAAAACAATTCGAGCTGAGCTGACACGCCAAGAAGCTCTGGAGATAGGAATCTCAACAGGACTTGATTGACCGCGAATGTAAGCGCGCGGGAGGCGACCTGCAGCAGGATTAGAAAGGTGGCTCCTTTGGCGGAGGCAGAGAGAATTGAATTTGACATGGCTGACGCTTCAGCCTAAGCGGGAATTATGGGAAATGTCGACAAGAGAGCTCAGGAACCGTTCAAGGAATCATGATGATTGGACGTGAAGTTGTTGATGCGGTGAGGCAGAGCGCGCTGTGGTTTGGTGTTGGCCACCGCCTCGTCCCGGAGCGGCTAGTTCCTTGCCGCACTAGAGGCTGCCGGGCTCTAGGGCTGAACAGGCACGTACTTCGACTTGACTCTATCAGTGCCCAGCACGCAGCAGTATGGCTCTTCACTCGACTTTTGCTGTGGGAGCTGAAGAAAATGGTGGTTGTCGATCCGAAGATTGTAGTCAGAAGTGAGAGACTGCTCCTGAGGGCGTTGACCATCGACGATGCCGCAGACGTTCTATTGATGCGCAAGCATCCGGAGGTTATGAAGCACACGTAAGTACTTCCCAGGTGTAGGTGTCTTCATACAGCACTTCGGCTTCATAGTGATGATCAGTAAGATACTGAAGCTCTCCAGGCTGTTATGGGTCTCATGCATCCGTAACTGCCTGCGAGTATTGATCTGACACCGAAGTAGGTCCTTACGAGCCTCCGATGATATCGAAACGACGAAAGCTTGGATCCAAGGTTGTTTTGAGAGCCAAATCAATTGGAACTTTTCCATAGAGCTCCTCGAAGCTACCCCCGAGTCCTCCCCGCGGGTCATTGGCCTCGTCGGCGCGGTCCGAGCCCCCGAAATCGGTTACATGTTCAATACCGCTTACTGGGGCAAAGGCTATGCGACCGAAGCTCTCCGCACCTTCATGCCCCTGTTCTTTGAGCACTTCAGCGGCGGCGAGCACGAGAGATACGAGTATGCGGAGGCACACACAGATGAGGAGCTTATCAGCAGCCAGAACGTGCTCAGGAAGGTGGGCTTCACGTGGCACGAGACGCGGGAGAAGGATTTCGAGAATCCAATATTAGGGTGGAGGGATACGCTGATTTATAGAATGTATCGTTCGGGCGCTCAGAGCGAGGCAACGCCTGCAGGGCCGTGATACGCAATCTAGATTGGCATCAATTCATGGATGGAAGAAGCGAAGATGTGACAATCTCCATCTGCGCCAATTCCGGCATCGACTGAGGACCACCTTAAAAGTAGATGAGCATGACTTCGGGACTCACACCCCCTATTCTAGCTAGTTGAAAGAAGGCTAAATTCTTGCCATTGAATCTTATTGAGTCACTCAAGCCATCACTGCATTGCTTGGAAGTGGGAAGGAAGGTTCATATTATTCTACAAGCTTATTACCACCGTGCGGCTTCAATCTGTCTAAAAACTCGCAATTAGTGCTGCTCTTCTCGTTCACAATGTACTAGCGCTTTCTGGTCCTCTCTATGTGGCGGTTTTTGGTGGCCTGCTTCTCGGGATAGATTGCGACCGTCGCAGGTGAAAAGCGGGGGGTATGCACTGGACTATGTGTGAGGTGTGAACGAGCACGAGGAGCACGAAGAGGAATAGCCTGAGGATAGACATGGAAAGCTTCAGCATCGTTCGATGGCGTCCTGACACGGCGGGGGCCTCCAGTTGTGCAAGGAGTTGAGTGGCAGTAGGGAGTGTCTGCTTAATGAGAGATGCGTCGAATGCAGAGTGGTTGGTGTAGCTCACGTTCCGAGACCGCTTTGCTCTAGGAGCCCAAAATGTATCGCACTCATGAGATTACAATCCGTCTGTAACTTTACTCATAGTTGCAGCCTCTGCCATCGTGGAGCCAGTGTTGCTAATGCACAATCGGCATTTTTGTCAAAGAGCCAGTGAAGGTAGGAAGGCTGAACCTCGGATCGAGCAATCGTTCGGGAAAGATATTGGAGCTAAACGTATTTCGTCAAATGCTACATGGATGCCATAGCGAAGAAGAAAAAAATTCTGATCGAGCGCTCGACTTTTTTAGATAGATTCAGAGCTTGTAGTTGGAAGCCATAGGGGAAGAATGAAGATCGATTAGGATAGAGATACAGAGAACCAAATAGAGGGAGCAGACATCTACAAGGCATGCCGTTGCAGAGTCTGCACCCGTATGAGCATATTTGGGGATGGGTGTAGCAGGAAGACTCGAGAGGTGGAAGGCACGAGGTGTCGCCGCCTGCTCCCACGTGGGTGTTTGTTCATCACTGCTCTTACTCTCTCTCATGTTCTCTCTCGTCGACCTCGGTCCAGGTCTTTGAGTCTTAAACGAAACATCCTGAAAAGGTCGCATTCCGCCTGGCGGCCGGTTCATCATGTTCCTCCCATTACCGTGTCATCCGCCGGCGCTTGGGATATGTCTCCATTTTCCGGGCTTAGATCCTCGCCACCTTTCTTGGATACGAGGCGGGACCCGTCAGGCGTGTTAGAAATAGCCAGACGATATGTTTCTCCTCTTTTCGCCTTTGCCTGGTTCAGCTTCGCAAGGAAACTCGTCTGATCTGGTTGTACATGCTCCGTCGTTATCTGTTGTCCCAATCCTGGAGTCGACACTAACGGGGCAGAGACAATTTGGACGTCTCTTGGTAAACCTGCAGGCTCGGCCACAGGCTGCGCATCGCCGGCACTGTCCAACAGGTCGTCTCGCGGCCGAAGTCGTCCAACTCGTGCGACCAGCTTCGCAGAACCTATAGCGAGCAGATCCACCGACGGAAGTGATCGTAAAGGCTTAGAAAGATCGCTTGTGTTCGTATCTGGCTTCACGAAGAACATATCGTTTCCAATAGTGGAGGTCCACTGGCAACTGAGCAATTCGCCATTGTGCATGACTAGCGGATTAGAGGTATGCAGGCCAATGATCTGTACTTCGCCCATGGTAGCCATCTCTTGTCCATCCGAGGTGTCTATGGAGATTTCTGGCGGCTGGCCTCGTTGCGCATTCAGTGCACGAAGTCTACTTTTCAGTAACGTTGGGTGTCCTGGGCGGCCTTGCGAAACCATCGGTACTTGAGCACTGGGGACATTGGACAGGTCGAGCGGGATATAGAAGTCTTCGGTTTCAGTCTCATCGTATTCGTACTCCCACTGGTCATCGTCATCTGCCTGAGCCATGGTGCATCAGGCTGACGGCGGAACGTGTAGACAGGTGCACCGGACGTGACGGAATACGAGTGATTGGGAAGTGGGGTAAATGGAACGCTAAGCTGAAGAGTCCAGCCAAAGGAATTATCGTCCAAGGTTGAGCCCCCACAACGAAGCATCGAACTCTGTCCATTCTTTTCTGAAGACTACGTTATATTTTAACTAACTGATAGGTTATCCATCATTCAAGTTGAACCTTGTATGGGTACCCGAGCACGGCGTCATCGCCGTATTCCTCCGCTTGGTGTAGTTGGTTCATCACGTTCGGCTGTAATATCTAATTGTTACCGAAAGGTCCCTAGTTCGATTCTGGGAGCGGAGACATCTTTTTTGCTGGGTTTGCAATGGGGTGCATGAATATTTAGACAGAGTGGTTGGTGGAGGGGTTCGTCTTTTCGCGCCGCCCCTAGTTTGTGAGAAAGTAGAGAGTAGCATACAATGTATTGAATTGACACTGCAGTCAGACTCGAGGTGTATCTATCTATGATTGGAGACTAGCATTTTCCTTTTTGACGCTTGCTGAGTTGTAAGGGGTCATGCAAAGTAGTCGGATGTTGCGGAGCTACCTACGGAGTAGGCGGACTGGCCTACCAGTAAATATACATGTTCACTCTATAGCAAAACGACGCGAGCAGATTATCCTCTGTATAGCCTGAGGCTGTCTCACAATCAACGTGTCTCCACACGTGCATATCGATAGATGCGGCGCACGCATGCCAGAGCCAAGTTTCCTGGGGGAGCCGCCTCGCTTCCGAGGTCCCATGGGCTTTCCTGGCTTAGCGGCCAACGACGTGTGCCCAGCCTGCTACCCCCGAGCTGCATCCCGCGACGCGCCTCATTGAAGCCAGATTCCTCCTGCATGCTTCACCTGGTGTATCACCTTGAGTGAGCTTTCGTCCCGAGCGTTCCTCGTCTTCCAAGCCTGCTGTGGCGCCAGCAGGATCGTTAGGTGCCAATTAGTAAGTTATACTTCCGCGCATGTCCGAACCAGGTCATGGCAAACACAAGTCATCATGAGTCTCTCCGTACCTTCCGCGCCCTCCCCGCTTTCTTATTCTTTGCGCCATTCTGATTAGCTCTGTTGGGAGTAACATGATGCTCCGAGATTTTTCCTTACCTATCGGTTCTCCGCGCTCTTCCTTGGGCTTGCTGGAAGCAAGCTCGATGAACAGCCGCATTATGCTATCTCTCATAACTTTTGTCAGCTTCGGCAGTGTCGGCTTTTGAAGACCTGCAGGAACATCACTGGACAACGCTGTTTCCTGTTCGAGTATTGGGCTCATGCTAACTGATCAGTGCCTATCGTTCCCTACCTCCAACATGGCGGGCAGGTCCCGCTCCGTGGGTTCCTGCCGTCATCACTTCCGACGCCCTCCATCTCACCAGTCGACGTTCCTGAATATCCTCAAGTAGCGATCTACTCTTCTCAGACGCCTGCTGGGACATCAGATGTTGCGCCGGTCGCCTCCGAGGAACACATAGTACCTACCATCGATATCCCCACCGACTATTCTTTGCATGAACAGACATCCAGAGAAGCTCACACGTCCCTCCCTGGTGCCGGTGCGCCGTCGAATGTGGCAGACACTCAGATGAGGGGCAGGAAACCCGCATTTGCCGCTGCGGGTACGTTCCTGGGACTCTTCTCGTTCTCCCAAATATACCAGAACCTGCTTTTCGAGAGACTCACACCGTTCGATGAGCGGGCAGACGAAACGGCGTGGGTTGCATCATCCCACTCATGGTTAGACCGGAAGGCTTGCAACTGGTTTGGGCTGTGCGGCCTGGCACACTTGGATAGGGCGAGTTGGACCACCAAAGCAGAGGCGCAAGAGCAAAAGGCCGGGGGCACAGGAAATGTTGTCAAGTACAATTTGACAGACTTCTGGAATGATGCTAGGAACCTCCCGGATGGTTGGGAAACGCAAGAGCAGCGCGAGATACCCGATTACGTTATTGAACATGCTCCCCTCATCCATCTTTACTCTGGAGAAAACTATTGGCCAGGGGACATCGCAGAGCATTTGATACATACGACACCGCATCTCAATTACACTCCGCTGCAAGCCACCGACGATCATCCAAACCTTACAAATCTCGGAGAGCTTAACAGGTGGGGTAGATTCGTGTATCTACAAAGCGATGACAACGTCGAAGACCGCCCGCAGTGGCTGGGGGGAGAGGCAAACATACCCAATGTGCCCAAAGATGGAAACGACGACGATGCCGACGACGATTGGGATGAGTATGACCGGACGCATGGTCACTACGAGGAAGACAAAGATGGCGAGAAGTCAGGCTGGTGGCACGTGGGTCCTGGAGACACCAAGGACAAGGGTGGTATTAGACCCGTGTCAACCTCTCCCGGACTACCCATCCCTACCAAGACGCCTGAAGGCGACGAGCTTGTGGATGATGACGACCAATACTGGCACCCTGAGCTACGGAATCGTCGCCGGAGCTTGAAGGGCAAGAAGGTCGTAGGTGGTAGAAGCGATGCGCCTGCGGTGCTCATCGTTGTGCCAAAGGGTGATGGTGTTGTAGATGCCTTTTGGTTTTTCTTCTACAGTTACAACCTCGGAAATGCAGTGTTCAACGTACGGTTCGGCAATCATGTGGGTGATTGGGAGCACACAGTTGTTCGATTCAAGGATGGCGAGCCGAAAGCGGTGTTCTTCAGTGAGCATAGCTTTGGTGAGGCGTACACGTGGGAAGCCATTGAGAAGAGCGGTAAGAGGGTAAGTCTTGTGTATTCCAATCGCCTTGCTAGCAGGACTAACGATGTTCAGCCCATTGGCTTCTCTGCCACTGGAACCCACGCAATGTACGCAACCCCTGGAGTGCACCCATACGTCCTCCCTGGTGGCGTCCTACACGACGTCACCGACCGCGGGCCCCTCTGGGACCCTGTACAAAATATGTATTCATTCACCTACCACCACCAAACCGACACGCTCCTCTCCTCAAACCTTCACCCCACGGCACCCGTTAGCTGGTTCTACTTCGCCGGCCATTGGGGCGATAAGTTTTATCCCCTCAGCGATCCACGGCAATATCGTTTCTTGGGGCAGTATCACTATGTCAATGGACCGCTAGGTCCAAGATTCAAAAATCTGGGCAGACAGGAGATTTGTCAAGGGAATGGAGAGTGTGTACTCAAGAGATGGATTGGAGACAAGACAAAGAGGGTTAAGAGATGGCAAGGAGTTGGGGAGGGAGAGGAGATGAGCGAGGAGGACGCGAGGAGGGTGTGGGGAGCGGAGTATGACTCTGCGTCTTGATGAAATGAGACGACAATGAGGATGGACATGGAAACAAGAGTATGAGCAAATGAACCGTGACGTTTGAGTGCACTCATTATAGTACGGCACGGCGCTTGGCGTATGGATTGCGAGTTTGACACGATGGCATGGCGTTTTTGGCAGAGCGACGCGCACTGTTGTGTCTGCACTGTACAGCGATATGTCTTTTCGAGATACCTTGTAGCACCTGAATTATTTTATTCGCTTGCTTCAGAAAGTACCTCAAGACGTCAATCTCGAATGACCAAGCATCAAATTGTGAGGCCATGCACCTGGCTGACTTGCAGCCACACAGTGTTGCCGCACTCGGCAGGTCAGCCGGGCGACAGGGCTGGCCGTAATCGGTGCAGTAATCGGCAGGGAACGGGCGAGCTGAGGTGACGTCGACGCCACGTCTGTTGTAAATCCGTCTCGTTCGCGGCCCATCTCTGATAAGCGGAGTGATGCTTGGAAGAAAGACATGGTGGCCTCAAAAGACCGGAGACGATGTGTTTACTCAAAGAGAGAATTAATGATTACTGGGTTGATTTCTCGGCCCGCAGAAGGTGATGAGCGAATAGCCCAGGGCTGCGCCTTGGACGGTCATGGTGTGACAGGCTTCCAACCAGGGTCACGGTGCCAGTTGCGCGGCTGCAGGGCAGAAGACGTTTGGTGACGGCGTATAACGTGGGTGTGATGAGGAGCAGCGTGCTCCTCTTTCTTTCAGTTCGTCTCAAGCTTGATCAGAGCGCCCTGTGTTGGCCCTGGGAACTAGAGCCGCAGACTCTGTCGGGTAGTAATTGCATGCTCATCTCATCATTACTGACATAAATCACGTCGGGGCCAGGGAGCAGGTTGGCAGCGCGTCCCCCAAGCTGGCACCGCCGCGGGATGAGAGCTGTCCCTATCTTATCGTATCAGGATCCGCCCAGTCACTCCTCAACTGCAGCAACTCGCACGCACTCTGGTCCTCAACGCGTCTTACATGTTTTCTCGCTTCAGCTTGGTCATTGCCCTGCATATGTATTTTGTCGTTACGACTCTACTTTTGTCTGCCACGGTTCAGCTCGACCTTTGTTTTCCCGCGACTTGCGCCTGACCATCTGCCCGCCGAAACGGCCGCTTGATTCGGTTTAGCGCGTCCTAACGACATCTGTACATCATACACCTCCCCTCACATCGCTAGGGACTCTCCACGTCGCAACGAGACATGAGGCCCTCAAGCCGATAAGATCAACTTCGACGTTACTTCGACGCCTTCACCCCATTCTATACAATCCGATCAACCCTTGCCTTCCTTGAGTCGCATTCCGCATTCCGCATCTGTCCGAACGTCCTCGTGCCTTGCTTTCTGGAGGACGTGTCTGATCAGTCGCCACTTTAGCACACCTCAATACCTCTTTCATAATACTTCGTAATGGCTTTTAGACAGCAACATCGTCCCCAGAGTTCGCGACAGATATCTTACCATGCACCGGAGCCCGCTGCCGAAGTTGCTACCAGCTCACAGCAACTCAAGCGACCTTTAGAGCAGTCCGAGGAGTGGGTACTCTTCTCCCCGGTAGCCCCTTCGACCACCGCACGCACCCACACTACCTCGACTGAGCGAACACCACGGACAGCTGGCCTGTCACGCTTCAGTGAGTTCGGCTCGCTCGACACAGCTGCTCGATCAGATCAAGATGAGGATGCTGGCACCTTCTTGGGCACGGAAGAGGGGGAAGAATTGGACAGCTTAGATGACGGCTTGCATGCCTTCCATGAGCCCTCTGAGTATGGCGCGCCGATAGACCGATTACAGCAGAGCGCCGATACAGTACTACCCACCCACGACGGGCTGGGTGAATTTCAGCCCGACGCGACTATGCAAGAGCATATGTGGCAGTTCGAGCGACCGCGGAGACGTGCTGCGAGGCGACGGTCCAGTGTACAACGACATTTTACTATCCTAGATGACACTGAGGATGTCAACCAGGAGCAAGAGAGGCGGCAGCGCATCGAAAAATGGCGGTTAGAGCAAAGCAAAGCCCTACTGGAGGAAATAGAGAAAGAGACAAGACGGAGACGGCGGATGAGTATGGTCAGCGTTTCACGAAGTCGAGTCGACACTACACAGCAGGACACAAATAGTACGAACTCGCAAGTTGCGCAGTCCGTCTCGGATGCCCACAGCGAGTCGTCAGACGAAGGCACTGAGAACTTATCTCTGTGGCAACGAATAACGCGACGAGTGATTCGCGATCTTATCGGACTCGACGAAGACATCCTCTCCGTCATTTTTGGCGAAGCCCTGCCAGAGGAAGCGATAACGCCGAAGTTGGGATCACCAGTCGAATACTCCGCAGACCAAGCTTTACAAGATGCGGGTGTCGATGCAGCTGCCGTGCCTGAAGAAACCTGGCAGACAAAAATACTCGAGCGAGTAGCCCAAGAGTTAGGAATCTTAGTGCATCAGCTCTCGGAGCATCCCGGAGCGTTCTCTACCTATCAACGCACGCAGTCCATTCCAGATTATGCAGGTTTAAAAGCGACGAGATCTAAACAGACTCTAGTAACCGACCTCGCATCCTCACGCCCGACTAGCTCGCAACCCTTAGCAACATCCCCCGCCTCAGCCCAGTTTGCGCCAACCTTCCCCGCAACATCACATGCATACAGCGAGGCATCACTCTGGGGCATCGAAGAAGAATCCGACGAGGTTGACCCTCTAGGCTCACGCCGTGCGGCTCCCGGTGTTGCTGTAAACATCGCCGAAGATTTAGCACGAGAGCGCGAATACTGGGAGCGAGAATTGGACGTGAAAATGATCTTCAACTTTCTTATGAAGCGTTTCTCTTCTCGTCGATCTAGCATTTCTTCACAGCAACCGAGGGGTTGTTCCAATGCCCCCTCGACTATTAGCACAGAGGAAGGCGCGAGTTCTGCGCGGAGAGCTGCCATCATCAGACAACATCACCCTTTGGTCAATAGGACGACGGATAGAGGGCTCCCGACGTCGTCCACATCAAATGTGAGGGAGGGTAAGAGAAAGGATGTTACTTACCGGACGTACTTTACGCCGCAGAATGTGAATGTGTTGAGGCATCAGAAGCTAAGGAGTAATTCTAGCTGTGCAAGTCAAAGCACGAAGAAGAGTAAGCGAAGCGGCGGATCAGGGCGTAACTATTGGGATCTTGGTGGGAGCGTTGGCAGTGGCAGCGTCCTGGCTGGCGAAGTGTAGAGAATAACAATGAACGACCTGGAGTGTTGTTACGATACAGGCACATGGATGATGATACGGAAGCGGGAATTTCTCATGACATTTGGGTTAAGAACGATATCAGTATGGAGCATGAAGAACGGAGTTACGTTGTTGCATAAGATGGTTTAGCAGCATCAGGAATGACAGCGTTAATTGGTTGGAGTTGGATCTAGATGCATACTTTTCGATACTCTCGTTGCTCAGCATTTGATACCCATGGATCTTGGATAGATCTGCATGGGAGGCGGATCTCTTTGAACGATTTTGCTTTCGATGTACTATATATCTCCAATCTACTATATACCACATAAATCTCAATCCGTAACGTCTTGTCCGTGAAATTATTGCGGTCCTCACTTCGATACCGGGCTATATCCTTGATAATAATCTTACCATGGCGTTACACGTGCAGCATCAGACTTATCGATCAGTGTCCTGTAGACTGATCACACAAGTCTAACCTACTCATGGGTCACCATGTTACCACTAAACTCTGCTTGAGGTTGTAGCTGTCAGTAGAGTGAAGAGAACAACAACAGATCTGAGTATGGGACCAGACTTCTGATGGAAGAAGTCTCCATTCCACAACAACTCGCCATACAAATATCCGACTATCACCCAGTCCATCCTAACTGGCACTGCGGATTCGTCCCACCCTCACTCTCCATTAGACAGTACGGCATCTGAATGGGCTCAGCGCCCACTCCCAAGCGTACAAGCCGTTCTCTCATCTCACTCAGCCTTGGAGACGCATCAATCTGGCTCCTATTCCTCCCCTCAGCGTCTTTTGCTCCGCTCCACAGAATCTCCGCAACAGCAGAACCTCGCGGCCAAATCATGGGGTCAATGTTCACGGAGTCGGTTTGCTCGGCCCACAAATGTGCTTCGCCACCAATAACGAGATGTTGAAGGTCTTCTGGAACACCAGAGAGCGGGTCGTATGAGTAGATGAGACGCCAGTTGTGGAATGGGGCGCAGTAGTCGTTGTAGGGCCAGAAATTTGCGGAAACGGAAGGATCGAAGTCGAGCCATTGGCCTTTGCCGCAATCGAGATACTGTTTCACTAATCAGCACTCTTGGTTCACTTTCAAGATTGGGACCGAGTACTTACCCAGTAGTTGTAGTTGCCTACCAGCGCCTTGTGACCACTTTGCACAATCTTCGTAACCGCATCGTCGCTCTGCCAACTCTGCACAACCACGTCCTCCCCAAGCTCAAGGTCCCAATCTAAAAGCATTTCCTCCCATACTACGGGTGTGAGGCCCATAGCGCGCACTTGATCGTGGTTTCGATCGATGAACTTTTGCATTAGGGGTTGTAGAACGGCTTTATCGCTGCTATTCACAGTATCATCCAGCGTGTATGCCTTCATGTTCACTTCGTCACCACCGGTGTGAAAATACGAGGTGTACGGGTATACGCGAGGAAGTAAATCGTCGAAGAGCGCTTCAAGAAAGTCGTATACGGCAGTAGAATTTAGCTTCAGTGTCCCAGAGGGTGGCTCAGCCGCATATGTATCCCAGTTCGGTTGGGTATTGAACGCAGCAACAAGCTCAGGGAATGAGTAGTGAATACTCGACGTGTGGCCTGGCATGTCAATTTCTGTGATCACCTCCACACCCTGAATTGCTGCGTGACGCTGTATTTCTCTGAAGTCCCTCGCAGTGTAGACGAGATTTGGCCGATATGCGCCTTTCGCTGAGAGCTCGGGGATGGAGGGTATTTCCAACGGCCAAGACTGCGCGTCAGTGACGTGTAGATGGAAACGGTTCATTTTGTTATACGCAAGTGCATCGATCTGTCGTTTTATGTCTCTAACAGGGAAATAGTTCCGTGATACGTCGAGATTAATACCCCTATGTTGAAATTTGGGGGCGTCGTAGATATTTACGGGCGCTAATGGTGTGTATACATCTTCCTCATTCGAATGCGCATAGAATAGTTGCGTGAAGGTGGTTAGGCCGCGTGCTATGCCAACGCTCGTGTTTGCGGTAATTGTCGCCTTGCCATGTTCGGTCAGGGTGATACGGTACGATTCGTCAACTTCGCCAGTGAGTGGCTTTGCTAGATTGGGTGGATCATGACTTAGCCTTCGAATGTCAACACGTTTGAGGAGCGCAGCACCCTCGTGCCGCGAAGGCTCGTTCCAATCCCTTGAGTGAAATTTCCAAGGGTCCAGGTTCTTCTTAAAGATTGTGCGCCATGCAAAATCAATTGCATAGTCAACAATGGTGTCGCCTGAGACGTGATCCATTGCTTCATCATGCCCATCGTAGTTGTAGTCATTGGATGAAGGCCCAGAGTAGCGTTTTCGAAGCTTCCATTCGCGGTCATCCTCCTGTTGTTCAGGACTTGCGTTAGAATTTGATGCAAAACGGAATGCTTCTTGATTAACGATTGAGCCTACATTTCTTGCGCCAGCTTCATAAAAGTAGAAAGGAACATCATTTCGAACGAATAGTACAGCATCTCCGTGTTCGTACTTGACTGGAATTGGCCATAATGCAGCAGCTAAGGATGCGAAAAGAGCGATGTAGAGGCACGGCTTCATTGTGATTAGAGTGAGAAGAAAAGACAACAGCAGACAAGGCAGAGAAATTGCGAGAGCTCAAGGTCACTCTACGCGCTTGGATGAACTGGTGCAGACTTTTTGGAATGCTAACCTATATACAGGGTGCTGGAATGAAGCTGGCGCAAGGAAATCAGGCCCAATGATGCTTTGAGGCACTGGAAGCATCCCATTGATCGACTCTAAGGACTGATTTGCAAAGCAATGTAACGATGCTCATATATTCTGTGCAGCGTTGATGGGGGTTGTTGTCAAAGTATGACCCGAGAAGTGTTGCGGAGTTTTAGCCGGGAGAGCCCCAAAGGCGGGATGGCGGGGCTTTGGCTCCTGTGGCGTTGAGAACATATCCTCACCTCCCGTATAAGCTTTACGGACATCTGAGGACGGCGATGCTGTGACACAAGACACTACGAACACTTCGGTCTATTCAAGTGAAGTATAAATGATGCGGTAGGTGTCGCTAGGTATTTTTCTTCACGACAAGGTTGGCGACCTGAATTAGTCTTAACTAGATGAAACAGGTTGCCACTCGATTTAATACCAACAAGAAGCAAAGCCTCTTAAGATGATGTCCGACGGAGCGTTATTGAGACCGACTTCTCAAACAGCTTGCTGCCAATTGGGTCGGCATTCGGAATGCTAAGCTGTCCGAACAATAGATGGCACAGAGTCATCCCACCCGTTCAACACCAGCGGCTACCTTCCCCGCTTTCTCGAATCGTCAGGGTTCCAAAGCGAGTGCTCCGCATCAAATCAGCTCTGCACAAGCTTCTTGGCCTTCGATCTACGTCCGAATTTAGCGATACTTGCGGCGCCAATACGAGAGGATGTCATGCCGAGGTGCGATGTGAAGGCGCACATGCAATACCCAGGTCGCGTACAATAGACGTTATCTGGCTCCAACATGGCACGTCAGCCTTTGATGTGTGACTTCTGTCTCCACACTGTGTGGATATCAACTCTGCCGCACGTCTCCGGATGGGCCCCTTCCTTTTTAACAAGCTCTGTCTTGACTGTATCCCTTGACGTTCTGAGGATCTAAGTAAGTTGAGTACCATGTCTTTGTTCTGAATGTGGGATGCCGTAACGTAGATATAACCTGGGCACTTCATGTAGCAACAATCGTCCGGATGCTAACCTCCCTCGTAGCCACAAACGTTCCTCATAACCATGGCTGTCATGCTTGAGACGACGAGCAAACCGCTCTCAACTCCGATCCTCCTCGGCGCCCTCACTGTGCTTTATATCGCCTACAAAATTTCCAAGGCTCTATTGACGAACTCTCAAATCCGTAGGCTGGGTGCCCGTGCACCTATCCGAACTTCATACGCACCTTTGGGGCTCGATCTAGCGTACGAAGTCGTTAGCTCTGCAATACATGACAAGACTTATGAGATGTGGGTCGGGATGTTCGCCAAGTGGTGCGGTCCAGGTCGATATACCATTGAGGCCGGAGTTGGACAGCGAGTAATCCTCACTGCGGAACCGGAAAACATCAAAGCTATTCTCGCGACACAATTTAAGGACTATGGCAAGGGCGAACAGTTCCGGAAGGACTGGCATGCATTTTTAGGAAATGGTGCGTATACTTCCTACGTTGGTGAGGACAAGTATAGATGAAATGGGCATGGGTTTGAAAATGATGAGAAGGTATACTGACAAGTTTGAATAGGAATCTTCACAACTGATGATCAGCTATGGCACAACTCACGCCAATTGCTGCGACCACAATTCATTAAAGACCGGCTTAGCGACATCGACATCTTCGAGAAGCATGCGCAGGTGCTCCTTTCCAAGATTGGGAGAGGCCATGAGATTGACACGCTTGATCTGATGTTTAGATTTACCCTGGACGCTGCTACTGATTTCTTGCTTGGCCAAAGCGTGGGTAGTTTGGATCATCCTCAGACTGAGTTCGCAGATGCATTCTATAACGTGCAACGCGTACAAAGCATCGTGGCGAGAGTCGGGTGTGTACAGCAATAGACCCGTTATCATGACCGTACTAATGCTTCAACAGCCCTCTCAACTGGCTAGTTCCCCGGAAGCGCATGGGCTTCTACAAATCCCTAGACGTCATCAACAACTTTGTCACCACATATATTGAGAAGGCTCTTGCTCTTTCACCGAAAGAACTCGAGGAGAAGACTTCTCGTGACGATGGCTATACCTTCCTCCACGCTATTGCTGCCTACACCCGCGATCGTCAAATGCTGCGGGATCAGCTTGTCTCAGTCCTACTTGCCGGACGGGACACTACAGCATGTACCCTTACTTGGGCGATCTATCATCTTTCCATGGATCCCATTATCACCGCGAAACTGCGTCAGGAGATCGTGGATACGGTTGGGCTGGACCGCAAACCTACTTACGAGGACCTGAAGAGCATGAAATACTTGCAACACATCTTGAACGAGACCCTCCGCATTTACCCCATCGTTCCCTACAACGTCCGCATCTCTCTCAAAGATACCACACTCCCAAGGGGAGGTGGTCCGGACGGTCAGCAGCCCATCGGCATCCTTAAGGGTACCCCAATCGGCTACTCCACACTCGTTATGCAGCGCCGTGCTGACTTATATCCACCCCCCGAGTCCGGTTTCCCTGCTATTGACAGGTTCGTACCTGAGAGATGGGACAACTGGGTACCCAAGAGTTGGCAGTACGTACCGTTCAACGGTGGACCGCGTATTTGTATTGGTCAGCAATTTGCGTTAACGGAGATGGCATATACGCTTGTAAGGCTGTTCCAACGCTTTGAGACTGTGGAGAATAGGATGAATGGTGAAGATCCGGGGCTGCATGCGGATATTGTGCTCCAGCCGGCGAAGCCAGTAAAAGTTGCTTTTCAGTGAAACTACGGTCGTATAGCAATGGCTGCCATTGACATGAACTAATGATATTTATGAATGACATGAGACCTTTGAACTACTATGCACTGAGTCAGGACTGTAAGTGATGTTAAAATACAAGTCACGTTGCACTTAGATTTGACCGCATGCCACTTCATTGTCAGGGAGTCTCTATGTTTGAGAAAGATGCTTTTGGTTCGCTATGTAGGTGTTCATGCGCTGCTCTTCAGATAAGGCCGGGTGCGTGCAAGCCCGAGCCTGCACGATCTAGCAAAGACACCCAAAAACCTGATGTCAATACTTTGATGCGTAATTACGTCCCGCGCTGAAGATCGTGACATCACTATAGAAAAGTTGATTCAGAGCTTATGCAAGCCCATGTCGAACGATTGTGATGGTGGAGGTCGTTACTCGATTATTGCTCGATATGATCGAGTAAAAACAGCAGAGTTGGCCGACCGGCCGTTCGAGTTCTTCGGCACAGCAACGTTTTGTGAACGTTCTCTCACGGCTTTGCATCTAGGCAAGAGAAGCCTTCGTCTTGAACTGGAAATACCAGTGTATTGAGCACATAACACAAGTGTCACTGCCGTGGAAGATGTATAAATGTTTGAATAAGACGGTTTAGTCCTTGCAGCCTTATTTCAAATTGGCTTATGTGATCTCTATGGCCATCTCAGTGTATACTGGCAATACAAAGTGCCAATGATGTATGCCCAAACGCCGTCTATGCAAATGCCGTGATCTAGGTAGGCTTCAACGCAGAGAAAGGTAAAACAGGCGGTGTAAAACCCAAATGGGCGATCCTTTATCATCCTACATGACCGCAAGAATATTCAAGTACTTATTTGCTTGTCTTCCGAGGCTCAAGCAACAACTTGCCCTTCGGCCCAGTCTTGTCAGTGAACCCATCTTCACGCGAGAAAACACGCTGACCACGGAGCCATGTCTCGCGCACGACTCCCTTGAGAGTCTTATTCTCGTAAGGCGAGACTTTGTTGCGGAAAAGCATAGTGCTTGGCTCGACCTGCCATTCACAATCAGCATACTATCTATAAATAAATGGGATTTCGCAATGAGAGGGGCATACCATGAACTCTGCTGTATCGTCAAAGACAACGATATCAGCATCAAAACCAACACCCAGGTCACCTTTGCTCTTTTCCAGTCCGACTTGCTTCGCAGTATTCTTACAACACCATCTCACGACCTCCTCAACACTGAAGTTAGCATCGCGCTTGGTCCCTTCCGTCCACAAAATCGGCAAGCCTAGGCCAACACTCGAAATACCGCCCCAGGCACTGAAGAAGTCGCCCTTTTCTTCTGGGCCCTCCATTTCGCCCTCACTCGATTCGCAGGACTCACAGTCCTTAGAGTGGCCTTCCTTGCGTGATGATGGCTTCTTGGGCGCAAGGTGGGCGGGAAGGAGTTTGATCTCGGGTGTACAAGGTGAGTGGTCCGAAACTACCGTCTTGATGACGCCGCTGGCTTGGTCTTGTAGGAGTTCTTCCCAGAGACCGTCTTGGTTCGATTGTGAGCGGATCGGTGGGCAGCACTTGTGCCGTGTATCGCCCTCCCGAATACCCTCGGCAGCCAGTGCAAGGTAGTGAAAGCACGTCTCGGCTGTAATCTTGATACCCTTGGCGCGAGCTTCACGGAGCATGGGAATAGCCTCAATGGCGGAGAGATGCACGATGTGGAGTTGTAATTCTGGGGCCAGATGTGCTAACGAAAGAATTTCAGCGACAGCACATGTCTCAAACAATGGAGGCCGTGACTCAAGGAAGGTGGAGTAGGAGGTCAGTGGTCCTTTGGGTGCGAGGGGCGGATGAGATCGCTGGATGTCGTCACCTACGGAGTCAGTGATGGGTGGAATCATTTCCGCATGGAACATTAGCGTTGTTGCTGAGTCCTTGAGTTCGATGAGAGCTTTTTCGATGTCTAGAGATGATACTGCTGGAAATTCTTCGACCTATGTTCATGTTAGTATCACGTGTCTCAGGAGGATCGATAGGATAGATATATACCCCACTGTCGCACAAAAAGCCCTTGAAGCCTCGAACGCCTTCCTTCACTAAAGCCTTCAGGTCGCCAGAGTTGCCGGGGATCACACCGCCATAGAAGCCAACATCAACCCAGCACTTCCCTTTAGCAGCATCACATTTGATCTTCAGATTCTCCACAGTGGTAGTAGGAGGAATTGCGTTCAGAGGCATGTCAACAACCGTGGTAACACCGCCAAAGGCAGCAGCTCGTGTACCAGTCCAGAAGCCCTCCCATTCGGTTCGGCCGGGCTCGTTGAGATGTACATGGGCATCGACAAGACCAGGCAAGAGAATGTGAGGCGAGTAGTCTGTGTATGACGTTCCTTCGGGAAAGTCCGACGGTGGTAGTATTGAATGGAATATGGACGTGACCTTGCCGGTAGTGCTCGATACAACTATGGTGGCTTCGGTAAGGCGACCAGCGACTACTGCTCGAGAAGAAGCGAAAACAGTGATGGGGTGGAACGGCTGGCTGTGGGGCATTGGCGGCGGTGTGGTAGCGTGAGGAGCCATTTTGACGGATTGTTTGGATAAAGAGTGGCTCGACGTTCGAAGAATAAACGAACGTGGAGAGAAGCGTGGAGGCGCTCAGCTCCGGTTCAGGATCTGGTGAGCTATATACAGACGCGCCCGGTCTCGGCAGACGCGGGGAAGGTGTGGGCGTCGTCGGGTGAGATATAGATAAGGGTTGATAAGGCACGTTTGGTGTTGTGCCTAAGGAATGTCCACCAAGAAAGGAAACCGTTCAAAGCCACGTAGAAAAGGCCGCTTCGAGGCAGATGGATTTCTGTATATGGCAGAGAAATGCTGTGCTGGGTCTTGGACTTCAGAAACGCCAAAACCCGGGGTACATGTCCTTATCTATCCACTGATATGGGCCATTCGAGCTCACTAAAAGACCTCGCGATTGTACCCGGGACACCTCAGCATAGCGTCAGGGGCGGTGGAACACCGGCGACATGTAACGCCCCATTACTCGATGAGAATAGGTAGCGTGAGTGACTCGGAGAAGTTATCGAGACCGCCTTGGCCATGCATCTCGAACCTGCTCTCTTTAGTGGACTCTGGCGCAAACTCGGCTCACTTTAGTTGCCTTTACTTGATTTTACGAACAGCCTTCTCTTTCGAATGAGGGAAGTGTCCACCGAACTGTCTGCTAGACACGCAGCGAGGAATTCACTCACCGTTCGGTGAATATTGGGGGGGGGGGGGGGGGGGGGGGGGTGCATGTGAACTGATAAGCGCAAGCAAGGGTCTGGCTGCATTCGATAAAGACAGTGGATGGGCCCGCATCGATCCACAGACTAGCGCAGGGCCAACGGTTGAACGTCATGTCTAATTGACCGTCACCGACGTCCTTTCTCTAAAAGCGGCTGGACGTTCTTGTTCACTTTCACATCTTTCATTTGATGCTCATTCCGCCTGTTTCTTGTCGTTCTGGCGTGTTAGCGAAAGAGTCGGCAGCTTAATGGGTATCGGAGCTGGTCCCGAGGTTACCGGAGAGGCTAGAGAATTGTCAGCCAGCGTACATCTCAACACACCTTCTTTTCGATCATTACTCGATAGAAATGGCTCTGGTTACTCGATAGAAACCTCGCCCAATCTCAACACCGCCTTTCCGGATAGCTAGCCCAACACGAACAACGTAATCGTTGTCGGAGATGGCCGTACCATTTTCGACAACCGAGGGCCCGAACACGTCCTTTTGTGTTTCCGGTTTCGGCTGCGGCGAAGACTTGCTGCTTTGAGGCTCACAAGTTTATTCCAATGTCACACAACAACGGTATGTCTCATAGAACAAAGAATTTTTGAACTTTGAAGAGATGGCACAGACTTTGTTTTCGCAGTCGCCCGGTTTTCTAGAGCTTGTGACCATCGAGTTGGAATCGTCAAGCGTCAGCGGCGAAACACGGCGGTAGAGGCCCTGTTTTGATCGAGTAATGAAATGAAAGCTCCTCGCATCCAGAGCTCTGTCATTACCAGTAGCGCGCAAAAGCTGCACGAGCCGACCGACAATAGCTACTCTCAGCTCTCTCTGACATGAACTGCGAGCACGTTTTGAAGCCACGAAGTGCCGAACCACGTGTACATTGGTCCAACGCAACTCGAGACCACTTGGTAGCGTTGACGATACGTTGAACCTGCAGTGCAACGCCGGAAAGGGGTTTCTATTACGTTGAGGCCGCGCTGGTGAGAGGTCGCTTCCAGCAAGGTGCACGAAGGACTTTATAAGCGTTCTGTTGAGCACTTGTAGCGAAGTTGAGAGTAGCATTCTGCCGGGAGGCCACGAGAGAGATCTTAACCGGTGAAACGCAGTGAATTTGAAGAGAGAAACTCCGGAAGGGTCTCTCCATGTGTCTCATGCCTTATAGACTCGACAGCCAGTTACTGATCAGCGTAGGTTGGCGCGGTCCGAGAAGGCGACTTCCTGCGTCAGAAATGAAGCAGTGTGGGGTCAAGGATTTCCTGACTTGGTCCGGGTTCACTCGACATCTCGAGGCGGTCATCAAGCAAGCAAGGGTATGCGAATACCAGCTTGGAAAGATTAGTTGAGTCAAAGCAAGTGAGCTACAAGAAAAGATTGTCCTCAAATAATCTTGTAGTCTCCGGTTAGAGGAATTATAAGACAAAAGAATACCGGATTGATGTACAACAGACCGTGCGAAATTTTTCGTTTGCCCATTTACCAGGCAGCTCGATATGGCCAGTTGCAAGCATGCTCTTGGCCCCGTATCGATCCCACAACTGCACAGCAGTTGCGCTGGGTGGTCAAAAGAACATGTTGAGTGGTGACTGCTTCTTTCGTGGCTACGACGTAAACTGCGACAACCTTCGAGTAGCTAGCATGGTCCGACTATTATAGAGACTTGCCTGCAAGCCGTATTTAGTCGCAGTCGCACTCTTGAGATCCAGGTAAGTGTAAGCATCTGGTTTGTAGTAGATAGGTCTCCCAGAGTTCAGAAGGCCCATTGCTTCCAGCTCGTGCAGGACACGCAGCACATCGTCAACATCCTGAAAGCTCCTCGTGTACACGCAGACTTTGGGGTAGGCATGAAGTCAGTGTATATCTTACATACACTTAGCATATGTATTGCACGTACTCAGTCGTTCCTCGCTGCCATCATCTGTAGCAACCTTGGCCGAGTTACCGAGACGATCGTCGATTACGCCTTTGACGACAAGTTTCCATATGCGTGTAACATCTTCTGATTTGGGGAATAACATCCACTGGTCCAGATCGTCAGCTGCGTAATATCCCGGTCCGTATACCGTGAGCTAATGGAGATGACAACTTACCTTTCCTGAAACAACTTGATCCGCTGCAGCAAGTTCTGCAATGCGTTGTTGCAGGGTCTTGCTCTCTGCATTCAGAAGTTTGGTAAGCATTCCCTTCGCCCCTGGCAGGCCACTCGCTTGTATCGCCTGCCGATTTTGAAGTGACTGCTCAAGCAAATCCAGGCCACGAATTGTAAAGTGTTCGACTCGAGGGTAAGTAGACTTGTTGCCTGGATTATGATGAGGATTCTCGACCCAGATCCAGTTGCAAGTAAGGGCTGAGGTTGTAAGAGGATGGATACGCTTTACGAAGTCGTCCACACTTTCTCCAAGCTGCCATGAATCGAGATGACCTTGCCGGGGATTGAAAAGCTCGACTTTACTTTGTGGCTCTGGTGATATGACCCTCTTCCGCTTCCCCAACCTTATAAGCCGTTCCTGTTCCATGGCCTTTCGATCGAGGCCAGCAAACGCAAATGCAAATGGCTTGTCAGTAGTGGCGGAAAGCGCACCTGGCGAGAATTTCTGCGCAGATTGGATAAACTTTCTACTTAGTGCAGTGGAATTTTGTTGAGTTCTGGCCGCCATGGTGACTACATTGAGGTCTTTGTGATTCGTAGACCAAAATGACTTCGAATTGAAGTCGTTGCAGAGGCTCAGTTGGCGCTCTTGCTCATCGTCATCACCTGTGAGTATGGTTAGATCAACTAATGTTTGCGAGCAAGATACAGTCCGCACCCAGCAGAAGGTATGTAATGGTGACTGGCTCGTTGCTGCGCTGTGGACTTACCATAGAAGCTCGACTCGTCAGAGACCCACCCGTCTCCCGACACCATCTCAGCCTCCGCCATCTTTCGCGCTATGAGACACGGCAATGCGCATGCCCTTGGACAACGATTGCAAGTGAGGGATGGGTTGTCGAGGTGCTTCGGCGCGTGACGAGGAGTGATTTCCCGATTGGGCAAGAGTGACGCCCGTGGGTGGGGACTTCCCACTTTACGAAAAAACGCGCTAGTGAACACCGACGCGTCGCCTGCATGTGCTCTCTCTGCATCACCGACACCATACGCACAACAAAACCCTTAAGTAATTGCATAGTACTCAAGATGCCGCATTCTGTGACCCCGGAGTCTACGCCGGGAGACGACACCTCAAGGACCATTTCGCAGGTAGATACAATCAAATCAGAGCCAGACACACAAGATGTCGCAATGGAGGATGCACCGACACTTCCTGCCGACGAGAAGCCCAAAGTTAACCTGGAAGAACTCTTCGACGACGAAGACTCAGATGAAGAGTTTCCGTCAAGTGCACCAGTAGTCAAGGAGGAAGAGCTGTCACAACCCGCTCCGATGTATGTGCAAGCCACAGCCAAAACTTCTCATTGCAAGGTCATCGCTAACAATGTGCAGCAAGATAACATCCAAATCCACCTTCTCAGATCCCGAAATCATGCGCGCCTTCTATCAACGTCTATTTCCATTCCGCCAACTCTTCCAATGGCTCAACCACTCCGCAACCCCTTCCCCACACTTTGCGCACCGCGAGTTTGCCTTCACTCTCCCCAACGATGCTTACCTGCGCTACCAATCCTTTCCCACATCCGATCTCCTCCGAAAACAGTGCATCCAGATGCTCCCATCGCGATTCGAAATCGGGCCAATGTATTCAACCAATCCGAGGGACAGGAAGACATTGCGGAAGGCGAGTGCTTTCCGACCCGTGATGAAGGAATTGGTGTTCGATATCGATATGACGGATTACGATGATATTAGGACTTGTTGTACTGGCGCAAGCATTTGTCTCAAGTGCTGGGCGTTCATTACCATGGCGATTAAAACCATCGACGTCGCTTTACGTGAGGACTTTGGCTTCAAGCATATTTTGTGGGTGTACTCCGGTCGTCGTGGTGCCCACGCATGGGTCTGCGATAAGCGCGCGAGGGATATGGACGATCAGAAACGGCGGTCAATCGCGGGATACCTCGAGCTCCTCAAGGGAGGTGATCAAGGTGGCAAGAAAGTCAATGCGCGACGACCACTACATCCGCACCTTGAAAGGAGCCTGAAGATCTTGAAAGAGCACTTTCAGACGACTATTCTGGCGGAACAGGACCCTTGGGCGACCGAGGAGAAAGCTGCACATTTGCTTAATCTCCTACCGGACCCAACGCTCAAAGCTGCACTACAGAAGAAATGGGACTCTTCGCCTTCGCGCCCCAGTGCGTCCAAATGGGCGGACATTGACGCGCTGGCGAAATCCGGAGCTTTGTCAAAGACATCTCGGGACCTTCTGGAAGCGAAACAAGACATCGTCCTCGAATACACGTACCCTCGACTCGATGCCGAAGTCTCCAAGAAGCTAAACCATTTGCTCAAAAGTCCGTTTGTGGTGCATCCTGGTACTGGACGAGTCTGTGTGCCTATCGATACCAGGAGGGTTGAAGAGTTCGACCCTCTCAGCGTTCCTACGGTAACACAGCTTCTCACAGAAATTGACGAATGGGAAGGTGATGAGGCGTCGAAGAAGATGCTGGACTGGGAGAAGACGAGCTTGAAGCCTTATGTTGACTACTTTAGGCGGTTTATTGCAGGGTTGATGGAAGAAGAAAAACCACTACTGAAGCGGGAGCGAGAGGATGGCGCGGATGCTATGGAGTTTTGAACGAATTCTAATGAAACAATGTCGGGAGTCTGGCGTTCTCCTGCATGTCGAATATACCTTTGCTTTCATGCTATTCGATAATCAACGCAGAGCTACTGGCACAAAACCGTGGCTTGATTCTATCTTCATGAAGGTTCACAGTCGTAGAGATATAGCTAAGTTTCATTGTCGCCCTGTGTCAGACTCAAGAAGCCGATTGTTCCTCACGAGTTCTACGCTAGCCTGGTCGTGCCTAACGTACTAAATTAGCATGGGGACAAATGTGGAAACTTGCGCTATGTTGAAGGAGATGCGCGTCCATCAGCTCGGAAGGACGTGATATGTGGCTTCTTTTACTCGTAGAAAATGGGCCCAGAACTTATGTGAAGCTCAGAAGGATATGGAAGGTTCTTGAGCCTAAGCACCCACACACATTCATCTAGAGTTGGCCATTTTAGCCGGTGCTATGGATTAAGGTCGGGGGTGTAGCATTTGAAGGCCTAGAGGTGCCATTGATGGAAACATGAAAGATTGTACTTGGGAATGAAAACCCCAAACAGCCTGACGATAATGGCTGATCTCGCATTCGCGCTCAAGTCGCAAATCAGAGCTAGGAGGCTTTGTCTCTAGATATCTTCTCAGTAGGCGAAGTGGTCTTAGGTTACTTAAGGACACCTCCATTTGTGATTTACCCTGAATTATAGAAGGCGTTGATAACACCTGATATTCTTTGAAGGGATGCTGCAACCTATATAATGTCTTGCTGGGTAAACGTCGAGGTTTTCACTAGAGCATCACAGCTAAAATCAATTTCTCCTAATATTTCTGTATAAGATTAGAGCTTACTCTTTAGTTATGAAGAGCCATGTCAAATTGCAGGACCTCTTTTGGGTCAGCCATAGTGAAAGTGCATGATTGAGAGTGAGCAAAGTGGTCTAATTATGACTCATCTGTGGCTGGAGCGCATTATTACTCATTTAGATAACATACGATTCGGCTGAGTAGTCATGTGACTTTCAGCGGTCTTCACCTCTGTTCATATAGTTAAACCCTTCCCTACCTATATAAGGCCATTTTGGCTTAATACAGTCAATCAACTCAGTTCCAATTGACTGTAATTGCCTCTGCACCTTTACACCTTACACAGAGGCACATTCAAATCTTATACAGTAAACTATCCACGCTCAAACTCCTACTCCTACACCTTCCAGCAGAAAAAGAAGCATTTTCAAGATGGCTTCGATTTCGCGTGTATTTCCATGCAATACTTGCTCTCTTACTTTCAAAACCAGCGAGCTTCAGCGTTCGCACATGCGACAGCCTTGGCAGTATGAATAACCGCGAAACATTATGGTGTTGGGCTAATGGTGGCAGTGTATACAATCTAAGGCGCCGTATTGCTGAACTTCCGGAATTATCAGAAGAACAGTATAATACACAAACCAAGAGCCAGGAAAACATCCATCAACAGAAAGACAGCGATGAGCAAGGGCGAAAGCGAATCTCCGCAAACGACACCGAAGTCGAATCCGTCTCCATTTCAGAGGATATACCCGAGACAGAATATGAAATATCTGAGAAGATCCCTCCAACACAATGTCTCTTCTGTAATCTGGACTCCCCGTCTCTGAAAGCGAATATGGACCATATGTCAACCCTACACGGCCTTTTCATCCCTTCACCAGACCAATTATCAGACATAGAATCTTTCCTTGGATACCTCGCAGTCATTATATTCGAACATAACGAATGTCTGTTTTGCGGTCTAGAGAAAGGCACTGTGGACGGGGTGCAGACACATATGCGCGATAAGGGCCACTGCATGATCAATATGAACGCAGAATCCGAGCTCCTTGACTTCTGGGAGTTTTCCGATAACGAAGATGAAGGCCAAAACGATGATGAAGAGCGTACGAAGCCTGCTGCGATCAAGCTATCTGACACAGAAATGAGGCTTCCTTCTGGAGTTGTCATCAATTCTCGTTCTGATATCACTCAGCTTCGTGCTAAGCCAGGGCTTGCACAGTCGAGGACTAAAGGCTCGCAACATAGGATGAAGAGGAATGAGATGAGAGCTATTACTGCAGGGGAGAATCGAGAGACAGCAGATGAAACACAAGGTGGACCGTCACACAGCAATGACCGTCGTGTCGCTGTTCGTGGTGAAATGGGGCTGGCTGGTATTCCGGAGAGCCAAAGGCGTGCTTTGCAAATTACCGAGAAGAAGATGAAGAGGAAGGAAGCGGTCGCTAAAGCTGCACAGCGATACGCTATGGAGCAGGAGCCAGTGAAGACAAAGTACTACAAGGTAGGATTCAATGAAGATCTAGAAGAGTTAGTTCAATGAGTGATGGCTGATTCATGTACAGACGGAAGCCCCTATATACCAGGCTGGATAATCAAACTCAAAGCCGTCTATCTACTCGGATACTCCGCTTCCCTGTCTCTGCGACAACTTCATCCTTTCTAGGAAAGTTCTTCATGAAAGTCAACAAACTCAATCACGCGTTTCCTCATGGAGGATAAGGAAGTCTGTCTTCTGGTTCCGGATAATTCCGATTCTTCCAGAAGTCATACATCTCGAAACACGTCCCAGGAACATCCTTACGTCTGGAAGAACGCAAAATGGTTCTTACTCATCCAACTCCCACCCTGTAACATCGTAAACCCACTCATGTCAGACTCCTTGATCCGATCTACAGAGGGCTTGTATTGATATTATATGTGATATAGTAGATTTCTAGAGTGTTGTTGTGCTTATCTAACCTTTCGTGGAAGATGCTAGGCCCGCTGACAGTCTGGATGGCTTCGTAGAACATTGACTGGGCTCAACTCTACGAAATTAGACGCGAAGGCGCGAAGGGACGAAGGGGCGAAGGAGCTGAATTGTCCGCGATATGTCTATGGTATTAGAAGGCGTGAAAGAGTAACAGCGCCACGGTCCTATACCTGTTTGCTAGAACTAGCGATGGTCTTTTTGTAGTCCAATGTTACTATGCATAGCTCCTCTTAGGTAGTCTGTGTGTACTCCATGCACAATACAATTGGCATTGACCTGCGTAGATCTCCATAAATAGCCCAACTACTAGTCGGAATTGAAAGTATACTCTCCCGAGTGAAGGGAGTGAAGGGCTCTTACTACAACAGCCCTGACTTAAACAAAATCGAAGGAGACATTTGTCAAATAAGAATATTGAGTTCAGAATGCTTTGTGTTATTTAGACATGAGTGGAAAGCTACGTACTGCACGCTTGCACCTCGCTTTTCCCAAACATAATTATACAACATGCTCGATGTTCCCCTCTCAAGCCTTCTCGCCTTCCGCCACTTCACTTCACGCTGCTTCACTACTTTCTGCCCGCCCTCTGCTCCTTATCTGCTGTTGTCTGACTGATATCCAATCCCAAACCCTTGCTATCGAGATACACCTTATTGCTGCTCTGCTGCAGAATCTGGGCAATATTTCTTGCGTTCTCAAACTCCCTCAGATCAACGTACGATCTGCTCTTCTTAATAGCATCACCAATGAGCTCAGCGGAGCGGGCCTCACCCTGCGCGCGGACGACGGTGGCTTGCTTCTCCTGGCGGGCTTTGTCGACGACGAAGGCGGCGCGTTGAGCTTCTTGTTGGGCTACTTGCTTGGCTTCGACCGCGGCTGTGAATTCGGGGGAGAAGGCGAGGTGCTAGCGATATGTTAGCACGAGAGGCGATGAGACGGGAAGGAAATGCATACCGTTAGAGAGACGTCATCCAACATGATGTTGAATCTCGCAGCTCTCCTCACCAAGTTGTCCCTCACCAGCCTACTGACGTTCTCACGTTGCGTGATCAACTGACTAGCATTGAACTGCGCCACAACGCTCTTCAATACCTCATTGACAATCGAAGGTAGTACCCTCTCATCATAGTCGGTTCCCAATGTCCTGTAGATCTGCGGCAGTGCCTCGACCCGTGGCCTCGACAGCACACGGCAGGTTATGTTGACCATTTGCAAATCCTTGGTGCCGGTAAGAGAAGCGACGTTTCGTGGTTTGGCGCGCACATCGTACGTGATTGGAGTTTCGAACCAGGGGACTCGGAAGTGCGTTCCTTCGTTGTAGATTTCTTTCTGGACACCGCCTACTCTGGTGTACTTGATTGCGCGGTGGCCACCATCAACTGCAAAGTGTCAGCTCCATTCGTTACATAACATAGCTGGCAGGCCTTCCAAGGTCCTCTAGTCATATATAGTCACACACCGTTGAAGAGCGCGTTGTTCGCTAGCCATATACCACCTCCCACGAGTACCAGGCCTCCAATACCTCCGAATAGGCCTTTGGGCGGACCACCTCCGCTTCCGCCGAATCGAGCACTCCGTCGCGTGAGTTCATTTTGGATGCGCTGCCACGCTTCTTTAGGGTCTGGAGCAGACATTATGGCGGTAAAGGTGTGGAGGGTTGGAGTGGGGTTTGGAAGGCGTGCAGGCGGCGATGGCGGACGGAGCTCTGGTGATGAGGTCGACGACGATGAGAAAATGGTGTCGGCGAATCACAACCACCGACGTTGGCTGACCACTCAGTCTCCGCACTATGACTTCCCCCTCTGCTCACATTTTCGAGGGAGCCTTGTTCCTTGACTCCTTTGGAGCCTTCAAGCCCTTCGATATATAGTACAAAGCCCAAACTATCGAGTTTGAATTCTTCACGGCATCTCCGTCTCAAGCCAGACTTTGGCTGACCACAGATGCTGCAGTATGCTGGTGCATGGGCCACCCAATCAATGTCATATGTAGTGCCGTCTTAAGCACAGCTGTCCCTAAGCTCGCCCAACACCAGATAAGTCTTATATATGCCCATCTAGTGGTAGTTCTATCTTCTTGCTTGTTCATATCTTTTTGAGATACCCCATTGCTTCTTTACTCGAAGTTATAGTTTCTTTGCGACAAGTCGCATCAGCTCTGTGCGACGCTGGCGGAGCCATTGAAGTCCAGGTACGTCTTTGGAACGCTGGGGATGAAACCTATCGATGGACTGACAAGTCCCAGAGATAGAAGCTCTCCAATTTACTGTACTAGACTCTCATAACGCGTTCCCGCCGCCCATACCTTACCCACTTCAGCAGCGCTGTGTGCCCCGCCCGCGCTATGTACATCACATCGCCATCGCTCCGAACCATCGCCTGGTCCACGCTCGCTTTCTCCGCAGCCAGCGCGCAATATGTAATAGACAACCTGAGCTTTGGCCAAAAGGACGGCGTTTACATCTCCCCCGATCTCCGTGCAATCCCTCATTTCGTCGTTCAAGGCATCGACGACTACGTGCCCCAAATTCTGTCCGATCGAGTCATCCTCACACCTCCTTATCCCGGTAGCAAGCGCGGTTCGGTATGGGCACAAGACCCTTTGCACCATGCTGGCGACTGGACTGCCGAACTAGACTTTAGAGCAACAGGAATGGAGCGCGGAGGTGGTAACCTACAGATTTGGTACGTCAAGGAGTCGCAGGCACATGAAACGCCGACCAGTCTGTATACCGCGCCTAGATTTGATGGATTGGTTTTGGTGGTGGACCAGTATGAAGGACACGGAGGCTCAGTACGTGGTTTCCTGAACGACGGGACGATTGATATCAAGAGCCATCCGGATCCGGATACTCTGGCTTTTGGGAAGTGCGACTATGCGTACAGAAACCGTGGTCACCTCAGCACAATTAAACTGCACCATGCAGCTGGCTTCTTAGAGGTTATCGTGGACGGAGAGTCTTGCTTCAAGACTGACAAGGTACGTACTAAAGCTAGCACATCCACCGTCAATTCAATGCGCATGAATTTGACCATAATCACAGGTCAAGCTTCCCGAAGGCTACTACTTTGGCGTAAGCGCGTCCAGCGCCGAAAACCCGGACTCATTCGAAGTCCATAAATTCATCGTCTCGACCACCAACTCCTACACACGCGAAGAACCGAACAAGCAGCACTATGCAAACGCCGATCAACATCACCAGCAACAAAACTTGGCTGCACAGCAAATTCATGAACAACAAACCCATCATCAACAACAGCAACAATACGGATCATCCACTGACCAAAACAATATCCCGAAGATGGTAGAAGATGTTCTTGCAGGTAGTATCAAAAGCCAGCAAGATCAATTCGCCGACCTACACAACCGGATCCAGATCATTAACAACCGCGTTGCTAACATGCTCGAACTCGTCGAACAAATGCACCAATTGAACGAGCAGCGCTTCAACGACCTTATGCACCGCGTTGTGCCGATTGACGACCGCTCTGCGGCGACGATACGGAATGTGGAGAAGGTAGAAAGAACGACAATGGAGATTCTGAGGGATCTAGAGAGTAAAGACTTCAAAGACATGATGCAGCAGGTTCATCGAGCGATTGAGAACAGTCAAGAGGGCTTGAGTCGTAGTTTGCCGTTGGCTATGGGTGCTGGTAAGTCAAATCCAATTCTTTTGGTCTATTGCGGTTCGATATTAGCCTTTCGAAGCCACAAGAGAAGGTTGTGCAGGTACGACGGGTCGGCTCAGAAGGGAACAAGTATCTCAATAAGGAATAATCGCTAACGGATGAACAGTCGTGGGAAGTCACAAGCCAAGTCTGGTGTCATTCCTCTTCATCGCTGTTGCGGTTCAGATCATGGTCACCGGCGCGTATATTGTGTATAAGAAAAGAAGGGTAAGCGCTAATATGAAAATATGATTACCTTATCTTTCAGGATTAACTAACATATATCTAGAATGGTGCGCCCAAGAAGTATTTGTAACCATTTACTTGAGCCAAAATCTGTTCTCTGGATACTGTTCTAGAGAGCGAGCAAGGGCTTGTACGATATCTTTGTTCGTCCTACACTTGGCTGATTCTCTGCATTCATGGCGTTGTAGCTTTGGGATTGGCCAAACGAGGACACGTATGTGGTGAGATTCATCAAGTACAAAGGCTGCAGTTAAACCTGAAGCATTACCTGCGATGAAACGCAGGAAATGAATGGATTTGTTCTCTGTCAGCAACTTTCTTCTGAGGGACAATGTTATATACATTGCAGGCATAAACACGCTAATCCCATATCGACGTAGCTTGTTCTTTTATTGAAGATCTATGTGCAGTCTTCCTCAGCCCTTCACGGAATCGTTGTATTCCAAGGCACATTGCCGAACAAAAAAGGTACACTGGACTGTGCTCGCGATTGCAACGAAGAGTTACCACCCATGTAGCAGTTTACAAGAGATTGGTTAGGAGAGTCAGATAGAAGACCAGGCATCTCACGAGCAAGGGGTATATAGATTGTGAAGTCCTTGACAAGTTGATTGATAGTCTATATGTCCGACATGTGATGAAACCTATTCAGTTCCTTCCATAATTTCTCATGATGCCGTGACTCGTATCGATCGTAATGCTCCGCTGGATGCGCTTATTTGGCCTCGTCGAAGACATAGGTGAGGTGGCAACGACCGCAGTACTGGCGGTTGTGCATGGCGGCCATGAAGACACCAGCACCGCACTCGGGCTGCGGGCACTCACGCCTCAGGCGCTCGATCTTGCCATCGCCGTCGACCTTGTAGTACTTGAGGACAGCTAGCTTGGTCTTCTTCCTCTTATGCTTGATCTTCTTCGGCGTGGTGTACACCTTCTTCTTGCGCTTCTTGGCTCCACCACGCAGACGGAGGACCAAGTGAAGGGTCGACTCCTTCTGGATGTTGTAGTCGGAGAGGGTGCGACCATCCTCGAGCTGCTTGCCGGCGAAGATAAGACGCTGCTGGTCCGGGGGAATGCCCTCCTTGTCTACAATTTATTAGAACTGACATAGCGAAGATAGCACCATCGACATACCCTGAATCTTGGACTTCACATTGTCGATGGTGTCCGAAGACTCCACCTCAAGGGTGATAGTCTTGCCCGTGAGGGTCTTCACGAAAATCTGCATGATGGCCTGCAGTCTGTCAGTACAGTGATCGAAAGTATAAAATTGCGCTCGTCCAAGGACGCCGGTTTACGCACCTAGACAACCAGGTGTCTTCCTCAGTCGTCGATGCAGGGTAGGTTGAGGAGAAAACTGCGAGGCGCAAAAGCCCGGGAATTTGAATGTGGGCGGCTTTACTAAGCAGCCGAAATGTGGCGATGGTGGCGTGGAGCCTGGCCCGTGCGTTTGCTGCTGCGTTGCTGGGTAACCGCGACCCGGCGCTTGTGTTGATTTTCGTCCCAGATAAGGAATATACAGCGTCATCTCCACCTCGCTGCATCCTCGCAATCCGATACCCATCCCTCGCATCCACTCTACAACTTCTATCGATACCATTGTTACTCTTCTCACGAGTAGTAGACTACATCACTACACCAGCACATAAACATTTGCAGAGGCTTCGGCCCTATACTTACTTGAGACAGGCTACTGGGAGACTGCATCTGTACTGAGGAGACCATAAAGATACCAGCCGCCCGGCGGAGCGCCGCTTGCACTGCGTGAGGTATGTCGGCATCTCGTCTGGATCTGAAGTGTTGTCTGAAGCGGAATCGGGTGCGGACCATTGCTGACGCCTCTCCAGTTTCGGACCACATAGGAAATTCACCATCCTCGAGAACCGATTCCGGACTCGACCTGCATACGATATGCTGTCCACAAATATGCCATCTGGCATCCAACGCCGACGAACCCAGCACCGACGACAATTATCAACACCTGTTGCATTCGAGGCACCAGCAGTACGACCATTACCTGCCAATTCACAACTACGACGACACAACCGGTCCGGCATGAGCCTGGATCTCCGGGGCTTAAACCTAGAGTCCACCCATGCCGCCTACCAAGGCCACTACCCGGAGCATTCACAACCAGGACCCATCGACACAAAATCCTTCAGGCAGGAGGACAGTACGGTAAGTATTACTAACCTAGGACAATCACCACAGCACTCTATGCAAGTAGCGCAGCCGCACAGCCAGCCCCAGCCGGGCCCCCAGGACTCCTTTCTGCAATCCCCAGTACAGACCTCTCTCCCCTCACCGCGGACTCCTCGACGGACTCTCCGCGCGCAGTCTCCCCAGCAGCCTCCTCTCTCCCCCTCAAAACCCCCAACTGAACAACAACTGAAAGATCTCCATGAGCACATACAGTCTGTGTATGGCTCATGCGGGCAAGTCTTCATTAATATCTTACCCACACCCACTGCGACACCGCAGAAACCAGCACAATTGCCCAGTCATGAGCCCCTGAGTGCGGTCACTCAGCCTCCAAGCTTTACTGACATGACCGACATCAATCTTGAGCCAACGTCAAGTGCCATGACTTTCGACTTTGAGAATCCAGACGTCGACATGGGCTACGAGTCCTCATCGTACTATACTTCAGATGCCCTATCGCCGTCGCCCACATCTTCGCCCCAACAAAAATCGATGCACACGTTTCTAGAAGGAATTGAGGAGCATCAAGAAATGGTTTTCTCACAACCGCCCCCTCTATTTCCCTCCTCACAGAGCTCAATGTCGACAAACGGCTTGCCCCTGTCGATCGACTCGTTTCAACAGAACGCTCTCTTCAACGACCTAGAAGTAGATGCAAGCCTCGAATATACAGGTATCGCGCCCGAAGAAGTCCAACGGTACATCAGCGAGCAAGATCCCACGACACAGAAGTGGACATGTCTTTACCAAGATTGTGGCAAGGTGTTCGGTAGGCGGGAAAACATCCGCTCGCACGTCCAGACGCATCTCGGTGACAGACAATTCAAGTGCAACGGATGCGGCAAGTGCTTTGTTCGACAGCATGACCTCAAGCGACACGCAAAGATCCATTCGGGAAACAAGCCCTACAAGTGCCCATGTGGTGCAGGCTTTGCACGACAAGATGCTCTCACCCGACATCGACAGCGTGGCATGTGCGTTGGTGGATTTCCTGATGCCGTTCGACGACAAGCGAAACGCGGCAGGCCGAAGAAGCATCGGCCGGATATGGAGCAGCGAATTGAGAAGGCCAGTAGGACGAGACGCGCCCTAGTCTCTGCACCGCCCTCTTCGGCAGGCTCACCTGATTCTGATGGTCGCTCGCCTTCACCACTTGACGGATATGAGCCTGCTCAACCGCAAGATCTACCCCATCTCCTATCTAGCACGCAAAGCTTCAGTGACTCAATACACGCATCAACAGATCCTTTCAGGTATGCACAAAACTTGTATTTCTGAGTGTCGCTAATCGAATAACCAGTTTCGATACCTCATCAAGCCCATTTGCAGATGACACTCAGCTCGTGAATTCGAGTTTCGAATCGTCTGCTGCTTACGCAGCCGATGTTGCATCCATGAACATCCTACAACAGCTTTCCCAAAACTCACACACGCCTCCAATGTCGCCAGCCGATCAGCGACCGCATTCCGCTGGCTCTGCCAATGGAAGTGCACCAATCCAGTCAAGTCCATTGAAGGGTTCATCAACTCCATCGCGATCATCAATCCAATCGAATCCATTCACGACGCCACCGACATCTCCAGTCGAACCAAAGGACGATCTTGACGAGCTTTTTGACACCTTGCCTGACAACACATATTCGCAATTTGACCTTGAGATGAAGGCCATGGGCGAGTTCACGTCACTGGATTCTTCTTCGTATGATCTTCTAGATTTTGGCGTGTGAGGACCATCGACAACGGACGAACTCGGTCGACAAGAATGGTATTTAGAGAGAGCTGTATGATAAAAAGGGATGTAATGAACGTAACGATTGGCGTTTTTTCACATCTCAGGGAGATATTTGGGCAAGACCGAACTGAAGGAATCTTCAGCTTATGACAGAATGACTTCGATTCTTGGATTGTTATTGTAAGGGCCGCGACGTGGGATCACGCTCTTTTGGCATGTAACCGTGTGATATCTGGCGCATCTGGTTGGATATTTGAGCTTGGTTTTTGAGCTAGCGAATTGCATCTTTCAGCGATGCTTCCTTGAAGGAGAGTACGCATCCGTAGAAATACAATGTATGTTTAACGGTTCGCAGTCGACTACTACCTATTCTATGCACATTCTTCCACGTGGTGATCGGATCTATCCGTAACCGACTTAAGAGTATTTGGCGAAAGATCGTTTCCAAACCAAAACTCATCCAACATCCTCGCTCTCTCTAGCATTTCCCTGGGTATCACTCCGTTTTCGCTTGCTCTCTCCATCTTCGTCCTTATTATCGTTGCGCTTTCGCTTATGGCTCTCAACCTTCCTCTCTGTCATGAACAAGGACGATGCCGTCTCCCTTGCACTACCTTCCGCACTCTCCGCTGGGTCGAGAGTATTTTTCTCTGGATCCTCCAAAGCTTTTTGTATCTTCTCCAGCCCCGTCTCATCTCCTTCCTTGGTTTCACTGAGCTCTGGATCCATCCAACCCTCCGTATAGCTCCCACCGAAATCGATAATCCACAGCTCGTCATTTGCGTCTACCATGAAATTGTCTGCTTTGGCATCACCCCAGATGATATCATTTTCGTGTAGGAGGGACATGTATTCTTGCGATTTCTGGCGCCACCTGGAACGTTTGGACGTAGGGACGCTAGAATTGAGTAATTTCGTCAATGGCGTGGGGCAGTCGATGTTGGAGAGCAAGAGACCCATTGCTTCCGTCTTGCTGTTCTCGAAGGAGACGAATCCAAGCAGCTTGGGGACCTTGATACCCAGATCTAACTTTGCCAATTCCTGCAAAATCTGTATCTCACGCTTGATAGGACCAGGTTGTGAGGCGTCTACCGGCTTGAAAAAGTAGATATCTCCGGTCTCATTATGCACCACTCTTCCTGGGTGTGCTGGCTCGGGTATACTTATTTCGGATTGCACGCTTAAGTCTTTCGCGTGCAACCAAGGAATGTTGATATTGCAGATGTACTTTGGCAGTTTCATGCGAGGCACGATCCTCTCGATGTGTTGGTTCAATTCACCAGTTGCCTCTAGGAGCTCAGGTATGAGTTCTCCGTCCTGAATTTGCAGGCTGTAAAAGTACGTTGGGCCGTGGTACCAATCATACAGTGTCGACACTTCTGGTTCGCGATTTGGTGGTGCCCATTGAGCCGTCACGTCTTCGAATGCGGAGAGTATCCAGCTTCGTACCTCCACCCCTGCGCTTCCAGAGTCTTGGTCTTCATCGTCTCTTTCTTCTTCGTCGGCAGTCACATCGACACCACTGTCCTTGTCATTCGATCCTTCTCTTCCCTTGTGCTTGTCATCCGAAGATTCAGCCTGCATCTTTTCCATTCGCTCTTCCTCTCTTTGCTCGGCCTCCCGAAGTGCAGAAATCTTGTCCAGATACTCGTAGTATAGAGGTTTCTCACGCGACTTCTGGAGGTCTTTGGCATCCACGACGATATGGAAGCGGACATCATTCACGAGAACGGTTAGGGCGCAACTATCGTCGTCGTCGTAGAAGAAGTCTTGGGTGTATGTGGTATGGGCCTCGCTACTTTGTGCCATGACGTGTAATATTCGCGATTTTGGACAATTACTAATTACTGACAGAAGATAGAGCAAGTACGTCTTGGATAAAATGAACATATGGAAATGCGAGCAGCCCTGATATTCTATTCAACGTGACGCACACCCATATTTTATACATCGATAAAATGCTAACAGAAACCTGCATCTATGTCATTTTTTCTTCAGATCGCGCGACTGAACATCGTGGCTTTCTTCTTTGACATGCGTCGACATCATAGATCTATCTGATCGACAGGTACCATCGAGGCGGCGCCATCGGAAGAAATGCTAATTGGTTGCAAGCGCTAGCGCATCTCCATATCGGGATGAATCAACTTTAAGCTTATCGACTTGCGACAGTACGATACCTAGAGGCTGTGAGGAGGGTATGATCGCTTTTGATAAGAAAGTATACGTTGGGTCGATGATGTCACTTGAATGAGATACCAATAACCTCGTACGTTTAGGATCAGGATCTGAACAACAGTAGTATAGTAACCAGTGTTAGTATCGTGCCATTTCGTAATCTATGCTTGGCCACTCGACATAGTCGCGATATACCCTCATGGAGCAAATGTGACACACAGGACTGCAATTGCCGTATTCTGTCTCATGCCTCAGATTCACCAACTAACAGATGTGCACAACACTACCACCGCGCCCATCATCATAACCATTACAATCGAGAGCGAACCACTAGTCATTTTGACCGCTCCTCCTATTGCCGCCTGCGCCTGAGTAGGCGCAATTTGGCCTTGTCCATCCGTTCCACCTCGCGCAGTGACACCCTCCTCTCCTGGGCCGCCTACCTGCCCTCCATCGCCCCTTGGCGTTGTCTCAAGTGCGATGTCCTGCATAGGTTGCCCCGGTGGATTGTTCACACTCTCTACTAGCGCCTGGAACTCCATCATCGGGTTCTCAATACTGGCACAGCTCATTCTTCCACCATTCGCACTCAGTGGCCCTGGAACAGGAGTTGTCGATAATTGACCTGCGCCTGGGAATTCAGAGATGCTATTCGTAACGGAGATAGGCAAGTTGAAGATGGTGTACTGATCATTCCCGTTGAGTCGATAATTCTGATGGATACTAATATTATACTCTCCCCTCGCCGTACCCTCGACATCTTTTCCATCTCCGACCAGACAATCCGGCCACTCGAAATTGATGTGCTTGACCGTTGAGCCCATTTCTTGGCTTAGGATGTTTGCGAAGGGTGGCGTGGGCGTTGTTATGTTTGAAATTGTAAAATTCTTCTGCATGGAATTGCTGGTGAGAAATAGGGTAAAGTTGTAGACTTGAGTGAGAGGGTCATCTATCGGACGCGGAGGAACAGGAAGCTTCCCATCGCCGGAGACGTCCAGAGCGATGTGGAGAAAATCGCCGCCCATGGGAGTGAAAGGCTGAGGCTATTATCGCTGTCAGCTTCAGGTTGAACATCAGGATGGCGGCTGAGCAATACCGCTAAAATGATCCCAAGCCCAGGTGTAAAAACTCGTCCATTGACAATGTTGAAGGCGCTCGTATCGGGCCCGTTGTTTTGTCCGTTACGATTATTGTTGCCATTCTGCCGTGGTTGAACGTGATGGGGTCCTGCCCATGTCCCAATCATCTGGGCATCGACTGAATCGCATATTAAACATAATGAAATGAGTAGTAGTGCTGATGATAATAACGATGAGGAAATCATTGCTCAACAACGATGTGCATCCTACCCCGCAGAAGAGAATGTTAGGAAAAACGATGGGGAGTGACGGTAGCGGGAAGCTGGCAGGAAGGACTCAGTTAACGCATCTCAAAGGAGACCCAGAAAGTATCAATGAGGTGCATTTTGCCCGCCTTAGCCGGACAAGACGCCCCCAGAGGTCGAGTGCATGATGTTGGCAGAACTCAAGGGCAGGGTTGTTCATGCTGTGAGCGTAGCCGAGAGCTGTTATGGAATAGATATGCTGCAGATGGCCCAGTCAGGTGCGTAGAGTCCGGCCACACATACGCAGTTGTGTTCCTGAGACATGTGGCGTCTGAGACGTAACGGTTGTTGATGAGCCGTGCCTAAGGTTTCACCGCGGGGCTCCAACGAGACCATCGCTCGCTTGGTCAGAAAAACACTCTCCAGGCTCTACGTTGACCTTTTCCTCTGCTGAGACGTGATCTCGGGCTGCATATACAATGATGGTGCAACCAGAAGGTATAGTTCACCTTTACGGCCAGGGATCTGGTAGCCGTTCAAGGTCCAGATTAGCTCGAAGACTCAGAGGTACAACTGAACCACTAAGATTCCAAGCGTCCCGAACCGGCCCTGCCACATACCTATCGTGGTTGTTCGGAATTTCCAATAGACGTCAGGACAGCTGGATCACGCCATATATTGAATCCGAATTCTTCGGACCTGTCTGTTAAATTATTAATAGTAGCATGGGAGGGATTCGATACACAGAGACTCACGATAGCTTGTGCTATCTTCAATGCTGCCCGAGTCTACCTGCCGGCTATGCTTGATACCATTTCGGACCAGCTAAAGTGGCGGTTCACCAGCGCGATTCTCACCAGCGCTGTCGACGCTTCAATTTTCAACGGTGTTCTGAACTTCGCTAATGAAAAGTTCGAGGAGAGTGATTTATCGCGATTCAAGCTGCATGGACGGCATGGGATACGCACGGTTGATGGTCAGTTCAAACCCCTAACAGGGACCTCGCAAGGCTCTTTCTGGCACAATGGTACATACTTTACTATCGAGATATCGAGCAAGAAACAATGAGAGACATATATCTAGCGGTATTCCACCCGACGCATTCGCTCCTTGTAATGTACACCCAACAAGCTACCTGACAGTTCGCTGCTTCGGTCGCAGCAACAAACCAATCCGGAAGCTAATGAGACACGTTGAGAAGCGAGTAGTGCAAGACCAAAAGTTGAATGTGATAGAGATGCAAGCTGGTGCCCCGGATAAGTCTCAACAACGCAACAAGCTTCCCCTCTCTAGGGTCGATCTGAACCGGGAATTAAAGGACGAAATCACCGCAGATGTCGAGCTTTTCTTTCGCAAGGGTTCACAGGCATGGTACGAGAGCACTGGAAGACTATATCGCCATGGCTATTTACTGTATGGGCCTCCTGGTACCGGTAAGACCTGCCTGTCGATTGCATTAGCTTCGCATTGCAATGTCCCGCTTGTGATAATTAACTAAAAGAGGCTTTTAGTAGAGTGCCTTTCGAGTCAATTGTCCTTTTAGAGGACATTGACTGCGCAGGGGCTAATGTTTGCAATCGGGGTCAGGTTGGTACACCAGAGGGGTATACTGGCATGCCAAGAAATTTCCAGGCAGCTGTGTTTGTGTTCGTGATGGACCGATTTATGGATGACCAGAACGTTGCGAACCATCGAGTCCTAAGAATGGTTACAGCTATGGAGGACCGACTGGCGGAATATATAGGCGAAAAGCTGGATGAAGATCATGTTCCTCGTGCGCGAAACAAAGGCAAAGCGACCTCTGACACGCCCACTTCAACCTCAACAACGGTCTCAACATCAGCCTCATTGAGTGGGCTTCTCAACGTGATCGATGGTGCCAATGCCACAGACGGCCGGTTGATCATCATGACTACTAACCACCCTGAGAAGCTCGATCCTGCTCTTTACCGACCTGGTCGTATCGAACGCAACTACAAAACTGGATACGCGAACCAGGAAACTTGTTGGTTGACCTCCAAACGCCTCTTCAATAACGATGTGCTCGAGCGATATACCACAAACGCCATTGACCGTTTCGCTACAGTTTTCCAAGACCAATTTCCTAGGAATGGTAAGGTTACCACAGCCGAACTTTCCAAGTACTTTGGTCAGTATCGTGGCAGGCCTGACAAGGCTGTCGAGGATATCGCTGACTGGCTCAAGGTCGGTGACGATAAGTTCACTTGCCCGATGGACTACAGCCAATCAAACGATGAAGGTGGCGTGTACAACGTCGCTGAGCCATTTGATCGTGCCCTACTACAGGTGGGCACTTCGAATTTCGTTCATCCTACGGCTGCTGCAGCGGAGTGTACTATGCCCAAGGTCGATGCTTCAAGATCTGTGTGAAATACACTTAGCTAGAAGCAATGTAGTGCAAACGAAAACCCTCGCCCACAGAGCGGCCGAGCGGCTTGCCACTACGTCTCATTCCACTGATCAAAAGGAGTTCGAACTTCTCTTTTTCATGGTGTTCACCAAGCGCAAGCCGCGCAGAGTACGTCCAAATCGACGACTGAGTGCACACCTCGCCTTCATGAATGCTATGTAGGTCTTGGTCTAGCATATCTCCCTGTGTTTTCCCCTCGCATTTCATTCCACATTCCATCGTTTCGCCGATTCGATAACGCAGTCAACGGGAAGCAACATTAATACCACGCATTAAGTGATATCGAAGCATTGTTATAGTAATTGTATACAGAATTGATTCAAAGGAATAGAAAGTACTTATTACACTCTATGGCTCGTCGATGGGGTACTTGCAACTATGCAGAAGCCATCAGAGACTATGAACGATGTGCGTGCTTGAAGAAAAATGGTCTAATGAGGGCGTGAGAGACGAAGCATGAGGCATGATAAGAATCAGGGTACAGTGTGTGGTGTGATTAGTCTTGGAAAGGGGCTGGAAACATTGTCGAAAGACTGTAGTTCATAGAGCGGGGAAGAAACTTGAACTACTAGCTGGAATATCCACCGTAACTGTTAGAACGGAGATGTACATAGAGAACAACCGGGGTTTCGCTGTAACAGGTCAGAGCACCGCTATCAAGATGACGAATATATGGAGGTTGGTGTCTCCCAACCGTGCCAACGTCATCCTCGCTCCGATTCGCCAATGGACAAGCCCAACAGCTGCGAACCGATCAGATCGGTGTTGAAGTCGGCAGCAGTGACTTCGTTCACGCGAAGCAACCGGTCGAACAGGCGCAGGCTTTTCGTTTTCTCTCTCTGCGTGGGTCTGTATCAACATGGCAGCTGCTCGATCCGCTACACGTGGGTGGATCGGGCCTTCTGTGTGGCCATCTCAAGATCATCGGCAGGCCCAAGCTCCACTAGACTTTGCGCATGCAAGCGGCGGGGAGTGAAGCTCTTGGGCTTGTTCCTCCTCGCAGGACCCTGCGGATAGCTGCAATTCTCTTTTCCCATTCTTAAGCAGCCTTTTCTTTCGTTCAAGCCGCACTGGGGCGTGCAATTGCAGCCATCTCGCCCGGCATGAGGTTCGTCTACCCCCGGCACTGCGCTTCCGTCCCCTCCAATCGTCGCGCGGATCCATGATGTCAACGGGAGCTAATGCGAGCGCGTAGGTTCGGCCAGCAGCTCAAGCAGTCGCTCAACAAGGAGTGGATCTTCTACTATATCGACTACGAGGGCTTGAAAAACGCCCTCCGCGTCCACCACATATGGGACGAGAAGTCGGAGCAGAGCTTCGTCGAGCAGCTGGAGAAGGAGCTCGACAAGGTCTACACCTTCCAGCGCGTCAAGAGCGAGGAGATCATCCGCCGCATAGCTGCGTCGGAGAAGGAGGTCAATGGCGCTGTCGCCCGCGCACAGCAGGCACCGGGCCAGGATAGCGACTCGTTTGAAGAGGACTTCGACCTGCTTGAGGAGGACCTGAGCGACATTATCGCCGACGTGCACGATCTTGCCAAGTTCACCCAATTGAACTACACTGGCTTCCAGAAGATCATCAAGAAGCATGACGTACGTGCTTGAGCTATGAGACACTCAATTGATGCTGATGATTTGCAGAAAAACACCAGCTGGGTCCTCAAGCCCGTCTTCGCCGCCCGCCTCAAACGCAAGCCCTTCTTCCAAGACAACTACGACTCGTACGTAGTGAAGCTCTCGAAACTCTACGATGTTGTCCGCACGCGAGGCAACCCGATCAAGGGCGATTCGTCAGCGGGAGGAAAGCAGCAGAACTTTGTTCGCCAGACGACCAAGTACTGGGTGCATCCGGACAACATTCTGGAGCTGAAGCTTATCATTCTCAAGCACCTTCCTGTTCTGGTCTTCAACCCTAACAAGGAATTCAACGAGGAGGACTCTGCCATCACATCCATCTATTTTGACAATACAGAGACATGGGAGCTATATATGGGACGATTGAAGAAGACAGAGGGCGCGGAAGCGATCCGGTTGCGCTGGTATGGAGGTATGTCCAGCGACACCATCTTCATCGAGCGAAAGACCCATCGCGAAGATTGGACTGGCGAGGAGTCTGTCAAAGCTCGGTTCAAACTGAAGGAGAAAAATGTTAATGCTTACCTCCGCGGTGAGCTCCGGCCCGAGCAAATCTTCGAGAAGGAGCGCAGGGAACAGAAGAGACCGGAGAAGGATATTGCCTCGGACGAACAACTTGCTCGCGAAATCCAGTACCGCGTACTCACCCGCAAGCTTGTCCCTGTCACTCGCTCGTTCTACCACCGTACCGCCTTCCAGCTTCCTGGAGATGCCCGTGTCCGTATCTCACTCGACACCGAGCTGACTATGACCCGGGAGGACAACCTAGACGGCAAGAAGCGCGCAGGCGACAATTGGCGTCGTATGGACATTGGTGTAGATTGGCCATTCAAACAGCTTCCCAAAGAGGACAAGGAGCTCTTTCCGTATGCTGTTCTTGAAGTCAAACTTCAGACACAAGCTGGGCAAGAGCCACCGCAATGGATTCGCGATCTCACCGCCTCGCATCTCGTCGAAGCTGTCCCCAAGTTCTCCAAGTACATTCACGGAACCGCCACGCTTAATCCTAAGCGGATAGATTTGATCCCATACTGGTACCCGCAGATGGATGTCGACATTCGTAAGCCCGTTAGCCATAAATTTGGCATTGAGCGGCCCGGCGCAAGCAACGATATCAGCACGAGTGGCAACCTCGACGATGACAGCGAGGACGACGATGCCGTGATGGGGCTTCCGGCTGCTAACGGCAACGAAGACGATGATCGGCTTAGAAGGCTTCGCGAAGCTCGCGATGTCATGGAGCAGAACGAGATGGCCCGTACTCGTGACTACGGTACCCTTACCAATGCAAACGACCCGAATGCGCTTGACATCGAGGAGCGTGTGGCAGCCGGACGCAATCGTGATAATGACTATCCCATCTACGACTCGGATAGTGAAGATGAAGATGAAGATTACGAGGTGGCGAAAAGGGAAGGAGGCCTTCGATACTATCGAAAATGGGTGGAGCGCACAGCGACAAATATTGGCACCACGGTCGTTAACGGATTCATATCAATCATCCCGAAGCCAACGCCCACGGATGTGGGCGAGGGTGGCTTCACGCTCGGTGTGCCGACATGGAAGCAGTCCGGCGAGGTCAAGAGGTTCAAGGCACCCAAGGGGAAGCGTACGTCATACCCATTCGATCTCATGATTCAGTTACTAACATGAATCAAAGGCATACATGTCCCCGTCCGCGTCGAGCCCAAAGTCCAACTAGCAACCGAGCGCACTTTCCTCTCGTGGCTCGAATTCTCCATTCTCATTGGTGGTATCGCCGCAACGCTCCTTAATTTCGGCGACGGGCTCGCCTTTGCGGCCGCATGGGCTTTCACTATCATAGCTTGTCTCGCGCTGCTATACTCTGCTGGCTTGTATTTGTGGAGAGTGAAGAAGATCAAGGAGAGGAGGGCCGTCGTATATCACGACAAGTGGGGACCTACGTTGTTGTGTTTGGGATTGTTTGCAGCGGTGGCGATTAGTTTCGGGTATCGATTTGGCAAAGGAGGATATGAGGGGGGTTTGAAGGGGGGAATTAAAGGATAGAGCTGGAGACACTGCACAGAGGGAAGTAATTATGATGTGGCCAGAGGAAAGGGGATTATCTGAATTAGCCAGTAGTTCTTGATATGGCTGGGCTGTACAAAGCACCCCAGATTCTTGTAGTATAGTATTGCATACTTGTAGACACAAAGCGAGTTCAGATGATGAAGGAACCTGGCCATTATTATCATACTCTTAAGTTTGAACCTTGTAGATGAATTTCCTCGAACTCGTAACTGTTAATCATGCGGCGTACGGCTGTATTGCGGAGATGCATCACGATGCGGTTACGATGATTTCTCACGTATGAGTCACAAGCATCGAGTGACACATTCAACATCACTTAGCCTAGCGGTTCATTGGACATGCCGTGACACAAATTGTAGACACCAACAGGAGCAGACATTGACACAACGATCTTGATGATGAAAGCTGTATTGGATTGGAAACCATTATCAAAGCGAGAGCAAAAGTCGATCGCCTGCCACAAAAACGCCACCATGCCTCGAAGCACAAGGCTTGTCATAGATGATTGGACCAAGGAAATAGAGAACTCCATCCAGCGCCGCGCTCATGAGCCGTGCTCGTTGGGTATCGTATAGTAGTAATAGGTTGTAGGAGACGTATTATCGTAAGGAAAGTCGGCGAGGTTGAGTTCGGTGGCGGAACCAGAATGCGGGCTTGTGTATAGCCCGAAGTTCCATCAGCAGTGCGTGATCTGATGGCAGCTATCAGGCATAGTGATGCGCTATCTCGTCAACCAAGGGAAGGTGAGACATGTGGTATGAGGCTCCAATATCGCAACCCAAAATAGCTCCCGCATCCGGCCTAACCGCAGCCCAAACTACGCATCTGGATTCCTCAAGGGATGGTTCGCATCCGAAGGGAACGTGGTTGCAGGGCTGACGTGCTGGCTCGATTCCGGACTGTTGTCCTTGCTCGACTCTGGCGTGGGCGTAACTGATCGCGAAACGATGTAGAGATCGTCGTAGCTTCCGAGGATCATGTGCTTCCACTTTGCGAGTGTTGGGAGTCCAACGTTTGCGACGGAGGCTTTGAGTGTCGGCTTCTCGGCGTACTTCTCGCGCTCCTCAGGCATCATGAGGTCTTCGCCTAGGATGTCTAGACGGCTGTTCCCCCGGGGTATGGGCTTCTTTGTAACGCGGATGAAAGGTAATGAGGGGTCTACAAGCGAGCCATGTTAGTCGGATAGCGGGAGAGGTGTTTGCGCGAGCGACTCACCTTTGTCGAGTTCCTCGCAGAGAGCTTTCTCCGTCTTGAATTCTAAGCCCTTTGCGCCGGAGCGGTACTTGTAGACGAGAATAGATTTATTGCCATGCTCGTCGAGGTCAAACAAGCTGCTCGCCTTGCTAGAGGCCGTGCCAGATGTAGACACCGATTTGAAGGTCATGCTTTGCTCCAACATTCGAAGTTGACCGAAGAAAGATGAGGCTGAGACGTTGGGCAGCGGATAGGGCTGCTGGGCGGTGGGCGGTTGAGTATCGAAGTGTCTCGCTCGCTCTGTTCAAGGCACTGTTTGTGGTCTTACAAACTAGTGGACCGTGGCCGCGAGCTGCTTTGTATAGGAGTGGGCGGCGTGGAGTCTGGTGATTTGGGGAAGCGGAGCGAAGGTGCAGGTGGAGTGATGGTCTGGGTCATGAAAGAGCGTCGAGCATTCCAGAGCGTCACACACGAGCGCTGCGCCCCCTCAGGAACCGGGCTCAGGCAAACGAGCAGTGGCTGGTGAGCTGATGATGGCGGGCTCGGCCGATCTGCGCTGTGATTGGTGAAGAGGGTGGCTGTGCTGTCGCTATCCGTGATTGGCAGCGCGAGGCGAGACGCATTAGGGAAGATACGAGCACCTTTGCGAGGTTCCACTAACAGCCGTGCCAGCCTGCTTTGTGTGAGTTTGACTCAGTATCCAATCCTCGCTTGTTTGGTGGTCCTGGGTGTACGGGCTGGTCTGAGTTGCTGGAAATGTGGGTTCTGGAGGCGACGAGGCGCAAGCTCGATGCTGGGCGAACCAAGGTGGGAGATGTCCATAGAGGAGCAACGGCTCGAGCTTTTGCCTTGCACACAGGATAATGTCGCTTTTGGAGTTTCTACCCCGACCTGGTCTGTCTCACAAGCTTGTAGCAAAGCGACAAAGCATCAAAGCATCCAGTGTCACCTGCAAGTCTGTGCCAGGGAACGCCATCCAGGTGACTCTATCGGACGTGATTCGGCTCTGACTCTGGCACTTCGGATAACCACCTTCGCTTGCTCATCAAACACATCACAAGGGGGCGTCATCTGGCCCTGTGTATCTCGTCGCCTGTATGCTCTGTTTGCTCAGAATGTTAGTCCGCCAACTCGCAGGGCAAACTCCGGCGGGCTGTCGCTGCCCATCCTTTCAGCTGTGGTAGGCAGCAATTTATGGTACTGTAGTTGATACACAAGGCAACGCTATGAATCAAATTGATTGAGTGCAAACATGGTTGTAATGTGATGCCCAAGTTCTGGATAGCATCGCGGACCGCTCGCGGGCTGATCTCATCACCTTAATCAAGCACCGTCGCACAAGAAATCCCCGAATAACCCCTGACTCCGTCGCAAAGCTTGAAGGGTGACCACATCCATACCAAGCCTACAGGCCAATTCCATGCGTTTGGTAGCCCCGAGGGCCACTCAGGAGGCGCAGCCGTGGCTCCGCGAGGGAGATTTCCAGTCTTCGAACAAATAAGGAACAAGTATCCCCAGAAAGTCACTTCGCTAGCGTCGAGTATCAGCCACTCCCGCATTCCGCCCCGGTCAAGCGCACACCCTCCGTCACCCTTCGTGCAGCTCAAGCTGTCATGAGGCTCTTCGCGGCCTTATTTACTGCTGCTACCGCGCTACCCTGCTATGCGCTGATCCGTTGCATTCCCGCTTCCTCAGCCTGATCAGACTGGACACCTCAGGAGCGCTCCCCGCTACATATCCAGCTAACGCGCCGACCGACAAGATGCTGCAGCCTCCGACAGAATCGCGATCGAGGCCGCTCAGTGTCATGACAACGGGAACAACAGCGACAGCACAGGACAAGACAGGGGAGACTTGGAAACTCAGCGTGGACAGGGAGAACTGCTGGGATGATCTCATACTCACGCTAGGTACGTACAACTCTACGTTTCTAGAGCTGGGGATTTGCATGTGGAATTGAGACAGGGCAGCGAGGAGCAAGAACACGTAGTACCCTGGCACCCGGGACTATATGATAAAACAGCCAGGAGGTATACAAGTGTCGCGCTTAGCTTCTGTCACTATATAAAGAGGGAGTGGGGAGATAGCCAGGCCTCGCCGTTGTTCTCGAGGCGCATGGTCTTTCAAGGCGCATACAGAATCCATGCTAACAAGACCTCGCAGACGGTGGAGGCATCAGAGGCTACTCTAGCCTACTCATCCTCAGACAGCTCATGCACGAGGTCGCCGAATGCGAGAAACGATTACAGGAGGAGGAGGGCCCAGTTGCAGGAAGTCAACGGCGCGAATTTAACGAGGATGAGCTTCTACCATGCCACTACTTCGACTACATGTACGGCACGAGTACAGGCGGTCTCATCTCGGTCATGCTAGCTCGTCTACGCATGACTGTACCGCAGTGCCTCGAGATCTATCGCAAAGTAGGCCACGAGCTATTCGGCCATCGGAGAAACGTCTTACCGCTGGCGACGAAGTACCATCACAAGCCGCTGGAGAAAGCAGTGCGGGAAATCGTTAGCCAGTATTGCAAGCATCATGAGGGCTGTAAAGGCGACGATATGCATCCTTGGTACCCTAACGAGGAGGATACGCCAGCGAACGGGTCAGCCTTGAGCTCACTGGAGACTTCAGCCACATGGTCAAGCACAGGGGAATCAAATACTGGTAGGCCGAGGCAACCAACGGAGAGGATATGTCAATCGTAAGTGGACGCCCTGTTATGATGAGGCTGGGATGTCCTCAAGACCCTTTGCATTGCACAAGTCACTTCTCATAGTGTATTGAAGCCAAATAGGCCTCATATTCAGGCCTTGGAGAGAACCAGTACTGACTGCGAATAGTATCTGCCTCACTGCAACCCACTCCGGCCAAATCGATGAAGCCTACCTTCTACGTTCGTATAAACACCGTTATGACCCCGATATTGCTCCGCCCTGGGTCACACCCTACAACAAAGGCATCGATAAACTCGAAATTTGGGAAGTTACAAGGGCAACCTCGGCGGCCCCGTTCTACTTCGACATGCTCGTCGCCGATCCCGGTAACGGCAAAGGTCTTCTAGGCTTCAAAGACGGTGGCATTCGCGAGAACAACCCCTCTTATGCTGCCTATAGCGAGCACGCTTCTCTCAAAGGAGACTACGACCCAGCCTTACTCTTATCAATCGGTACCGGACGACCAGACACCACGCATGATGGTTTTGCGGCCGTTTGGCCAGGGCCTCTTGGTAAATTACCTATTCTCCAGAAATGGAGCGAAAAGTTCGCGGTCTTCAAAAACGTCTTGATTAAATACACCGAAGGCGAAGATCGACACAAAATGATGCGCACAATCGCTAGGGGGGAGCATCGGTGGTACAAGCGCCTAAATGTCGACAAGGGGCTTCACGATCTCAAGCTTGACAACTGGGAAAAGGGGTCTTGGACCAATCCTCAAACAAACGAAACAAAAGTCGTCAACGGAGGCAGCACGCTTTCGAAAATGGAGAAGGCTACATCCGAATATTTGACAAGGCAAGAGACAAGACACATAGGAGGCTTCCAGGAATACCAACCTCCCAAAATTGTGCTGCAGCAGGTCGCAGAGAGGCTCGTGAGGCACAGGAGGCTTCGTGAGGCTACAAAGGCAGAAGATCTCAGGCGATGGCAAACGCACATGGGCCAGTGGCTCACTGGTGAGCTCAAGCCTGAAGACACTATGGTTCAGCCGACCCCTCCAGCACCTAGGAAAGGCTCTCGTGGCGATCATTCGCGATCAAGGTCTAGGCCTACCACGGAGACTCAGGCTTAAAGATGCCCGGAGTACCTCGCGAACCTTTCTGCTGCTCGTTCGATACAAATATCGCACAGCTGGGCGACTACAGCAGGCGTGGCAATCGCCTATACAACTTCTATTTGCACCCCCCAACAAATTTCCACCAGCATGTAGTCTTCACTCAACACGGCGTTCGCATCGGTCCGAAAGCGTTTCAGCATTGTATGGCATAGCATAGCGTACGGAGCATTTGTGATATTACAAACATACCCCTCTTCGTGGCACGGAAGCGAGGATAGAATAATCAACACAATAAGTGGTTTTGGGGAGTTTTCCTTTCCAGCATCTAGCGGCATTTTCACCCTTTTGAAGGCGCACGGAGGAGCTGCGCGGAAGATACCATTTTCCTATATATTTTGGTAATGGATACAAATTCATCGTCTACACAATATCAAACGAGAACGAATTTAAACAGCGCTCCACCAACGTGGTCCCATTCATTATCCCATCTATGCCCACTTTCTTTCAGCGCGCCATTCTTCAGCTGTCTTAACGGCGCATCATCTTTGCCGAAGAGATTAATTAACTGCTCTGAAAGTTGCTGTGAGCTCTCGAAGCCCTTTCCATTAACATTCTCTTTGACTAGCTCCGGCCACGCTTCGAACTTGCCCCATCCTACGACGGGCAAACCCGCGCCAAACATGTCGACGACTTTCATGGGCAGATCGACGCCAGATGACGAGGTGTGAAGAGAGACGCCGAGGTCTGCGGAGGCGAGCAGGAGGGCGTAGTCTTGAGGCGTGAGCCATGCGGTTGTTACAATAACGTTCAATAGCTTTTTCTGTTGATTGAGGCTCTCGATTTGCTTGAGATAGTGGGATTTCAAGGGACCCTTTCCAGTTATGATGGCTAAGATTCTTGGTAGATGGGTTTTTGACGTAGCTTCGGCGGAGTAAGCGACTAGTGCATCAAGCAATATGGAGAAGTCTTCGTCTGCCGTCCAGGAAGTGGAACTAACAATGAGCTTCCAAGGTGTTCTGGACGAGGGCGAAAGGTCTTGCGCATACTGTGCTGTTTCTGGAAGTCTTGCAAGGAACTTGGCACGCTCTTGGGAAGTAATCGGACGAAATATAGATGCTGGTCTGTCATGAAGGGCTTGCGCTATCACCCCGTACTCATCCCTGAGCACGCGAGCCATTGCGTTGGTGACGGTAACGTGGTGTGCTGCAGTCTTCGCGAAGATCCACTCGTACAACGCGGAGATCTTGACGAGGGGATGGTTCTTGCCTAACTTAAGAGCGAGGATGGAGTAGCCAAAGTTGTGCCAGTCGATGATGAGGTCGGTGTTTCTAAGGAAGCACATCAAACCAGCTATGGCGAGCGTTGGTATCGAGGGCGGGTTTTGAACGAGCATCCATCTTGCAGGCTCAGACCGGTAGCCTAGTGCACGATAGAGGCTTCTTGCTTGCCAGATAGCTTTCAGTGGTGCCAGGACAGGAAAGAGCAGTTTGCTGCTCGATCGGAGAAATCCTGGCGCTGGCACGAGTGGGATGACCTTGATTAGGGGGTTTGAGACGATGTCCGGATGAATCTCTGATTCTGGGAGTCGGTCAGAGCGATTATTTTCCGGCATCGAGAGAGTAGCATACCTTGATAACCGATGAGAAACACTCTGCCACCATGTTTAGCAATGCTCAAGGCGTGATACTGCATGCGGGGTGAACGGCCAATGTCTCCCAATACCACCACCTGGACTGTCCGGCCCTGCCTCCACCTGAGCGGGTCCTTTCCATCTTTTGTCTTCATCTTGATCTCCTTGCCCTCCTCATCGACAAACTTGAGGGGCTTGTCTTGGTATGGATCATATTGGCTCGGCAGGGTTACTAGTAGAATCGTGAAAAAACTCGAAAGGGCAAGAATAACGGTCAGCACAATTGAAAAGCCATTGCTGAACTTTTCGTTCAAGGCGAATTCTTCGAACATGTTTTTCTCTTGGTGTTTTGGTGAGGTCCAATTGCGGCTCAACGTGGTGAGGGCGACGTGCGTCACAGGAATCTTTAGCCGCGATTGCGGAGATCATGGCCGGGTTACACCGAACTGGGAAGGCGCCCAGGGCTTGTCAATCTGGGACCCCTGAAGTTGATGAACGCGGCCGCTATCAAAAACGCCGCGTAGCCTCATTGCACTGCACTGACACCCCGCCCGCCGCTCCTTTCGCGCTCCCTGTTGTATCCTCTGATTTGGATCCAGCCTACTGCCAATTCCTCCCAACATCGGCGCGCTAGACGGCCCACTTGCCCATTGCATCCACCGCGTCAAGACACTTTTGGTAGCGGGCTCCCGAACGCGGTGCTGGTAGATGGCGTCGACATATGCCTTGCCCATTGCTCCCACGTCGCAGACCCACACCCATGGACGTTCAAGATCGCACTACACCCCCGAGCCCTCTCCGTACTCGAACAATCCTATCAACGGCGCACCGCCCGCAAAAGAGCTCGGCCACCGCCATTACCGTTCTGAGATGAATGGGAACGGGCAATTGTATGGCGCGGTACGCTCACCGTATGCTGAGTACAATGACCACGCACACGATCACGATCATGGGCACGAGCGCTCGGCTTCAAATGACTCGACCTATACGCTGAAGCCGTTTCTGAACGGAAGGACCAAAGGCAGGCCGCGAGGAGAATCAGACCTGGGACGGTCGCCTCGAAAGAGTGCGTCGTCCGGGAAGTATGGCTTCTCGCCGATACAGGAGACTGCTCCTGTACCTCCTTCCTCATCTTCGTAAGAAATGCCTATATCTATACTCAGAAGCGCACCATTGACACTTAGCAGATCATGGCTTGAGCTACCCGAAGCTCTCACCGCGCTCCTCCTACCCCTTCCGTACCTCTTCGCCTCATTAGCATACCCACGCGTGCTCGGACGGACATCAAAGCTGCCCTCAACCCTCTCTGAAGCTGTTGCGGAAAGTGCGCCTACGATCGAAACACATAATGCCGTAGAGGGATCCTCGCTACTGCATGCCCTTGCTCTCTCCTCCGCCACATTGATATTGGTGGGTCTGATAGCCAAGGTCAACTCCAGCCTGCAGCCATTGGACAGGCGGAAAGCCGAAACGAGTACATTCGATATCAACACTGCGCCCAAACGCATACTTAGCAACATTCTCGGTGTGCTGCTACCGTTCTACGCATCGGTTCAGCTAGGGGGAGCAAAGACAGCTCTGGTCCTCCTTATCGCAGTAGCCGCAGGACTCGCAGCTCTAGATCGCAAGCCAGGAAGACATTCACCATGGGACGATGTCCGGCGGACAGTGAGAAGTCGAAAGGCGACTTGCGGAGCTCTACTTTTGGGGGCGGTTGCGGACGTTGTCAACTCAGGAAACATCATAAGCACACTTCTCGGTCATGGTGCGCTTCTGGCATCAATACTGCTTATTCCTCCCCCTCTGCCGACTGCCGGCTGGTCCATCAGAACAAAATCTGAGAGCGAGGATTCTTACATTAATCAGGGCCCAGCGCGGACGACCTTGCCGAAGCCAGCATCGCCGCTTGTAAACTCATTCGAGAACACCCTCCTCACGATCGCGTCTGGCCTCCTTCTTACTGTCGTCACTATTCTGTATTCACTTATATTTTCTTCATTTCCTGCTCTTTCTTATCATGCTGTAGGGTTTTCGGCTGTCTCAGTAGCATCAGCGACGGCGCTTATATACTTTTCGCTTCCGGCGGCTTTGCGGAGCCAAAAGCACGTTGGTTTGGCGTTGGGATGCGCCTTGACTACCATTTTCGGTATCTTGGAACAGTATAATGCGGGTTTCTTCTGGTTTTCTTTTCCGTTCATCAGCGCCGTATTCGTCGGAGCCGTCATACTCGATACACGATCACCTACACTTTCTGCGCCGCACTCTCATGGTCATTCGCATTCGGCCCATAAGCATTCTCATGACCATCAACATGACCACCAGCATGATCATCATCTTCATGGAAACCACTCGAGATTATCTGCTTTCTTGATCGCGCGGGCGACGCCAGGTTCCATCATCCACAGTGTCCTGATAGAGAAAGACTCGAGACGGATTGCGTACTTCGGAGTGTAAGTCATCCCCCTTGCGCTACTTCGAGTCCTCTTAGCACATGATAGAAAATGCGAGACAATTTTTCTTGATTGGAATGTCACTAACAAATGTCAGACTCAATCTGGCGTTCATGCTCGTACAGTTCTTCTACGGCTTTGTCAGTGGCTCGTTAGGTCTTCTTACTGATAGCATCCATATGCTCTTCGATTGCGCCGGTCTTGCTGTAGGACTGGCAGCCGCAGTGATGAGCAAATGGCGCCCGAACGCTCGATTTCCATATGGTTATGGCAAGATCGACACACTCTCTGGCTTCGCAAACGGTGTTTTCCTTTTGCTTGTCAGCGTAGAAATCATTTTCGACGCATTTGAACGACTCTGGGAAGGCCACGAGCTGCAACGACTGAACGAGCTCCTGATTGTTAGCATTCTCGGCTTCCTCGTCAACATCGTCGGTCTGACAGCGTTCGGACATGCTCACCACGGTCATGGGCACTCTCACGACCACGACCACGGACATGACGGTCACGATCATGGCCACTCACACTCCCATGACAACGAAAACATGCAGGGCATCTTCCTGCACATCCTTGCCGACGCTCTGGGCTCCGTCGCCGTTATCATCTCCACCCTCCTCACCAAGTACTACGGCTGGTCTGGCTGGGATCCCATCGCATCATGCATCATCGCCATCTTGATTTTCCTGTCTGCCATCCCTCTTGTAAAGTCGAGTGGTGCAAGGCTAATGCTGAGCTTACCGAACGATATCGAGTATGGCATTCGAAATACACTGGGAGAGCTAGGTACATTGAGAGGCGTTGTGGGCTATGCAGTGCCAAAATTCTGGCTGGAGGACGAGGGCGCTGCACATGCGGAGGTCCATGCTAAGGAACAGCATGACTGTGGACACGGACATAAGCACGACCATGATCACGACCACGGCCACAAACACGATCATTCAGAAGATCACTCACACGATCACGATCATCACCATGACCACGCCCCGGAAAAGCAAAGAATCCTCGGCGTCATCCACATCATTGCCTCACGAGCCGCAGACGTCGAAGACGTACGGGAACGTACAGCGCAGTTTTTGAAGGGCCGAGGTATGGATGTCGTTGTTCATGTTGAACAAGAAGTCGAAGGCCGATGCTGGTGCGGTGGTGGAAATGGGACGAAGATAAGCTAAGCGGCCGCCTTTTCTCTGTATCTTTAGACTTTCACGACACAATCGAAAGCTGGGAGCTGGATCCCATGTACATTACTATAGACATATCAATGGTAATTAAACCTTCACAGCACATCTTGTCTTGCTGCGTGGAGATTTATGAGTTGCCTCTTTCGTCTCGGATAGTGGAGCAATGCATTGAAGCTACTCCATTATTGATAGAGCTTTGACGAGTGGAAAGAATGAGAGGCTGTACATGTTCAAGTAATACATTGATGCGCATATGAAAGCCCAGGTTGAGACTGCTTACAAAAACACAAAAGCACATTGTCTTTTAGCGTAGGAGCATCGCAACGACCTACCTACAACTCATCTATCATCATCCAAATATAACCATACCCTCATCTTCCCACTCATTTCCCCATACCCTTCAAATAAGCCTCCCACCCCCCCTCAGCCAACACCCCATCCTTCCTCAAAACCTCCATCTCATTCCCCTCCATCCAAACCCTCAACCTCTCTCTAACCGCCTTATCCTCCGCCCCAAGAATCCGTACCGCCAACAGCGCCGCATTAGTAGAATTATTGATCCCAACAGTAGCAACCGGCTCGCCCCGCGGCATCTGCGTCATACTAACCAGACTGTCCCAGCCATCCATGTGCGTTGCTTTAACGGGGAGACCGATGACGGGCAGTGTTGTCCAGGACGCGCACATGCCTGGTAAATGGGCAGCGCCGCCTGCTGCGCCGATGATGACTTTTAGCGAGGTCGAGGATGCGGACTTGGAGAAGTCGCGGAGCCAGTCTGGCGTGCGGTGCGCGGACGTGATGCGTGTTGTGAAGGGGATCTGGAGCTTCTCGAGGATTTGTAGGCCGGCTTTTAGGACGGGGAGGTCGGAGTCTGAACCCATGATTACGGCGACGAGAGGGTCTTCTTTTGAGTTACTACTGCCTTGTGGACGTGGTGATACGGCTTTTCCTTTTTGGCTGTCGACGAAGTCGATGAGGGGTTGAATTTCGCGCTCTGCGGCTGCGAGCGTGGGCGCTGTGACGGTTATGTGGCCCATTTTCCTGCCTGGGCGGGCATCTCCTTTTCCATAAAGGTGGATGCTTGCGTTGGGGGACTCGAGTGCTTTCTTTGCGACCTGGACGTGAGAGTCTGGTGTTTGGCCGCCAAGGATATTGAGCATGATTGATGGCTCGCGGAGACGGAGGCTAGATTGTGAGATAGGTAGGTCGAGAATAGCGCGGAGATGTGCATCGTATTGTGAGAGTGGGCAGGCTTCAATTGTGTAGTGTCCTGAGTTGTGCGGCCGAGGTGCGATCTCGTTGATGAGCAGACTGTCGTCTTTGAGGAGGAACATTTCGACGCCGAAGACACCCTTGCCTTCGAATGCGCCGATGGCTTTCTTTGCAAGTTCTTGCGCCCTCTGTGCTGTCTTCTCGGATACGTTCCGCGGCGGCGCGTATGTGAGCTTGCAGATGCTGTCCTCGTGCACCGTCTCCACCGTCGGGAATGTGAGTACACCATCCTTCGTCTTGACAACCATGACTGCAAGCTCCATCCTAAAGTCCGCCCAGCGCTCCGCATACAGTGGCCGCTTACCTAGCGCCTCGAAAGCTGCATCAATATCCGTCTCGCTCTTAACCACAAAGTTGCCCCTGCCATCATACGCCTCCGTTTTGCTCTTAAGCATATACGGATATCCATACGTGTTGCCCACCTCTTTCAGCCCCTCAACGCCCTTGCCTTCCAAATCAATGCTGTCCGCGACATCAACACCATGCTCTTTTAGGTAGTGCTTCTGCGCATATTTGTCTTTGATGGTCCTAAGCGTCTTCCAGCTTGGCTCAACAACGACTTCTGATGCAACCTCTTCTAGCATGTGCGTGTCCACGTGCTCTATTTCCACTGTAACGACATCCGAAGCTTGTGCCAGCGTCTTCACAGCTGTAGAATCCTTGAATGATCCTTCGATATGTCCATCGTGCGCTGATATTTGCTTTGCTGGTGACGATGCTGCATCTAGGACGTTAACTTGGATGTTGAGGCGGTTCGCGGCTTCGATGAGCATGCGCCCAAGCTGGCCGCCGCCCAGTACTCCGACTTTCCGATTGTCAACCATATTAGGATTATTGGATCGTTGATTGAATCGTGAATGTATCGTCAAGTGTGGTTATGTGGTTATGACTGCTTTTGGTGACGCACGAGATAGGCTTAGGTCGGAGCGTTTTGGTTGGTTCAATGTGGGGGAATGGCAGAAAATTTAACTCGTGAAAAGTTCGGCCATCAATTTCACATCCAGAAGCGGACAAAGCATCCTGACATTCAAGAGTTGCACACAAGTTGTTTAAACAATTCACATGTCTCACAGTACTGCATAGTCACATAGGCAGAAAATTAACGTTCATGAGATTACCTCATGAGCTCGGGAGAGCCCACTAGTATGCTTCCATTGCATAGTTGCACATTGAGTATCTTTTTGCAGGCCTTCGAAGAGCCCTTGCCAGTCATGATGCACGCCTCGTAAGTGAATTCCCATGACCATGACCACGCCGACAACCCAAAGAAAACGCGCCACTTCCAGCACACGCTTAAACCTTGAAACCACGCGACCGTCTTCGGCCACGAGCGCGCTCGAACTTGCGGCCTTTGCTCTCGACGTAAGGCTTCTTGTGGGAGTGGGGTCCAAAACCGAAATGCTTGACGGCCTCACGGGCATTCTTGGGGCCACGGATGAGGACGGTGTTGGATCCAGTGGGGAAGCGGGTAGCGACCTCGTCAATGGTGAGAGTCTCACCACCAGCAGCCAGGATGCGGGCACGGGCAGATGCGGTGAAGCGGAGCGCCGCGATGGAGAGCTTGGGAAGCTCGAGCAGACGGTTGTCATCTGTGACGGTGCCGACCTAATCCTGCGTTAGCATATTCGTCTCCTGATGTTTTTCGGGTGCCGTACAATGACAATGGTCTTGCCCTCGTGGGCCTTGGCAGACTGCTTGTTGGCAGCAGTTGCGATGATGCGGGACAAGCTGACGGCTGTCACAGTATTAGTAACTTTGGTCGACAGATTTTCAGAGGGTTCGGTCGTCTTACGAGGGCGGTTGATCTTGGACATCATGAGGCGTCGCAGAACCGTCTTGTTGAAGGGAGCATCGGTACGGCCTGAATACCTGTTAGCACACGAATCCGTACGACTAGGTTAGAAGTACTTACGAGCAAGGAACTTGTACAAGCGCACCAACAACTTGACGTAGGGGTTGGTGGACTTAGGGACCTCTGTATACTCGTCAATCTCTGTCCTCTCGAAAGGTTCATGTTGCGTCTAGAAGACAGCAATCGCCAGCGCATTACTGCGCCGACTCGACGGGGTATCACATACTGCGGTGCCCGTCTCGAACATGATGGCGGTCGAGATCAATGCCCATCTTGACTGATTTTGAGCGTGTGGTGTTGAGCTGTGGGTTAGTAACTGGTGGCTGAAGATCATGCTGAGAGCAATATTCGCGAAGTTCGTGTGGACCGCCAAGCCGCTAAAATCCATCGCTCACCGCTCTCGGCAGAACTCCAACAATTCTGATGTGTCCGCTGCAGTGCATTCTGCCACAATCAGACGAACGATGATTTGAACGGCTGAATACTCTCAATTCTCTTATGGAATCACTAAAGTGACGGAAAAGGAAGGTTGAAGGTCGACTGAGATGGACCTGCTTATCTAAACTCCCTCATCCGACATACACGCTCTTTATTATAGACATCGCACAAGTCCATAGATGGTACGCATTGAGCTGTTATCTACACATGCATTACCATTATATAGCTAAGAAGTATATACCTGTCGCAGCCTCCCAAGAACGGGTAGGTGCTGCAATATCTATATATGACAAAACGTGTACTTTAGTCATTTTCCCGTCGTTGCTCCCTGACATGCTGTTGAAACAATGGAAGAAGTTCACAAATCACGATCTTCTGAAAACAAGCCCTCGCGGCATGGAAAGAACCCGCTTGTCTATGCATCGGAACACCAATAACCCAACCACTCCAAGACCACTCCAAATGTGAGGATAGAAAAAACAAGGAAGAAGGACGAAGACGGACATCTGCACGCTCGATAGCTGGCAGTGAGAATTCCAAGCCAAAGATGTCGAGGTATAGGATTGCAAGTGCATGCTTCCTGCGGAAAGGGTTTTATACGCCCTTCTCACCGATAAGCTTGCCGATGCCGCTATAGACCTTGTCGGTCGAATCAGGGGCGTAGCGGGGTCCGAGAGAGCCGAAAATCATGAACATGGAGATGATGACGGCGGCAAAGACCATCAACTTGCGGAGCACCGGACGGGTGTGACCGAACTCTTGCCACTTCATACTGCCCTGGCCGAGATACTCCTTCAGTTTCTCTCCGCCAAGCTTGTAGTAGATGAGACCACCAAGGGCAATGCTGTAGCCAAAGGCCTGGAGGAGCGTAACAGGGTCCTTGAACAGGAACATAGAGGCGAAGACAAGGAGAATATCCTTGAGTACACCGGAGAGGGTGAGGACGAGGGAAGAGGTCTTGCCAATCTGAGGGGGATGTTAGTTTTCGCGGATCGTGTAGATGAGGTGGAACGTACGAGGAACACAACGGAGACGTTGAGTAAGAAAGCCACAGATGCGTTAGCAAGCAGAGTGAAGAGCCCCACGCGGTCGATGTCGACCATGGTCAATGTAGGTAGCTCAGTGAACAGCAAGACAATGCCGTTGATGACGGCGCAAGCTGGCGCGTAATAGTAGAGAGAGACAAGGGGGTCCATCTTGAAGTCAGCACCGCTAAGCAGACGTTGAACCATGACCAGTCGTACGGCTTCGAAAACGATGCCAGCAACCTGGAAGAGGAAACCGATCTTGACGAATCGGATCTCACCCATTGAGGCAATGATGACACCGATCACGATGAAGGAAACGTTGCCTAGGGTCTTGAAGTTCACAGGGGCGACTCCGAGAGACCATGTTGCAATGAGGACAGCAACAGGTGTGGTAGCCTATGCCAGGGTCAGTGCTTGTCCCAACCGTATTGCACTGTTCGCACGTACCTTGAGCATCTGGATGAAAGCAACACTCAAGTGAAGGTACGCCTGGTTACCGCAGATCAAGCTCAAGCTGAAGAACAGACCGATGGGGACAATCGCTCGGAGGTATACGCGTCCGGTCATGGGAACCTTCTTTCTCGAGTCGAGGATGGTGGTGAAGCGAGCCAGGATCTGGGTCATGATGGTCGCAAAGATCAAATGCCATGTTGTGAGGAAAATCGGATAGTCTATCAGATTGTGTTAGTTATGTGCTGTTGCGGATGTGGGAGCTACTGCGTACGAAAGTTTGCGGTATCCAAGATGTACTTGTTGAATACAATTGTGCTCGAACTGAGAGTAATCCAGGTCCTGCGTAGCGATTAGCGTATGCCACGAATCATCTAATTGACCTGGACCTACGCAATGTATACGGAGGGATGGAAGGAGGGCGGCTCGGGCGCAGACTTCAGCGCCTCAGGATTCACAGTAGGTAGCACCGGCTGGGCTGGGTCGCGGGCAGCGTCCACAGAGGACCTGACTTTCTCGTCTGAAGACATGTTTGTATGAGGCGACTAACGAGAGACTGGCGAAGAGGTGGTCGCTGTGCGTGGTCGCTGGCGAGCGTCAAAGGAGAGGTGGCCGCTGGAGGTTCGAGGCTTCGCCGGGGGGGGGAGGAAGTGGATTAGCGCGGTCGCTGACTGATGGTCTCGCTCACAAAGGGCAACGGAACACAATGCGTGGCACAAGCAGCACTGAAGAGCTGTGACGGCGCGCACAGGAGGCAACGAGGAGATGAAGAGCGAGGAAAGCAACAAAAGTGTTGAGAGCTGGGAAAAGTGACGGGCAATTTGCGCTAGGGGAGGGGCGGAGCGGAAATCAGCATGTAGCTCGTCCAGGCCGTCACACAGGGGTTCTGAGCAAAGGCGCTATGACTGGGCAACGGCGGACCGGCGAGCTTGACATGCAGCCAGATGAAGATTTGCCGGGGAGCAGCGCGGGATTTTGCAGGCCGGGGGCGTCGTGAAACAGATCTGCTGTGGACCCGCCGCCGTGTACGCGCAATCCAGAGCCCGTTTGCAGCGAGCTCCCACCCACGGCGAGAAATAGTACGCGTACCATGCGGCCTGTGTGTAGCTCATGCGGCGAATGCGCCCAGCGCAACACGTCGAACCAGCAGCAATCGACGAGTCCTGCACCAAGGTATACGCTACCATTGCATACAAATACCCGTATATTGACTGGAGCGCGTCCCTGGCATGGCCGCCGCGGGCGTTGCTGAGGTGAGAGACGAGGCGCACAATAGGGGTCATGCATGTCGTCGTCTCGAGCAAATCTACACAGGGTAGACTACAGAGTCGCACTAGCTGGCGACGGGCACACAAAGATAATGCGTCCTGTCCTGCGGCCTCCCATGGCATGAGGTACACAGAGGAGCCTGTCAAGCTTCACAATGGCTCGATGCGGCCGCTGTTGACGCTCCAGCGGTAGGAGTGACCGCGACACAGCGGCCACAGCCCTCCAGAGAAAAAAAAAACTGCGACTCTGGGGAGCGACAAAAGGGATGGCGATGGTGCAAGACTCTGCGGCCAATCAATGCGCCCACGAGCAGCCATCTTTGTGGTGTCTTGCCCCTTTTCACTCTTCGCCGCATCAAGCTCCTCAACCGAGCCGGCGGCTGGCCCAGTGCTCGTAACCCTGCACCCGCCTCGCAGAACATCGCATCGCGCTTGGCACGCTTGTTTTATCGCAGAGCTATAATTCCTCCACCACGCCCCAGGACGCCTCGAGCCACTGCTCCACCTATTGCCTACCTGACCGTGTCATTGCTCGTGCACCGGGTACATGTTGAACTACGCACGCCAGACTTTGAAGAGAGTTCCGAGTTTTCAAGAGGTGCTGCAGGGAAAGATGGGATCCGCCAAGGAAGAAATGTACGCTCACCGCCTGCCCTCCTTGCTTGCTCCCACAGAGCACGAGCTGACCATGGCAAAGTTCAGTCGATGTGCTCGTCATTGGCGCTGGGCCGACCGGTCTGGGAGCAGCAAAGCGCCTCAATCAGATTGTATGCCCCATTACCTGTGAAGCGTGGCGGGGCAGCTGCTAACAATCCCAGGACGGCCCCTCATGGCTGATTGTCGACTCGAATGAGACGCCTGGAGGTTTGGCCTCTACCGATGTCACTCCAGAAGGCTTCGTGAGTGACTGCACCTGCAATTGAGTTCCCTCGTCCGGTCTAACACGATTCCAGCTCTACGATGTCGGCGGCCATGTCATCTTCTCCCACTACAAGTACTTCGATGACTGCATCGACGAAGCCCTTCCCAGCGACGACGACTGGTACACACATCAGCGCATCTCCTACGTCCGCTGCAAGGGCCGATGGGTCCCCTATCCCTTCCAGAACAACCTGTCCATGTTGAACAAGGACGACCAGGCAAAGTGCGTCGATGGCCTGATTGACGCCGCGCTCGAGGCTCGCGTGGCCAACACGAAGCCCAAGGACTTTGACGAATGGATCATGCGACAGATGGGAGTCGGCATCGCTGACCTGTTCATGCGGCCGTACAACTACAAGGTGTGGGCTGTACCCACCACCAAGATGCAATGTCAATGGCTGGGAGAGCGTGTCGCCGCTCCCAACGTCAAGGGTGTTATCAACAACATCATCCACAACAAGACGGCAGGAAACTGGGGGCCGAATGCCACCTTCCGATTCCCCGCCCGGGATGGCACAGGTGGTATCTGGATCGCCGTCGCAAAGACACTGCCAGAGTCCAAGACACGATTCGGTGAGCACGCCACGGTCACTAAGGTGGATGCTCCTGGACACCGAGTAACCCTCAAAGACGGTACCGTGGTTAACTACAAGAAGCTCGTCAACACTATGGCTGTCGATGCTCTTGTAGATTCAATGGGTGACAAGGAGCTCATTGACCTCAGCAAGGGTCTATTCTACTCGAGCACTCATGTCATTGGTGTTGGTATCCGCGGCGAGCGACCCGAGCGCATTGGCGACAAGTGCTGGCTATACTTCCCCGAAGACGACTGCCCATTCTACCGTGCCACCATCTTCTCCAACTATTCGCCATTCAACCAGCCCCAAAAGGACGTCAAGCTCGCGACGCAGCAAATCGCCGACGGCTCGAAGCCCAGCTCTACTGAGCCCAAGGACGGCCCATACTGGTCGATCATGCTTGAGGTGTCCGAATCGAGCTTGAAGCCCGTAGACGGAAAGAACATGCTCAAGGATTCGATCCAGGGTCTCATCAACACCGAGATGATCAAGCCCAATGACGAGATCGTCTCCACCTACCACCGCCGCTTTGACCACGGATACCCCACTCCCTCGCTCGAGCGTGAAGGTGTCCTCACCAAGCTCCTACCCGCCCTCCAGGCCCAGGATATCTGGTCGCGTGGCCGCTTCGGTTCCTGGCGTTACGAGGTTGGCAACCAGGACCACTCGTTCATGTTGGGTGTCGAGGCTGTCGACAACATTGTCAACGGTGCCGTCGAGCTGACGCTTAACTACCCCGACTTTGTCAACGGCCGCAAGAACGAGGAGCGCCGCCTGCAGGATGGTGCCCAGATCTTCGCCAAGTCATCTCTCGCGCTGAAGAACAAGGGAATCGATTAGACTTTTAGAAGGGCAGATTATGAACATATGATGGATTGGTAATGTTTAGGAATACTACGCAATGAAATGATTGGGCAGGGTTGCATGGAGCAGGGAGTTCGCACATTTGTGTGCAGAAGGTCGTCTTGGTAGATAGATGCATCGCTATACAATCTTCCAGATGCTGGCGAGGATAATAAAAGCCATACATATATACTTTTACCAGTACAAAAGGTCATCCCACCCCGATTGAGGCCGCTGCTCGTAACTCACATCCCAAGATGACGATCCTCGAAACACATATTCGCCTACAATCTTTTGCTACCATAGCTTAACGTGCTCCACAACATCCTCGCAGTAATTTCGGCGCGAGAGGAAAAAATCCCCGAAGTACGGTGAATCAGTGGGTACACAAACCTCACGAAAACAAGCGTCCCCCGTTTTGCTACTAGACTGAGTACCGAAAAGGTACATGTCGTGAAACCGCTATCTTCAACGGGCCGAGAAGGGTGCGAAGCGGTATGATGCGGTGCTTGTGTCACGTTAGCACAGTGGAGATGTGGGGACTACCGAGATGATGCATGTGATATGATTTGATGAGAATGGATTTGATGGGAGGGTTTGGCTGAGATCGACATTCCGCTCACTGTGAGTTTTCTCAAGGGATACTAGATAGGAAGGGGGTATGGAGGTTATGATCACGTATTGTGCAATAAGACTTCGACAGACGCAACAGGGCAGATATGGTATTCACAGAAGCTACATGATAGTGAGAAGTAGCAATCAGGCTGATTGACTGCCTACCGCCTCACCGAACCACGCCAGCTATTGCTGCCCTTTACTAGCCCGAAACTGCCTCAGCAATTCCCTCTCCTCATCATCCCTAGCAACAAACTCCTGCTCCCCAACCGGCAAAACTTGATGCTTCCACGCCTTCCCACTCGCGCCGTACTCGGCACTCACCTGCGCATCACCTACAATCACCCACTTGTAGATGGTCAAGCCCTCCAGACCCACAGGCCCTCGGGAGTGAATCTTGTTCGTGGAGATACCCACTTCGGTGCCGAAGCCATATCGCTGGCCGTCCGCCATGCGCGTTGATGTATTCCAGTATACAGACGATGAGTCGATGGCTGAAAGGAAAGTTTTAGCTGTTGGCTCAGATAACGTGAGGATAGCATCTGTGTGGTGTGAGGAGTGTGCGTTGATGTGTGATATCGCTTCGTTTACGTTGGACACTGTTTTGATGGCGAGTATGTAGTCGAGGAACTCCGTGTCGAAATCCTCTGGTCCAGCTTCTTGGAGCAGTGTCGCGGAGTGTGGGTCTAGTTTTCCTTTCAATGCGGAGAGGGAAGCCGGATCGCAGCGCAGTGACACGCCTTTCTGTAGTAATGCTTCTGCGATGGAGGGGAGTAAGGTGCTGAGCGCCGATTCCTCGACGAGAAGCTGTTCTAGGGCATTGCAGCCCGCGGGATACGATGTCTTTGCATCAATGATGATCTTGGTCGCTTTTTCGGCGGGGTAGTCGGAGCAAAGATATGTTGAACATATGCCGTCTGCATGGCCAAGGACGGGGATAGTAGTGGTGTCTTTTACGTAGCGGACGAGTTTGTTGCCTCCTCGGGGGATACAGAGGTCGATGTATGTGTCCTGCTTCAGGAGGTCGGCGATGACATCGTGCGTTTGGACCAGTTGCAGACAGTCTGAAGGGACTGCTGTTGACGACAACGCTTTCGAGATGATGGAAGCGATGGCGGCGAAGCTGCTGCTGGACTCGCGACCACCCTTCAGAATTGCAGCATTTCCGGACTTGATGGCCAAAGCAGAGATGTTGGCAATGACTTCAGGACGGGCTTCGAAGATGATGAGCAGCACGCCAATGGGACATGTTATGCGGGAGAGGGTAAGGTTGTCATCGAGCAACGTCTTCGCAGTAGTCTTGTTGATTGGGTCTTCCAGTTCCCTCACATCCAGGATTCCCTGTAGCATATCCTCATATTTCCCCGGCTTCCCTAGGTCCAGCCTCTTGACCAGACTCGCACTTAGCGTTCCACCCGCAGCGGCTTTGTTTGCAGCTTCCAAATCTTTAGCATTGGCAGCTAGGACCTCGTCTTTGCCGTCGGCTAGCGCCGTGTACATGGCAGTCAAAGCGGCATTCCGCTCCTCAGTAGAAAGAACAGCGAGTTTCCGGGAGCCGAGTCTTGCCGCCTGGGCGACCTCGAGCGGCGTCGCGTTTGTGAGAGACATTGCCTTCGTATTGGGGTTACTCCGAGGTGTGTAGCTTTGTGGTGAGACCTCGTAACCTTGGTCGTCCTTTGTCGCGGTCGCGTGACTCAAGACCGCTCAAAGAGGAAGAAAAGTTCTCTCAAGGGCGTATGCAGGGTCTGGCGCGGCTGCAGGTGCTATTGGCGACGCTGAGGCGAAGCGTATTGGACGTAGCGGTATCTAAAGATAGATGCATTTGCATTCCTTTGTGGGATGATTCACTGGTGTTGCGGGGTCCAGGTGCTCGGCGCCACAGCCGTACAGCTGCAGCAGACGCAGCGAACTCCTCCCCCATCACACATTCCAACATGCTGTCATAGCTAGCTACGCAATCTGTTGAATTCAGGACTCGATAATAGTCCTGACAGAATGCGCTTGCCGTCATAGCTGTGGTTTTCTGTGTTCCGACTAAACATGGCCGGGCAGCGGGTCCTTGGTAGACGCGAAGTGTGGCTGGGTGCAGCTGTCAACCAACCACCTCGGCGTCACCTCGCCAACCTCGCCCATATCTACCCACTCCCCGTATTGCAACCGGCACGCCACGCCATTCTAGCCTTGATTTGACAGCTAGTCTAGTACGTAGGCCACTGCTCACGAGATGGCTGGCAGCTCCCTTAAAGACATTTATCTGCCGGGTTGCCGGCCTGGCACAACCATTACACACACCCTCCTCTACCTCCTCAAGTGCTGAGCAGGTAACCAAGCGTTTCACTCTTCTCCCTCAAGCTCACACAGACTGCTTGCTAGTACTCGTTTACTACTGCAACATCTTCACTCGAGTCACCCGACGATATCATCGTACTACCACATCACTACACACACTCATACACCCATCCAAGATGCGCTCCACGATAAGAGCACTCGCCGCGCTCACTTCGGCAGCACTTATCGCTCCCTCACTTGCACAGACATACACAAACTGCAATCCGACACTACGAAGCGACTGCCCGCCAGATTCAGCCCTCGCCCGGACCGTCAACATCGACTTCAAGTCTGAGTCCGACAGCTTCACACCCCAAGGCAACCCCACATACGGCTCCGACGGCGTCTCGTTCACCGTAGCCAAGTCTGGCGATTCGCCCCAACTCACATCAAAATGGTACATCATGTTCGGCAAGGTCGAGATATCCGTCAAGGCTGCGCCCGGAGCAGGCATCGTTAGCAGCTTTGTCCTGCAGTCCGACACGCTCGACGAGATTGATTGGGAGTGGCTCGGTGCGGATCCTGACCAAGTGCAAACAAACTATTTCGGCAAGGGGCAAACGACGAGCTACAACCGCGGCGCCTTCCACGCGGATTCTGGCAGCCAGTCGGGCTTCAAGAAATACACCATCGAGTGGACACCGAATCAGATTGTATGGCAAATTGATGGGGTCACCGTCCGAACTCTCGAACCTGCGAACGCCGACAACCAATACCCCCAGACACCTATGCAGGTCAAGTTCGGCGCATGGAGCGGTGGGGACCCCGCGAACAACGAGGGCACCATTCAGTGGGCGCGCGGACCGACCGACTATTCCAAGGGGCCCTTCAGCATGGTGGTCAGGTCGCTCATGGTTCAAGACTACTCCACTGGAACGCAATACGTCTACGGCGACCAGACCGGAACGTGGCAATCTATCAAGTCGGTCGGTGGTACCATCTTTTCTGGGGGCGATGCTCCTGTTCAGGATGCACCAGAGGTGACGGCTACGGCTTCCGGACAACCAATCCCATTCACTCCATCTGAGACCTCCGCCTACGAGCGCCCGAGTGTCTACCCCTGGGTCCCTAACCCATCTGCCTCGCAGGCACCGCAACCCACTTTTGCGAACTACCCCGGGCTTCCGAGCGGGTGGACCGTCTCTGATACCGGAAAGGTTGTTCCACCCAGCTCAGCCACTGTCAGTAAGGCCTTTTTGCGCTCCAGCCTCTTCTCACGACACTATGCTAACGTACTATCGCAGACATTCCCTCTCGCTTCTTCTACATCATCGCCTGCTGCCTCGCCTACGGATTCGTCTGGCGACTCTAAGCCCGAGGTTGTTACTGGCTACGACAGCAAGGGGTTTACCACCCTGAAGACAATCTATCCCGGCACTACTCCAGCACCTACTGCCGATACGAGTAACACGCTAGAGAGCAATGCGGCAGAGTCGGCTGTTCCTGCTGCACCAGCAAAGGAGGGCGATGCTCCCCAATGGCTAACCCGCAACCTTTTCCCTCACCTACTCGCCTTCGTGGTCGGTGTCGCACTAGCGAATTTTTAGACTTGTTCGCCGTTCAAACACTATTTATTAGGGCTCGCCGCTCTGATCCACGCTGGCGGTATGCTTATTTTCTGGGCAGTGGATCGTGGGATTGTCAAGGTCCAGTTCTCCATCAAGTTCTGGCTCGCGGCGTTTCCGCAATTAAGCCACAAACTTAGGGTGCCACGCAAAAAGAAGTAATGAGTATAGACGGGTTTTGACCATGGGAATGGAGTTTGGGAAACAGGGCTTGTATATAACGGTTATGTGTATGATGACATGGGTTTTTGTAAATTATCGCATTGCATAGCGTAGGATGGGCATTGAGCTATTGCTCTTGAGATTAATTTGACGGCGACGTCGAAAATGTAATGATATCATCACGCATCATCAATTTGTGCTGAACATTGTGAACTATTACAGATTAGTGGAAGTTAACACTATGGGTAGATTCGGAATGCGGTGGCTTAAGACAGTGAAAATTGAGATGGAACGGCTTGTAGTCATTTCAGCTTTTCTGCTCTCATCTACTTTTATTCTTTTCTGGTGTGTTTACACGCAACTTTTTTTTTAGCCCTTTTTAGCCCTTTGAGCCCTTTTGAGCCCCACGACATCGAGTTATCCCCCTTAAGCCTCCTCCTCATCGTCACCCTTGCAGCACGCCCAGCAACCCTATATCACCATTAGCCACTTACTCCAAGTCAAAACAGCGTCTCCCCTTCAATCTTCACACCCAACTCTGGCACGACCTTGGCTATTCTCTAGTTTGTGTAGATGCAATCAATCAACCAAGATTACTCACCCCGAATTGCTCAGTAGTCTATACATAACATGTTAGTAAGTTAACGAATATGCTTTTGAAGCCACGGTTACGTTTACGTCCGAAGTGAAGCGGAACGGAGCAGAGTGACATACCCATCCTTGACCACACGTATCAATTGGTCCGCTGGCACAGACTTTGGTGCAGAGTTTAGGTTTCACGGTGGAGGGGGTGGGTTGCGCTGGTGCGGTGGGGGAGGAGACGGGTGTGGAGCAGAGAGGACTTGCGGTTGCAAGTGCTGCTAGAGTGGCGAGGAGGACGAAGGATTTCATGATGAACTCGGTAGGTAGATAGGTAGGTATAACGAGTGAATGAGGATGGGAGATGAAGTGGCTACTCGTGCTATAAGAAAAGATAGGTGACTTGCTGTTTAAGACGGGGAATTAAGTGATACGAAGGGGTGCCGATCTTGTATGGGTATCTTCGGCTCATATTTCTTAGACAGGTGCTATTAGTGAAGAAGAGTACAAGCCAAGTACAAGAGCATTCCTGATGTTGTTATTAATACGACGCTTGAGCACTTGGCGAATATATGTTGATTGTATTTGTGTTACGTTAGTTAGGCTAGGCTAAAGTTGACACGTATGTGAACGCATGTGAACGCGAGCTCAACTTGACTTTTTCGAACACGCGTCGACATGTGTTTGTGGCCTTGTCACGGCAAGTATAGATGAAACGTATCTAAAATATCGCAACAGCATTCGGTGGACTTGCAACACCACCTGGAACCTGAAGATGTGGTTAGCACATGCTCCTCACATCTAGAGTGTAGACTTACCTTTAATGGCACACTACTGACAAAACATGTGGCCCTACCCAACTCGACCGCTTTCTCACAAAGGCGCTCTAAATCCCACATTTCTCCAATCATCACGCCCCAGCCGGCCAACAACCACTGATGGATCAAGCCCCCTCCCTGCATCTCGTCTTCCCAGCTTTCGCCTTTCCAGATGCCGCCCGCTTTGTTGTGGGGGCCCACAAGGGGTGACATTTCGAAGGAAGGTGCGTCACCCGCTAGGTGAGAAAGTTAGCAAGACAGTACGAAAAGAAATAACAGGAAAAAAAAAAGGCACAACCCACCCACTGCAACAAACCCACTCTCCCAAATCCATTGTAGTGTATCCTTGGTACTCTCCACACCCAGAAAAGCCGGTGGCTTGTTTGCAAGCGCCTTCTTGTCCTCTTCCCCAAGCGCTTGATAGTCCCGAGTAAACCCAGTTCTCAAGAGCAACAGATCGCCAGCCCTTGGCTGAACGCCCGTCTCCTTGAGCATATCCTTCAACGTCGCCGCATTGATACTATTGTCTGCAAGAGCATTGACCTTGTCTTTCCCCCTCTTCTCTAGGTACCTCGGATAATCCAAGATGACGCCTCTCGCCGTGATACCGCCAGAATGAGCAACCCGATCAATCCCAATGACCCCACTTCCCTCAACATCGCCTTGCGTTCGTCCACCGTAGTACCGAGCAGCCTGTTGATATCCATAATGCCTGAACCCGTCCCATTGACTGCTACTTTGCGTGTTAATGTCTAGATGATCATCATTGACGATCCTCTTGGTGCCATCTGGGTGCGTCTTGTTCTGCATTTTCCAGCCAAATGGAGGACGGCCGAAGGAAGGATAGGATGGCAGATTGAGATACCAGTCTAGCGATACACGATCTCCGGATTGAATCTCCTGTGCAGCGGCTTTTACTGTTGACGGCGTGATCATGTTGAGTGCGCCCAGCTCATCGTCTTTTCCGTAGAGACCCCATGCGTTGCCGGGAGGGCCATTTTTGTCAAGTGGTAGATCGCTGAAGGGAGGACGGGATGGTGGTGACATGATGAATGAGAAGCGTTATTATTCGGCCTGGTTCCTGTGCAGTGCTCTTTTGTTTGTCAGAGCGCCTGTTGTTATATTTCTATAGTCGGATCTAGTCCTGTGACGTATAGTGGGGTAGAAGGTGGGGTAGCTCTTACTCTTTCGTGCTGATTCGGCGATTAGGGAAACTTCGCTCGGTATTGATGCTAGACGAGGGAATAAGATTGCGGTGGAGACGGAGGAGCTCCAACATCGGATAAATATGGACCGAGGGAGCGCTCCGTGTTGAGAACATATATCAGGAGACAGCGGGTTGGATGTAGGTGCCAACAGACTAGACAACTATCTATATTTGCAGTTTTCCAACCATCTGTTTGTTGTACAACGTCAGTACGCGCTCAGAAGTCTGGGCCCATCCCTACACCACTTCCTCTTGAACTTGTATTCTTGAGATGTGCCCCACTGCCTTTGAAAAGACTTTGCCAGATGAATGCTTCGCTCAGAAGCAGTTCAATATCTTTCTCGGTCCATTGCCGGGTGGGCAGCGATTGTAAAAACATCATCACCTCCTGGAAGTCCATCTTTCGTAGCTGATCGGACCATTTGACTAAGAATGCGGCGCAGACATAGAGGTGGAAAGAGGAAAACCCGTCTTCTTCCGCCTAAAGTGCGTTAGCTGAATATGGTAAGTAAGGAGAGACACAAAGAACGCACCAGGTATGTGTCCCACATCCGTATGGTGTTCTTAACGGATATTTCACGCATCAAAAGGCAGTTCATCCATCGGAAGCTGAACTGTATAAACTCTACACCTTCATTCTCTAGATGTTTGGCCAACCCATCATCAATACGTGTCGTGAGGTCTCTTAAGCTCGTCACCTGCCGTTGGATGCCTGGTTGTTGCGCGATGTAGTTGTCTTGAATTCCGTCGAGAAGCTTTGTGAGACACCAAAATGAGTCGGCTTCGACAGCATCCAGCACCTGTTTTGGCAGCTGCCCTGGATCCATGCCAGATTCGATATCTGGATCAGATATATAGGCGCCGAGGAAGACTTGCCAAAACGGCGTGACGAGGTCGTTAATGCCCTGCACATAGCCTGATGCTGGGTGCCGTATTGCCCATACGTAGAGGATTCTCTCTAAGGATCTTTGTGTTGCTTCGTAGCTGTAAAGCTGAAGATGAGGGTTCGTTCGCGGCACATCGATGCTAATCTGATGCCAGATGGCTTCGTCTAGGCCACGACCTCGTCCTCGAATCGTCGAGGGAAAAGATGAAGCTCCTGCTATCCCTGCTGCGACAGCACCGGTACTACCCGAGGTGCCTCGCTCGAACGCCTGCCGCACACCCTCCAGGTATTCCCTTCTTTTTCTCTCCAGGGTCGCAACTCTCCGCTCGCTGCTCGTGGGTAGATAGCCTAGGAGAACTTGCCATGTCATGGCGCGAACTTCAGGTGGCACGCCAGACCAAGCCGAGTCTCGCAGTTCAGATAACGAGATGGTGCTCGCCTGCAGTATCCTCTTAAACTTGTTGATCCTTGTTGTTCGCGCGGAATGTTCTTCTATTTGCTTCGCGGATGCATTATGCGGTACGGGAGAATGCGATATGAGGTGCAAGGAGTTTGCGGGGTCTCTGAGAATTTCTTGGTATTGCGGTCGTAGTATCTTTCCTTCCGTCTTCTTTGCGGTGGGGTAGTTGGGTATGCCTCGCTCTTCCGCAATGTCGCCACTGTCTATTCCTCGCCATGCCGTGGATCCTAAACTATCTCTACCGCTTATCCCCCCTGAATCCTTTCCTTTGGGTGGCTGTTTCCGCCGCCCTTTCCTCCGCATAGTTGCGATGCTCGGTAGACCGAACTCGTCTTCGTCGTCCTCAAACATGATGTCACCATCGTCGTCTTCCTCATCATTCCAATCATGTTGGGTCTCGCGAAGAAAGCTGCTATAGTTGCGTGCAGTTCGAGGTGATGTGGTATTGCTCGTTCGGTTTGGGGCAGCGCTTGACTCGCGACTGTGGCTTGCCGACGGCGGGGTCCGCGGTCTTGAACTGGACCCAGAGACGTTCCTTGCACAATCAGCATCTATGCGTCAAAGAGACTAGAGGGTCGTACAGTGAGCTGAAGCTGAGGATATCGGCATGTGAGTAGGATGCGCCGATGACCTTCTTATTATGCTGCGGCGAAGTCGAGGAATTGGACGTTGTCCGCCAGAAGGGAGAAGCAGAACTGTGCGCACAAGTCAACGCTGAGAGCTGGAATGTGCAATCAGAAGGTTCAGACGTACGAGGAACGGTCTGTTGGGAGAGAAACGACATGTTAGTTGCCCAAAGTGTTATGACGCTTGGTGTGGTTTGGAGAGGTACGAACCGACCTGGACCATTTCCTGCGATACTTATTAGTAAAAGATGAAGACATTGTACACGGGCCGCGTATACTAACCTGCTGCTGTTTCTTAGAGGTCATGTTGAGGATGCTTCGAGGTGACCCCGCTGTCTACTGCCGCTTTCGAAGCTGTCCGACAGGGAACACCGACCTCGAACTCCACACGTCCACTTGCGGCGCACCTTCCCGCCAAGCCCGGAGCTTTAGTAGCGCGTCTTCCGTTCTCGACTCCTCACATCGGCGTCAGGCTCTTCTCACTTCACGCCCAAACGTCGACCATCGCGCACCACCAGGCTCGTCCGTAGTCTCTGCTCTTGCCCTCTATTCTCGCTCCTTTTCATTCATAGTTCATCTGTCCAGCAGAGCAATCGGACAAAGTTTGCCTGTCGGACTTTACCCTCTGCAGGTCTCGTGCCAGCCCGGCAGAAAAAGCCGTTTTGACATCCACTCTCACTTTCATCAGCTTTATTAACTACAGCAACTTCAACATGGCCGACGAAAACTTCGAGGATGACATCTTTGACGATCTGTGAGTGTTCCCACTTCACGCGACAAGCTCCGGTCCTGTCGCGCAAACTCAACATAGTACTAACCACCACCCAGATACGATGAGGAGCCAGCACCAAAGCCCGCAGCAGCGCCGCCGGCTGCCAAAGCGGCGCCTGAACCTGTACAGGCAGAGCCAGCGGCTGCACAAGCTCCGGACTCCGCGCAGAACGGCGGCCAGGATGGTGCACCCTCATGGCAAGCGCCTGCTGCTGGAGGCGACGACACGAACATGGATCACTCAGGTTACAGCGGTGGTGGTAATCAGTCTTACGACAATGCGCCTATGGAGGATGACAACTATGGGCCGATTAATGTAAAGGAGGACGGGTAAGTTTTGCCTTGCTTGATTTTCATTACCCTTCAGAGGCGCATCACAAGGTATCAAGGCAGCTACGGCAGTATATATCCAGCGGTCGATAGGCAGTCGCCATCAAAAGATGGGAGATTTTTGAAGTCATCAACTACGTGAGAGTGCATGGCAGAGCTATGATCTGAGCTCAGAGAGGTCGCACATGATACGGAGCACCCCCGGCGCCATGATCATAGTGCAAACCTGGATTCTATGTGGCTTTTTTATCCAAGAGCGCACGAGGTTTCTGGATGGCAAATGGTCCTAGTATGATGTTCAGGAGCTGGGCGTTTTGCAAAGACTTGCAGTACATACATCGCCAGGTTGGCGAGGCATTCGAAGTATGGCGAACGATACCGCCAGTGTTGGTTGTGGAAGAAGCTGGAACTTCAATAGTCAACGGCTCTGCTATACTCAGGTCAACCATCAATACGCCTTACGCGAGGACTATCGCAGCTTGCCGGATGCTTTGGCAGCGCCTCATGTCGATATATACCTAGGTACTTGATAGCGCGTACCAACAACGCAAGCTGAGGGTAGCTATCGAGTTGTGAGATGGTCTTTTCAGACGTACACGCTTGAGTCCATAGCAGAACACAGACGCTTCATCCGAACATACTGTGCCATTGCAGGGCTGCTTATAACCTCGAATGGTGGCTATTGAGAATTTTGGAATGCTTCGCCTACCGATGTAATTGGGTGTAAGCCACGAGGCCAACAAGCTCCGTTTGGGACGCGGCGCAGACATCCCATCTTCGCTTAAGCAACCACGCAGCTGCGGAATGCCACATACGGCGGTATACGAACCAAGGTTGGACTGTCATATGTAAAGGTCATGTGCTGCACTCGCTCGTTCAGGATGCCTGTTTTAAGACCACGAAGACCACATATGCCTGCCCTCGAGAGGTCGAAGCCATGCAGCAGGTAATACGAACATCGACTGTCAATACGACCCAGGCTTGATTTCGATGGCAGTCGCGAATATGACCTTCCGCATCGGCCACAGTCGCCAGGCAACACGCGCCAGAACATACAGCTCCGCATAATATGTTTCATGCCTGCTGGTCCCGCGGGTCTTCGCCCAAGATGGTTGTCTCCAGATGTGCAAATGGAAGGACCGACCTACCAGGGCTCTCAGCGCAGTACAGGGTTTAGCCTCAGAAGATAGCAACGATCACCCGAAAGACTCACTATACTCGAAGATCGTTGGCGGATAGACAGCCTGCATTTCGCACAAGATAGTCTATGATGCGCCTCAGTTTTGCAGATGCGTGCAATTGCAGTTTATTTCTGAGATGTTTTCGCAAAACACTGACCTTGATTGCAGTAAAATGTTCATCGGCGGGTTGAATTGGGAGACGACAGAACGTATGTACAAACACCTTCCGTATCCCAACTCATGAATCCACTACGAAGTTCCCCTATTCGTATAGAACTGCAACTGAAAGACTAGTTTTACTGACTTGATCGAACAGAATCTCTCAAGGACTACTTCTCACAATTTGGCGAAGTTAGCGAGTGCACTGTTATGCGTGACTCCGCTACCGGACGTTCGCGGGGCTTCGGTTTCCTAACATTCAAGGACCCGAAGTGCGTCAATATAGTCATGGTCAAGGAGCACTACCTCGACGGGAAAATCGTATGTCTCATTAAACAAGTCGTCCGGTATCCTCTACTAACAAGCCCAGATTGACCCAAAGCGAGCTATCCCTCGAGAGGAGCAGGAGCGGACGAGCAAGATCTTCGTAGGCGGTGTCAGCCAAGAAGCAACCGAGGAGGACTTCACAAGCTTCTTCAAGCAGTTTGGTCGTGTAGTCGATGCGACGTTAATGATGGACAAAGAGACCGGTAGGCCTCGTGGCTTCGGTTTTGTCACCTTCGACGGCGACGCGGCAGTAGACGCCACGCTCAAGGGCCCTCTTCAGATTCTCGGTAAGCCCATCGAAGTAAAGCGCGCCCAACCACGTGGCAACATGAAGGACGACGAAGGAGGTGATAACAGAAAGTTCGGCCGCGGCAACAAATTCAATAACCGCGACAATGGCGGCGGTAACGGCCAAGGCAATGGAGGCGGCTACGACAACCAGAACAACCAGCAGCAAGGAGGCGGTGGTAACAGCGGTATGAGCCCCGCCATGATGGCACAATACTGGCAGCGAATGCAGCAGTACTTCCAATCCATGCAACAGTCCTTGGCCGCCCAGCAGCAAGGCGGCGGCATGCCAAATCCAATGGCTGGCATGGGCGGAATGAACCCAATGCAAATGCAGCAAATGCAACAGCAGATGATGGGTGCAGGCATGAATCGCGGCACCGGCTCCCCGAACCCCCAAATGATGGGCCAGGGGATGAACCCGATGCAGATGCAACAGATGCAGCAAATGCAACAAATGCAGATGCAAGGCGGAGGCGGACAGGGTATGATGGGTGCTGGTCCACAGGGGGGGCCACGACCAGCATACACGGCGCAAGAGCAGATGGCGTTTGAGCAGCAGAAGTATGAACAACAGCAAGCACGGCGTCAACAGCAATTAGGTGGCTACGGTGGTCAAGGTGGTCCAACGAGTTGGGAGGGCATGTACGACGATATCCCGCAGCCCTCGATTCCCAGCGGCCCTGGAGGCGGTGGACGCGGCAACTTCAATAAGCAGGGCAGTCGAAGCAGTCGTCAAGGCTCGTCACAGCCTCCTTCTGGACCTAGCCAGGCGCCTATCAACGCGCCGACCGGTCCGAAGAACGCGGGGAAGCCGGGTGCGAATTATCGTGGTGGTGGTAGGAATAACAACTACCGACATAACCCATACGGCGGCGGTCGCGGTGGTTAGATACCGCCAGACTCTTTCAGCATCTCGAAACATAATAAAAGAAGGAGATTTCCAGGCTAGGATTTGCCTAGGTATAGGAGTCTTAGGCCTAACAAAGGACGACATGTTTCTTTCCGGGCTTCTTTCTCTATTCATGGTGGCACTTTGGTCGTATCACTGCTTCTGCCCTTTTCTTCTCGATCTACCGTCACTCCACTTATACTCGCCGCCCAACGCTGTGCTTTCCGCGCCGGCGCCGGCGGCACTAAACATCTAGAAAGGATCTATTTTCCAATGCGGGAATCAGTATAGTTCAGTCAGTCGGGTGGGAAATCTTTCTCCGCTTCTGCATTTCTTATTGCAAGTGCAATTGAAAGGAGGTAATATTAGCTTCTCTTTTTTCCTCAATCGATGTATACTAGTAGTATTACCTGCGACAGAACTTGAATGCTGAAAAGTTAGTCCGCAAGCTTTTCTCTACGTGAACTAAGTGTTTTTGATTATGTTCTTGGAAGATATACATCTAGTGAACTAGATAATGGTAGGTTTCATTGCTTTTGATCGTTCGCGCTATGTTATTATACATGAACCTTAACACCACAACTCCCTTTTACTTTTCCTGCGGCGCTGGAGAAATGACCAACAGTACAAAAAGAGGAAACGGACTCAGGCTCTGTTATTCTCATGTTGAATGCGTTCTTAGCCAGGCGTTCTAATCTCCAGGTGCAAAGTATTCAGCGCAACCAATTAATAGAAGAAGTAACACTATCTTTCTAGTCACTTCGCCTCACGTTGGAGATTATTTCCTAGCAAAGGAATAAAACCTAGAGTCGCGAAATAAACAGAATTCTCGTTGAGATGCTACACCAGCTTACATGTGATGTCCCAATCCCTGTGTCCTTGTCTTGGAAGAGGCAATAATGAAGTATTCGGGACATCCAGAAATCAAGGTAATAGCACAGGAGAATCTCGATGGGCTGGTATACATAGAGATTATCTCTGGCTATTCTTACCATCCCTCAAAGGAACGTCTATGCTGCTACTCGTACTGTACATCCCCGCAACTTCCTTCTCCCTGACATCCGCCGCAAGTAGGATTATGGGCGTGTGCACCAGCACTACCCATCACACCATTAGGCAGCATCATCAAGAGATAAGCCTTATCCGCATCATATTACATCACAGCACAGGAGAGGAAAAAGGACTACTTGTTGGTATGGTCATGAAATCGTGAGTGATATTGTCTCTCCAACATTACCCTGAGATCCACCATACTTCACCCCATTCAGTGATACTACTACTCTCCTCGAGTCCGCTCTTGATTGACACGACAAAAGTCCGCCATATACACTGGAACACCCGCGGACAACCTTTGAAAGTAGTAGAGCCGTATCATCATCGTTTGAAAAGACAAAAACGCCAGTCCCCATTCGCGCTGTTGCAGCTGCGAAGGTATCCTCGTGGGGGGATGCTTATGCAACGCGTGAACTCCTGAAAATACCCAATCAAAACCACCCTTATAACCCAACCAAGCGGCCGTGACAATCGGAACACGTAAACAAGTAATAAAACGAACGACTCCAAATATGAGTCGTCAAGCATCGAATGAAGCTTTTCTCCACCTCCCACCAAACGCCGTGAAAACAAACAGATCGCTATAGAACAAAGTCAAGGCGTGGTGTATCGCAAAACGTTCCGAGAAATGACTGAAGATCCACGAAGTACTCCACGACGTATCCGGATATCAAATCGACAAGTTGTTAGCGATGCATCGCGAGGCCAGAATGAGGGCAAGGTCGATGCGGACGGTGCGAATTGAAGAGATCATGGTGTGAGCTATGCAATATAGACGCTTAGCTCATGTCCATAAAGTCATCAGCATGCATGTCATCATGCTGTTCGCACTGATATGTGGCAAGGACCTCATCACCGGGCCCAAAGTTACCCTCATACACCGTCGCCCCTGATCGTCTCCTGGAATCAACCCACTGACAGCCGAAACACTGAAGGACTTGATCGGCTGTCGGCCGTAGGTCTGGGTTCTGGTTGAGCATCGCATGAACAACATGGTCCATGGAATTGGGGTCGGTGCGCTCGACCATGAACTTAGGTGCTCGCGCCAGCTCCTCCTCAGGGCTGGAGGTTTGCTTGATCGAGATGGATGACATCGAATCAGCATCAGCGTCGGACATCAGGAAGCCGTCCAAGGAGGGCCTTGCCGACTCAGAAACCGGGTCGCCGTTGGAATCCCGGCTCAAGGTACCGCTGTCAGCGCTCCATGTCAGGCTGGGAAGCACGTTGTCGAACTCGCCCGAACGAAGCTTCTGCCAGTACACGCCGTTCTCAGGAATGACGCAGTTGCCGGCAATCTCTGCTAACATCATGCCAAGAGCGAAGACATCAGCAGGTTTGTCGAACCGACCGCTAAGAGCTTCGGGCGCGAGATAATGGCGATCACCTTCACCATCGATGTGTCTCGGAGCAGGCCATGGGCTAGCGAGACCAAAATCGGCGATCTTTAGCCCACCCTCAAAGTCGATGAGGATATTCGCAGGCTTAAGGTCGAGGTGAATATATCCCGAGTCGTGGATGAATTTCAAGCCCTGCAGCGTGCTTAGCATAGTTCAGTTAACGTCGTGGTGACTGACATACCATTAACAATTCCAGGAGAATCTTCCAAATCCTGAAATCATCGAGACGGCTATTGAAACCAACTGTGTCGAGATATTTCCTTAGGTTGCCGCCCTCGCAGTACTCTGTCTGGATGTACAGATGAGAATCAAACTCCCAATGGGTCTTAATTCCAAGGACATGCTCGTTGCCTTGAAGAGCGTAAAGAATCTCAACTTCACGCATTTTCCTCTGACGATCGCCTGCACCAAGATAAGGCTTCTTCGACTTCTTGACGATCCACACCTGACTTCCAGCCGGCGACCTCTCAGGCGAAGCCTTCACAGGCTTACTAACACGGTAGACTTGGGAAAACTCGCCTTCGCCGCCATCGAGGGGCTTGATCTCATGAAACCGAGAGCTCAAGGCCTCATCGACATCGTTCTTGGTCAATCCAATAGGAATAGCACCCTGTACGCTGCTAAAGAAACTCGAGCCATCACGTGGAGTGGTTGGCGTCGCAGGTGGAAAGGAGCCCAAGCTGCTGTTGAATGGTAAAGAGCCCCTTCTGTTTCCAGAGATCGACAACCTGCTGGCATCTGGAGGAGGGAATGATTCGCTTGGCGTGTGCGGTGATGGTGCACTGAAAAGACCTGCTGCTGCTGATGGTTGTTTAGTGTTGTTCTTGGAGCTAGATGGATGTAGACTTGAACGAAATGCTCGTCGCGAAAGCGGCATTGGGCGGACAAACTTCTTTGACTGCCGCAATAGCCGACTTCGAGCGAAATGAGGAGCTTGTAATGAGGGAGAGTCGCAAGACTCCGGATAAGCATCTTCATGGTGTGGAGAAGCCTTCTTATCAGGAGGTCTCGCAAGGACTTGAATAGGAATGTACTTACTGCTCGGTCGACTGTCACCCTCGGGCGCAGCGAATGTATCGTTGCCAATGGATGGGCGCTGGCGGAACGTCTTACGCCGCAAGCTGCTCTCCTTGGATCGACGACTCGAACCACCACTGGGTTTTGTAGGCGTAGGTGGCATGTCATCTACGCTGGACTGGCTATCGGTCATCCGGTTGGCTGTTGGGGACTGCGTATCAGGCTGAGCATCGTCATCACCGTCGATACTGACGAAGCTACCTCGACGCTGGAGCGAATCTCCTACATTACCAAAGATGCTCGGTCGCTTACCGAAAGACTCCATTGAGAATTTCGACACGTTGGCGCTAAAGGGAGTGCTCGGGGTGCCAAATTGATGTTGTGGTCGTGCAGCATCACCGAATAGGCTGCCTGTGCGCTTGACCAAGGGCGTGTCCAGATTTTCTGTCCTATCTGCTGCAGCAGGAGGGTAAGACTGGCGCTTGGAAGGAGTATCAGGCATTATGTATATGCCTGCGCCTGCAGCTGGTTCGTCCACGTTGCGATTCTTCTTTGACAGGAGACCTGTCGAGAACGCGACAGGTGGAGGCGGAACCACCTTGAACGGCGTGTCAAACGAATCTTGCGACTGCTCAGATTCTGGTACCTGAGGTCGGCCTATGCCAATCGGCAATGATCGCGTGAAAAGCTGATTTGGGGCGCCAGGAGTTGGAGGAGGGCCGTACGCTGGGAAGTTGAAGGCGGGAGCCCTGGGTGGGGCCATAGGTGTATCACCGTTCACACTAGACGTCGAAGATGACGGAGTGTGCGCATGTGAGAGCGGATGAGGAGCCCCAGTGCCACGAGAAGGCTGTGGTAATCCCATACGCCCAGCATCAAAGGTTGATTTTCGAAAAGGAGTCTGCGAGCTTGAAGCATTCGAACCCAGGGAGCTGTCTAGTGACATGCGGTTTCGCGATTTTGATGCAGCGACGCCAGGTACGGCGAACTCGCCATCGTACGCTGGCCTTGGACGCGGTGTACTCGAGACTCGCTGGGATAATGTCGACTTCCGTAGGGATGTTGTCCTTCGGATTGGAGACTGGGTGTTGCTCATGGGCGAGCTGAATGAAAAACTAGTATTTAAGTCGTTGTACACTCTTGTTGACTCGTCCATAGTAGTGCGCGGCGCGGGGTATTGGTCGAATATGCTCTCGAAATCGTTTCCAAGACTCGATACGCCGTGCAAACTCCTGCGCTTGGCCATCGGGCTCGTGCCGTTTCCTCCACTTAGATTCATGAGTCCGTCGTTGCGCTTCAGCGGGCTTGATTTTGCGGGTGGCGCGGGCGACAAATCGGGTCGGCGCGCAAACTCAAACTTGATGGGCTTGTCATTCACACCAAGTCGCCTGTCCATATCCATTCCGTCGGGAGATTCTGCACTGGGCCGACGCGCGGGAGTGTTTTCCTGACCAGGTGCCTGTCGCGTCATGAAGGGCGTCGAGTTAGCGACGTCAGTCGAGTCGGCCAAGGCACGGCGGCGGGGGCTTTTGGAGTTGCTGTTACGAGTTCGCGGTGATGAGCGAAAGGGTGCTGAGCGGCGCAGTGAGAACTTCTTCTTTGCTGGGGCAGCTTGTGTGCCTAGCGGTGACTCAGGATATGTCGCAATCGGACTCGTTGGCTTATGCGTCTTTGGGCTGAAGGCGCGCGCAAGTGCCAAAGGTGAGAGAGGCGAGCGCGGTGAGTCGGAATTGCGGAGTTGAAAGCGAGATTGTTTGGAGGGAGAGCGGGAGAGGGAGCGACGAAGCTCTTGGAGGTGAGAGAAGTGGGTTCCGTCAAGGCGGTAGCTGTGCGGGTGCGTTGGTGAAGGAAGGTGCATGGTCCCGCCTTCGCGGCCAGGCGAATATCCGTAGTCCATGGGGGAGAGTGAAAGTGCGTTTGCTGTGGTGACGTGCCGTCGGCGACGGAGGAGACTGGTGCGTTTTGTGGTGTTTTGAGGTGCTGCCTGGGTGGGTGAGGCCGTTCTCACGGCGTGGTCGTTGTGCTTAGCTAGGTGTAGCGTGCATGGAGAAGAGGGCTATCTGCAATCGGTAACGATAGCGCTTATTTTGCAGAGTGGCGGAATGAGCTCCGTGGTAGGAATGCGTGGAATGCTGTTGACAGCCGCGCTGCGCCGGGTGTTGTCGTCGATCTACTTTCAACCCTGGGTTCCACCTCAACAAGCAACGACCGACGTCCGGCGGAACTCCATGCAAGGCCTGCTGATGTTGCTCAGTAGGCGGGGAGGTGATGCGAAGAAGTGGAGAGAGGAGTTGGAGGATGGCGTGGTCGTGACCGATTCGCTGCTAAGCGTGCGGAGGCGTGGAGCGAGAGGAATGCGCGTGGGAGGTATCAACAACACAACAGACGAGGCAGGTGCACTCGGCCCTGGAGGAAGTCGCAACCGGGAATGATGATGCAATGAGGAGGCGCGATCGAAGGGTAGGGGAGCGATGAGAAGACGCTTCTTGCGCTCGACAGCGATCGGTCGATGGGGGTATATGGGAGACGACGGGAGACGGGAAACGACGCGCTCGCGTTGGGGGTGTCTTTTTTGGTTCGAGTTGTGGCAGGCGCGGGTCCGTGCAGCACCCACCCGAGGAAGGCGCGCCCTGCATGCACCCATTCGACCCGCCTCACCAGTCGACTCGAGAGCACCGGGGACAAAATGAAGCAGTTGCGGTGTGAGGTGGAGCCTCGAACGGCTATAGACTCGCTGGACTGCTACGTACACCGCTGCAGCTGCTGCACTGCAGGCACGCATGTCGTGGCTTCGCCCGCCACACCTTTGTTTGTTGTTGTTTTGATCTTTGTTTACACCTCGCCACCAGATCTCCTTCATCCATGGTATCGGGCACCACGAAGCTCGAACCACAGTAAGACGTAATGACGAAGCTTGCCGGGATGCCCCCTATGCATTCCTATGCCTGCCCTAAATCCGAATGAAGTAATTTTACCTCGTTCATGCGAAAAGGGGCTCGTTGGTCCCAGTGGCCCTCAGCCTGTTCGCTCTCTCGGCGGGCCGTCCGTTCCCGCCCGAGCAAAACAACAGTCAGGCCTTATTTCTCCACATTATGATTTCCTCTGCAGCCTCTCGGTCGCTTCTCCTATCGATTGCATGGACTTGCGCCAATCGTCCAACCGATAGAGAATCGCATGCGCGACCATGTTTGTGCCTCGGCTCTGCCATGTCGAGTCTCCAAGAGCCACGTTGATCGTCGCAAACAGTGTAGCAGCATCTTGCGGCAACGCCGGCTGTGCGGGTCTTTGCCTCATATTGCCGCGGGGCCGGTGCCGTCCTTAGCACTGGTGCATGTCGTGTCCAATCTGCCCAGATGGGCAGTTGTCTATCATGCAATACTGTCGTGGTCAGTAATTCTTATTCCAAGGCGATATTCATATCTCCACCCTCCCACCCCTCAGAGACCCAAAGCAATGCACATTGTTGCTCGTGTTGTTTCGATACTCTACGGTTGTTATTAAAATTTTATAAGCAACAATGCGGAACTCTGAATTGCCGTGTTTTGGGCTTGCGAACCCTTCAGGTCTTTTTCTCAAGTTTGCAGTTGACTGTATGGATTGGTTTCCTGTTTGATGTGTAATGCGATTGCTCGTCTTCCAGCCATCCAGGAATGTCTTGAGCTATGCTAAGTTGTGTGATCAAACAAGCCTGCATATTATTCATGACGTGTCGAGTCGACCGTGGCATATCTCGAGATGGTCGCGTCTGCCTCAAGCGTCGGTGCATCCAGCCCAGTGACTTTCCTCATCCTCACCCTGCTACAACAAACACGTTCAATAAGGATATCGTGGTCCGATAAACGTCAGTTGTCTGTACGATCTGATGTTCCAACAATTGAAGCGAATGCATCCTAGCTAGCTCACCACTCTAGCACGCGCGCCTGCAGGAACGCGCTCAATGACAAACTTGACGATCTCTGTACCTGCCTTAGCGCCCAAGATGCGGCAATCAAACATGCGACCTCGTGGTCAGAGTCGTCGCATCGTATGCATCCTGCCATCCAAGAAAGGAAAAGGACAGCCGTGGACCCTGAAAGCGCAATCGACCACAACACGCCCCTAAACTTGAATGTTTGAAGCCCAAGATCGACATCAAGCATTCCCACGACCCCACAACCCATGCCCAACCTCGTCCGGGCGCCAATTCCCAGGCTGCTGTGTTTCGACCTGATCTGAGCTGACACGGGGCGATCACGGAACCCTGCAAGGTTCGGAGTCCGAGCAGAGATGTTGTGCAGCATAACATCAGCCGTAGCCGCAGTGTCAGCCTCAGGGTCAACACGTTTCAATATAGAAAAGTAAAGATTTGTTGCCCGATCGCTATAGTATCGATGTCTTACTTCTGCGTCGAATTCAATACTTAGTACAATTGAGGATGACCTACTGCACAACTCAAATGACATTGCACGAATTTCTTATAAGCCACCAGCGTTGATTGCGCTGAATAGGTGGACTTTACGTGAAATGCGGTTAGGTTTTCGAGAAGATGGTTCGAGACGTAATCCCAAAGTGCAACTCCACGGATGCCCAAATCATCTTAGTATGCCTCTTTCTAGGATAGAATTCTGGCGTAGAACGGCTATCATCACTTGAAGTCGTCCATCTGCGAACATGTATAGACAATCAATCGATCAACATAGCAAAAACAAGTCTTCATATCGTATCTTAGGCGCTAGTTCCGAGCTCGAGGACTGTCGGCTTGTGATAGATACAATGGTTGGGCTTCGAATGTGCTTCGTGAACTAGGAGCATCCTTCGAGCGAATATCTCTTAAGCGCTGCGCCTGATAGCGCTTCGGGCACTGACAAGCCCAATCCGGCCAACTGCGCAACTGTGATGTATACAGTTCTATTTTGTGGGATTAAACAACCGAATGCATTCGAAGTCATGGCTACCTGCCTTACTTGCCCTTCAGCTCAGAGCTGAGCGACGTGTACGGAACAATGCCAGGTAAAAGAAGCCAAAATCATGCTTCGAGAAATGAGCTAGCAAGATATTGGTGTAGTTGCTCTGAAGTGTTCTGGAAAGGATGTCGCTATTAAAATGAGTCTGGGCTTTGCTGGAAGGCCACGTTCAGTCTCGGAGCTCGAACCAAGGTCATTTCTTGCAAGTATGACATAAAGAATATTATCCAAAGCAATCAATACGGACTCGCAGTGGCAATGACTGGAAGTTGTGAGTCTGAAGTTGACCTTCGGAAGGAACAACTTTGTTCCGTGGTCTGCCTGCGGCGGGGAACTTTTTTGACTCACCCCGCCAATATATTTCGTTGCGAGCCCGCCCACACGACACGATCAACAAAGTCAATCGCAAACATGGCTGACGCCCAACCCCCAGCGCAGCCTCAGGCTGAGAGCTCCGAAAATCTCCACACTGACCCTGTCACCGGTGAGAAGATCTCCAAGAGCGAACTTAAGCGACGACAGAAGCAGCGCGAGAAGGACGAGAAGAAGAAGGAGAAGGAGGCAGCATTGCCCGCACGGCCTAAGAAGGAAAAGAAGGATGAGGTCGAGGAACTGAACCCAAATGTGCGCCTAATTCATACGTACTAAGTGACAAATGATCTAACAATCCCAGCAATACTTCGAGATCCGCTCCAACAAGATCAATGCCCTCCGCGCCTCCAAGCAACCGAACCCGTACCCGCACAAGTTCCACGTCAACTACAAGCTCGAAAACTATGTGCGCGACTTCTCGCACCTCAAGAAGGGAGACACGGAGCCAGAGAAGGAGATCCGCATGGGTCTCCGTGTCATGACACAGCGGTCCGCCTCGAATTCCCTCCATTTCTATGTTTGCAAGGCCGAAGGCATCACGATCCAGGTCATGTGCCAGTTGCAGGAATCTAAGGCCGATGTGCCTTTCGAGAAGCAGCACGAGAACATCCAGCGCGGCGACATCATCGGCGTCATCGGATTCCCGGGGCGGACATCTCCTAAGAAGGGCGGTGACGGCGAGCTTAGCATCTTCGCTCGGGAAATTGTTCTCCTCACTCCATGCTTGAGGATGCTGCCGACAGAGCACTTGTGAGCATTTACGCAGACCTTGTGTGGACATGATACTGACGATACAACAGCGGGTACAAGGACCAAGAGCAGCGTCATCGAAATCGATTCCTCGACCTCATCATGAACGACTCGACGCGGCAGACCTTCGCGACAAGAAGTAAGATCGTGCGCTACATTCGCAGGTACTTCGACGACAGAGATTTCTTGGAAGTGCAGACGCCCATGATGAACAAGATCGCTGGAGGTGCCACCGCGCGGCCTTTCAAGACCTTCATCAACGAGTACCAAGCTGAGTTGTATGTTTAAGACTTCTATATATGGTATCTCTCTCTAACTTCTAAGATACATGAGAATCGCCCCAGAACTATATCTCAAGCAGTTGGTTGTCGGTGGACTTGAGAGAGTCTATGAAATGGGGAGACAATTCAGGAATGAGGGTGCCGACTTGACCCATAATCCGTACGAATCTACCTCCCTGTATGAACTACATCTGCAACATATACTGACTTTTTACCCTAACGTTTAGTGAGGTAACGTCCGTGTATGAACTGCATGTGCGACCTATGCTGACTTCAGACCCGAAATTTTTAGTTCACGACATGCGAGTTCTATATGGCCTATGCAGACTACGAAGACGTGTTATTGATGACCGAAGAGTTAGTTTCCGGATTAGTGAAGGAGATCACTGGGAGCTACGAGACAGTGTATCATACCCAGAGCGGTGAAGTCTACAACGTCAACTGGGCCAGGCCGTGGAGACGAGTTGAGATGATACCAGCGCTAGAGGAGGCAACCGGCGAGAAATTCCCACCGGCGGACCAGTTGCACACCAAGGAGACCAACGAGTTCCTCAAGAACGTACTCAAGAAGGTCAAGCTCGAATGCAGTCCCCCCGTCACAAACGCCCGCATGTTAGACAAGTGAGTAACGTCGATGTACTAACTGTATGTGAGGCATCACTAACTTCCTATCTTAGGCTCACAGGGCACTACATCGAGAGTGAGGCGATTAACCCAACTTGTGAGCTAATCTACAAATTGTACGCGATCGAATACTGACGTTAATCCCAGTTATCACAAACCATCCAGAAGTGATGTCACCGTTGGCCAAGTATCACCGAGACTCGCCTGGTATGCTTGAATAAATTTTGTGCTTGCCGCACTGAAGACGCGATGTTCACCGTACTAATATGTTTTCAGGTCTTTGCGAACGATTTGAAGCGTTTGTTTGTAAGAAGGAGATCTGTAATGCCTACACCGAGTTGAACGACCCCTTCGATCAGCGTCTGCGATTCGTAAGTCCACCGTAACACATCTTCTATGTGATATTAACACAAGATTAGGAAGAGCAGGCCAACCAGAAGTCGCAGGGAGATGATGAGGCACAGCTCATCGACGAAACATTCTGTCAGGCTCTCGAATACGGTCTTCCACCCACAGGTGGCTGGGGAATGGGTATCGACAGACTCGTAATGTTCTTGACAGACCACTATACGATCAGGGAAGTACTGACCTTCCCTTTCATGAGGGACATTGTCGAAGAGAAGAAGCAGACCGCGGCGGAGGTGGTCAACATCACGCCCAAGCCGGAAGAGGGCATCTACGGCAAGTAAGAGTCGCCTGAGCTGGACTTGTCCGTGGCAGAGAAGATGGTGGTGCGCGAACATCACTGTCTTGAGGAGATGGGCATTGCAGTCTAGGTAGAGAATGGGCTAGTGCAGGCATGTGTTTGACAGAGGGAACCTGATTCCACTTTGCTGCACCTCGTGTGCTTTCAATTCAATAAAACATCAATCAACATGCTCGTGCTCTATATCTATGTCTATGACTGCTCTCATACTATATGGCTAGTGAAGTATAGGATATGTTTCTACGTACGAAGTGAGCGCTCCGTGCAACAAATACTCATTTCAGAATAATATGATTAATATATTTTGGCTGCCATTCTGGCTCTCTCGTCACGGTCTAGCTGCCAGCACGCTCTCATATACCTCTCAGCTTGACACGGTTGTCATGAGCTTCAGCTTCAGCTTAGAGCATTCAAAGATGATGCTCTGTGTTTGGTGCGTTGTATGCATGATGGCTGATCGGCTAGTTTGCTGCTTTATAACACATAGTTTAGCCACTGTCGCAAGTGTGGAAATATGCTGTCCAAACTTTCATTCTTTTCAGTTATCGCGCAGACGGCACTCTGTTTCATTCACAAAAAGAAAGGTGGCTTATACTCTATTCTACAAGCTTGTTGCTAAGCCTGAGAGTTAAGGGAGGTCTTACAGAGCCGCTATATCTAGGAGCGAGCTCGATGGCAGGTCCTCACGGAGTGTTTGCTCGATGATATCCCAACGACAAGAAGACGTTGGAGGCCCAGCATACAGCTGGAGCCGACGTTAAGATGCTGAGAGAAGTTACATAAGGAATTTCTTAAGCTATGGAACGGTGTGATAGGGCCTGACAGAATCGAGCATTATATGCAGCGGGAGGGCGAGAACAAAATGACTATGGAGAAAGAGAGGAAGTTGGAGTTGGAGTTGGAGGAAGAGATGAGGTTGGAGGAGGAATTGGAATTTCAAGAAGGGATGGAGCTGGAGTGGGTAAATGGGACCTTGGACGATGAAGAGGACGAAGATGAAGAGAACGAAGAAGAAGAGGACGAAGAAGAGGACGAAGAAGAGGACGAAGAAGAGGAAGAGGAAGAGGAAGAGGAAGAGGAAGAGGAAGAGGAAGAGGAAGAGGAAGAGGAAGAGGAAGAGGAAGAGGAAGAGGAAGAGGAAGAGGAAGAGGAAGAGGAAGAGGAAGAGGAAGAGGAAGAGGAAGAGAGGAAGAGGAAGAGGAAGAGGAAGAGGAGGAGGAGGAGGAGGAGGAAGAGGAGGAGGTAGTGCGCCCGCTCAAGAGGCTGAGACGGAATTGAGATAGCAGACCACCGTAGAGGTCTCGCCATGTCTTCCTCACGCAGTAGGATTAGAAGATAGAGACTCAATTGAAAGGCTATCGTATACCTTCTGGGGCACGTGTAGGTTCTATGCAGTTGTCTAATTATGTTGTCGTTGGTTGCTTGGATGAGTGTTACAACATGTGGAGGAGTACCACAGTAGTACAAATCCCAGTCAATCTCGACCTATTAAGATGGCTTTAGTAGTTTAAGATTGAAGTCCTGCTTCGCTCTTAAGGAGTCGGGGGGTGTCGTGGTGTGAATGCCGCAGGAGTGATGACATTTGGCTTGGCGGATGTGTCGCACATCTCGGCTCCCCACCAACGGTCCTTACCCCGGGCGGTGGCCCGTTAACACTGCTGTATCGGCTTCCACCACCACCAGAAGACACCGAGACCTTTAGGGGAAAGATATAAACTTGGCTATTTGCCAACATGTTATCATTCACTAGAAAGTCAAGTTTAGGCGTGTTACCGGAGTACATCAACAGTTCGACCAATCACGAGCCTACGTTACGAGTCACATACTAAAATTCAACGGACGAAAGAGATAGTAATTGAATAACATGGCTGCTCCAGGCGGAGAATTTTTTATACAGGAGAAGTTGAAGACTCCTGCTCCCCACCATGAGAATTACAAGCAATTATGGGAGACCAAGTGGAAGAAACCTGTAAGCCTGTCCCATATACATCACTTCAAGCACTACTGAAATGTCAACGTTCTCCTTCACGAACCAATGCTTACAACCCAAAGGCAGAAATGGGCGTCTATCCTTTCATGTTCGGCACAGCAAAAGACTTTGAACCCGTTGTTGAAGAGCTTGTTCGCCGAGACTTCAAAGAGCCGTACGACTGGGATGAGTACGCAAAGACGTACTTCCCACAAGCCGAGAACCTAAAACAAATTGCTCAAGAAGCAGAAAGTAAAGGTGAAAAGGAGAAAGCATCAGAGTACTACTTACGTTCGTCCGCTGTATACCGCATCTCACGCTTCCCCGCCCCACGATCAGACGTGCAACGCGAAGCCTGGACCCTAGGAAAAGAAGCATGTCTCAAAGGGCTCTCGCTCCGCCCTTATCCCGTGCAAGAAGTACTAATACCACATACACATGGCCACAGCAACGAGGGCACTCACATCCCCGTCTACCACCTACTTCCTACACACGCCTCCAAAGACACACCTGTGCCAACAGTAATCATCTTCACGGGCCTAGACGGATACAGAACCGAACTGGCTGTCTGGATGGAAGGCTGGCGCCAAGTCGGCGTCGCAACCATTGTACTCGAAATCCCCGGCACAGGAGACTGCCCTGCAAATCCATCAGATGCCACATCTCCCGATCGATTATACAGCTCCCTATTCTCCTGGATCGATGAGCAAGCCGGACTGGATAACAGCAAAGTAGCAATCTGGGCATTCAGCACAGGTGGATACTACGCTATTCGTGTCGCACACACGCATCCTGAGAAGCTAGCGGGCGTAGTCGCGCTCGGCGGCGGATGCCATCACATGTTCGACAAGGCGTGGCTCGACCATGTCAACCAACTCGAGTACCCCTTTGATCTCGCAAACACACTGGCGTATAAATGGGGATACGGCCACGACGTCGAGTCCTTCAAGCGCGAGGCGTCGCAGAAATTCAGCCTGCTCAACGATGGCACGCTGGATCGGCCTGAGTGCGCGCGCCTGTTACTTGTCAATGGCACGGAGGATGAGATCTTCCCTATTGATGACTACTATCTTGCGCTGCAGCATGGTGCGCCGAAGGAGGCGCGGTTTGTTACAGGGGTGAAGCACATGGGTGAGCCGATGAGTTTCTTCATTATTCTGAAGTGGTTATATAAGTTGTTTGGGATTGAGGCGGACGCTGTGAAGCAGATGCAGACGTTGCCGTTTAAGCCCAAGTATTGAGGACATGTTGGGGTAGAGACGTTCGTAGCAACAAGAGGCGTGCGAAAGGTATACATAAGACCTTCGGTTCATGGGCCTTGTTAGACCAGCATTTATGAGATGAATTGATGGTGTCCCACACTTCTGTGGAGACCTTGTGAAGACTTCCTTGTTTCCTCGCGGATGGTATTGGTTCGACACGCGCTTCCAGGTATGACGATAACCACACGCGTGAGCTTTCGACAAACTTCAGCAGAAGCTCCTCGGAAGGAAAAGAAGCACCCGAGAGGTGAGGAGAGCAATTGTAGGATGGGGAATCTCCCCGAGCGGCAACTTTAGCCGGGTTTCCCCGACATCACAAGCTGGAGATGCGGGTGCGTCATAGCGCCTTGCTTCCGAAGATCCCTCCTTTGGCAGCGTGGGATGCGGGGCCCATCTCAACTACGATTTTTGCGCTTCTCTACCTCATTCCCACATCAGTCCTTCTGGAGAGTATCAATTCGACTCACCCAGTCCTACATCCTCTTTGGACTTAGTCAAATATCTATTCGCTTATTCAACAGGCCGGCAATTGCCCAGCGAGTGAGAAGTCTTTCGCAGGTGGGGTTCGCATTATTATATCGCCTTTGTAAGCCGCTGCCCCGTATCTTCTCCAAAAGCAACATTGAGCTGGCAGAGAAAGCGAAGATTGAGCCTAGATGGCAAATCTAGCTGTTGCACATGACTTCCAAGAGTTTCTGGGGCTTGATCCTGCGCAAAATCTAGATCCGTGTTGTCACACCTTGTTACAAAAGCACTGACATCCAGTTCATAGACCTCACCTCTCATCTATCGTCGCGAGCCCTACTACAACGATATACTAGAACATCGAATACGGCTACCTTCTCTGTGACTACTTTGGACACCTCTCGGAGACATTTACGACCGCTATCATGGTTTTAGGCGCAAGGAAACCGCCCTCCCGGAAGGGTATGCTCGCACTCCTATCTCCTGATTCTCTTAACGGGGGACGCCCCTATACCAATACATGGTGGAATAACAATCGTGTTAGGCTCCATGGCGGATATGCCAGGGGACTTGAAGGAGCAAATGGACAAGCTAGAGGAGCTGTTCGTAGTCTCTACGACAAAGTTGAAGGAGATTTCGGATCACTTCGTGAAAGAGCTTGAAAAGGGCTTATCGAAAGAAGGAGGATCCATTGTGAGTCGCAATGTACTCAGCGCAACGGAAAAAGGCTGACAGTCACAGCCAATGATCCCGACCTGGTGCATGGCCTTCCCCGACGGCAACGAGACCGGCAAATACCTTGCGCTTGACATGGGAGGCACAAATCTACGCGTGTGCGAAGTCACTTTGACGGAGGAGAAGGGTGAATTCGAGATCATTCAGTCCAAGTACCGCATGCCCGAGGAACTGAAGACTGGCACGGCAGACGAGCTCTGGGGGTACGTTGCAGACTGCCTTCAGCAGTTCATCGAATATCACCACGAAGATGAGGAGCTCGACCATCTACCACTTGGATTCACCTTCTCTTACCCAGTGTCACAGGATGCCATCGATCACGGCGTTCTTCAGCGGTGGACGAAGGGCTTTGATGTGGAGGGCGTGGAGGGGCAGGACGTTGTGCCTGCGTTCCAGAAGGCTTTGGAGGAGCGTAATGTCCCCATCAAGCTAGCAGCTTTGGTTAATGACACAACTGGAACCATGATCGCTTCCGCATACACCGACACTAGCATCAAGATCGGTTGCATATTCGGCACCGGTTGCAACGCAGCCTACATGGAGGACTGCGGCGCTATTCCTAAGCTTGCGCATCTGAACCTCGATCCGAAGCTTCCAATGGCCATCAACTGCGAATGGGGGGCATTCGACAACGAGCACCAGGTACTTCCTCGCACAAAGTACGATATCGTTATAGATAAGGAGTCGCCCCGCCCTGGTCAGCAATCATTTGAGAAAATGATAGCAGGATTGTATCTTGGTGAGATTTTCCGTCTTGTCCTTCTTGATCTGCACAAAGGCCAAGAATGCGACATCTTCCCAGACCAAGACGTGAGCAAGCTCAACAAACCTTACTCCTTGGACTCCGGTTTCCTTGCTGCGATTGAAGAAGATCGCTTTGAGAACTTGCTGGAAACAGGTGACCTCTTCCAAGAGAAACTTGGTATTACCTGCACCAAACCCGAACTCGAGCTGATTCGCCGCCTCGCTGAGCTCATTGGTACCCGTGCCGCTCGTCTAACAGCCTGTGGTGTCTCTGCCATCTGCAAGCACAAGAAATGGGACGAGGTCCACGTAGGTGCTGACGGCTCAGTGTTCACCAAATACCCGCACTTCAAGATCCGACAGGCGCAAGCGCTGAAGGAGATTATGGACTGGCCGGCGAAGTATGGCAAGGGCAAGGGCGATCCTATTGAGGTCCTGCCGGCTGAAGATGGCTCAGGCGTAGGCGCTGCACTTATTGCTGCACTTACGGTGAAGCGCGTGCAACAAGGCCAGCTAGCCGGTATCCGGGATAGCGATGCTATCTTGAAGATGGCGCCGAAGAAGATCTAAAGACTCAGGGCTCGCGCTATAGTTTCCAGAGAGTCGATGAGTTGATTTGTAAATACGTAGAGAACAATGGTCCAAGACTCATCTTTTCATCAAATCCCTTGCCACGCCCTTATTCCCTTCTTATCAACGCAAACAGTCTCGAGATTGTTTCCCGCTGGGTCAATTATAAAGGCAGCATAATACGGTTGTCGACTCATCTTGTCCCGAATACCAGGTAGGCCATTATCCTTCCCGCCATTCTGCCTACCACCATTGTCAGCTCCTACCTCCACCTCCACACTAAAAAGACTTACAATCCCAGTTCATGAAACGCATCAACAGCAGCATCATCTAATCCCGTCAGTCAGCCACCATCCCATCATCCTCCCTTCAAGCATTTCGCGAATCTTCTTACCAGGCGCATCAATCGCAACGTGTACCGGATACGGCTTCTGCCCCTCAGGCACCTGCTGCAACCATAGATACGGATAGTCGCTCCCATACCCGACCGTCTTGCCTTCTGCTGCGTTGATCATCTCCGTGTACCCTACGGGTTTCAAGACTGTGCGGTAGAAGGAGCGCATGGCTGGCATGCGCTGTGCTGTTACGTAGATGAATATGTGGTTGATTGTCATTGTGGGTACTAAGGAGTGGAAAGTTGGCGATATGGAGGGATGTTTGATGGGGTGGAGGTGGAGGTGAGGAGGGCAATTGGGAATGAGAGTCAGTTGCAAACGGTTACTTTTTCAAGTATGGCATTCGGATTATAACTCCTTGTATGGTCTTTGAGAACGTCGCGTTCACATATTACTAAGACGGCGTTGGCAAATGTTACGTTGTGAGTTCCATGTCCCTAGAACGTCTGCTTTATGAAAGCGCTAGGGACTAGGCCAGGGTATGCTGACCAATTACAGAGTCAGGCGGAGTCAGGCGGAGTCAAGTATCCACCACCTAGGTTTTATAGCCGTTGAGAGCACTCGGGCCCCAGGACCCTTGGCATTACACCCGAGACGGTGCCCTCGTCAACTTCTCAATCTTCACCAGCTGTGTTTCTCACGGCTAGAGCCGATCCAGCCGCGGTCAACACGACCATGACAATGAGATCCTTAAAGAGGTTTCTCATTAACACGCCGTACGTCCTTTCTTCTAGGCGACTTGTTTGTTGATGATAGTCGTTAAACTGGTTGTCTTGTTAACGTTGAACTTTACAATTCACGACATATAAGACCCTGCTTACATCTTCAGCACTGAATCGCTCGCATCTTGCAGAGTGTTATGTATTTGTCAGAACTGTAGTCGACCTTGTTCATGCCCGCCTCCTGGCCAGCTTCCTCGCCCGTCTGTGCCGCCTTGAAGCTGACTTGGGCTGTGGCTGATACGAATCCACGACACTTTGGCTATCGATTTGCTCCTACACCGAAGTTGCGTCCATCAACCCCACGCTGTCGTCTTCTGCCCGTTCTAGGACAGCCAAGTTATGGCGCAAGAACTGACAACGCTGGTGTTCTTTCCCAAAGACCTTTTCGTAGCCCGAGAGCGCTTTCGAGTACCACGCTCTGGCCTGTTCGACACAGCCTTGGCTGTGAAAGAGGTAACCAAGGCCCAACCTGGCATCCAAAGCTGGTACATAGGTGTTGATCCTTTCAGAATCGAAGGCATTCTCGTACCCCTCTAGCGCTCGCTTATGCATGTTCTCTGCTTCCTGATACTCGCCCATGTCAGCGAGTAAAAGGCCTAAGTTGTTAACAGTCCTAAGTGTCGACGTATGCTCTAGGCCTAACACCTTTTTCCTTCCCTCTAGTGCTCGCTTATACATCTTCTCTGCCTCTTTATGCTCGCCTGAGTCTCCATAGAGGCTGCCTAAGTTGTTAACAGTTGCAAGTGTCGACGTATGCTCTAGGCCTAACGACTTTTCCTTTCCCTCTAGCGCTCGCTTAAACATCTTCTCTGCCTCTTTATGCTCCCCTGACTCTGCATAAAGAATGGCTAGGCAATTACGAGTCTCAAGTGTTATGGGGTCTTCTGGCCCGGACGATTTCTCGCTTCGATCTAGCACTCGTTGATACATCGTCTTGGCTCTCGGCTTGTCTTCGTCGGCAAGTAGATATCCCAGGCGAAAGAAATGCGATGTCTGTATAGCTTCTCCATCATCCATGTACATCTCATCTACCCACCGGCTGACGCTAACACTATGCGGTAGCAGCCGTCTAGGCATTTCCCAAAAGTTCACTTCCGACCCTGGAGGCACCACTGCGGAAACTAGCCCCACGGCCAGGCAACCCAGCTCGTGCCGCTCCTTGCCTTCTACTAGCTGGCCACACCATTTGTGCAGCACCGAATGCATTGAGTAGCCGCCGGTGCCATCTGTTGCATCCACGAGCGAGTAGCGACACAGAAGCCTTGTTGCCTCGTCAAACTCCAATTCGTCCTGTGCGATGCCATGCAGCCATGCTGGAACATCCATCTCTTCCGGCGGGTCTAGGCATGCTGCGACCAGCTCATACCACAGCTCTCCGCTGTCCAGAAAACCCCACAGCTTAAGCAGGCAAGCCGCCGCCTCACTCTGCTCCTGCACTTGCTTGTACGACAAGGTCCACGTTGTTAGCATGCTGCGGCCGTACTCCTCCGGTGGAAAGCGATCCTGCTTTTTCATCAGATGCTCCCATGTTTGATTATAGTGCTTCGCGTAAGTGGACGCAGAAACGTTCGTCTCGCGCATGTACGAACCTGCTTGGGTCAGGGCTAGGGGTAGGCCGTGGAGAAGCTCGAGAACGACGTCGGCATCTGTCGCGTTTATCTCAGCCATAACCTCCTCGACCTTGCGCACGGAATCATCCACTTACTGTCGACCAGCTTTCCGGCATTGCTCTCTAGGATAGCACGTGCTTGCTCTGCCGCTACCTTTCGTATTTTGACCCCAGTACCATGCATCTGAAGTCCAGCTAGCCGGCTCGTGATGAGGATCGACCCGTGATCTGCATGCGGGAAATACTCCTTCACATTGTATGCCAGCGGGTCGTTTCCGCTATGGTGGTCGCGGTCAACATTGTCGATGATCAACAGCCAGCTATGGTTCGACGGTAGGGACAGCCAGTTTAGGCACTCGCGTACCGCCACGTCAACATCGATGACAGTCTGCTTAAGCATCTCTACTCCATTAGCTGTTAACTCGTCGCGTGGCAGCCTCTGCGCCACACCTGCGAACGACTGCTTTAGACTGGTCTCCGATGATCCATCCAGCCAGAATATCCCACTGAACCTGCCTTTGTGTTTCCGCGCAAACTCTACCGCCAGCTGCGTCTTGCCAATGCCACCGAGACCGTGGACTACGGTAACGTTTCGACGGCTCGCTGCTCGTTGTGTGTTAAGGAGAAGCCGCTCAAGCTCCTGCGTTTCTGCGTCTCGGATGACGAAGTGGCCGATCACTGGCACGCCTCGGAGGCTGAAGTCGATTTTGTGTTTGCCATGGTCCACTGGACTTAGTCAACCTATTGTATGCTTTCGTGTCTATTGCGATGCGTAGTTACATTGGGACCGAGCTAGCATGAGCTTCGGTGATAATTTGATCATGTGCTTGATCACCTTGCTCACTGTCTCAAAGTCCTCCTCTGTTGGTTTTCCGAACTTGTTCATGTCGAAGTGTGTCCGCGACAGCGAGAACTTTCTGGTAGCATCGGACAAATCGAGGCAGCCAGAGCTCTCGCTCACTACAAATCTCTACATGACCTTGTCAGCCCCGGCAAGAGACACATTATGTTCCTAACCTACCGTTCGATCTGTCTTGCCCACAATCCTTCCTACATTGCTGGACTTGAGTTCGTAGAAGCACGTGACCTCGGCTTTGTTCGCCTGTGCTCGCGTCTTTCCAAATTGGTCGACCACCTCTTGCAGGAACTCGTTCCCCGGCTCCAGTATCTTCAACACGTCCAACTGTATTTCATCCTGCTGGTACTCCCTCTGGGCCGCCGCCAGCATCTCCACTTGGCTCATCCCTTCTGCACCCCGGAAAGGGGTGCCGAAGAAAATTAAGCTGGTGGTTGATACGAAAACGCCGGGCCACTCGCTCTGGTTCTGCTGGGCGTCCAGAAGTGCCTATAAAGCCTTAGCCGTGGAGTTAACAGAAACTAAACACACACATAATTCTTATGGTTTTAAAGCTGGAAAGTCGTTTCCCATGCTGTGTCCTGCTTACCTTTAACACGACCAGCCCGCCGAAGCAATGCGCTATAATGAGGAGCGGCCGGAATGGATTGCCCTAATGAAGTTAGACATGGTCATGGTTCGGGGACAAGGTCTGTACTTCTCTCTTCCGCCGCAAGGCTAGCAGGAATCGCTGTGCCACCGTCGACACCTTTTGCCGCATGGCGTCTTTGCCAAACCACTGCGAGTGGTATCCATATCGCATAATGCGCGCATTCTGGGCAACGACCGGCAACATGTTCTCCTCTTCAAGCCAATTAACCCATTGTGGGTTCTCGGTCGTGCCTACATTCTTGCACCAGCTGTCGTCCGGGTGCGCTCCGATGCCGTGGATCGCAACGATGCTGTAGAAGTGAGAGGTTTTAGTATCGACTCAGACGACCAAGCTACTACAGAAAGTGTGATCACGTACTCGATGATCTCGGGCGCGTCTTCTGGCGCGTCGCGGAGCACCTTGAGGCCGATGTCGTCGTCTGTTACCGGCCGGACCTAGTTCCGCGTTAGCTGCGTAGCTTGCGCGGTTCGTCCCGCATGCGACCCACCATTGTCCGTGCCAGAAGGAGCGGAGGATCTGCTCGCACTGTGGGGTAGGAAGTGTCCAGAAAGTAGAGTAGCGTAAAGAGATAACTTAGAGAGGGAAGATGCGCAGAGCGAACAGGCTGAGACCCAAGGCTGGGCTACACTAAGTGTGCGGCTCTGCGTTGGGCATGTCAGCGCTCCACGAGCAAATCACGCATATAAGACACCACCTACGACGGCACTGGCCCCCAAAGCTGCCATGCCACCATTTTCGAAGACGAAGGAGCTTGTTCGTGATCTTTCTCCTGCACCTGGAACGCTACAGGATGATGTTTTGCCTAGTCAGCCTTCAATAGCTCTCAGCGACTCAGCACGCATCAGAGCCTTCCTGGAAGACGACTTGTGTTCCGAAGACCTTGAGATGATGGCACCCTATCTATGGATCATGACGACGCCTTCTAGCGGAAACATAAATGCTCTGCATCGACAACGAGTGAAGGGGCGCGAAATCATAGTCACTGAAGAGCCTCGCCTGCACCTAGTATGGATACACCACCGCATATTCATCAAGCCTCTCCCACGATACCTGCTGTCATATGCGTTTTGGGAGAATTACCTGGATCCGACGTCAGCCCGACTAGGCGAAATGCAAAGCAGCATCCGCAAGGCTGCAGCTGGCTTCTTGCGGACGTATCGCTATCTGATTCGACATGAAACAGACTTCAACCTCGCTCGACAAGACCACCTTGGCCTGATCCCGAAGGATGTGGATTGGCCGTCTTTCTGTCAGTTCACCTCTGAACTTAACAGCATTGATGATTCCAAGGTGTCGAGAAGATACTGCTTCGGCGAGCTCAGGCTGACTCGACTCAACTTTTACGCTCCTTTTCTGCTACATAAATTCCACTTTGAACAAGTACATGGACAGTATGGAGACTTCTTTGCACGATTGTATGGACCTATACTTTTCGTATTCGCTATTGTGTCTACTATTCTCAGCTCGATGCAAGTTGCGCTTGCAGCTGAGCAATTGGTGGCTGTGCAGTGGGTTTCGGTCTGGTATGTGTGTCGTTGGTTCAGCGTGCTTAGTCTCGTAGGGACAGCTGTTGTCGCTGGGTGGTTTTCGGCTCTCTGGCTGTGGATTTTCTTGGACGAGTGGGTGTATACGGTCAGACGAAGGTTGGATAAGCGGCGCAGAGATCTGCATGGATCGAAATGCTAGTTGACCTTGAGCTCGAGCTGAATGGAAGGAGGCGGAAGAGCCGTGTGTAAGTGATATGGTTGAGGAAGAGGGTGCCGGGGAAAGAGCATCCCAACCCAGTACCTTCAGATATACCTTAGCTTACACGAATAAAGGCTACGGTAGGGATAGTTTTATATTGGAACGAAAGTCTTAGATTTGCTACATCCCTTGCGGCTTCTTGCACCTCAATGATTGCCAGACCCATGACTGAGACGATAATCATCTTCCTTGCGCGACTTCATAGTAGTATAATACTACGATTATAGTTACTAGAGTCTATAAAGCTTAAACTAGGTCATTACTTCTGCTACTTACTCTTTGTTCTCTTATTGTAGGTCTTCCAAAGGTAGTATAACATTAGTTATAACTTCTAAAAGTATCATCTTATGCATCTTCGCACCGTTGTGGTATTGAGTACTCGACGCAGGTAATAGATTCGATCACCTAAGGGTTCTTCGATCTTCTTGCTAAGTATCTACCTGCTTATCTGCAGACAACTCCCATAATCCTACCCCTTTTAATACTAACCTCTAGGTGCTCTCGGGCACCGGCAACCGATCAGCCTTGCCGATGCTACTATGCTACTCTACCCTACTACTATTCCGAAACTAACACTAATTTAGACTAGTTAAATATCTCTACACATTCTCAGTTTTCTTCTCTGCCACGCTCTTTGAAGTTACAGAACATTCCTCGCGGAGGGCCCGGCTGCAGCCAAGTCCCTCGCCTCATTTTCTATTGTCATGCCTGGAGCCTGCTCTCGACAGAAGTAAAATGCTCAGAGCCAGCAGTAGTTGACATCCAGACGAAGAGAAAACATTCCTTAAATTTCTGCCATAGACAACAAATTCCGACACCTTTTACAACATTTCAACTGTCTCATATGGGTATGCACATGCTCCGGGGGTGAAGGAGCAGTGTGCTACTGGTTTGCAACGACCCCCTTTTTCTTCTTCTTCTTGCTGACAGTCGGAGATGGAACACTTCCACCATCGTCAGCCAGTGGAATTGGCTCAGAAAAAGCCCAATCATCCTCAGGTAGCAGGACTTCCTCCGGTGAAGAAAGCCACTCCAGGGGCGATCGCGCAGATTCCTGCCTTCGGGACTTCTCAGTTGCTTCCGCTATTGTGAGTTTTGAAGCGAAATCTATGGTGTCTTGTCAGCGCATGACAGATTTCAGTCTCTGGCGACCGCACCTGTCGAAGTTACCTCGTTGAGGTGGACACCCTCCAGCCCAGTTGTTCCAGATAGAAGATTCTGGAGACTAGCGGGCTCTGTATAACGTCAATATTCATGATCCTCTTAGAGACTTCACCGTCAATCTCATACCTTTAAATGACAATGGGTATTCTTGAACGCTTTTTAATGCCTGCAGCCCATCTTCTAGGATCTTGAGTTTCTCGTTACATCGCGCTCTCTCTGCTGAGGACTCTTCCTCTTCGGAAGCCAACGCGGCAACCGTTTCGTCATCGATATCGATTACGTCCGCCGGACAGAAAAGTGTCGGAAGTTTCTGGACCAGGCATGCCTCAACAGCTAGGACGCTGAAGTCATCGATAATCTTCTTCAAAGCCACCTATGCTCTTTTAGAATCCAGTAAGCAACAAATGTCATTCCTACTTACCTTGTAGTAGGCTTCCATGAAGTCCGTGGCAGTGGAACTAGCGTAATTGTTCATGTCTGCTTCGGTTTTATTGACAAGCGTGTTGATCAATACGTTAACATTGATACCGATGTTAACCACACCAACGGTAGTGTAGTCTCCGCCAAGAACCTTCTCTAGAGACTTCTTGATATCACGTGCGCGACGCTTTCCCTGTGCCTTTTGGACATTCTCGGTAAGGTAGTGGTTGTAGGTGATAGGGTGACCAGTAGCATGAGGTTCGAGAAGTTCCTTCACCTTCTTTCTGAGTTCGCTGGTCAGATTCTCTAATCTTGCGAATATAAACCGCCTCAACAGTCCTTCGAGAGTGCGATGATCGGAGACATAGGCCAAGGCTGCTCGCGCTACGTAGTACACCGCACGAACGACAATGTCCACATGTTTATGGACCAGGTTCGCCCAAGGTTCACGCTGTTCTTGGAATAATTGTCCAACAATGAGCGGATCAAACGTTCCTGGTAGTTCTCGGCCCCTGCTGCGTTCCAGAAGCTTTTTGACCTTCGAAATATAGTCTGAGCGGGAGATCTGGTGAGGAGGCTTTGCAAGACCTTCGTCGATTATAGTATATGTGTGACCTTCCCTCCGCATTATCTCCGCAAAATCTGTCAATGTGTTTTGAAGAACAGCTCTCAAACGCTTTTGGTAGCCTTCAGTCAAAGACGCATCTCCAAAAAACAGATCCGAGTATTGACCATCGATTGCAGCCTTGATCAGAGTACTGAACGAATGACTTACATGCAAGAGGTATCGCCGTTGTTCTTGCACGGTTGCCCTGGATGTACCTAATGCGTCTAGTTTCTTCGTACAATCCTGAATCTCATCTTGAATCTGGGTGAGGACATCAGGTAGCTGCGCTACGATGTGATCTTTGAGGATCTTGCTAAGTCTCGGTTTCAGGCTGTGAACCCCAACTTGACCAGGTGGAAGCGATCTCCACACCCCTGAGGCGAAGAATTGGGCTTCAGCGTTGTTACGATCCTGTGCAGACGAATGTCTTGAAAGATAATCCCGATTCCGAAGAACGTGCCAACCGAGCCGGAACTTGACATCTTTGTTCTGGGCAAGTTCAACGTAGAAACGTTCGCTATCGGAGCCCTTGTCTAGGGTGTCTGGCTTGGTAATCAGTCCAAGGGTACGCATACCCTTTGGGTCGATTTCCCGTGCATATCTGGTGATCGACTGGTTGTTGAAGTCATTTTTGGCGGATACAACAGCAATTATGATGCTCCGTGGACTTTTCATATAGGTGAGCACAAGAGATTTGACTATCTCACTGTCTGCATCGGATTGAGAACGACTGCCTGCCAGAAATAATCCGGGGAGGTCAACAAGGGTAAGATGCGGTTGATCAGGGCCTGATAATTCCAATCGAAGGATATCCGAGCTAAAGACCTTGGTGCTGTCGTTGATTCCCATCGCGTCTTTCGCCGACTCGATGATTTCGCCAAGTTCCAGATCTTCCGCGGACACCGAGACATGGAAGTTTAGCAACTTCTCCGTTTCGCTCTCGGAGCGTTGTACTTGAGAGTCTGGAAAAATTTGAATTTTGATGGGCGAGACTGGGCCACGCCGAAGGATCAATTCAGTTGCGAATCTAGTGCAAAGGTTGTCTTTGCTCGGAAACCTCACTCCTGAGAGCGCTTCAAGGACCGAGCTTTTGCCAGATGATTGTTCGCCACATACTATGATCTCCGGCAGGTCGATGTAGCGGCTAATCCCATGTGAGCGGAGATTGTCCACAATGTCCAGAAGATTTCGCGTATCGTTGGTCTGGAGAGAGATGCCTGCGCCATCGTGAGAAACGCCTTCAATCATAATGTTCAATCTAAGCTCAAAAGTAATGCTCTGAGCAAGAACGGTACGTGATTCTGCGAAAAGTATGATGCTGATGAGCTTAGTAGGAAGCAGGTTGAGATCATTACTGAGACTCTGCATTCTTTGACAAGTCTAAGCCATCCCTGCGTTGGCTGACCGGTTCTGTAGTGTAACATTACCTTTCAACAGATATCGCGAGCGTATGCACGACAAGCATATCCGGTGTCGAAATTATGCGCATATTGATAAGAGAAACACGTAAGCCAGTTAGACTTCCAATGGAGTTCTGCCGCATCAGAGGTACTGGGGTAATAGGCGACCACGGTTTGAAGAGCACAAGATCACAAGATGATCCGAAAAGTCCTTATTGATACTCGAGAAAGCTCAGGCTAGCGCAAAATTGTTCTAACGGTTATGACTGAGGCCCTCATGAATAGCCTCGCGAGGGATTTAGCGCTGCAAATCGCTACGGCTAGCTTCTGGACCTTAAAGAATGCGTTCGGTACGGTATTTTTAATCGGAGACTTGGTCCAGCATCATCTTTACGCCATTCTCATCTGAAACATTATCTATGTTACCGAGCCAATGCAAACTGCAGCACACAAAGCCCCGCATACCGCGCTTTTGTGGCACAGCGATAACGCTGCCACGGGCCTATCAAGTAAGACCAACCTCCACTCTTGCATCCGTGCCTTTGGTCTTCATCACCGCCATTTTATGGTATGAACCCCTCCCATTAGATCCCGACTGTAGAGTGCTTTGAAGTATTCACACAATTCATTATATAATCCTCCGACTAGCGGATTTCGCCCGGATCTGTGCTCACCGCAATCTTGTCATACTTTATTAGTATTAGCCTTGAACCACGATCTAAACATGTACGTTGAGTGCGAGACATGCGATTGCACCTTCGGAAGTCAACTTGCTGCTAATCAGCACATGAATGCACTCGATCACTGGGCGCCACGATATGATTGCGAGACATGCGACCGAGAGTTCTTTTCCCAGCGGTCGGCAAACCAGCATATGAACGATACCGGACATTACCTACCTCAATTTGAGTGCGAGACGTGTAATCGAAGATTCCACAGTCAGATTTCCGCTAACCAGCACATGAACGACACAAATCACTGGGTCCCGCAGTTCGACTGCGAGATATGCGATCGAAAGTTTTATAGCCAAAATTCCGCTGACCAGCATATGGATGCTGTAAACCACTATGAGGGACGTTACTGTCAGGATTGTAACAAAGGATATCGGGACGAGAACACATTGAAAATGGTAAGTTCTCGTTGCGCATCTTAGTACTCACTCAATGTTCTTAGTTTAGTGTATACAAGATAATGCTGATGACTGTAAGCACCTCAACTCAAGTATTCATCGCGGCAAGAACGTGGCGTGTCCCTTCTGTAAAGCGGCCTTGACGTCAGCCAGCGGCCTTTCGCACCACCTCGAGACTGGTTCATGCCCACGAGCCAAGAACATCAATAGTGAAACGATTTACCGGGCAATTAGGCAGCGCGATCCTGGGGGCCTCTTAACAAAGAAGTTGCTTACCTACCCAGACACCAACATTCAGAGCATCGCGACGAGTGCCACCTGGAATGGCTCTAGCTACGAGTGCTACCTCTGCCACCAAAATTATGACACCCTTCGAGCACTAGATCAACATGTGAGGTCATCAGTTCACAGCGAGAAGCTGTATCATTGTCCGAATCGCAGGTGTAGCCGGGAGTTCGTAAGCTTAGCTTCGCTTTTCAATCACCTCGAAAGTGAGAGCTGCAAGTTTATACGATTCGAGAAGGTTCAGCAGAACGTCCATAATTTCATTACAGGACGACAGAGGCTTCTAGGGTTTGCATAGTTTCATTTGGCCATATTTTTATGTAGTTCGCACTGGAAGCAAACAAGTGGTGCTTGGTCGTGTGATAACGATCTTTCTAATGTACCTTACCCTCCTTCTCCCTCAAACCAAGGGATCACTATCATGCTGGGAATCTTCTGCGACTGAAGGAAAGCAATTGGCGTCGGATATATTGCTTTAGTTGCAACCGCTCGTTCAATATGTAATGCTATGTGCACTTCCTACTCACCTTCCAGACTGGAGTCAGCCCTCTAAACACGTCTGAGTACCTTAATTCCTGCCTCCCGCAATCAACTCTATGAAACTACTAGGACATGGGTCTGAGGGGTTTTCACCAAAGAAAGTGTGATACGTTCAGGAGTTTCTCCATACGGGGCATCGTATGGGGTGGCGCAGAAATTTGCATTATTTCGTGTCTTGGCAGTTAGACTGGAACTTAGTAGGAAATATTTCTAGTCAGGAGTGTTTATCATATAGACGAGACAAGGGTTATGCTTTCGAAGCTATGCTCTGCTAGGGTATGTGTAGGTACGGGTGCCCGGCGACACTATGGAGGTGCGGAACTGCTTTCGTCCCCTCTGCTTCCAAGTACGATAATAGCCAAAAAGAAACTTATACCTTGGCTAGCACACAGAAGTCTTAGCATGACGTAGAAAATAGGTAGGTACGCTAATGACTGATAGATATTTCTAACGCACCATTTTAACTCAGCAAAAGTATACATTAATTAGCCCCTTTTACAATACACCCTGCTGCCTCTAGGAACGCCTGAAACTCACACACAGCTACCCCATCCTACCGTCACAACCATCCTCTCACGTCCTCATGCATACGGTGCAACCTGCTCCTCAGTCCAGTCCCAGAACCTCTTGGCATTCCCACTTCCACCTTGTTCCTCAATAAGTCCCGCCTGAGCGAGATCTTTCCGCAGCGAAGTTATCCGACCCCACGGAATAACCCACTCATTCTGCTTGAGCGCAGCGACGTCCGGCGAAAGCCCTGCGAAGAGTTCGGTGTACGCGCCGTTCACGGGAGGGAAAGTCATTCGGCGAACTATGAAAGCTTGGAAGGACGAAAGGTGGCGCTGGAGGTCAGAGGTAAGGTTTCCTGGGTTGAGAGACTGTGAAAATGAGGTAAGTTTATTGTTGGCGATTTAGGAAGTGGGTTGAAGGGGAAAGAGGGGAACTCACCACACTGATAATTCCATCTTTCTTATACCGTCGCTGGTACTCAAGTGCATGCAGTACGTTTCCGGCTTTGCTAACAGCATACTTGTGTCCACCCCATTTGTCGTTCTTGTAGTCTAGATTCCCCATGTCTACGCCTCCTTTTGGAGAGCCGAGATGTGCTGCTGAGCTCGACACCCAGATTACGCGGACAGATCCTGCTGGGCTTGTCTTTGCAGTCTCAATGAGCAGAGGTGTCAATAGCTTCGTGAATAAGAATGGCGCAACGCAGTTCGTGCCGAGTTGGAGTTCGTAACCCTGTTTGGTTTTTGAACCTTGGGGCGGGACCATCACACCGGCATTGTTGAACAGGACATCCAATCTCTTTTCCTTGCTTAGAAATTCCTCGGCTGATGGTTTGATGCCCTCCAAGTCGTTGAGGTCCAAGTGTAGATAGTGTAGTGTGCCTTGGGAGTTAGGGTTGCTTTCCTTTATCCAGGCGATTGCGGCATTTGCTTTTTCGGCATTTCGTGCGGCTAAATAGACGGTGGCGTTGTGCGAGTAGAGTAGTCGAGAGAGCTCTTTACCGACACCTGCGTTTGCGCCCGTGACGATGTAGACTTTCCCTTTTAAGTCGCTCAGTGATTTCTCTGTGAATTTAGCTGCTGGTGGAAACGACTGGCTAAATTGGCTGCCCATTGTAGTCGAAATTCGTCGAAATTCTCGTTGTAGTAGTATCTGGAAACTTTTTTATTATTCTAAAGAACGATGAGCATTGCGCTCCTTTTGAAGTATACTTGTGCTGTGGCTGGTATCGATCGAACGCGCGCTAGGGCGAGGGAATGCGTCCTTGCGTTGTCGCGCCACAGGTAGTTCGGACGGAACGTCACGGCCGAAACGTCGCATCAACGCTATCGCCGTTCATGTCCCTTCAGCGCATCGTCCATCTTGCTCTTACGTCCTTGCTTTCTCCGGTAGCAAGTCTCATAGTGATGTAGAGTTGACAAGCCCGATGGATAGAAATCCTAGGAAGACTCAATCTCAGATATTCTCTGAGGCATTCTTACCGCTTTGCATCATTCTTGCAATGGAATGTTTTCCAACAACAATCCTATAAATCCAAAGCAACTGCCACCAATCTCTATTTTCAACTTACATTACAAGACTTCGCGATAACAGTTCACTCGGGCTGAAGCATGAGAATTCGTGCTGTTCAGCCCGGATTTAGGACAAAAGACGGAAGCGTGATGACCGCAACTCGTGCGGTCACCGTGAGACGCTAAGGATATCGTCACCTCATGTAATCTATCCGGATGTAAATGGGTCCTTTTCTGGATCTTTGGCCAGTTTTGAGTCGGGAGAACCACAGATCCGGTGCAGTATTTGAGCCTTTCTTTGAGGTAAAGATCCGGGACAATATCACGGAAGTGGTGATAGAACGCCGTCCTGGAATCGAGTCAAGCTCAGTCGCTACCTATTAATATACACATCTCGTGTTTGATTGCTTACTACCGCCTACTAGCATTCGTATGTACCCTTATCGGTCAAAGAAAGGAGAAAAGAGCAATTGAACGCACGCCCTACCAATCTATGTGTACAGCGACGAAGAACTCAATGATACCCTCTCTTGGACAAAACCTCTTTATCATTCATAGCACGTGACGTTCAAACATTACACCTACACACTTACACACATGCACGCATATCTATCATCTATCCCTCCGACCTTACAACACCTGCACAACTCCTAACATCAAACTCCACCCACCTGGCCCTCCCTTCCCTCCTTCCCCTCCCACCACTCTCATCTATACTTCCCGGATTCATAACCGTACACCCAAAATACTTGACTACGAAAGCGGGAGCTTCGGAGTCGGCTAGCACTAAGCTTGTTGGCAAGGGGTACAAGTTCAATGTGTGTGCGAAGTCCCAATGGAGAGGACGAGCAGAGAGCGGGAAAGGCGAGAGATGGGATTGTGATAAGATGGTTCGCGTAAGTGCGCGCGCGGTTTGTGTGTCGTAGTCTACTTCGTCTTGTGGGTTTTTTATGGCTGGCGTGGGCGCAGATGGCAGGTCGAGATCCATTGCGTCTTGCGATTCGAGATCTTGTTGCTGTGCGGAAGGGGCGTAAGGCATTTCGTCTTCGATGTCTGGTTCAGGCTTGTTGAATCGTATACTTGTTCTTTGCAAACGACCTGCGACATCGTCTCGTAGAATTGCCATTTCGCCTTTAACCCCAAACCAGCTGAGTCGCGAGGGGTTGCTCGTCCAGATCACTTCACCTTCTTTGCTTTTCGCTTTACCCACACCCCATACTTCTCGGTTAGCTTCTGCTACGATGCGTCTTATGCGATTTGTGAAGAGCTGTGGGACGGGTTTACGGGGAAGTGGTGTTGCTGCGCCTGCTGAGAAAGCGCTTGGCCATGCGTCGTTGTCTCCGGGGACAAAGACGAGTGTGGTATGTGCAATGAGTTGTTGAAAGTCGGCAAGGACGGAAGCTAGAGCGTCGAAGTGCTCTTTGTATTCTATACTGCCTGCGCCGGGAACGCCCGCTAGGCTGGCTTTGGAGCTGAAGTTTCCCATAAGGATGATCGCAAGGGGGTAAATGGGGTGGGCGTCCGTTGGATCGGGTGTGTATGTCCGTAATAGGGTCCGGAGGGCGGAAAGTGTTGACGGGACGTCAAGATGCAACTCAGATGCTAGCACGACGTTGTGCGCCTTCTCTTGATCGAGCAACTTCCCTGCGATCTTAGTCATCCGCGAGCCAGTTGCACGTTGAGATCCAAGTCCTAGGAAGTCTGTCCATCCAAACGCTGGCCCAGCCAGACTGTTCTTGTCGACCTCCTCCGCGCCACCTAGTGTGGCTGTTCGTCGTTCACACGGTGGGTGACCGACCGAGAAGCCAAGGAACTTCCCACCTATTGTCCCACCAATTCCACCGCTGCCTCCAAGGGACGACATCGCACCAGCATCTTCTTCGTAGCTTCCTTCCACAAGCACGATCATACCAGGTGCAAAGTAGGCGCCATTCTCCGGGATTGGCCGTGCATGTTGGAGATCCAGTGTGATTGTTCCTGTAAGGTCGGACAGCGACAGTGCACCGGTAGCTGAAACAGTGAGCATTGCAAGCAGCAAATGAGTGCTTCCAGTCCGACCGAGTAAATTGGCGATCGGGGTAATAGTATTCATCTGAGATATTCCAATAGAACTAGTGCGATTCAATGTTGTAGATCGAGCAGTCGAGAACGTGGGCGCCTGGAAAGTTTCATTGCGGAGAATCCGCTGATGCACAATGTGGTAGCGTTGCCTGAATAGCTCAGTCTTGCGTGAGGGGTCTGGAAAGAGTGAGGGCTTGGAGACAGATCTGCGATTGTTAGTACAAAAATCAGGAACAACTTCTCACAGCTTACTTCTCAAAATGTTTCTGGGTGACATTATATACCAACTTTGGCTGCTCAAATGCGCCAATAATTTTGATCCACTCTCGAGGGTCCGTAATCAAGTCCTCGTCGTCTTCTTTATCTTCTACTTGGAGACTTGACATTCCAAAGCTAGTATTGCTATCCAAGCTCGGTCGAGAGATTTGAGCGTTTGTTTCTGGCCCGAAGTTGAAACTACTTTGCCTGCTAAGATTTGAGCCCTGCACTACTCTTCCACCGTTCATTGCCCCTTCCAGCGTCTTGAGTATACTCCTGAGCGTTTCATTCTCTCCATCTACGATGACCTGACCACCACACTTCTTCCAGCTCTTCGCAATCTCCTCCAACACCTTCTCTGCCAGCCCTTCCTCCCGCCATCCTGACCCGCAATGCTTCCCTATGAAGGTTGCTAATGCTTGAAGGGCAGATGATGTGAGAGTAAGGTTATGCTTCTTGGTAAATGTGCGAAAGGCGAGAGGTCGCAAAGTAGCTGGTGGTAGTAGTATGGGAAGAACAGTAGGCTTTGGAGCAGGTTTTAGGGCCGGCGGTGCTCGAATCGGCGCTGTTCTACGAGGGTTTATGGGATGGACGGGTGTGCCGAATGCGGGCGATGAGGAGGGAATAGGGTTTGCTGGCACTGCGGAGGGCTTTTCTGGTCGTCTTGCTGTCGCCATAACTCGTCAGATGCAGGTATGCTTTGCGTTGGGACAAATGTGTATTGAGGTGTGTGCATGCACTTTACGGCGCGTCGACGCGGGTCGCGCCTTCGCGGTGGCCCAAGCTCAACAAAGCTACTTTCCTGCTACAGCTCCGACGACGATACACTTCACTTCACGTCACTTCACCAAATCGACCTTCCACATACCCAACAGCCTCAAAACACAGTCGCATACACCACAGCCATCCGAAAGCATTGTCTCCGCCTAGAACACACATTCACAATGGCCGACCCAGCGACCGAGCCTCTTGCGACTGTTACCGAGTCTGAGGAGCTTCCTAGGACGAAAGAGAAGCTCGAAGAGCTCTCACAGGCTGCCTCGATCCACTACTCGACCAAAAACTTCGCCGCTGCTGCAGAAAACTACGCCAATGCCGTCGAGATCCAAGCCGAGCTCAACGGCGAGATGGCGCCTGAGAACGCAGAGTTGCTGTTTTACTACGGTCGCGCGCTTTACAAGGTTGCAGTCGCGAAAAGCGATGTGCTAGGGAACAAGGTGGCGCAAGAAGATAAGAAGAAGGCGAAGCCAAAGAAGGCGGCAAAGAGCGGAGCTGGTGAAGGCTCAAGCGCGGCAGCGAATGGAGTGAAGGCTGAGCAGAAGGAGGAATCGGTTGAGTCGAAACCGTACTTTCAGCTTCAGGGTGATGAGAACTGGACTGACTCGGAAGACGAGGACGAAGAGCAGGAGGGTGAACAGGAAGAGGAGGAGGACGACTTCGGCAATGCATACGAGACGTTCGAGCTGGCGCGAGTTCTTTATTCAAAGCAACTGGAAGCGCGAGGTGAGGAACAGACCGCGGACAAGGGCAAAGGCAAGGCAGAGCTAAGCCCACAAGCACGCACGATCAAGGAAAGGATTGCAGACTGCCACGGTTTCCTTGTGGAGATCTCACTGGAAAACGAGCGCTTCCACGATGCCATTTCCGACGCGCGCGCTTCACTTGCTCTGCAAGAGGAGCTGTACCCCTTCGAGCATGAAAATGTCACAGAAGCTCACTATTCACTTTCATTAGCCCTTGAGTTCGCATCTGTTTCCAAGGTGCGCGAAGATCAGACTGGACAACAAACAGATGCACCAGCAGATGCAGCGCAACAACCAGAAGACAAGGATGGCGTTGACTGGGAGCTTCGGAAGGAAGCTGCCAAGCAAACCGACCTTGCAATCCAGAGTCTTGAAGCACGATTAAAGAAGGAAGAAGCAGCCTTGACCTCCGACACACTGACCTCAGAGCAAAAGAAGGAGAAGCAGACAATCATCGAAGACAAGAAGGGCATGCTAGAAGACCTGCGAACGCGCCTAGCCGACCTGAAGTCCGATCCTACCAAGCAAGAATTCGACAGCATTGATTCATCAGTATTTCAGGGTTTGCTCGGTGGTTTACTTGGCGCGGACGCAGCAACGCAGAAAGCCAAGATCGCCGAGGTAACGAAGAGTGCGAATGATGTAACGGGTTTGGTCAAGACGAAGAAGAAGGCGAAGGCCCCGGTACCGGCGCCGTCAGCAGATGCTTCTGGTAGCAAAAGGAAGCTAGAAGTTGAGGACGAAACGGCGAATGGAAAGAGAGCGAAGACCGAGGAGCCGGCTTAGATACCATTCGTTTACATGATAGGCTATCCCCTTTCTTTACATATACCTTTGTATACTGGATCACTTCAGGTGCATTGGCGTTGCAGGACTATTTCATGTCCATATGGGTGGATTTGCGTAGGCATCCGGAAACGATGGACGATTCTCTCCCTTTCAATAAGCTACATAGCTTCGAAGCCGTAGCCTGACCATGAGTAATACGTATACCGAACAGAGAATTACCTTCAATAATTTACTTAACTTTCTCTGCCATCTCTCTCCCTTAGCAGAATGCCTACTCGCCCCCCACATTTCCCTCGTAATCCTCCAGATCCACGTGTTCCCAAACTTATCTTCCATCCTCTTCGCCTCAAACCCAAACCTCCCATATAAGATACATCCACATGGAAGCCTTACGCGATCAACTGACCGATATGTGGCCGTCAATGATCGCATCTCAAAGTTACGTATATAATATGATGCAGAAGGAATACCATATATTAGGCTTGATTTACAACTTATACTCAGTACAAGGACAAAAACGTAAATTTAGCTTCTTTAGCAATATCCAGGATTAGGAACCGGGCCCTATTTCCCCCTTTAACCTTTTCGATTACTATTAGTATATATATGTAGTCTTTTCATGGAATTGAATTCTTGTTTTAGAAGTGTGCTGCATAAAGGCATTTGCACGAGTTGGTAGACGGGCGCTGAGTGTACTGGGGATATCTTAAACTTCAAAGCGGAAGTAGAACCGAATAACTTCCTATGGAGATAGTATCTACTAGTTTAAGACAACCATGCGTATAGACAAGGTATTATAGTATTATACTATAAATATACTATAGTTAAGAGTATAAGAATAAGTTTTAACCTATAATTAGTAGGATAATAGGAATCTATTAAGTACTATATAGTAAGGAGGTATTAGTTAAGGTCCTCTAACCTCTACTACTTTAACCTTACCTTATTACTAAGTCTAATATTACGTGCCTGTTTACTACACTATAGTATTATAAGTAAAGTTTGAAGTTTGTGGGCTCTTAACTACTGGTTTTAAGACCTTGCACTTAGCGCTTATAAAGAAATATCTTTGCTGGCGCTCAGCAGACCAAGCACGGTGGAGAGAATTTTTTTGGAGGTTGTCTGAAGGCAACGACAACCTAGGAGGTGGAACAATTCTCCCTTCTTAGAAAGAATCTGACAGGAAAAACAAATTATGGGGCGACGGGGTATGCAGAACCTGTAACTGCGTCTTGATAACCGTTACGGGTGCTTCCTGCCTCTGTGCCAAACATGAAATCAAGGTACTATTTCTCTTGCGGTCTCTATTATCTGTAATATCTCCGAGTATGATAATATTCAAACCCTCTCTGCTCATGCGAAACAAGGCCAGCATCAATCTAGAGCTTACGGAGTAAAGCTTTGATGAACCCCTCTTCCTTCGCCTTCTTCAATGGATACGTACAGCCATCGGTTGTGTAAACGCGGAAGGCATGATAATTTTTGAAGCGTATGACTGGCACTCCAATGAGGCGGTGATCGATCAAGTTTACGAGATTGACTAGGACCTTGGGGCTTCCTAATACCTAGTGCACTTAATCAGTATTGAAACTCCCCAAAAAAGCATAGCCTACCTCTCTGCAGCCACTGATGGATTCAGGCGGGTTCGCGATATGTACCTCACGACAAAGCTCTTGCCATTTCTCCAGCTTGTTCTTGTCTGCATCTCCACCATAAAGAGTAGCGAAACAAGTCGTCTGACATTCAGTCCAGCGCTTAAGCTTCAATTTGCGACCCCATTTACGCTGAACAGCGAGCCGATCGAAGTTGCTCCTGAGGCCGGTACATGGTTCGTAAGCGAAGTCGATGAATTTGGAGAACCACTCAGGTGGTCCATCGGTGGATCGGATCGACATCATGTCAACAGTAGTGCCGCAGATACTGGACGGGTAAAAGATCGCTCATTAATTATCGCCGCAGACTAGACAGCCATCAATAGCATTGATGTCGAGGACCAGCAAGACTATTGTGGAGTAAGACGATTATGGCCAGCAGTCGTGGTGCTGTACAAAGGTTTTCGGCTGGTACAGGTATGTGTACTGGGCACTTACCGGTAAACTTGCATGCAAACCTTTGCGCCGTCTGGTGCCACCGAAAGGCAGCTCCATATTATCGTACATTGAGAACATGCCACTTGAGAACATTCCGACTGGCAAGAATCTTTATGGAAAGCTACTTTTCCCGAATTTTTCAGCCACAGCATCATCAAGTCTTAGCATCTCAGCTGACACTGCATGGCCATAGATTGAATAACATATTTGTGGTGTCAATGCTAGTGGTGATGAATACATGAGCGAGCCTCGCTGCTGTTGCTCTCGTACTTTCTCGCTGCAGGAAGATCGATTGCAGCGTTTGCGATGAGTGCTCACCATAACAACAATTATACTGTAGAGACAATAAGTGAAATGGCGAATGTTGACCCATTCTCGCGCATGGCAGCTGTGTCGTGTAACGGCGAACTTTCAACAGTCCAGGCTGGAATGCATGATGCTCGGATTCCAGAGGCCTCATTGCATTGTACGAAACCGCTGGAACGTAAGGCTGGCACTCCTACCAGGTGAAAGCAAGGGGTCTCACTTAAAAGATGCTATATTCTTGCCGGTTTCTCACTCCAGTCGCTCTCATTTCCCTCGCACTACTCAATCTCAGGTTATTCCTCATACACTACCTTGTCAATCTGAACATTTCTATGCTATGGATGAACGTTACTTTCCATGCTTTGAAGAATGCCCCCACGAGAACTACTTCGATTTGGACTTCTACGCTTTGAAGGGTGGATGCGTTCTAACTCCAACACGGCATTGGTGTCTTCTTGCGGAGATTGTGGAAATTGAATTTTTTATCCGCTTGCGACTATGGGTCAAAGATAGATCGGGAAAGGAGTTTCCTATCTCATTCTACATTGAAGACGATCAGCGTGCGCTGGACCTGACTCGTTTTCAGAAAGGCCGTACGGTCGCAATTCTATACGCCGAGCAACATTATTTCTTGGACTCAACAGTGGGCATCCGGCAAGAGTGCTCAAGCACTATAGAGGTAAATTAAATACGATATGGACATTGGTGATGCTGAAGCATTAGGTCTTCGATATGTCCTTAGAAGCTCTGTCTTTTCTTGCCGACGGAACGCGCAAGCAGAGCTGCACAAACACTGATCCAGCAAGATGCGATGCCTGTGGTGCAGAGGGACTTTCCCTTCTCAAATGCGCGCAATGCAGATCTCGTTGGTATTGCAACAAAGTGAGCAAATTTTGAATAATGGGAGTAAATTTACTGACTATCAAAAGGCTTGCCAAAAATACCACTGGCAGCACAAAGGACATCGGAAAGAGTGCAAGACGAGGGATGCGGTCATGAAACTTCTTTCCTTTGACTGGGCAACATTTTCTGAGTACAAGTATTTTCCTCTCTGATGAGATAGTTTTCGGTTTGTAAGGGCACATGGTATGTCTGCTCTCGGGAGTTGCGCAATCACAGGGGCATCCGGTCAAGCGAATACAGCCACAATTACTAGGGGCAGTGGCAGAGGTCAGACTTTCCACAAGTAGGAAAGTATCGCATCTATGGATCATAAAGGAACCTTGGCTCATTAACAGAGCCGCACAATTTGAATTTGTAACATTTCCATGTGTCAAGAAGACGATATAGAAGGGTTTTGTTTATTTTATCTCTCATGCTAGTACTGAGGAAGATATAACTCCTATCAACTCAAGGTCACTTGACAGCGTCCTCAGATTAATAGCGGCTCCCACTTCTTCTTCTTCTTCTTCTTCCCCGATGGCTTATGATGATCCTCACCTTGTATGAAGTTCTTCTTCGCATGAGACGCTCTTTGTGTCTCACTCATGCTGTGCGACACCGTCCTTGAGGAGAAAAGGTTCCATATGTCTTTCGCGGGGTCGTGTGAAATCGGACCCTGTTGCGTAAGCCGCGGAAAAGGTTCTGCTACAGTAGAGTTCCCCTTTGATTTTACAATCCGCGGAACGGCACAAATACTACCAGATTGAGGCAATTGCGCCACCGCCGTGATGCTAGAGGAGTGTATGGCTGGCATTTTGGACCAAAACTCTTTAGAAGCATGCTGTTCGTTTGCCTTAGGAGTACCCAGTTGTGGAAAGCATGATATGACGGGTGTATGTAAAGATAGAGATTTCGATTGTTTCTGTAGCTCCTTGTTTCTGCGCTCGACCGCTTCTGCGATATCCGAAGCATTCAACTTGAAGGGTTCATACGCTGTCTTTCTGTGTCTAGTGTCTTCTGCTTCGAGCAAGTTCGCCGTTTCTTGGTCTGATCTCAACATTTGCGCAAGGCAACTATTTTCCGACGGATATAATATATGGGTTTCGTTCTCAGTCGAAGTCATCCAAGGCCGTCCAATTACAGAAGAAACACTTCTTGGTTTCATTGCTAGCCTTGATTCTGAAAGTAGATTCCGTATCCGTGGATCTGGATTCCAGGAGGCAACTTCTCGAGCAGTGGTGGTGCGAAACAACTGAACAGAGATGCGGATATCGGGACTTGCACCGTGCTGCAAGAGCATCAAAACGATCTGGTGTAGACCTTCATGCAGCTGTCTCTTGAGAATAGTGTCCCTGCTGACATCCTGGAGAAGGGCGCGGAATAAGGCGGTGCTAAGGTTGCATAAGCTACGGACTTCTACGGGACCTTCGCTTCGCGACTCTGATCTGAGATAGTACCGTACTAGGTTCGGCAGTTTTGCCTCCGAAGCCATCTGTAATACCGTGCCTTCTGCCATGCTTAAGGGTATATCAGAGGCATGCAACCCTTGAGAGAGTAGCAGAGCCACTGTCTCATGTCGTTCGCATATGGCTTTTGCGAGTGGTACTCTCCGTCTGTCAATGATTTGACTAGCTCCAGCTTCTAGTAGCATTTTGACCATTTCAATGTGTCCATGGAGAGCCGCTGTCGCGAGCGGGGTCAGCCCGCTATTGTTGGCATTTTGGGGGAGTTCACTTCGAGTATCCAAATCTCCGCGCAGATGTAGTATCCTTCGAGCCATCCCCATAAGGTTTCTCTTGGCTGCATAGTTTAACAGATTACTTTTGTTGTATCGCACGTTTTGCCTGAAGATATAGGTCGTAATAAGTAGGTAAAACCTGTGGCTTGCTCGCGCGAGACGACTTCGATCTTTCTGGTCATCTAAGAACTGCACAATCTCGAGTATGAGTTCGTTGGGCAACGTAACAAATCCTGCATTATATCGATACCGGACGATGTAATCCCCGGCAAAGAAGCGAAATTTGTGGTTAATTCTTCCCAGGTGCCTGAGGTCCGGAATACGGAGAAAAGATGCAATATCGACGAGAATTTCGTTTGGTAACTGGCAAAGCCCCGTGGGTGAGGGATCCTGGCTGGGCGCCGTTTTGGAAGCTTTCGTTTTGGGCATGTTCGTGTACGTGTGCAAAATCTACCAGCTGTACCGTAATGCGTTGCTCACATTGCATATAAGAGAAACAACCCTGGGCACCTGCGTGTACCCCATACTCCCTTGCATCTCGATATCATGATAGTTGAGTTGAGAATGTGTTTCCGTGAGCAAGGGAGTAGGCGGAGAGTAACAGTCTTGGCAACATCCGTAGCCAGCATCCTAGCTGCGTTGTGGCTACCTCTCTGTCGGTCTATTGGGGTATTTGATTAATGCACCGCGGATGTCGATATGCGTCTGCAGAAATCTCTCGGTGGAAGCATCAAGTGATCGTGCGTTATCAGCCTTGCGCCACGCCATTGGCTGCTGCTGTACATGGATTAGAGCGTCTAAGTCTATGGCATTGGTGCTGCACTGCGAATGAATCTCTGCCTTGTACGAGTTCATGAGGGCGGCCAGCCGCCAACCATGGTCCCGAGGGCTGTGGTTGCACAGCACTCAGCCTAATCTAGGAAGGCGCTGCGGCGTAGAGGTCTTCTCTTGCGGTTTCCAACCCCCTCCTTTCGTTGCTTCGTCATTATCTTCGAATCACTTTATTGTACAGCTGTTGGCCCTGGTAGGGACCCCATCAGCCATCATCGCCAACACCAGGAGACACGTCAGCGCTCACTCGAATTGAAATGGCGTCTCTTGATGTTCTAAAACGAGCGCTTAGGCAGACAGCCTATGCAACGTCTGCCCCGCAGCAGCCGTTGTCCGACACACAGTACAGCGCCGGCTTCGAAATCCTGATGCGGAATTCAGGATGGTTGATATATCGAGACTTCATCATCCCTGAACTATCTCGGCTACTAGCCCCTATATTCGACTCGCGCGGTCACGTCTCCGCGCTAGAGATCGGACCCGGCCCGAAGAGCGTACTCGGGTATCTTCCCAACTGTTCGAGACGGAAGATCAGGAGATACACTGCATTTGAGCCTAATAGCTTGTTTGCTACAAGGTTGGAAGCATGGATGCGCTCCGATACGGAGTGCCCGCTACCATGTCTGGATGTTCCACCCGACATTCATCGTAGTCCGTTTGTTCTACAGGACGATACATGGAACGGTACTAGTACCGATACAGGCAATGACGCGGATAAATATGACATAATTATTTTCTGCCACAGCATGTATGGCATGAAGCCTAAGCATAAATTCATTGAACAGGCACTAGGACTGCTTGTTGAGCAACCAAAAGGGGGGATAGTGGCAGTGTTTCACCGCGACAAGACTCTGTACCTTGATGGTTTGGTGTGCCATCGAACGGCTTGCTTTCCAACTGGAGTCGTTCGCGTGACAGACGATGATGAGGTATTGGACTGCCTGGCTCCATTCGTCGCGGGTTTCATCACGGAGGGTGTGGATGTAGGCAAGGCTGTCCAAAACGACTGGCGTAAGGTGTGCCGTGCCTTAGGCCGTCGTGAGGGATCTCATCCAGCTCAACTCTTGTTCAGCTCGCCCAGTGTTTTGATGGCCTTTACCAGGCACGCAGTCGCATTACCGGAATTGATGGCGAAAGTGCCATTATTGAAGGAAGTCCTGACGATCAAGAGCCGAGAGGGTCGCTCGCATTGTCCGGCATTGGTCGTCAAGCCAACAGAGGTTCGGCACATTCAGCATTGCGTTCGATGGGCTCTGGAGCATGAAGTCAGTCTGACTATTATCGGAGGAGGCCACAGCGGCCACTGTCTTCGGCCCAACGTTGTCGCGGTCGACATGGGCTTTTTTGACCAAGTCTACCTCTTCACGGCCAAGGAGGATAAAGAAGATTCTAATCCCAATTTCGGTCCCTCTGTCGTCGTTGAGGCGGGCTGCAAGACTGGGGATATCGTCCGCAAGGCGATGGCAGCAGGCGTAGCACTACCGCTTGGGGCTCGCCCAAGCGTAGGGACGGGACTCTGGCTACAAGGCGGCATCGGGCACTTGAATAGGTTGCACGGCCTCACAAGTGACGCCATCATCGGTGCCGTTATGGTCAGCGTCAAATCTAGCCAGATCTTCTATATCGGCTACGTACCGAGCCCACACCGACCAACAGGTGCCGTCCGCCCCGAAAATGAAAACGATCTGCTCTGGGCGTTAAAAGGCGCCGGAACTAACTTTGGTATCGTGATCAGCGTGACATTCAAGGCATATGCTGCTCCAACCTACCTGATTCGAGATTGGATACTTCCGCTCAGTGATAGGTTCGAGGCGCGACAGAAGCTCAGCGAGTTCGATGGGGTCCTCGCTGGGCAACGCCATTGGAATTGCTCTACGGATGCATATTTATATTACGTTGCCGGCCAGCTGCATCTTGGTGTGACCATATTCGAGGCTTCGACACCTAAGCTCAACAATGCACTGCCCAAACCTACGCCCATAAATACGACGTGGGGAACGGAAGCCGTCTGCAGGGTGGTCGACGGCGTGGCTTTGTTTGACACTGAGATGTATATGTCTGAGCTGCATGGTGGGCATGGCGGAGGCAAGACGTCCTCTTTTAAGCGATGTATATTTTTGAGTCGAGTTGGAGAAGCACGCATCGCCAGCCGCCTGGTGGCAGCCATTGAGACTCGTCCCTCGCCACTTTGCTATCTTCACCTGTTACAAGGGAGAGGGGCTGTCGGCGAGGTTGCGGTTACGGCCACGGCTTTTGGCTGTCGAGACTGGGACTTCGCCTGCGTGATAACCGGTGTGTGGCCCCGTGATCAAGATGACACCGAAGTTGCACGAAGGGCGGAGAATTGGGTGTACACTGTCATTGAAGACTTGCTGCCGTTGAGTAGTGGAGCTTACGCCGCCGACCTTGGGCCAGACCAGAGGGACGTGGCTCTGGCAGCGAAGGCCTTCGGACCGAACCGGCCGCGCCTGGCCCGTCTCAAACACAAATTGGACCCGTGTAATGTTCTAGCTTACGCCTGCCCGCTCCCTAAAGTGCCGGCCCTGAAGCTGATCATTCTTGTCACTGGCGAGAGCTGCGCAGGCAAAGATTATTGTGCCAGCGTTTGGGTCTCCACGCTTGTCAAGTCCACCCACGAAAACATAACGGCGGGTGCAGTCAGCATCAGCGACGTGACCAAGCGAGAATATGCGGCAGCTACCGGTGCCGACTTGAGCCGCCTGCTTGGGGAGCGTGAATACAAGGAGCAACACCGGCCAGCATTGACGGCATTTTTCCAGGAACAGGTGCGGCAACGGCCTCAGCTCCCAGAGGAGCATTTTCTGGATGTGGTGCACAACGCCTTAGATGTCGACGTTCTGTTCATCACCGGGTTGAGGGACGAAGCGCCAGTCGTAGCCTTTTCGCATTTGGTCCCAGAGAGCAGGCTACTTGAAGTTCATGTTCAAGCTTCGAGACAGACTCGGCTCAATCGCCGAGGGATGAATGGCGTAGAGCGGCCCGGTGACGATGGTAGACAAAGCAGCGATGGCAGGCGGCCGGGACTGATGGTCATGGACTATCACCCCAGTTTCATCTTCGACAATGACGTGACCGGAAAGCAGGCGGCAGAAGAATTCGCTAAACATAATCTACTCCCATTCTTCCACCATGACCTGGAGCGGCTGGCCAATATGGTGCGCGCGGTACCCAACTTCCCACGCCCGGGCATCGAATTTCGTCATGTGCTCGGCATCTCTCAGCAGCCGGGCGGATTGGGCCTGTGCGCGTCTCTGCTGCAAAAACACCTTGACTGTGACTGGGCAAAAGTCGGTACTGTGGTGTGTTGCGAGGTCGGTGGATTAGTCTATGCATCGGCGTTAGCCTCACGCGTTGATGTACCCTTAGTCCTGATCCGCGAAGCTGGCAAGCTCCCTTCACCTACCGTGTCTGTCACCAAGCCCGCGTCGCACATCTCGTCTTTGGCACCGGGCAATTCGAAAAAGCAGCAGATCGAGATGGAGCGAGATGCGGTCGCTAGAGGCGCGCCAGTGGTGGTGGTAGATGATGTGCTTTCCACAGGGGAAACGCTTTGTGCAGTGCTACAGCTATTAGACAAAGCTGGCGTTGGCGCCGAGAACATCAGCATCATGGTCGTGGCCGAACTCCCGGTTCACCGTGGTAGGGAACTGCTACGTCAACGTGGTTTTGGAGGAGTCAGTATTCAAAGTTTATTGGTTTTTGGTGGTGCCTAGCATGAGAAGGAGATCATCTCCCAGGGGTCATACTTTATAAACTGCGACGCTAGCGAGATGGATAGCCTTGGAAGCCGCAAAATTAAATCATGAACGAAAGCTACAACGCTTTTAGGTTAGCCACGCAATCTACAAGAATGGTCTCCTCTTATTTCATAGTCGCTAGCGCTGTAGCGAAGCGTCGAACGTATTCCTTGTCCCTTCCACAACCTACCGAGTATCCCACCTCGCATACCAATCCAGAACAACAGCGAAACTGGTTTGAAACTTTGCCTATGCCAGTGCGATACGAGATACGCCAATGCCTGCTATAACACAAACGCCGTTGCCAATCATGCAGCAATCGCAAACACCATGTACTACTACCCGGCAGCCAGACATGTTAACAATCATGACGATCGACATATTGATACGTATTCGAGCGTGCAAGTCCTTACTCGTGGCACGTTCGCCAATCAATATGTTGAGATGGGGGAATTTGAGGCAGGTTACGGTTAGGGCTGGATTGTGAGGGCATGATATTTGAAGGGATAGAGGATGGTGCTATGCGGCTCAGAATTCTCCTCGTTCGCATTGGGTTTCCATGCACGGGATATGAATCAGATCTTAGGCCGGCTGACTTGACTTTGTCACCTGGGGGTGATGCGTAAGATGTCCGCAACTGCCTTAAGACGAAGGTGTGCTTAGCAGCCCAGCAGCACAGGAAATGCTGAATTCGATTGCAGGTCGCGTGTTTCTTATGTATTCCACTGAAGACTATCAGAACTGCGATGTTTGTATCATGTAGCAGTATTTCGCGTACAGCGTTGGAATACTTCGGGAAATAGAGGGTGAAAATACTTTAGACATGTGTAACCGACACGTACACTTACACGACTCTGACCAGCATCGACACTAATCCCTGCGCCTCGTAACACTCCCTTTCAACCAACTTTATTGATGTTTTGCTACTACAAAGTAGAGTAAAGAACGTAGTGCACGCTAGTCCGACACGCTCGACCGAGCCATCCGAGCGATATGCGGGGTAAAGGCGCTAGGACAAAGTCAAGTCCGCCAGCGCAGGAAGATAGAACCGCCCTTCGCCTCCATACCCCAGGTGAGCCGGTGAGATGGTAAGCCCTGCTAGTTACCCCAGACATCGGGCTTGGCAAGATTATCTGAGTGTTGACCAGGCATAGGAACAATCGAATCTGTTTCATCCCATCGCATGCGAATCCTGTCGGAATAAGAAGTCCAAGGTAAATGAAGCAGTCCTCTGAATGACACACGCTGACATGCAAAGTGCGATCGTGAGTTGCCGATCTGTTCTCAGTGCTCTTCTACCAGCACAGCATGTCGGTATCCGCCGATCAATAAGAGGTGAGCTAACCTGCTCTCAATTCTGACGCAACGACGATCGTCAAAAGATTCAGTTCTCATGCGTTTCTACGTCTTGCGCAGTATGGGCTATTCCTACTGCTCAGGCGTAAGGATTTTTTCCTTCTTCCAATGAACGAGCTGACCTGTCGTTAGAGGCATCCCTTCGGGCTACATATCCCTGATCGAGCAACGCCTCTACGAGACTGAAATAGTCGTTCTCGAACTTCTTTCTGCCGTCTATAATTCACAAATTCCCATCGAGCCGCAGCGTTTATCCGAAAGAGTCCGTCAATCACTAGCAGAATTTGGACAGAAACAACCCAAGTCGTCTAAAATTGATGAATGGAGAAGTCTCCCTCTGACGACGGATGGCCAGAGGCACGCTTGGTGGATGACGAAGCAGGACCTCGTTTCAAAAGTAGCAAGGTTGGAAGGAGATCCCGCCTCGCATGCCAGTCCTGAGCAACAACAGAGCTGGTCTGAAGCTTCACCTATATCAGTGCAATACGACGACACGTCAACGCCTGCCATGACACAAATGCCGTTCCCAACCATGCAGCATTCACAGACACTAGGCGCTACCTGGCAGCCGCCTTTGAACACGCCCATCGTGCCGGATCTTGAACCCTTTTCAAACAGTCATACCCAGAACTCGATGGACTCGCGTCTGAATATATCAGCGGCAGGCGAAGGACTGCCCGATGCAATGAGAGATGCTTCTATAGCTCCTACAACGTCTCCCGATTCGGGTACTCTGACTGCAGAGCAATGGCGAAAGTACTTCTAAGTTATCTTGTTAAAAGTCCACATGCCTTTGAGGTCTAAATAGTTTCATTCATATTATGAATTTTTAAAATTACCTGACTGATTGAGCGAGTAAGTGATGAACAACAGAGAAGAGTACCCAGCCCAATGCGGCGTCGCTCGCACTAGAGAATAGTGGGGCCATTGGCTCGAGCGCCACCCAACTTCGCATTCCTACATCCAATGCTCTTTCCATCTCGACTCTCCCACGCCATCCTACAACCCGAAACGACGATCTCACCAGAGATATCTTGCCCATGGTCTTCCGCACGTTCACTACTTAACAGCCTTGATGGGCTCACCCCTATTCAAATGTCGGAAGTAACTACGACGCCCAATAAGCGTCGAGCTCACCATGATGATCCAGAGAGCCTTACCTCAGGGTCTGACATGACAGCTGCGAGGAAGCGACGAGCATTTCTTCAAACCATGGGCCAACAGCTCCGAGAGTTCGGCAATGAGGGTACCAGTCCTCAAGACCACGGCCGCACCACCTTTGGTACCAGTCCCGGAGAAAACGCTCGTCCATCGTCTCGTGCGGCGAACGTGGCGGCAAGCCATGATTCGGCTCAAGCCAACACCGTCGAGAGTGATGGGGCTCCTGGCGAAGATGACCAGTTGCCTGCAGGTGCCGCAAAGAGCGCATCGAAATGGCTTTGGAGGGTCAATGAAGTTCTTCCTCCATCGGCTGGGGGCGTACACTCATTCGTCTTCGATGACCTTCTTGACTGGAGTCAGAGTTACTTCGATTATTGGCACCCTGCCTTCCCATTCCTACACGCGCCTCCGTTACTGGAGTACTTCCGTCGAATCGTGCAAGAAGGTCCGCACGTGGTTGCATCATCTGTCCACGACATCTTCCTTCACGTCATCGTTCGCTCAATAATGTCAATATCAGCAGCTGATCGAAGGCAAATGAGCTCTTCAGGAAAGCCACTGCCAGCGAATTTAGTTTTCCATTCGTTCAACGACGCTATCAACAGCATCCAGTTTGTCCTAACCGAAGAAAGCTCCATTCTTTCATTACAGGCCCTGGTCAGTGTCCAAATATTTTTAATCTCTATGCATCGCTACAATGCTGCATCTCGTCTTGAAGGCTTGGCTGTTCGTATGGCGTTTCAGCTGGGTCTGTACAGGTGCCCAGTGCGGTCCCAGTCGACACCAAGCAAAGAGGCAGAGCTGCGGAAACGCTTGTTCTGGTCCATATTCTGCATTGATAGATATGTCTGTATTCGTCTAGGCAACCCGCTCGGCATCCGGTCCGATGATCTGGATGTATGCTACCCACATGCTGAGCGGCACCTTGGTACGAACGAAGAGAACTATGGTGTGTTAGCTTGGCATGGAGACTTGAAGCACTTCGCTGATAACTTTCTCAGGACACGATGATCGTCTGGATCTGCTTGACTTCCTGTCTCGTCATGCTAGTATCCGCGGTTCCATTATGCAGACTCGACACAAATCAGCTATGCATGAGAATTACGACAAGGTTGATCAGATCATGGAAATGGAAGCCGATCACACGAAATGGTGGAACATGGTGGACGAGTACCTGTCGAATGAGGACCGAGCCCAACCAATTACCAAAGCGCACCAAGTTACACTGATTGTGCTCCGGTTTGAAACGGTTTTGGCACTACACCGTTCATTGCTAGCGACCCCAAAGAAGGACTCGGCCTACAACGCCGCATTGCAGAGGTGTATTTCTGCGTCGCGTTCTGTGATAAACACATTGCATAAGGCGCTGAAAGGCTTTGGCGCTTTTGACGGCTCGCCTGGCCAACATGGATACGAGAGCACACCATTACTTTGGCCTTCCTTCACATGGGCTGTCTGGATGAGTGCATTCATCATTTTCTCTGCCGCTTCTGAGAATGAGGTACCTCGCGATGTGGCGCTTAGACTCGGGGAAAGAAGCGTCCAAATTTTAGAACATCTTGCTCTACGGGGCACAAGTTGGCCCGATGCATGCATTGTAGCCATTCAGAACCTTATGGCACGCTTGCGGGGACCATCAACGCGCAGTTCCACGGTTGGACCCGGCATGGCTTCTGATTCAAGGGGCTCATTAGACCCATCAACATCAGCAACTCACCGGATGGACCCACATCGCAGTCGGCATACTGTGCGTAACCAAACTGATTCTAGAGACCTAAATCAACGACAGTCTTCCGGCCGAACGTCGCCACGAGGCCCTAATACCGCCATAGTACCGCCGGGAAGCTTCCCAAATTATACTCCAAATGGCTACTTTGTTTCTAATACCATGGGTCCTAGCCACAATGTTGAACCTTTACGTATGCCGAGCGACATCATGCATAACATCAGTAGGCAAGATGCGATCAATGTTGCTAACGCCCATATTGCGAGCTCCGGCACCTTTCTAGGAATAGCACAACAGTCATCAGATAATCCATTGCCAAACGATGAGATCTTGCACCTTTTCAACGGTGAAGATATGGCATACTGGTTTGGCACTGATCTTGGTTATGGTGGAAATGCGTCATTTGATGATGAGGCTTTTCATTGATATAGCACTGTTTCAAGAAAAGAAGACACATGACATGGAACATCACGCTCGACTCCAAGACTGCCCTATCCCGACTTAGGTGCAACAACCTTGCCCAGCGACGCCGACTTGAATGCCGCATGGATCTCCTGTTCGGCACCATCCTGCAACGGCAGCAGACCACTCCTGACGGTTGCATGTTCTAGGATACCCCGAGCCACCAAACCCTAAATTTGGATAAGATGTTAGTATATGTTTCACAGGCATCTCGGACTTGGATCTAACGCACATGTTTTAGGGCTACTGTTCCCTCCATATGTGAGCCTCGGTGATATACGTTCCTTGTGACTGGTAGCAATTTGTCGTGGACTAAAGATATGAAGTCAGTGTTTGTCTCGCATGCAGTCCCATAATGCACATCGCTTACCTGCTCTAGCACGTGGATAGTCTCGTGCTTTTCCGGCCTCAATCATCTCAAGCAGCGGCTCTGGTGCAACGGTTCCGTATCCAACAAGCATGCCGTCAACATCGAAGCACGTGTGCAACAGGTATTCATCGTGACATGTGAGGATCGTGAGGTCGGGGTTTTGCTTCTTGATGATTGGGATCTCAACGTCCCAGCGGCGCATGTTACGCACACCATTCTTCATGGCGATGACACCTGGTTGTGCTGCAATGTCGAGCAATGTTTGCAGGTTGTAGGTCGCCTTGGTGTTGTCGGGGTATTGGAAAAGGATGAGCGGGAGTCCGGACTTCTCGTAGACTGTCTTATATCTGTCTTGTGGCGCACCAGGCTGGTATCCGAAACGCAGCCAGCCATGGCTTGGATACAACAGTCCTGCTTGTGCACCGGCAGCCTTTGCTCGTTGGGCCTCAAGAGCTGCAACTTCGGTGCCTTCGGTCGTGATACCGGCTATAATGGGAATCTTGTTGTCAACGGACTTGACGAAGGCCTTGATGACCTCGACTTGCTCCTCTTGAGTGAGAAAGGTACCTTCACCAGCATGACCAAGAACGACCAGTCCTTTCACGCCAGGGATGCTACCAAGCCAGGAGCCAAGGCGCTGGATCGCAGCAAAGTCAATCGAGCCGTCCCGATTGAAGGGCGTTACCGGCGCAGGGACGAGACCTGCCAGGTCGATCTGAGGAGCTCGCTGGACTTCAGGCATAGAACCCATCTTAGCGAACAAAGATAATGCGTGTATGAAACAATTGTTTGATTTGTAGACGAAAAGCTGTAAGCTGGTGATGCTTGTTTAGACGAAATCAGATCGACTTATATGCTTCTCGCCATTTGTTGCACCAGCACATCAAACACTGGCAGTTCTACGACCGAGTCTAACCCGGTGTCGGTTCGGTTCCAGTGAGCCGGAAAGCGGACGTGTAAAAGTCCGCTAGCACCCCGTGGGGAAGGATGCTTCACATGAGCCACGCATGTACAACTTCCTGCGATTGACCAGGACGAAATATCTTCCGACCTCGTGCATCATGTTGTGGGTACATTACCATGCTTTCTTGTGTCCGAGATCTCGCGGGGTTGACTTTGTCCGGTCTAGCGCCACTCTAGGACAAAGTATCGTCCACGCCGGCAACATCGGTGGTTATTCTTTGGTAGAGAACCCCATTTACTACTAGATTAGTGCAACTTATACGCGCTAGGCATACTAGATGACTCGAGGCGCAAACGCCTTCACGCTTCTCCCACACCTCCTCCGACTTACGACAAAGACTCCGGGGTGTGGGGAAAGTCCGGGGTCATGCCAGGTTATGGAGTTTCTGGGGAACATTCGTCCAGCTTGGTTATATAGGAACACGCAGTTCTCAACATCCATCGGCCTCAGCTCGAACTCCAATCGAGTCTACGTCTACAGTCTTTGAAGATGGCGCCTCCCAACCACCACGATCCGGAAAAGACCTTAGCACTCCAGGTCGATGATGTCGCAACGTCCGAGAAAGATCTCAAAGCGCAGACTGCAATCGATGGCGCCGACTACACAGGCGCCGTCGCGAAGAGTGATCCAGAAGAGATCGCCCTCGTGCGCAAATTGGACCTTCGCATCATGCCTGCGCTCTTCTGCATGTACTTCCTGTAAGATTCAGTCACTGTAGCCTTGTTATACTCATATCTCTGACTTTGTCAGGAACAAACTTGATCAGAATGCCATCGCCAATGCAAGGCTGAACAATCTCGAGAAAGACTTGGGTCTTGTTGGCTCTCAGTACAATACTTGCATTTCTATCCTCTACGTGGGATACCTCTTCGCACAGATCCCATCCAACATGCTCCTGTCATCCAAGAAGGTACGACCTTCGCTGTACATGGCCGTTTGCATGATGGTATGGGGCGCAGTTGCGTCCTTTACAGCGCTCGTCAAGAACTACACCGGCTTGGTCTTGGTTCGCTTTTTCCTCGGTTTCGTAGAAGCCCCTTTCTACCCTGGTGCGCTATACATCCTGAGCTTGTTCTACACCCGCAAGGAGATTGCTACGCGAGTGTCCATCCTTTATGCCGGCAATATCTTCGCTGTGTCTTTCGCTGGTCTCATCGCCGCTGCTACATTCTCCACTCTCGACGACAAGCACGGTATGCACGGCTGGCAGTGGCTTTTCATCGTTGAGGGCGTGGTCACTTTTGGTGTGGCTATTGGCTGCATCTTCCTGTTGCCGGATGAGCCGCTTAGAACAAAGTGGTTGACGCCCGAGCAACAACAACTCGCATACGCTCGGATTCAGAGGGATACTGTGGGTTTGGAGCAGAGCAAGGGTGCGATGGCTGGTTTCATGCAAGCCCTGCGAGATCCAAGACTCTATCTTCTCGTATTCATGCAGAACATGCATTTGAGCGCAACATCGTTCAATCAGGTACGTGAAGTCAGTCACGCTAAGTTTGAAAGCTTCAGTCTGACATAACATAGTTCTTCCCAACGGTAGTGAAGTCGCTTGGCTTCAACACCACTATCACACTGGTCTTGACAGCCCCACCGTCTCTAGTCGCTGGCGCAGTTGGCATCTTGATCGGCATCTCGTCCGGCAAATTCAACGAGCGAACATGGCACATCACGATCATGATGGGCATCGCAGTCGTTGGCTTCGCCATCAGCGCCATAACGCTCAACGTTGCCGCCCGCTACATCTCCTGCTTCCTCTTCGCCTCAGGTTCGTCGCCATACTTCACATATACCTTTCTTCCATCTAACGCAGCATCACAGGTGTTTACTCCGTCAATTCTGTCATCCTCGGCTGGGTCTCCGGTACTCTCGGTCAAACACCAGAGAAAAAGGCTGTCTCGCTTTCAATTGTTAACGTCGTGTCGATGGCGAGTTTCATTTACACGCCGTACTTGTACCCGGCGAGCGATGGGCCGAAGTATGTCATTGCTATGAGTAGTAATGCTTCGTTTGCTGCTGCGAGTATCGTCGCAGCGTGGGTTCTGAGGATCTGGTTGCAAGTTACTAACAGGAAGTTGAAGAGAGATGGCGTCAATGTGTTCTATGCCTATTAAAGTGCTTTCAAACCTAGTCGCCAGCTAATTGGCATCTCATAGCGCAGGAAGCATACAACAACACACCGAGTATCTTTGTTAGAACATTAAAACATCTTCAGAATCTATCAATACTTTAATATCTATAAACATGGTCTCCTTCCATACCCCATCCTATTGCCCCTCCACCACTGCTTCCACCGCGCATCGAACTCAGTAGCTACAATCTCCTGCCTAGACACCTCGAAATCAACATCACCCTTCCTCTTCCTCTCCTTCGACCCCCACTTCACACCCCGAACAACAACCGTCTCATCCACCGCACTCTTATTCTCCCGATACCCAGCCCTAACTACAACCCACGCCTCCAGCACAACCGTCACATCCCCGTAAAATGCCGTATCCAGCGCTCTAACAAACCACAGTTTCTGCCACGTGCTCTCCGGATCAAAAAGCGGCGAATTACGAGGCCGCTTAACGCAGAACTTGTAGTGTGGCTGCGTCGTTTGTACTGCGATTGTGCGAAGACTAACGAATGACAAGGGGTAGGTGTGCAAGTACGCGATAGCCTGATGAATAGCGCAACTGACATTAGACGGCGCATGTACAATAGTCAAGCGCACGAGTCCAATGCGAGCGTCGGGTCTAAGTGCGCTTAGTACGCCGCGCGTATCGCCTGCGAGGACTGAGAGGCCCAGATCTTTCTTGTCTAGAATGCCTTTTGTTTCCTCGTAGATTGTTTTACAGGTTGCTCGAAGAGCGAACGGGTCACTCTTGGCGGTCTTTGACCTCCAACATGAGTCTTCTGTTGCGTGGAGGCCGGAGAAGAAGGGCCTTGTGCATAGTTGGCGGAAGGTAGGGTCTGGCGCTGTGCAGAATCGCGTGAGGGTGTCTGAGGAACTGCCTATGCGGCGGATGCTGCTTTCTGAGTCCCAGTCATATCGTGACCAGGGGTATATCCATGTCGGATCGGGTACGTAGTCGAGATGGAGGTGTATTGACTCGGCTACAATTTTGTAGATCTGTAATCGAAGCTCTAGGGGAAGGCCAAGAAGTGAAGCTCTTGGATACTTGAATATTTGAAGGGCATGCTCTTCGGTTGTGTTGTTGCGGGATGATCTTGTATTAGTAGTAGATATGGTGAGATATGGGAACCGGTCAAGGTCTAGAAGAATGTTTCCAATTATGACGGAAGGCATACTGATCGATAAACATAGGATTTTTTTTTCGACGGACAGAACGCATGGCTCACAGTGCTATATGACACTTTGAGGGAGTGAGTCAGCAAGATGAGGCTGTGTGGCGATTGCTCAAGGATTCAATCGGCCCTAATTGGGGGCCGAGTCGGAAGTAATAAATACAAGAACAGGTTGAATCTAAGCGAGCAGACGGAAGCAGTAGGCTAGATCCTTTCGCGGAAACGTTGCAGAGAGCCAGAAGATTCATGACAAGTTACGCAGAGAGTGAGCGCCTCACTGAAGACGGGAAACTTCTAAGTGGAAATTCCTTACCAGAATAAGGATGTGTTGTATGCCTATTCCTCCCTTCCGGGCAACTCTATCATTCGTGTTCAATGCCGTGCCCTACAGCGTGTAATCCAGGAGATTCCACGAGCTCGCATAGTTTACAAACAAAACATTCTGAAGCGTGAATTGTACGCGACCCAATCAACGTCTGTCTTGAACCATTCATTTGAATCTACTTGCTTAAGAAAACACATTGCGTCTATATCATAACGTGTGGCAGAGAATTCTTGCTTCTCTTCCAACACACTAGCTTCATATGCACTTCCCGTCCTGCTCTCTGCCCACTGCACGATCACGTTACTCCGTATCCAGCGCCTGCAACATCTCCCTCGTAGCACTCAGACTCTTACTATCCCCGTAGATCGCCGCAATCAGACTCCCATCAATCTTCGGAAACTCTCTCTGCAGAACCTCGACATTGGAATCATCTTCATCTTTCCTGCCCGCCGCTTCATAGCTCTGCATCACCTCGATCTGGTGCGAACGGTCCTGGCCTGTAGGCAGTGCCATATCTGTTGCTGTGCGTCGGGGTGGTAAGCCAGGTGCTGGCTCCTCCTGACCGGGGTAAGATGGTTGTTGTTGGTGGTATGGTGGTTGAGAGGCCTGCTGAGGCTGGTTGTATGGGTTATGGCTTGTCTCCTGGCTCCATGGAGCGGAGTCTTGGCCTTGAGGGGGCTGTTGTGTGTAAGGGTTTTGGGGCTGCTCTTGGTATGCTTGGTAAGGGTTTTGGTTCTGGAAGGTTTGGCCTTGTTGGCTGCGCTGATCTTCCCATGGGTTGTCGTTGTGGTTGTTGGAGGCCATGTTCGCTACAGTTTGGTCGCTTCACTGTAGCTGAGGAGAAAGAAGTAGGGAAGCCCAAAGTATTTGAGTTTTGGATTCGAGTGGCTATGAGGCTGAGTGATGGATTGATGTTCGGTGATGGGAGGCGCGGTTCGGGATGACGTATGCTTCTTCCACGTGCTGCGCTGCCCCACCATTCCCTATCAGGATTAGCGTTTCCTATCCTGATCCGTATGTAAGGTATCTTCGTTGCGCTCTCAAGGATCAATTTGCCTTTCAATGAAAACACATATAACAATGTTTTTCGATAAATATTATTCAATGAGGGAACTTCGAGGATGCAAAAAACTCACTACCTCAATTGTTAAATCCTTTGAACATGCGGAAGCCCCGGCTGAATGCAATTATTATTATTCATTACTATACTTCTTGTTTATATAGCGCATATTTTTAAGCCCTTTTATACCAACCACTCCCAACCGCCTTTGTCTTCGCCTCCCCAACATACGTCTTCGCCCACTGATCATATCGTTGCGAACCAGTCCCACTTGCATCTGGGAAATTGATCTGACAGCCTAAAGCCTTATACCCCGGCACCAGCGTACCACTCAAGAAGTTCACAACCTTCTCCCCCAACGCCACCGTATTGAACAGCTCGCTTGGAAAGTTCGCGTAGACGGCGTTGTACAAGAAACAGCTAAGCGCCTGTGGATTGTTGGGGATATCAAGAGGCCCTACGACCCACGATTGATCTGCGCCTGAGCCTCCGATTGCTGGGAGAGCGTAAAGGTAAACGTCTAGGATGCCCGCGACGGCTTCAGGGATGGTCATTGGTGTGGCGCGACGGTACCAGCCTTGCTCGGGAATGCGTTCGGGTACGTGGGTGTATTCGAGGTTCGGGTCGTTCCATGCGCCGCTGCGTGTGGGCTTTGCGCCATAGAAACTGGTGATGGAAGCTTCGTTCGCGATTCCACCCGCGCCAATGGTGCCGTTACTGAAGAAGCCAGGGATGAAGTAGTAGGCACCCATCACTACTGCTGCAGAAGGCAAGTTGAAGTAGAACTGTGAGTTCGCTGCCTTGGAGGCAGCGTAACGGTTCTTGAAGTGTTCCTTGATCGCATCGACACTGTATGTGCCGTTGCCTTTTGCCAGAGCTTGTTGGTGCAATTGCTTGAAGAGCTCAGGGCGGAAAGATATGTTGTCGCCATCAATGTAGAAGTCCCCACGTGTGGCGGATGCATCGCCTTCGTTGAACTTGCCGTGGCCTGCAATGCCTGATGGTGTACCGAGAACGGAGTTCAGTGCGCCATTGAGTACACCGACGCGTGAATCGGGGCCACCAATGCTCATCTTTGTGGAGATAATGTCTCCTCCATCAAGTGCACCACCGACTGCGAGGAGGGCGCTGAGATCGGCACCCATGTTGAAAAGAGCTTGGGTTCCAGCTTGGATCTGGCCGACGGTAGCGATGCCGTTGCGGGGAATATCTGGAGGAGTTAGATCGCTGTTGATCGAGGGCATATATGAGAAGTACGTACAGCCATGGTTCGCGAGAGTATTTCTAGTGAAAGGGATGAAAGTTAGTATGTGCCTGATAATCAAAGCATGTGGGCACTTACAAGCCAGGACAAGGACCACGCTGATCAGATTTACCTGGAGCCTTGAAGGGATAGTTCGCTGATATGTGTTAGCAACAGGTCTCGAAGCTTTTGCATTATGGTACTCACCTTCGGGAAACTTCTTCAATCCGTTCACTGAATCCTTCGTAGGAATGAGGCCTAACACAGAATCTAGGGTTGCCTTCACAGTGCCACCCAACAGATCTATAACCCCAGGGACCAAGCCAGTTCCGAGCTGGCGAGGCTCTTCATGAACAGCATCGCGCTCCTGAAGGCGTCGACGAATCTCAGCCTGCGCTTCTGGATGGTTGAGGAGCGCCTCGAGCCCTTCAGGCTTCAGCCAGGGGAAGGCGAGCGCAGTGGGGACGACGAGCGTCGTCAAGAGTAGCGATGCTCTCATGTTGAAGGGAATGAGTTATCGAAAGACGAGCTGGAGCTGCCGATGTCCCGTATGTTTGGCCTCTCGCCGAACAATTTATACTGTCTTAGTGGGTGAAGCAGTGCGCTTCTCCGTCCTAATCGTCATTGTCCCGTCCATCGAAATTCGCATCAAGAACAGTCCGGTCTATAGGTGTATGGCATTTTTAGATTTCCCGCGGAGTCAAGGATCCAATCACAGGAGTTGTATATCGTCCATGATCTCCATGATTTTGCCTCGCGGTTAGAGGCCCACGCGTGGTTTCGTACGTGGCTGATCGTTTCCGTCGAGAATCTTGGATATTCTTGACTCGGACCAAGATCGATCAGCAGCTAAGCTTCTCTTGGGACGGGAGAGTGGCATTTCGCTCATCTCTTGACCGAGGATGTTCCGTATTGGGAAGCGAAGTAGAGACTAGTAAGTCGCTTAGCCTAGGGTGTAGAACGTGGCGCCCTCTGACAGCGGAGCGGCTAATAGTGTCCCCCGTTTTAACTGTGGTACAAGTCCGATGGTCTCATATCTAGGTTTCCCATGGAGAACTTATGGGAATTACATGTACGCTTTGAGGGTGTCGTGTGACTGGGGTGCCGGCAAATTGAATCATGGACAGTTCTAGTGAAGAATTTGGTGGAAATTGGGAAAAGGCCCGCCTTTCTAGAACATTAGCGTTGTGTCCGTGTATTAGTCCTTCATGAACCGAGGCCCCTCATTACCTCATTTCGGAACACACAACGGAAAATGGAACTGCAAGACCCTTCTAGTCTAGGGAATCACCCGACTAGTTGTAGATTCTGAAACTCTTGATGTTGAAAAGGCTTGATTTTGAGCGTCGTGCATTGTGAAGAAATGAGAATGAACATTAACTAGATCCAAACATAACCGAATCGCAGCAGAGCTCGAGCTCGGAAGAAGTCTAGGCTACATTTACATTGCGATCAACGGAAAGTAAATTAAGAATTTCCAAGGTTCGTCCTAGCACTTGAGGGGATTTGAAGTGATGATCGCCATTCTTAGCCTGATGCGTGGAGGTGCGGCAATGAGTCGTTAGCTAGTCGTATATCCATATCGGGAATTATAGTATAAGTCACAGCCTAGATATTAGTAGGTAGTGTTCATACTACTGTGCCTTGAATATATCTAGGTTACCTTAAAAGTTGCGATTTCAGTTCTAGGGTTGATTCAATTGTGCGCAAATGTCCGCTGGACCTAACGGTGATCAAACTGCGCGTTATCCTGAACAGCGAAGCGTTCCAGCGCTCTCAAGCGCACTACGTGTAAGTAACATGAAGTCATACAGAGTACGAGACGGTGTCGGAACACTCATTCAACGATGGACGGGTGGCAGACTTGTGGAGAAAGTTGGCATTGCGCACGAGCCACCTTTTCGGAGATTTATCCCTTTTCCAACGCTTGCATCCTCGGACGACAGCATCCAACACAATCAGGCTGTCTGCATTAGTAACAAGACATTCTTCTACGCGTCATTCGTAGTCCCGCCCGCAGATCTTCATTAGCCTCCGCATTCATATCGGGGATCCCTGCCTTGGTGTTCTCCTCTTCAAGCCAAACAGGTCAGGGGGTGAATAAGGATAGAAAAGATAATTCCTTGACATTGCGTTTCTCCACATGTTTATTGCCACGAAAATGTGAAAAATGTGGAAATCAGGTATCACACAACAAGTTTAATATAGCTTTGGGGTTACGTGGGGTGGATGCAAATCGTTATGAATAACAGCTACGAGAGACGACTTTACTCTTCCAAGCATACTGGACAAACGAAGGATGAAGCTCACGCACTCCCCGCAGCCATAGCAACCCTCGTAGCCTGTGATCTCGTGGCTCCAATCTTCTCTTCCAAGTCGGGTAGCGAGAACCTTGGCCTACGATAAGTATACCCTACGAACGCGCCCTTCTTCCTGATCTCGAGAACAGTTCGGCCAACAATAGGATCACGGAGCAGCTTGTCGCGTGGCCTTTTCTTTTCTTTCCTGCGTCGCCGCACATTCTTGATCGATTTGCAAATTTGCTCGTAAGCAGGCGTAGACGTGTCGTCCTTCTTACTATCAGGCTCAGCGACTGGCGTTGATTCTTCTTCGCCGAGTGCGTCTGCGGCACCGGGTACTACCATGCCTTCCAATTGTACTGCTTCGTAGCTTGATGAGTCGAGGTGATCTGATTCACTCGTGATCTCGGCCTCATCATCGAAGTACTTGGTGATGGGTTGATCCCCGTGAACGCGGGGTACGAAAGGCGGTCTCGTCATGTGCAGCGTTGACCACTGAATGCTGCGGAAGAACGGGTGCGCTTTGATGTCTTCAGCATCATTCGGATAAACGACATGGCCTGTACTGTTAAGGTTTCGCATGCGGCGGGAGCCTACCGCGTTGTCGCGGAGAACCCAGTCATTCTCACGGTAGCGCTTCGCAGATAGTCGATCCTGTCTTTCTTCTAGCAGATTCATCATGAGGTCGATCGCATTTCGCGACACGGGTATAAGGGGCACTCGGTCAATGTTGGGACGAGCGAATCGCTGTTCAGATGGAAATCGTAGCCACCGGCGATGGTCCTGGAATGCATCAGCAAATATAGCACTCCCTGCAGGGTCAACTCACGAGGATTCGGGCTTTTGTGGCTTGCCGATTGTCGCAGAAGAATGGAGTACTTCCGTAGAGGCACTATGCGTTGGTCAGACCCGAAGCTTGTCATACTACTCATGGTGATTACCTCATATAGGATGATACCAATGCTCCACCAGTCGCATCGACCATCATAGTTCTCACCTCTGATGACCTCCGGTGCCATGTACTGACTCGTGCCTACCACGCTCTTTGCAAACTGTCGCCTCTGTGTGCGATTCAACCAATCGATAATAGGTCCGTTAGCTGCGTCCTGCTTCGCCTCATAGCCTCCTCGGGTCGTTGTGCTGGAAGTGATGAGGTCGAGCGTTCTACGAGCACTTTGTCGCTGCCTCTCTTCTTCGACATCTTGTGCGTCACCTTGGACATCCACACCCAACTCGCGGAGTAGGATATACCGTTGTTCGTTGTAGTATGTCTGATTATGGGTCCAGTGACCGTCGAAGGCGAGGCCGAAGTCAGAGATCTTGAGGTGACCTGAAGCGGCGATCAAAAAGTTGTCCGGCTTGATATCGCGATGGATCCAGTTCATTCTGTGTGCCTCTTCAATGCAAAGTATCATCTCGGCAAGATACCATTTGGCGACGTTCTCATCTAGGATATCCTCTCGTAGCAGCAAACCTAGAAAATCGCCACCCATCATATATTCCATCACAAGATACAGGTTGTTGTTATCCTGGAAAGCAGCCATGAGAGGCACGACCCATCTCGAATTCTCTGATGCGACCAGAAAATCTCGCTCTGCTCGTAGATGCCCTTCTTGACTGTTGCGGAGCATGTCGGACTTTCTGATCACTTTCATTGCGAAGACTTGTTTGACCTTCTGGGCCAATGGGGACGGCTTCTCACTCGCTGGGGTTGATGAGCCATCGACGCACTCCAGACAAACGTCGCTCCCTCGGATACTGCCGGTATGGTTGCTCTTCTCCCGAACCAGTCGGACAACCCCGAAGCTGCCTTTGCCCAGAACTCTAACGACGTCATAATTCGAGACATGCACTCCCTTCATTGTCTGGCGGGCTAACGTTTTGGATTTCAACAAGCGCGTCTGGCGTAGATTATAACTTTCCTCCAGGTACCAGTCACGCCGTTTCCTTTGACGTTGCTCGTTGGGCAAGGCCAGAGCGAATATCTTGCGCTCCATCTGGCGGCGGCGCATGGAACGTGGAGAGACTTTAGTGCCAAGAAGTTGATTGAAGTGTGACTCGAAGAATACCTTCGCTGCTGCTGCATTCTCAATCGTGGTAATGGAGGGCTTGGTAAGTCGAGGTGCATCTTGACGGGGGAAGACGAGAAAGCGCGGAGGTTCGTGCTTAGTCTTTGCCTCATATAATGGAGGGGAGCCACCCGTAGGGGCCTGTCGGGATTCATTATGCATTCGATGAGTAGTCTCAGCAGATACGGGCGCATTAGAAGACACGAGCGAGGTGGGCGCAGTCGACTGACTTAGGGGCGCATTGCTGCTGCCAGGAAAGCTCGATGGAAGAGAAGGAGCATCGGACATAGGAGGCTTCGGCGGTGAAACAGCTGGCTGATCGTCACGGGGCTTTTCGAAGTCGGCAGTGCAGATTGTTGGTCGTGAGTTCAATTTTGGCCTGTGTATGACTGTATCGTTGTTTAGGAGAGCGTTTGAGATTCTGGTAGTAAGCTGTCGGGAGAGATCAGGTGTTGATCGGCTTGTACGTAAAGTCTTAGGATGAGGTCTCCGAATGCTAAGAATTGGTTCCGATTCTCCATCGAATCCAGTAGTGTTGGTGAGTTGGAGCGAGGATGAGCCCCTTTGATGGAGGGTAATGGTGATATTAGGGATACTAGGACAGGGCAGGGAGTGTTTGGTATAGGTGCCAACGGATTCGGCACGCTGCGTACTACCCGATATGTTCGAGGCTGAGCCAGTGCTGCTTGATGCAGGTTGTGCAGAGCTTGGAACAGAACCTGAAGATGCCGTTAGCCATGAGTCGAAAGACCAATGAGTTGAATTGAAGCAGACTTTTGCCATTGCGGAAAATGGAGAAGATCTTGAAGCTCCCTCGGCGAAGGTTGTTGAAGGTTCGACTGGCTGGCCGGCTGGGGCGTACATGAGGTTTTGCAGGCATGTTGAGCAGTCCTTCCGTGGACTGCTCGATAACGCGGACCTTGTCTTTGTCACGGGAGGTGACCAGTGGATTGTGGACGTCCTTCCTCTTCCGCGAGGGGACAAGAGACATCATGTTGATGGCTCAGGCAACTCGGCAATGGATCGATGATACGACCAGAATGGGTAACAATACTGGTAAGACCATGCGTGATGGGGTAATGTAGGTGCGAGAAGAATACTAAAGAGAGGATAAGACGAGAGGTCTCGCACGGGCGTAACCCAACGACAGGAGAAGGAGCCATTGTTCCCGCGAAGTAAGAGCTCGACATCTTGTGAGAAGGTGCGAGGCACAGTTGAGGAAGCGCAGAAATGAAACCAGCAACGGAATAAACTAAATTATGAGGAGAGAAATGAAGTAAGTCTGAATACTACCTGCAACTTGATACGGTGGCTGACAACAACACTCTATCGTTTGCATCGAGAAGAGCCATAAGTATGAAAGTTTGGCATGTATTGTTATCATCGCGGCATCGAAAGCGCTTCCCGAAGCTTAACAATAAAGCTCTGCATTTGAAAGCTTATAGGGCCAACGGGGTAGGCATCCCCTCTGGCATGTTATAATGGAGGATATAACGCAATCATGGCCTAATAAGGTGTTTCTGGTTAGTGGCAGTCTTCTGGGCATGGCTCTTTCCGGCAGCCACGTCTCTGCCAACCGGAGAGCATCGGAAGGTGCCAGCGCATCTCGTGATGAGGTCCTGAGTTTACCAAGGCCGCATGACTTAGTCAACACATTATGATTTGACCGCTGGAGCGCTGCCAATATAAACGAAACTTTGCGACGACAGCTATTATCAAACTTCTTCATTTTCGTAGACTGTGATTATTACTTACTTTCTTCAGCACTACATCTACTCGAGTCGCATCCAGCTCTTGAGGTGCGAAGGAAGCAGCCTTGAAGGTGTGCATCAGAGAGCCCCGCCTTCCTCGGTTGTGGCGTCCGTTATCGCTTATCGCGGCATCCAAGCGTTGTCTCCATCACGTCACCTGCTTGTCCTTCCGGGCGTGTCGCGACGCGCTCCTTCAAAGGGAGGGGCATTCCTCTGCTTACGGGGCCCTACGGAGCTTCTCCTCATACGGGGACACTTTCTCGCACTCCTGGAGAGTTGCTTAACTACTCGTACCGAAGTTTGACTTGATTGAAACGAAGCGGAGGCCTACGGAGCTCTAGAAAGCCTAACCATTGTCTGGACATCCGCAAACAGTCTGGACGAAACACTACGCGTGCTGATAAGAAGGCCTGATCTGGGATGCTACTCCGAATCGTAACTCTTTGAAAGAGCTTCAAAATAACGACTTTCAAACCCTCTGCTCTAAGACTACACAAGACGATATACCTTCCGTAACAACAGGAATCATGTCCAACTCACCAACGGCCCCCTTCCCCCTCTACCTCTTCCCCAGCCTCCCCTTCCGCCGCCGCCAAAGCTCCACAACATCCACATCCACAACCTCCACAACCTCACCATCCTCCTCGCCCCCCAAGGAACCCCCCTCCTTCCTCTCCACAACGCCCACAGCACACCTCCGCTGCCAAAAATGTCTCTCGGACTTAATCCCCACCTCGTCAATCATATCCAAGGGCTTCACAGGCCGCCACGGCCGCGCCTACCTCGTGGCTCCACCTCCGCCATCCGCCCTCTCCAGCAACTCTGGGTCAGAAGCAACAGCAGCTGATGCTAGCTGGACGAAAGGCGATCTCCCAAATACCTTTACGCACAAGCCTGTTCCGCGCCAACTCGTCACGGGCGCACACACCGTCAGCGATATATCCTGCCGCTTATGCGGGTGCGTACTAGGCTGGAAGTACGTCAACGCCGAGGAAGACAGCCAGAAATACAAAGTGGGGAAATTCATCCTCGAGACGAAGAGGGTTGTTAAGGGCGTGGGGTGGGACGAGGGGGCGGGTAGTACTACTACTCATAATGATGATGAGGAGGGTGGTGGAATGGGGAAGGCAGGGGTGGTGGGTGTGGATGGAGAGGAAGAGGACATACAGTTTGATTCTCAAGACGAAGAGGAGTGTGAGGATTTGTTTAGTGGGGTTTGGAGTCCTCAGCTTGCGAGGCGGAGGAGGAGGAACCGGGGGTTTGGAAGGAGTGCTTGAAGGACGAGAAAGGGTTGGGGACTTGAAGAGGTGGGAGCGAGATGGATAGCTCAGGCGGTGGGCTAGCGAAACGCTGTGATTGGATTTACGGTTGGCGTTTAGATGAGTGGATGATGACTACGGTGAAGTACGAGGATTGAGTTGGGAGGACAGTTTGGAACACTGCTTGACGACAGAGATACCCACGCTTCATCACATCACGGCTCACGATATACACTCTCAGATACCCCCCGACATCTCCCAGGTAGGAACTCGGATGCTTAGGAAAGGGCGCATGGTACGGCGTAATTGTTTATTTGAGGGTTTCACAAAGTATGCTACATAATAATGATAATGCACTGATACGCTTACGATCACTGTTACGGTCGAGATGTATCCCTACCCCTCCACTTCAAAGACAGACACCACAGCGCCATGAAATGATTCTTGAACAATTAGTCAAACGACACACTCCTCAACCCCCTCTCCCCCGCAGCATCTCCCACACCATTGCGTATTCTCTCAACAGCCCGTCCCCACTCCTTGCTCGCAAACTTCTCACCCCCATCCTCTTGATCCCCAACAACCCATTCCACCCACTTGACCACCCCCACCGCCTTGGCCAAATCCCTCTCCTCGCAGACAACGCGTTTGAGATACTTCACCAGTGCAGCAACATCCTCCGCATACGGCCCTTCGTCCGCAAATTCCCTAACCCACTCTCTCATGGCGCTACGCAGATCTCTTTCCTTTGAGAGTTTCTGCGTGGTGAAGGTCGGTCTTGGGGGACGGGGGACTTTGATGGTTTGAGCTGGGCGGGGTGTGTGGACGGGTGGTAGTGTGGATTTTTGTTTGCGCGTGACGGCGAGGCGGAAGGCTTGGAGTTTTTTGCGCTTGTGCTCTTCTATGACTTCTTTGCGGAGTTCTTCGGGGAGAGCGGAGAGGAAGTCTGGGTCGAGGTCTTCTTCGTTTGCGGGTCGTGGAGCCGGGCCCGTGGGGGTAGACAGGGTATCGCTGAGAGGGGCGGGGCCAGCGGAACCTTCTCTGCTTCTGCCTTCTCGGGCAGGGTTCTTGAGGGAGATGAAGTTTGCTTGCGTAAGTGTTTTCCCTGTTCTGCTTACGGTGGTAGCTTGCGCTGCTGCGGCGAGCATTGCAGACTTGGGTGGTCGTCCACGACCGCGTTTGACTGGGATAATGGACTTCTTGGCCGGAATACCTATGACCCTGTTCTTGCGTGGCGACTGAGGCAGCAGCATCTGATCAGCGTGCCTTGATCGTCGAGATGGAGAGGTGGGTATTACACCAGTAGCATACTGTGCAAGTACTTCTGTGCGGACTTCAGGCGGAAGTGCAGCAAGGATCTCGGGATCGAGTTGGGATTGTGCTGGAAGGGCAGTCATTGCGAACGGAAGAGCTTTCGTCGGAGTCCCAGGGGGTTCTTCACTACGTGTATTGCGAGCTGCTGGGGTTGGGGATGATTGTCGAGTTTGTCGCAGTAGCTTTGATCTGATGTCCTCGGGTAATTCCGCGAGCACCTTGGGGTCGACTTGGGTAGGCATGATGAACTGCGTGCCCAAAGTGTTCAACGGCCGTCGCGATGGGGTTGAATGGTTCAGTTCTGCAGCCCCAAATGCAACATGCTCGTCTTCGAGGGCGACCTTCGGCTTCCTAGGTGTCTCTGGATCGTCTTGAATAGGGTCATCTTCTGCAACCTTCGGCATCTTCTGAGAACTGACAGGCTCCACATTGCCCACCTTAAACTGAAGTCGCCGTTGTGAGCTTTCGAGGCTGCCATCAGTAGCACTCTTCATGGGCTCGAGCTTCGTCATTTGAAGTCCAATGCCTCGGAGCTCGCCTGGACTGAAGCCAAAGCCTCGTAGTATGCTCAATGCCTCTTTGGTTAAAACTTCCTTCGAGTTGGTGGCAACCCCAAGAAGTAGGCTCTTGTTATATGTATCGCACTTTCCGTGTCCCAGATGCTTTGGGGGATCCAGAGGTGCGTCAGGCGAGCGCCGCATGATCTTCATGGTGAATTGCTTGCCTTTGACCTTCTCTTTCAGCAGGCGCTTCTGTAGTTCACCGCACAGACTTGTGATGAACTCATCAGCCTGCTCTTGGTTCTCAAAGCGGACGCCCCAATTCACCTCAGCCGAAACAGATTTGCGAATGACTTGCTCACCCACTTCTTGACGATCGATCCCTCGTGCGTACTCATAGAGTTTCTCGCCGGTCTTGGGACCCAGCGTCTGTACCAATCGCTCCTTCGAAAGCTCACGGATATCCTTGACGAACTTGACCCCAATCTCTTCGAGCTTCCCGCCAATCGACCATGCAACACCCGGCAAATCTTGAACTTCTAACTGACCGATGAAATCCAAGACCTCTTCAGGCTTGATTTGATACTGGCCAGCAGGCTTTGCTTTTCGTAGAGCGACCTTGGCCAGCAGTACATTGGCACCGATGCCGACTGAGACATCGCACCCGGTCTTCATTTTGACTTGATCACGCAACGACTGCGCGGTCTCGTCCGCCTTGGCCTGCTCGCGGTAATTGCTTCCCTCTTGAACTCTGCGACCATCGCTGCCGCCGGTAGCAATGCAGAGATTCGATATATCAACCAACGCCTCGTCAACGCTAACACTCTGAACAAGGCCGCCAGTAGCAAGGATAGCATCGTAAAAGGCTCGACTAGCTTCTTCGTACGCGGGAAAATCATAAGGTAGAATCTTCAGTTCTGGACAGAGCTCGAAAGCCCGCTTCATCCACATACCATTTTTTACCCCAAACTTCCGCGCCGGATAGTTGCAGCTTGCGATTTCGGAGCCACTACCCTGTCCGTGTGCTACCACTGCTGGCTTGTCCTTGTATTGGGGGTGCTTTTTCAAGCTGACAGCAGCAAAGAAACTGTCAAAGTCCACGTGAAGAATGTAGCGTCGCGCACCTGAGGGCCGCTTCTGCTTTGCTTTCTGCGATGATGTCCTCTCATTAGCCAACGCCTGGAGTTGAGACTTGAGGTCCGCTTTCCATGTCGACAGATGGTGTAGCCTAGATTCGCGGTAGTACTGTTCGAGGAAGTTGGGGTCGACCACGGTGGACTTGCGAAGCTTGGGATCACGGAGAAGAATTGCATTGTGTTCCTCGGCAGTTAGCTCCTTGTTACGGGGTGGTGACACGTCTCTTTCACCAGGCGCTACCTCTGTTGAACCTTCATGCTCGGTGGTAGGCTGCGCTTCTGGAGCAGCAGGATAAGTGTGGTCGTCGTAGAGACTGTCATGAAGACTAACAGGTATATCATCAACCTCACTAGTCTCGTCTCGTAGCTGTTGATGAGCAAGTAGAGGGCTAGTCTTGGGGGGCGAGACCAGCTTTTCAGCCTTGCTTGACTCGCCAGATGTGTGCGCAGCTGGAGCAACAGTCGCAGGCTGATGCGAGGGCGGCAGATCCTCGATCTCGTCGTCTGGTTCTGGCGTGGGAAGTCTTTGTTGAGAGAAGCGCGAGAGCATGCTACTAGGTGGTGTCGGAGTACTGGCGGGTCCAGACTGGCTTCCTCGCAGTTGGCTTGTGTACCAACTTGCATCTGTCTGATCACGGTAGCCCTTTGGCCTGACATTTGCCTGGCTCGTCACTTTTCCCTTGTCGAAGGCCAGCACATTCTGCTTCTCGCCTTCATCCACTACGCGATATTCGTTCCACGGTAGCAGCTTCCCTGCGCTTACGCTGTCGACCACCCAAGCTGGCTTGACGATGCGATACTTCCTGAACTCGACCACCTTCTTTGGGGTAAGGCTGCTAGCGATTATATGCGTCACAGTGGTCTTGCCGTCGAGGTACTGCATGAACCCACCGCCATACTGGACGATGAGCTTGTGCAGGTCGTTGAGCGATGGCTGCGTGTAGCCGTTGACATGTGCCACGATTCCTCTGAAGATGGGAGGCTTGTCGGCAGCCTGCGCTCGGATGTCGGCGTCCAGATTCTGTAGTTTGATCTTCTTCCGCCTGAAGTAGTCGGAGAAGCCCCCAAAAGCGGATCCTCCATATTCTTCACCATCCTCCCCGTCGAAGGTGTGGTTGGCGATGCGCTTGCGCACGGAGTCGGAATTCTTCTCCAAGCGCGAGCCCATGGTTGTTGTCAGGCGGCGGATCAAGGGCATTCATCGAGGCCGTGGTCATGATGCGTGAGGGTTGTGGAGGTATCCAGGCTGCCGCATGTCTACAGTTGGTGGTGGGGAGTGAAAGCGCGTGCTGTGGCGCGTCGCGGAAGACGTCACGCTAACGCAGGCGATGTGGGCCATTCTGCCACGCCCGCCGGCGGTGAAGAAAGCTGCATGTTTCTTGGCGAACTTTTTTTGACCTTTTCGACCCACCCGCCTTCGAGCTTCCTGCGCTCTGCAAGATTTCTGCTCAACCAGCTGTCCTCGAGCTGTGCAACTTCCTGAGCATTGAATATAGCCTTATAGCCTATAAATCGACGAACTCGACAACGCAGATACCTTTTCGAAAGATATATACTCGCTATCTCTTTCAAGATGCCCGCTGCAGTTCCGGCTGGCGTCTATGGACGTCGCATCCCAGCTGGGGGCATCCCCATTCTCGCGGCTATTGACCCCTCCGCTGCTGTGAGTATTCCTTATCGCGCTGTTGAGCTCCTTCAGCACGCTCCTCATATTTCCTGTTCTCGTCACTCGCTGGCTGCGATATCCTGCTAACGATTTCTAGTTCCGCATCACCATGGCTGCCATTGACCCCGATGAGGAGCCGCAGATTGACGAGGATCACAAGGTACCCCGCGCTACCTTGAAGCTCATCCGCGTGCCCATGGATTTCGAGGATAGCGACGAGGACGATGAGGACTACGACGAGGAAGATATTGAGGCTATCGCTGCACGTCTGCGTGAGGCTGGCGCGCTTCCTGAGGCCGACTCTGACTTGTCCGACGAGGATGACAGCGAAGAGGAGAAGAACGGCGGCCCAAGCGATCCCGTCAAGTCGAAGAAGGCTAAGCAGGCGGCGCTCACCAAGAAGCTCCAAGCCGAGCTCGAGGCCGATGAGATGGAGATCGACAGCAGCTTGACCAACGGTGTCAATGGCAAGGCGAAGGGCAAGGCCAAGATCATTGATGACGACCTCAGTGACGAGGACGACGAGGACGATGAGGACGACGAGGAAGATGAGCCTGAAGAGCTTGTTCTTTGCACCTTGGACCCAGAGAGGGTAAGATGATGCACAGCTGCTCTCGCGTCCACTGAAGCTAACGCACACGCAGCACTACCAGCAGCCGCTTGACATCACTGTTCGCGAAGGTGAGGAGGTCTACCTCTCTGTCAGTGGCACCCATGACGTCTTCGTCACTGGTAACTACATCGCATTCCCTGAGGACGACAGCGAGGATGAGCATGACGGCCTCGACGAGCTCGACTATGACCTCTCACCCGATGAGGATGAGCTCGACCTTGATGAGATGGACGAGTCTGAGGATGATGAGCTCGATGATCTAGAAGATCCCAGGATCACTGAAGTCGACTCTGAGGAAGAGGCACCCAAGCTCGTCGAGGCTAGCAAGAAGGGCAAGAAGCGCCCCGCCGAGTCTGAGGATGATGCGACCCTCGATGATCTGATCAGCAAGACGAACGGGGATGCCAAGCTCAGCAAGAAGCAGGCCAAGAAGCTGAAGAAGAACGACGGCCAAGCTATTGCTGGTGCCGCAGAGTCAGCGAAGAAGGCTGAGAAGGCCGCTGAGGCTCCCAGCAGCGACAAGAAGAAGGTCCAGTTCGCCAAGAACCTCGAGCAGGGACCTACTGGCTCCCCCAAGGTCGATGCGCCCAAGGCAGAGGCAAAGACGGAGGCTCCTAAGGGCCCACGAGTTGTCAGCGGTGTCACTGTCGACGACAAGAAGGAGGGCAAGGGCAAGGCTGCCAAGAAGGGTGACCGCGTCGAGATGCGCTATATTGGCAAGCTGAAGAACGGCAAAGTCTTTGACTGTAAGCACCTCACAGCTGTCTCCACAAAATCAGACCACTGACTATTTTCACAGCGAACAAGAAGGGCAAGCCGTTCTCCTTCAAGCTTGGTGTCGGCCAAGTTATCAAGGGCTGGGACGTTGGTGTCGCTGGCATGACTGCTGGCGGAGAGCGTCGTCTTACCATTCCCGCTGCCCTGGCGTATGGCAAGAAGGGCGCTCCCCCGGACATTCCTCCCAACTCTGACTTGATCTTCGACATCAAGTGCATCTCAGTCGGTTAGACAGCTGCTGCTTGTATTTGTCCGACTGTACGATTATAGGGCCCACTTCCCTCATGTACAACGCCGGGAACCGACTCCACTCCTGCGCAGCAGGCTCGCGCGGGACTCCACCAGCCTGCATGCGTTCGCGCTTTTCTTTCGCATATTTTCTACTGTCTGATTTTGCTGCATAGCGCGACGTGTGAGATATCCGACTTGCATAATCTGGGGTTTCATTAGATGATTGCAGGGAGGACGGATTTCTCATCCTCCACGCGAGATGTTTTCCATATTCATGTCATGTGGTTGTGATATAGCAAAGCGATGCCAGTCATGGGCACATACCTCGCTGAGGACGCTATTTCGAAAAGTTCTGGAGTTTAGGTCGGTCTTGTAGTCAATATCAGTCGTCTAATTATAGTTATCCTCCGCAATGATCCTCTGCAGTGATGTTCTAGCACCAGCTTGCAATGAGACATGTATTCGGACTAATAAGAACTGGCTTCTCCAAGGTTGTTCTCTTCACTTGAATCGATGAGCCGTGGCGGAAGATTCTAGCAGCGTGTCCAATCAGCCTGCCTCGTGTCGCCACTGAGCACGCACGGGCCATGCCCCCACAAGGCGTGATGAAAGCCGGCCGAGCGACTCCTCACCTCGTTTTCCGCCCATCACTTCAACATCCGCCGTCCGCCGCAGCCCTCAGTCACACCGACCAGCGCCTCCACGCCTCTCGACAACCGTCACCTCCGCTTTCAACGCCCATTTTATTATCCCACACACCGAAAACCACACCATCGCAACCGTGGCAATCCTGTAGCAATGGCGATCTCGACAATGAAACGAAACAGTAGTAGTAGTAGTAATTGTAGCGTCTCTTCCTATGGCTCGTCAACTGCCAATGTGCGCGCCAGCTGCTATGCGGTAAACTCGGCTACCGCGAGCATTCAAGGTTTCCATTATGAGACTACGCGGGTTGCCGGGGTAGAGTGGTGTTCCTGAGGTCAGCTCGGTAAGTTTAATTCACGCTACACGTCTGCATTCCTTGCAGTAGCACACTTCACGACACTCGTATGCTAATGCTATAACAGGGAATACCATCACCCCCGCCAAGTCCCCCCCTCGCCGCCAGACACAGGTCCGCCGCCAAAGGCGGACGGGCGCGCAGAGGGGGGGCTGCATACACTATCACGGGAGAGTGTGAGAGACTCTTCTGCGAGACACTGCGAGCTGTTTTCCTGGGTGAGGGGAGCCAGCAACGTCAGGACTCGCTTGTGATGGGTACGCATAACAACATTACCACCAGCATAGCCAATGACTACGGTGTCGACATCCGTCGATATTCCGATTCTGCCAGCTCAATGGATTCGCCAGTGTCGTTTCCAGAGCCGGTTCAGTCGCTTCAGAAGGATATGGTCACTGATTGGATTGAGATGTGGGATTACGTCGGTGGCATCAGATTCCGCGGCTTTGTGGCCGAGAAGGAGGATGAGAAGGCTATGTTTGTCTTCTTCGATCAATCAGTGATTGAGGGTGACCTCAAGGCTGGGTAAGTCACCTCCGCTCATTTTCTGCTCACTGGATCATATTTGCTAACGCATTGCAGTTTGATGGCCCTCCTCGAACTCTGCGAAGTCGATTACTTCTCCTGCAACCGTCTCGTCGTCTGCATCGATCGCCACGCCGACCAGCTCGCCAAAGAGACCTTGACAAAGGACCTCGGCTGGATTGGCTTCAGTCTTACGACATTGGACGAGTTCAGCCACGGTGAAGAGCTGATCAGCGACAAGTGGCTTTTCATGGAAATGGAGACGTAGACGGGTATGAATGAGGTTGCATAGGGAGGCTTGCTTGTCTGTCACTACTGCATAATGGTCCTGCGTTCTTCCTTTCTTTGTTCTTCATCGACTTGCTTCTTTCGACTCGAGGTACTGCATGAGGCATACTCTTTTCTCATCTTAGTTCTGCCGTTTCCTTTCAAGCAACAGCAACGGCGTCCGTGTTACCTAGCCTGTACATAGTGCATATGCCTTTGGCATTCGCATCTTGGACATAGGCGTTCTTCTACTTTTCCTCTTCCTGGTGGTATTAGCTTAGCTGAATCAGTACAATTACGTCTCCGAAATTGCATCCCACTACTCCATACACTGGTCCTTTTTAGGGTATTTTGCTTGTTATGATGCAGTCAATATACGGATCGTGATATATGCGTGTTGATTGCGCAAATCCATGTGCTTGTAAGTCTTAAATGTGCTTCTGATATTCGATCAACAATTATCATACATCTACCCACAACCCCAAGCGCCAGAGCGACCATACATTTCCAAATTGACCCTGATCTCTCCGCAGCGCTCATCCAACGCCTAAATATACATATTCTCTCCACATCACCAAAAAGTGTCTGCGCATCCCCCAAGACCCTATTAATCCAAATCCGCCATTACAGCATCCATATCCGCGCCGCCAAACTCATCCACCTCCACGATCTCGACCTCGGCCCTCCCCTCCGCAGCCCGCATAGCAGGATTATCCGTGCCGCTAATCCCCTCACTCACCATCTTCTTCTGATGCGCAACCAGGTCTTCCAGACTCCAACTCGAATGGCCTTCCTGCTCGGCCCTGCTCCAGGGGACGCTCATATCTCTTAGAAAGGCCTTTGCGTGGCTGACAGCCTGGTCGATACTAAGTTTCGTGGATTTGGCATCGAGGCCCTGTTGGATCCATTTCGGGAGCTGCGTGACTTTTTTATTGAAGCGTTTGTCCGCGAGGACCATGATGCCGTAGTCATCTTTTCCACGGATGACGCGGCCCAAACACTGGGCTGCATGGCGCATTGCGTCGAAAGACAGAAAATCCGACTCTTTGATCCGGTACGTTTCGCGGAGGAATTCGAGGCGCGCTTTGAGAATGCGGGACTCGGTGTATTGGTATGGGACGCCCATGCAGAGCACCGTGCGCCCGTAGTGGTGGTCGAAATCGATGCCCTCGGAGACTTTGCCGCGCGCGACGCACAGGAGGACGGCGCCGCGGCCGTTGTTGCATGCTGTGCGGAAGGTTTCGAGCGCAAGGGCGGTTTCCTGTGCGTCGGGCGTTTCGACGAGAATAAGCTTGTATTTCCAGACTGTGTCGAGGATTTCCATGCCTTGCCACGCGCTGATTATACTCTCCATGTAGAGGTAACTTGGGAAGAAGACGACTACGCCGTCGGGGGTGAGTTTGCAGAATTCTATGAGGAGCGTGCCGAAGTTGCGTTGCACTTGGAGGTCGTTGCGGTGCTCGAATTGAGAGGTTACTTGGTTTTGATCGTTGCCGCGGTCGACGATCATGGGGAGGAAGGATTTGCGCGTTAGTGTCATGGTGAAGGATTCTTGGACGACCGTGTTGAAGTTCAGCATGCGCGGGTACATGTCGAGAGGGGACATTGTTCCTGAGGTTACGATGACGGAATAGAAGCGCTCGAAGACGGGTTTGATGGCGATTGCGGCGTCGAGGCAGGTGAAATGTAGGACTGGGTTGGGTACCGTAGCGGTTGCTGATTCGAAGGGTTCGATGATGAGGAGAAATCCGGTTTCGTACGTTGCTACTAGGGTAGCGAATGTTGCGACTTCTTGGAGTGGTTGGTAGTCTTCGATGTTTGTGAGTTCGAGGGTTCGGACGAGAGATGTTAGGCGCTCGGCACAGAAACGCAGCGGCTTCCGTTCAATGAATGTAAGATCGCGGAGATGCTGGAGGAATGCTGGCGGTGTATCTGAGACGACGTTGAGGACTTTCATTCGTGTTTTCAGATATTCGATGAACCGCTTCAAAAATGCGACAAAGTGCTCTGCTCGTCTTATGTTGCCGGGCACCGCTTCTATGAGTAGGTCGTCTGGTAATGCAGGGTTTGCCATGAATGCCTCCTCGTTGCGTGCCTCGTCCGCAGCTCGTAAGCCTTCGACGAGTTTGGCATACTCGTTTTGTAGTTTCTCGGCATCCGTGCTCTTCATCTCTGTGATTTTGCGATCTAAGTTGTTTACGCCTTTGGTCGCTTTCCGTAAAGAGTCCTCAGTCAGATCGATACTAAGCGACTCGATACATACGTTATCGATGTTGTGAGCTTCGTCAAAGACCACTATGCAGTCTTTCGAGAGCTCTTTCGAGACCCTGTCTGCAATTTTGGGATCCAGCAGATAATGGTAAGAGTAAATGATGACATTACAATAGGGCATCATGCGGCGGGCTGTGAAGTAAGGACACTGTTTCTGCTGCTCGCCGTACTTGAGCATCCCATCGAATGTCCAGACACCGGGCGGTATTAGGTTATGCGGTTCCAAGAGATCCAGGTTGTCGTGGTAGACGCAGAGTTCGACATCTTCGCCACGCTCTTTCTTCTCTTTGACAAAGCCAGCCGTCAAGCTTCGACACCGTGCATCGACCACGCTGCCACTTTTCTCGCGCTTGACGGACGGATGCAAACACAAGTTCTTTCGACTCGTCAACCCCAACCCTCGAAACTCTTCTTCGTACCCCAGTTCTTGCGTTCGGTACTTCATCAACGCCTTCAGTTCCGCAAGCGCCTTCTCGATCTCGGACATGGTACGCGAGCAGTAAATGAGCTTCCGCTTCTCAGGATAGTGCTGCTGGTATGCCACGATAAGGGAAAGCAACGAGACGGTTTTACCCGTGCCTGAAGGCATCTCGAGGACGCAATGGCCGCCCCGGTCCAGCGTCCGTTTGAGGTCGCACATGTATGCATATTGCTCGGGGTAGACCCTCGGGTAAGGAAACAATACGGGGAGGCTATCTATGAAGAACTTCATGCTGCTGGTCCACGGCCCGCGCGGAGCAGTCGTGGCGATGGAGAGCTGTTGAAACAAAAGTCGACCTTGAAGCTCGGGCGTTGCCTTGAGTTGAAGATCAGCAGAATGAGCTAAGGCCGTGAAGGGCAAGGCGCGTAACAGGGATAGGCCCCACTGCCGCCTTCCGCCCTTCTGGTGCCGTCATTATTCGAGCAGCAGAGCCGCACTTTTCGAGGGTTCCACGCACAAACTTTGCTGTACATACCATTGTATCTTCTAACACCAACGCCGGGGTGGCTTCCTTGAGGTTTTCTTTGTTCTCCGTTTGACAGTATACTTATACTACCGGCCTCACCACCCCACACTCCTCCACGTCGCGGAACTCTGCCAACCCCGCTATGAGCAAGCGCTCGGCAAAGTCGCAGGCCAGCAGTGCGCGGGCAGCTTCTACCGCGTTCGGGGGAGGCTTTGGTGCCTCTTCCTCCCCAGCGTTTGGCGTCAGCTCATCACAGCTCTCCTACGTATCAGAACCGCCAGATCTCTCCGCCATCTCCGACTCGAATGTCGTCGTCTACTTCAGGAACCTGTCCAAGAAAGACAGTACCACAAAGGCAAAGGCGCTGGAGGACATACAATCATACATCTCGTCATTGCAAGAGCCGGTAGAAGAGGGCTTGCTCGAGGCATGGGTGCGTCGTATGCTTGCATGTACATATCGCGTAGTAGTAATAGAGAATCCTGCAGATCAAAATCTACCCTCGCACCTCAATAGACAACGCGAAAGCCGTCCGCCAGAATGCCCATATAGCGCACGGTCACATCGCTGTATCCGCCGGCAAGCGAATAGCAAAGTACATGCCCAAGAGTGTCGCTGCGTGGTTATGCGGCCTCTACGATAGCGATCGCTCCGTGGTAGAGGCGACACAGAGCTCCCTTCGTCAGGTCTTCAACACACCAGAGAAGATACAGAACATTCGCAAGGCGTACCAGCAGCCTATATTGGACTATTGCCGAGATGCTATAGATAAAGAGACCCCAACGACTCTGAGCGACGAGCGAACCGTCAGCAAGGATGATGCCGAGACCAAATACAGCAGGGTCATCTCTGCCTGCATAGCTCTATTGGGCAGCTTGCTAGCAAACCTACAGCCCGAGGAGCTAGCCAAGTACCAGGCCGACTATGAGAACCTTCTTGGAGACAAGAAGCTTTGGGAGTTTGCCTCTCATTCAGACGCTTCAATACGACGGTCGTTGCACCGCTTCCTACAGACCTGTCTCACTAAGGAATCTGCAGCCGTTGAGGCAAACCTAGACGCAATCAGCAAGTCGTATCTCTCCGTGGCATTGAATTCTGACCAGATTGGTTCAATCTACGACTACGTCGACGCTTTAACGTTGCTGACGTCTGCGCACCCTTCGGTCTGGACCGAACACTACAAGAGCAAAACCGCAGTAGACAGGCGCTTGCGGCAATTTTTGAAAAAGGGCTCCCAATTAGGTCCTCGCGACTTCTGGAATCGATTATTAGCTTTGTTCCAGGTGATTCCCAAGGAAGTCCTGCCCAGCAATGCCGCCGACGCTGCAGAGCTCCTGAGCTCGCTACAAGGCGGCATTGTCCGAAAGGATGAATCGAAATTCAACCATGAAGCTGCATTTGCTGCTTATTTAGATATAGTCGGCCTTATCGACCAGCGAATGCCGGACGAAGACAAGGGCAAGCTTGTGGAAGAGATGGTCTTACCGCTATTCACGCAGTATCTACAGCCTTCGCTAGAGACCTCACAGTGGACCATCCCCTCGAATGCGACTACTATTTTACTGCCGAAAGCATTAGCAATCAAGGGCATAGTAGCGCCTCTAACAGAAAGGTGGCCTACGTTCGCCCGGCAGCTCATCGACAACATCAAGACCTCAGCTCCAGAGCAGTCAAAAGATTACGAGGCGTCACAAACGACTGTGCTTCAGCATGCGACACGTTTCGCTAACCTGCAAGAGCAGCTCCTCAAGTCTGGATCATTCGCATCTAAGGAGGAGGTTTTTCGGCAGGCTTGTTCTTCAATCATATCAGAAGCCCTTGGTGTTATTAGAAACAGAAATGGGAAGCCGTACGGCGCAGCTGGCGCACTGGCCGCTCTTCTACCTCGTGGTCGAGCCCTAATATCAGCTACTAAAACTGGGCTTGAAATGGAGCTGTTCGTGCGCGTTGATCTTGCCGGCCTCCTCTCTTCACCATCATCAACGTATCTCGTTGATATTCTATACGTAATGGCCGACACTCCAGCTTTCAAGGATGTCTGGAGCGTTGCTCTCCGGGTCATTTTGCAGGAGCCTGACTCGCCAGCAAAAACGAAAGCGCTTGAAGCAATACTTACATCACCCAAGATTCCACAGTCTTTCGACCTAGCTATGTCTGACACTGAGCTACAAAAGTACATCAAATCTAGCGTACAGGAAGCGATTGAGGGTTCAACTGAGTGGGATTCGTTCAATCGCATATTACAATCCAGGGCGAAAATATTATCCCCCGACACCACCGACGAAGTGCTTGCCTATTTGACACAGTCCCTCTCAATATCGGAACGTGCGCCATACACGCTCCAAGGACTCCGTCAGATTGTCAAATCAAATCCATCTATGCTGCAAACGTTCCTTGCTACCCCAGATGGATCCAAACTTCTTCAAGGCTTACTCCTCGCTTCTGAGTCACCAGACGATGAAATTGCCCAAGGTGCAACGGCGGTCAATGCATCCATTCAGACCATTTTGTCATCAGCATCAGACTCACAGCAGTCCATGTACGACCTTATTCACCAAAGCCTTCTTGAAGCAACACCAACGTCAGTTTCTGTAGAAACGTTAGTCGACTTGGCGAAGCAGTCGGTCGGAGCAGGAGGTACCTGGGATAACATAGCGAAGGTTTTCCCTGCTATCGAGGACTGGGATTCAGCGTTAGCGCCATTTCTCAACGCAGCCCCAAAATCATCGCTCGCCATCACCAATCCTCTAGGTGGTGCCGTATATCTCGTCGAGGAGATCGACTCTTCTTCCGGGATCAAAAACATGTCTCGCGATGCCGACGGCTACTCCGCCGCGTACCGTATCACACAGTACGTGACGAGACTGTTCAAGAATCCGGAGCTATTTCGTATTGATGGTGTTCCGGCTCCAATTCGAAGTGCATACTTGCGGAACATCGCACTGACGGTCCAGCTCGCTGATGATAACTTGGGGCTTGCTGGAGCCAATGGCTTATGGGCGGACTACAATCTCGATGTGGAGACTGATGCAATGACTTTCATGGCGGACACGCAATCTTTTCTCGCTCAAGAATTGAAACACTTTGCTTCCTCTTGGGCGGAAGGCACTAGCTCATCGCTTTTGACATGGGCTGTTGATCTGATGTCCGAGATTGGTGTTACTGCATCGCCTCAGGCGTACTATACGGCACGCACGTATGGCGTTCTAGTTTCAGATGCGATTGAGAGCACGACCTGGAAGACATCGCAAACCGCCCAACTACAGGAAACACTAAAAACTATGCGCAAGACCAAAGAAATCTTCCCACTCTTGGGGTTCTTATATGCTTTCAAGGAACCGTTAGCAGCTTCGAAGGCTTGCGAGAGGATGTGCAATGAGATTGTTGCTGACCTGACCGGTTTAGACATTAAGCTGAAGCCTGGTGAAAGTCTGCGACAGTTAGTCCTGCTGAATGCGCTTCTCGGACAAGAGAGCATCGTGGAAAGCATTGCGAAGCAGCGTTTAGTGTTCTTTGTGAAGCACGTAGTCCCATGGCTACAAGAAGACGACGTTGCTCGCTCAACCAAGGCCGAGCTCTGTCGTGCATTGACGGTACTTCTACCTCAAATGAGCGATATGTATGGTGAGCACTGGGGTGAAGTTCTCAATTTTCTTGCTGCAGCTTGGTCTACTACAGAACAGCTCGAGGGTAATGAGTCCGGCATGCATAGGTACGCCGTCCTCCAGCCATTCGATTTTGCTGATATACATATTAACCTCGATAGCTCAATTCCATTTGTACACGCATCGCTAAAGCTATACGCTCAGCTTCGAGGCCTAACACAGGTCGAAGAGCCAAATGACGATCTCCAAGACGCATGGAAAGAGACAGAGCAGTCCGTCGCGAACGGACTCATCAATCTGCTCAAACACTCTCAACACTTCCCAGATGAGTTCCACCAGCCTTTGAAGATGGTCAACGATGTACTAGCACGTCAAATTGCGAAAGTCTCGCTACAGCATCTAGAGTCTACAGACGAGCTATTTCCCCTCCTATACGTGGAGTCGCAACCTGTCCAACAGACTGCTTTCGAAATTCTGCATAAACAAATCCCTGCCGCTCAAGAGCAGATCTCTATCGACGCAGCGTTAGAGAAAACAACCGCTCGCTTGCCAGAGGAGCTCCTTTCTCTCATCATCGATGCGCCTACGGTGGCAGCATTGGCCGAAGCAAACTTTGAGCGAAGCGTACCTCTACCACTACGAGGCTACCTGCTGAGTTGGCTGCTGGTCTTCGATCACCTAGAACATGCTTCCTTCAAGGTCAAAAACGACTACATCGAGCATATCAAGGAGGGCGAGTATCTTCCCGGCTTGCTCAATTTCACCTTCGACTTCTTGGGCCATGCGCACAACAAGCCTGTTGATGTGTCGAAGCTCGATATCACGACGTATACGCCTGACGTTGAGCCTCCTAAGCGGGATTTACAGTGGTTGCTTACGCATTTGTACTTTTTGAGCTTGAGACATGTGCCGTCTTTGACGAAGGGTTGGTTTATCAGCTGCAAGTCAAGGGCTACGGTTGTCACGCTGGAGCCTTGGACGGAGAAATATGTGAGTTGTTTTCCTTTTGCTCTGACTTGTGCAAAATTTCGTGCCAAATGCTAACTGTGATGTAGATATCGCCCCCAGTGATCACAGCAGCGCTTGACTCCGTCAACGCTTGGTCCGAGCAGCAAGCAGCATCTGAAGCGGATTCGCCATTCACCGTCAAAGTGGCTCCACGAGCTCGCGAGATAACCGCCTCCTACACTGTCGATGAGCAGACAATGTCGATGAGAATTTCACTTCCACCGGCATTCCCCCTCGCAAATGCTCACATCGAGGGTATCAATCGCGTCGCTGTAAACGAGCAAAAATGGCAATCCTGGCTTCGCACCTCGCTCGGCGCCATCACCATCTTCAACGGCTCTTTAATCGACGCATTGACTACTTTCAAGCGTAACGTCGACGGAGCTGTTAAGGGCCAGACTGAGTGCGCCATCTGCTATAGTATCGTCGGCAGCGATAGGAAGCTACCAGATAAGCGCTGCCAGACGTGCAAGAACTTGTTCCATGGCAGCTGTTTGTTCAAGTGGTTTAAGACGAGCGGTAGTTCGAGTTGCCCGCTTTGTAGAAATCCGTTCAACTATGGTTAAGAGACGGAGTGGTGGTCTTTCAAGTCCACATATATATAGCTCAACTCGCATCAAAACCAGGTATAAATGCCATCTTAGCTCGACTTAACTTTCAGCATACGTTATAGGAGCACGTTCCACCGTTTGTTTTGCGTATTGACATCGTGGTTGGTTTAGAGCGTTGAACCTCGGCTGTGCACGGTTCCTGCATCTACCCCACACTATCACTACTCGCAGCTTCGGGTAACTACGAGTCAACTTCAATTTATTACATCTACCATATATACACTTCTATTGCATTTATCGACTCCCAGCACAGATATTGTCTTTCCATAACACCAAAAACAGCCAATGCTCCCTGTACAGTCACCATGACTTCTCCAGTCCTAGAGTTCAACTACGACATCTCTTGCCCTTTTGCTTACATAGCATCAACACGCGTCAAGGCACTCGCCGAACGAACAAATGCAAAGCTCCTCTATCGACCAGTCCTTCTAGGTGCCATCTACCGAGCAACATCCGCGCCACAAGGTGCCGGCGGCTCGGCGTCAGATGTCTTCAATCCGACCAAAAGAGCCGTAACAGGGGTGTCTATGCAAAGAACGCTGAAGAGGTATAAAATCAAGTACAATCCGCCACCGCAGCATCCACGGAAGACAGTCAACGCGCTGCGGCTATTGTACTGCATAGACGACGGAGAGGAGAGAAGAGTATTAACCGACGCGTTATTCAAAGCATATTGGGTGGAAGGCAGAGACGTCAGCGACAACTCCGTATTACTACAAATCGTAAAGGAGAGCGGTATCAAACGCGGACAAAATCTCAGCCCAACAAGTTTCACAGACGCAAATGCGCGAAAGGAGCTCGAAACCGCCACAGCACAAGCCATCGAAAGAGGCGCCTTCGGCGTCCCTGGATTCTGGATTCCCGCCGCGCAATGGACAAATTTCTCCGGTCAGCGTCGAAAGGGGAGATTCTACTGGGGCCAAGACCGCATGCACTTCGTCGAAGCGACACTCCTTTCTCTCCAGCAGCAAAACATCTCATGGACCAACGTCTCGCATCTTCGCAGCCTAATGCCACGCTGCATACCCACCAACACCCCCCAGGGCAAAGTGAAAGTGGAATTCTGGTACGACTTCAGCAGCCCCTGGGCATTCCTCGGCTACACGCAGCTCGAGCGCCTGAAGCGAACATTTGGACCTACCCTCGAAGTCGAGATGAAGCCTTTCCTCCTCGGCATCTTATTCCGTGAGATCGGCGCCCCGAATCTGCCTATGAGTGCAGTTAGCCAGGCCAAAGCACTGTGGTCGAGACAGGATCATGCGGACTGGACGAATTACTGGAATGCAGTCAATGATCAGGATGGGAGGAAGGATAAGAGCATTGCGTTCCATTGGGCAGATGTGTTTCCTATTCGGACGCCGACGGTGCTTAGAGTTGCGATCGTGGAGCCTAAACTTGTGCCGTTGCTGTGTGAGTATTTCCCTCCCCAGATTATATCTATATCTATTAGAGACATGAAGTTAGCTAACGGATTTCAACAATTCAGATTCCGCCTGTTGGGAACACAACGCCAACGTCTCGGACGAATCTGTTCTCGCCCAGGTCCTGGATAAAGGAGGCTATAATGGCGCTGATCTCATTGCTCGAGCGAATGCGCCGGCTGTCAAGACGAAGTTGAGGGAGTTGACTGCTGAGGCGAAGGAGAAGGGAATTTGCGGCGTGCCTACGTACCGCGTATTAAGAGACGGTGAGAATGGAAACTGGAACCTTGTGGGTGGCTTGGTGTGGGGTCAGGACGAGATTAATGTCGTGGAAGACTTGATTGCTGGGTGGGAACCTGAGAGGTCGGATGAGCTGGCTGAAGCGCGCAAAGTAGTTTATGCGGGCGGGAAAGGCAGTGCTAGGTTGTAAATGATATAGATTCGCGGGGGCTGATTTTCGGATAGGAAAAGTGGTGTTGTAGTTATTCTGTGTAGAGATGCAGGTGCTCGATCAGCCATTTATTAAATATCGTTTAGCAACCCTCACTTTTATCACACATCTGTTCCTACCCTTGATGATAAATTGATTATAGTCCATCATCCCACGCATGGTTAAACTAGATATCATGTACAAAGTCGTCATATCTCGAGAATGGCTGCGCGACCATCAAGAGCTTCGTAGTGGCGTCTAATTTTGAACTTTTGGATATATGGGATAGCTTTGATATTCATCCATAAAACTTACCTCAGATTAGGACGAAAAGTATGAACAGAGAGGTTCAATGCTTCTCCATCGAGTTGAATTCGATCATATGGAAGACCCGCACAAGTACAGCCTTTCACGTTATAGTCCAAAGGAAGACCCGCATTACGCCCTGATCTGCATCCAAATTACCGCCCCGTTGTGATTGGACAGTCAGAGGTCAACCTGGGGTTTCTTGGAGAACATGCATGTGAAGCGAGATCCCGACTCAACGCTGTATGGTCAGTTTTGAGTGTCTGATCCGTCATGCAGCGGCGGGAAATTGGTCAGGTCCATTGGCGGGGAAATACTGTCGTAGATGGTGAGATTCACGACAACCTTCCACGAACAAACACTGCGCTACCAACGCAACTGGATTATAAGCTACCTCTTCAGAATGGTCTCCTGCGTACAGTTCACATCTGTTGTATTGATTTTGAGATTGTTTACTTTAGCGATTGCTGCAGCTGTTGATATCCGCTTAGCTTCCCTAGAGGGCAAGACGTTCGATTACATTATTGTCGGAGGTGGTCTCAGCGGCTTAGTTGTTGCTAATCGCTTGACCGAAGACGAGAAAGGTAATTTCTTTTGCGGTGTGCTTGCTAGCATTAGGAAGATTAGTCAAATTGACATATTGTAGTGTCTGTCCTTGTCATCGAGAATGGGGATATCGACGACAGACCAGCAACCAGTATTCCCTACTTCGCCAACATCAATGTAGATGATTATCATGACATTACCTCCGCCCCAGAGCCTTTCATGCAGAATAAGACATGGAAGGTTCATGTAGGGAACGTTGTAGGTGGTGGCTCTGTCGTGAATGGTATGCAATGGGATCGCGGGACAGACTCAGACTATGATGCTTGGGAACAATTAGGAAACCCAGGTTGGGGGTATGCCGGTCTCCAGAAGTACTTCAAAAAGTCGTCTAAATTCGACGGGCCTTCAGAGGCTGTTCGGGAACACTTCAACATCACCTATGATACCGAAGCGTGAGTGCGCAATGAGAGTTTAGGGTTGAGCCTTAGAGGTTCGCTGACTAAGATCGCTCAGCTATGGCAATGGCCCTGTGAAGTTGTCAATCCCAAGCTATCAGTATGAAGACTATATTGACATAATGGAGTCTTTCGTGGCCAGAGATGATATCCCTCATTCAAGAGAAGGTTTCGCTAGGCCGATTGGAACTTTCTGGACACCAAACACCATCGATAATAATACAAAGGAAAGATGCCATGCTCGCAAGGCCTACTACAATCCAATACGAGATCGACGTAACCTAGATCTTTTGACAAAAACCCACGTCGATGAGATCATGTTCAAGAAAAACGAAACGCTAGCTGCTAGTGGTGTCAAATTGACCTCTAACGTCGGCTCCACAACAGCGATTATTCATGCAGCGAAGGAAGTCATTCTCGCTGCTGGAGGAGTGTTCACGCCACATTTGCTCATGCTCTCGGGGATCGGTCCAGAGGACGTCCTTTCTGCTGCCAACATCACGGTCAAGAAGGACCTTGCAGCTGTTGGCTCAAATTTTCAGGACCATCAAGCACTGTATATGATATTCAACCTCTCGAACCAATCAGTTCCTAATCCGGATATGCTTGGAACAACCCCCGACCAAAATTTCAACGCCACTGCAGCCGAATTATATGCCGCCAATCGCACTGGGCCGTGGACATTTGGTAGAGGAAATGCCGCCCTCTTTCTTTCGTTCAAGGACTTTTCGGACAAATACAAGAATATCACGGCTCTTATTTCAAAACAGAACGCCACAGCATATTTGCCGGAACGTTACTCCAAGAACGCGGCCCTACTAGAAGGGTTTCTTGCCCAGCGTATGATCCTCGTCGAGCAGTACCTCTCCTCTGAGGCCACAGTCGGTGAATATCCTATCCAGCCCTGGGGCCGCGCAACAACTGCAGTACAGAAACCTCTTTCACGAGGTACACTCACTCTCAACACAACACATCCAGCAGCCAATCCCATTGTTGTACGAAATGCCTTCCAAAACCCAGTGGATAAGATGGTTCTTGGTGAGCTAGTGCGTTGGAACCGCGAGCACTGGACTAAGTCCCACCTACTTCAACGCTATCGGCCGGTTGAAACCATCCCAGGTGCCCAGTATCAAACTGATGATGATATATTTGATGCAAGTATTGATGCTGCTGCCTTGAATCCAACCTATGCCCACTCCAGCGGAGGGTGTGCACTTATGCCTGAGGCTCTTGGAGGCTGTGTTGATCCCGAACTAAGGGTATATGGAGTGAGAAACTTAAGGATTGTAGATGCTAGCATTCTGCCTCTTATCCCGGCGGCGCATCTTCAAGCAACAATGTACGCCGTCGCGGAGAAAGCTGCAGACATCATCAAGGGAGAGATATAGTGGGGTTGCTTTCACGTCCGAAGCTTAAGAATTTGGTCGTCGATCTAGAAGTGCCTCAGCTCGGCTCGATGAGTACACTTCTTCTATTTCCTTTAGTATTAGTATCTCTACCCTCTGTCGCTGGCTCACTACAAATGGATTTAACATGTATGTCTGACAACGTACTGTGGTGTACTTGAGACAAGCGCTAAGGTGATAAGTAGAAAAGGTGGCGTTGTTTTAGTGTTCGTAGGGACGTGCGCCAGGTGGTCGTGACATGCTTACACGCAAGTCAGCATCGAGGCAACCGCGTACAGCGGACCAGCTTCCCCGCTCCTCACGCTCCCACCCCAACTTCATACAAAATCAACCGCCAAAGCTCTACTAACCGCTTCCCGTTCTATCTTTCTTGTATCATTCCAACTTAGACATCAAATGGATGAGACGGTCAGGGACCTCTATCGCGACCTTGTGCGCAAGTTTCAACGCCATGGTTCCCGGGTCGAGCAGATGTGGCGGTCTCTCGGCCAGGAACAACGACAAAAAATCTTAAGAGACGGCTCTCGCGACGGTCTTGTCCTAAAGGACCCTCTTGACACGAGCCTGGGCAATGTCTACAAACTCATGCCTGAGTGGAACCTACGCGACATCACTTCACCCTCGTCTGACCTCCTTCTCGACATTCTCAAGCATAGGGCGACTACTCCGCTAGAGGTTCAGTACACTAGTGGCATTAACGGAGGTCCTGGAGATCATGCGCACATAGTGGATATGATGCAAAGGAAGAATCTCCAGCTTGATAACACTGCCATGTACAAAAATTGCTATACACTTTTCTTGGATGAAGAAAAGTATGGACAATCAATCAAGATTACCACCAGCAAAAAGGACGAAGTTCTTGCAAACATGATGCCAGCCATTCAAGCTCAACTCATTGTCCCCCAAGCTACTGGGGAGCTGATCCTTATGCGACAAGTGATTCTACTGCAGCACCTCAACATCGTCATTGAGGACATCCTCGACACTGAATCTACCACCCGTACCCAAACGAAGCGCCCGAAAAAGTCTGCCGACGTCGCGACCGCAGCGCTTGCTAAGTTGTCGATTCATTCACCACCCAAAATGCTCAAGCTTTCTCACCTGGTTGACAGTTCCCTCGAGCAGAAATCCTCCCTAGAGGATTATATCAATCTGGTCTCCACCGAGCCTACCGTCCTTGCTCACGAGGTCAACATTTGGTTCTTTACACGACCGGAGCTTGTAGCTGACGAGAAGGGACGTATTCTGCCGGTACATACCGATAAATACATTAGCGGAGCTGTATTCGACGCTGTTCATGGCACTGTAAAGACCGCCGTTATTTGGAATTACATAAACCGTCTGCTAGTTCTACTGAAGGGCTCATCCGACAGACAGTTCCGAGCCATCGTTCTGCAAGAAATCTCCAACACATGCCATCTAGAGTATACGCGTGCTCAGGCGTTTCTCAAGCGAAATGTGTCCGCAGGCGCAGGTGGTAGTAAGTGGTTCAAGCGAATGTGCACCACACGGAAGGATGACAATGTGCGCATTGCGATGAAACGCAAACCCGAGTCTCTGACAGTAGAGAACCCGCAATTGCATTATATCCTTCGACTCTGCCAGGATGAGACGGACAGGTCCAGAGCCGCCGAGTGGCTTCAGAAGCTGGAGGACCTGCATCGAGCCCATCCCCTGGAGAAAGACAATATATCGGAGCGGGAGTTCGACTCTTTAGGCGCCCTAGCCAGCATTGTCACATTCATCCAGTCTCTTTCGTCGGTTGTTCAATTACCTGCGGCCAATCAGAGAAAGCACCAATCGTTTGTATCTGGGTATATAGCTCTAGAAACCGAACTCAGACAGCTTAAGACCGGGGTGGACGTTGGTGACTTTGCCACCCCTATTGACAACCTGCTGGAGCCAAGCATGGCTCTTGGAGCTCTTGAAAAGCTTGATCAATACCTCCATGAAGAGACGGGAACAAAGCTCGGCTTCCTGTACCAAGACCTGGTCGAGGATAGTGTGTCCAACATCTACAAACGGTACGAGCAGCAGAAGGCAAAGGCGAGGCCCAATGAGGCTGAGGTGGAATCTATGAAGACTGCGGCTCCAGAAGCTCCAGAGTCGCGGATACAGCATCGCAGGGAGAAGGAGAAGACGCGGCCAGAGCACTCGTCCATATACGAGATCATACCCCAGGCTGCCACAGCCAACTCTTCTGACGAACAGCCCGCTCTGCCAGAACAAAAATTTGAGGTCAAGGCGTCCACATTTGCCGTATTCTCAACGCTGCTGTCGAGGTCATCTGCGGCTCGCGGATCGGTCAGTTGGACCGCGTTCGCAGCCGCCATGACGGACCTGGGCTTCTCGGTGGTTCCCAAGTTCGGCTCCATCTACACGTTCATCCCTCCAGAGAAGTTGACCGTGCAGAGGGATCTGACGCTGCATCGGCCTCACCAGTCGCGCATCGAGGGGCCGCGCTTGCTAATCTATTCTCGTCGGCTGAAGCGGGTCTATGGGTGGGATGATTCGACGTTTATTGTGGCATAAGCAGTACATTCGTTATAGATATCTCCCCAAATCTACTGTTAGCGAGGTAACTAGACATACATTTAGAAACCATCTTAGTACGGTCTACCACTAACCGAAAGTATATCACCCCACTCATTCCTTTGGGCTAACCCATACGTATATAATGAAATACGTATTCTTTTCTCTCAGCTGGCACGGATAATTACAACACAAGGGATAGGCAAGTCGGCGAGATAAGCAAGCAAGCTAGCGGAGTAATTAAGGTGACACTATATAGATGTTCTGTCTATAATTGTCAATTAACTAACTACCAATATGTTCTAAGCCCAGAAGAGCCTACCAAATGCCCCGATCAGCACCTCCGACCAGATTGCATACGATTGCAAATTATATCGCCTTCACTCTACCAATTGATAGCCCTTGTCCAGTCACATTGACCCTCTCGTCGCATAGTGCTCGTCAACGTGTACGATTAGATGCTGGAGGAAAGTGCTCAAGATCCAGTTCAATCGTGGCGACTGCACCCACCATCCAGTCGCAGATGGTCGCGGACAATCCGTGTTCCGTAACACCCGTAGTGTAGAGAGGATCGGATTCGCGAAGCCTCCTGATACCGAGCGGCGGTCTGCCGGGAGGCGTTATGTAGTAGCGCTCCTCGCCGATAATTTCCATTGCCCAGTCCCTCGTGAGGCGGAAAGCCTGGCCACCATCGATCAAGAAATCTATGGGTGGGTTCATCAGCTGTTTAACGATTTCGGCAATGCTGCGTAATTTATCGTTAGAAGGGACTGCGTCGACACGAGGGGCAAGCAAGACAGACCGGCGAAATTCTTCGGGAGTAATTACCCTCTCAGTCTGTATTTGGGGTTGGATCTGCAGAATAGGAATCAGCTACAGCATAAATTACGCTGTAGAGCGCTCACCTTGTTTGATATATTGTCATTAGTGATAGCCGTATTATTCCAGATCTGGCGGACACTGTCCGCTGCAAAGGCGTTTGGCGACATTGTATGTAGGCGGATAGGTTAAATGGAGCTGGACTTTTTTTTTTTTTTTTTAAAGAAAAAGAGAGATTTGGCGGAAGTATAGTTCTCATGTTACTGTGTTGATGCTTGCAGTACTTATATGGGTACACAATGATTCATGTAAGGCTTGGGACTCAAACCAAATCCCCCGTGGTCGTGAGTATAGTACTCACAGAGATGAGTGCTTCGCTTTCTGTGCGACTAAGCGAGTCAAAAGAATAACGTCTCAAATTGTGACTGTTTGCACTCACTCGCAGCACGTTTGCTAATAAAAGACTTGCAGACACAGTTCTCAAGCGGCACAGAAGATAGTGAGCACTTTTCAGGAAGCAAGATGACAATGAAACGTTCCGTCTCTAATTATTCAGCATTTGACTATTAATGAATGCCAAACTCTATTATGCAAGATGAGATACAATATTAAAACCGTGCCAACATAAAGCATCTACAAACTATTGGTTCTACTCTGTCCTTTCTGATACCCAGCGTAAGGCATATTTCTCAATACTATGAGTCATTTACTACTTGCTGAAAGTGACCAACGTCTACATAAAGTTCGTTTTTATCACTAACTAACCAGCTGCAAATCTTATCGGATAAGTTGTGATACTTTCTGGCGGCAATAATAGAATCATTCCCCCAAAGTCTATGACGACCGGGTGGTAAATCCGAACGGAACCGATCCGGGCCAATAACGCCGACTACCCATTGCTTCGTGAGGCGAAACGATTGGCCATTTTCTACCAAGAGGTCTGCGGGTGGGTTCATCAGCCGTTTTACGATATCGGCATCACTGACTCTATCGTTCCTGGGAGCGTCCGATCCAAGAAGAGGGGCATAGAGTCCGGGGTTAAGATATTTTTGATTGCACACTGCCTCCTCCGACAATCTTTGTCTTTCAGCTCGTTCGTTCTCCTCGGCCAATAGTTGATCTCTCAAAGTCTGCTAAACTCAGTACTAGTGACAGCTAGAGCGCATTCAATCATCGCTCACGTTGTTTGCTACGTCGCCAAGAGTGGGATCTGCACTATCCCAGACACGACGGAGGGCTTTCTTTGAAATTTTCTCCATACTATTGGTGGTTAGAGTAAGAACAAGTAATATATTCAATTCAAAGCTGTTGATAGAAATAAAATGCATTGAAGCCTGTAGTATTTATATAGGTATTCAACAATTCATACATCATGTTGACTTAGGGAGTCAAGCTGGGTAGTCAGTTGTTATGAGCATGACACCCATAGCGATGAGTACTTGCGAGTTCTGTGGCACTATTTGAGTCAAGAACCACGTTCCGACTTGTGGTCTGTCTTACAACACCACAAGTGATATGCCACAAAATCTTCTAACAATATGTATTCGCCTGCCGTAATGACGAACTCCTGAAGGCCCTCGACGCGAATTTGTCGAACCAGTTGGGGCGAATCGTGGAATCACAGACATGTCTCATGAACGGGGCCTAGCAGCTGAATATTCCAGGACGCGCCAAGATAATACAAGCCATAAGTTTGCTGACTTGCCAGTCGAAAGCGTCCAATTCCTTCGCTCAAAGCATCGACTACAGCGAGGCACTCGCATTCGGTTCCCCATATCGTTCACCAATTTTTGATCACTGCGTTTCCCGAATACACGTTGTAGCTTCGGAATATATGTTTGAACACTTCAGCATTCATAGAAGCCAAAGAAATTTTCCAGTGTCTCTTTACGATATCCTCCCAATTCCTCTGTCGAGCGGGTAAAGACATCAAAAGCAGTCTAGGGTCACTCCATATCATAGCAATACGTACGCCATCCTTTTCAGAATACTTTTCAAGTCTATGAATCTATCCTCGTGTTTTTTGTTAGCGCTAGCACAGATGGGCAAAGATCATTTTAAAAAAAGAGGCCACAATGGGTGACTGATTAGCTGACAATGTATTCGCCGCTGTCAGACCCATGACTCATTCACTAAAGTTGTAGTAAAAGCCATGTGTGCTGAGTGGCGTCATTGTAGCTGTTTCATTCATTAGATCTCCCGCATCTTTATGAGTCGGAGATTTTGTGATTGAATTGCAATGCGACACAACTCTTGCACTTCTTAGTCAATCATCCATTAATCAAAATATTTAGCAGACGGAATCTAGGCCCAGATATTAGGCACCATCAAAAATAACACTCCTTTTGCATAGATTGAGATGACGCCATAGGAAAGGTCTGTTCATATTTCTCTACCAATCTACCACTCTGGTTCCCGTAGATGCCTTCTAGTGTCCACTATCTCATAGGCCAGATAGCATCCATCAACCCAACACGGTGCCCCTAGCTTTCCAGTGATCATTGCTAGATAAGGTCATTACTTCGGGATACCTCATGGTACTCGAAAGAAGACTGAAGCATGAAACGTCTTTTCGTCATCATCGCTCTTCAACCAGTTGTGTAGTTCCTCAGATAGTCCGAAATTGGCGCCCCAAATGCTAAGAGGGTCGTCCGTGCAAAGTCTATGACAATCAGGGGACCCCTCGAAGCACTCCTTGCCAGCTATTCCAATTGCCCAGATCTTTGTGAGGCGGTATTCGCGACCTTCATTGATCAGGTAATCATCGGTCGGGTTCATTAGCCGTTGAACGGTATTGTATAAAGTATCTAACGCACCGCCGGGAAGGGTGACACCAAGGATAGGGGCGTATAGACCCGGATGGCGAAAATGCTGGGTTTGAATTACATATCTGGCCTCTCTTTCTCTCCTTTCAATCAAATTCTGCCGATGGAATGCTGCCAGTATTCGTCTTTGGGTGGGGCTTAGATCTTCGGCCAGCCTTTCTTCCTCGGTTAGTCCTCGGTTTTCATTCCCTATCTGGCCTTCCCAGTTCTGACATCATTAGCATCAATTATGAATATAGCATGTATTATCTTCGCTCACACTGTCTGTTGTATCACTAGCGGAAGGGACCGCATTATCCCAAATACGGCGCAAAGCCTCCTTTGACATTATATCCCGCTCCATCTTTTGGCACTCGACTAGATAATAAGTTGGTGTTAAACAGCACTGTGAAAAACTTCAGGCTGGTGGTAGAAAGCAGATCCATCAACGCTTACAGTATTTATATAGGTATTGAATGAATCATACACGATTCACCTTATCCAATTACTCACGATGATTCCGCAGTAATTACCCAACACAGCGATGAGTATTTTGGACTGCTGTGTCATTTAGTGAGTCAAAATAAATCCCGTTCCAACATGTGGCCCACGCCCTAAGCAGCTTTGTCAGTCTCGATGAGTTAGTTGTGTCTTGTGCTACTACCACTGACTTGGCAGGGCACATCGTTTTCTTTGAGGTTCACATTCGGTGCGCCGCGTTCTTCATGACATAGCGGCGTCATCAAGCTCTTGCACGACAGCATATCCATAGCCGGCGCTCATTATCTACACGGCTCGTAAGAACAATATACCGGTTGCATTGTAGCCATTTGAATCAAAAGAGACGGTAGGCCTTCAATAATATAGAGGTAGGTAGAGGAAAGTGGCGCAAAATCTTCCTTCAAGATTTACCTCAGTATAATAGCCAATACTAAACTAGACGCTGAGCTCGAATGTCTATGCTCATTATAAAGAATATTGCTATGACAAGTGCCTCAGGTCCTAATTGGAGACAGTATAACGCAGTTTTCGAATAATACCACAGCCCGCTAAACAGGTAGGATGGAGCACTCAAGACGACGCCCGCTTTGAATCCCGCTGCAAGCATAGAAAGTGTAGAACCAATTCCAGTGATGGATATGATGATCCGTAAGTCGCCTTTAAAGTTAAGGTCTTTCCTCCAGCGGCCAACGCATGCAGCGACAAGCATCGGTACGGGTGCTGCCGCCAGAAACAAGAAGTAGGTGACCGCAGCTCGTAGCACATTCCGCCAAATGGTCCTGTCGTGATTGCTCAGTGTATATACTAACATGACCATCGAAACAACGACCAACACGAAAGACGTCAATGTCAGTACAGAAACAGCCACAAGAGTCGGCGTCAACCAGGGTCTCGTTCTTATGCTGACTCTCAAGATCGAAGCGGCGAGATGAAGGTTGATGAGATACAAGAGTACAACGCCTGCTTGCAAGAATATCTGCGAGGCAAGGCCAATCTGAACGCTTGTTACCCTGAAAGCCCAAACTATCCGAAGAATGCAGGCGACGACTCGCTCACCGCAAAGAAGAAAGAGGATGAAGGCAATCCCCCATCTCTGGCGTTTTCGAGTCCGGGAATATATCAGATAGAGACTATATGTCGAACCGAGGCAGTACAGGACGAGAAAGCTGGCCAGGACTGGGACATCTATTGTGACTGATGGGAGTCCGCCCAACTGATCGTAGGGGAGCGCATATGGAGGCTATGAGACTAATCAGCTGGCACACAAGACCAATTTCTCGACTGCGGAGACTCACTCCTGCAGACGAAGCGATTTCCGGCATGGTCACGGTATCCCACACGTTAACAGGATTTCTCGACCGAACCTGGAAGGTGCCTGCCAGCCCGCACAGGATGACATTCAGGCGTTATTGAATCCAAGAGGTGTTAAATTGCTCAGCTACTATCAGCTTCGAATGAAGAGCATGAATGAGATCGAGACTAGCATAGCCTACGTGGAATGCTGTATGTATATACGTGGACGCCATTGATTGTATTCTACCTCACCGTACGTTGCTCGTCGTCACCCAAATAAGCCCAATATCCATTATACCAATCAGAGGCCGTAGACGAAAGCTTTCCCCCGGGAAGATCCGCGACGACATTTGCTGTCGCTCCGAGATGACCTCTCGGCGATATACTCCCCTTGAATTACTTTCTTTTTGTGCATACGATTGGCGCCAAGTTACGCAACGCCAGGCCTTTTAGGGTTGAGGTGTGTATACAGGAAGTGTGAGATATGACCAATTAACAAGACAGGCGCAAGCGTGAGACAAGACTTCTTGTGCATCCACATACGTGTTGGGAAAGCTTCTTTATACTGTTCGCCCGATTGGCGAAAGAGCTGAGGTGGCGTATTGCGTCGTGCCGATCTCACTAGTAACTTGTCCCATTTGGAGGCGTCAAAAGCAAATACCATGGCTCGATTGGGCAACCCAATATGTGTGGCAGCTTAATTTTCGTGGGACTTGAGAAACATCGTACCTAGATGTCTGCATAGCTCAAATAACATAGACTCTACTGGAGGGTTTTTGCATAATTTCGTCGAATCTCATCAACGCATACGCTCTTCAACCTACCGCCAAAGCAGGAGTGTCTGTCAACTAACAGATATGTACACTGGTCTCGGCTGTTATGGGCCTTCCTGCATCTCTCGGACTCGTACGAAAATTGGCAAGACTTGTGTACCCGAATGCACGGTTTGTGCGACAAGCACGGTGCAAGTCAGCAGATCATGGCAGATCAGAGGCTTAAGGCGAGGCCCGGTAACAGCCCATTTCTGACACTTGAGCTGGCATGATCAGCAAGTGCGTGGTTCCGGAGAGATATGTCGGCGCTATTGTACTTTTCATCTAGTTGTAAGTACAATCTCCTATGAGGTCTGATCAAAGACAGGCTACACAACATGATCACGTATGCAACCATTCTTTGGGTCGGGTTCACTCTCTATGTCGCATACCTACTGTTCATCCAGCAATGCTTGAGTCATTATAGGCATCTACCAACCGCAAGCCAGCATCCTCTCTGGCGCCGACTTTTCCACGAACCGACAACGTTTGAGTTGAAGAGATGGATGCAAGAGACACCGAACGACGGACTCATTCGATTCTTTGGGTTCTTAAACCAGGAAAGGCTATTGATGACTGAAGCAGGAACCCTCAAGCAGGTCATGCAAAGAGAATCATATAAGTTTGACAAACTCCCATGGCTCGAGAGTGTTCAAAGCGCAGCAGGCGTGACGGGGTTAGTATCATCGAAAGGACACCTTCACAAGGTCAGCAAGACTAATACAATGCATACCAACAGAGACTGACTTCCTCAAGTTCCATCGAAAACATACTATCGCAGCATTCAGCAGTACCTCAGTTCGCAGTCTATACTCTCAGATATGGCATGCTGTTCTCGAGGCTTGCGACAGCCTCTTTCAGAAATCGACAAATAGACGTTCCATCAAGCTAAATCCGGTGCTTCAGTTGGCATGCCTCAATATCTCCATGCGTGCAGGTTTTAGTTTCGACGTCGATATGTTGGGCAACCTGGAGCAGCCACTCGTTAAGAGCTACTGTCGCCCTTTTAAGTTCGGTGAACGAGCACCACTATACATGAAGCTTTTACAGGTCTGTCCTATACCGCTTCAGCGTCCGGCAGTCACAATAGTGAGCAAGGCTCTAGGCATCAATGTAGCAGATATGAGGACCTTGGTGCGGAGTGAACTACTGGTACGTTAATCACAAGGATAAACAAGGTGGAACGAGCTGTTCTAGGCTAGGATAATTCCACCAATACTCGTAGTACAACGATCAACTAATATAAAGACCAGAAACGACTGGAAGAGATCAAAGAGCCGAGCCGCCCCTCAACAAAGACGGCACGCCAACCAGACATACTAGAATTCCTGCTTCACAGGAGCCACGCCCATCTCTCTGAACGCGCACTATTGCAGCATGCAATGACAACAATGGGCGCGAACCTAGAAATGGTATCAAACCAACTCGCCTGGGCCCTTTACGCCCTCTCTCATCCACGCAATCTGCACGCTCAAACACAACTACGCAACGAAATACACACAAACTTTCCAGCCCCACCAGAGACCATGTCTTGGGAAACGATCAACTCACAGCCATACCTCCTCGGCGTCATCAACGAAGTGCTCAGGCTTTACCCGAACGTCTCGCATCGCGGCCGAGTAGCCAACACCAGCACAACGTTGAACGGTCTACCGTTATCCAAGGGAACGATCCTAGTCTGGCCAGTGTACGCAATCAACCGCGATCCAACACACTGGGGGTTTGATGCGAACGAATTCAAGCCTGAGCGCTGGTTTGCAACAAAAACAGACAATGCGAATGCACCACGACGCGATGCATTTGCTTTCATGACATTTGGTCAAGGGCCGCGGAAGTGTCCTGGAGAGCAGTATACGCGGGCAGTCATGGCATGCATGTTGCTTAATTTGATTGGGCGGTACGAATTGTGCAGAGCAGAGGGATACCCCGATGTGATCGATGACGATAATGGCGATAGGGTTGCTTTTGGTATTGTCATGAAAGCGGACATTTGGGTGGATGTGAAAGAGGTACCAGGATGGAATAACTTGCATGAGGGTAGTGACATGCGGTAGTTGGAATTATCGATTCGGCTCCAGCATCACGGGCGCAGCCTACTATTCTATTCTTAAGGTTGAGCCCTTTATCACCTTTAAACTGGTGCGTTACTTGCGATCCATGATGACCTACACAGTTGCCTGGGAACCGTGTCGCTCAGCTGGACTATCAGCCGTCCAAGACTCTGGGCTTCGACGAATGTTTGCTGGGCGTAAGTAGCGCATTTGAAGTCCAAGAATATCTAGCGATACAATGAGCACTGTTACTTGGCAGCTACATGGATTCGAGTACGTGGTTTACCGTACGCAAATTCCTAAGCCAAGCGTTTCTCGACTATTTCTTTCTCCCGCGGCATCAACGAACATTCTCACATTTCTTCTATAACAACGTCAAGCTTGCAAAGAACTAGAATGTGTCGCGCCGTTGCACCATCACATCGAGCGTTACTTTCCACGAGGCGTATTGCCGAGGTGCTTAAACTATTATGATTGTACTCATATCCCGCTTCATCTTGGTTCGATTCTTTTCGAGTTTCGCCCTCCATTTCGCCACGTCCTTAGCATGCACGTACACATAACACCCAATCCTGCGGTACGTGCTGTACGTCTGGCCATCGGCGTTACATTTTGCCCCCAATGGCAGTGGTTCAAGAACGATGCAGGCGTAGCCCACCTTTTGGGATTTCCACTTTGCACAAAGCGGGAGTACCGTGTAATACTGTTTTGACTTGAAAGTGGATTGTAATTCATCCCAGCACAACTCTATGTCGTCGTTGTCACGATTCGTGGTTGGCAATTGCTGGTTGATGAGCTGGCCGTGCAGTTTCAATTCCCCTCTTTTTATGTTCCCGTACGGATTACCGGCTGTGTCGGGCGAAATGGAAACACCAAGGATGTCGACTAGTGAAGGCAGGGCGGTGGTAGACGATAGTCCAAAACCGATGGGCTGGAGTACTGACGCCCAACTCCATGATGGAGCTACGGCCAGGTGCATTGCGCTAGAGTCTATGGACGGATGACGACAGAACCATAGTAGTCCATCAACCATATGGTTGCTCCACAAGCCGGCGTAGTATTGGCTGTCAGCAAACTTAGGTTGCAAAGTTCTTGCTACTGACGAGAGTGCGATCAATCGATCTTCCGGGTTCGTGAACTCTGATTCTGAGTATTGGGTGATGTAGTAGCTCCAGTGGTCAATTGCCATTGCCCTCGTGGTTCTTGGGATCCGGATCATGTCTTGTGTCCAGTCTGATAAAATGTCACCGTAGTAGCTATGTGCTGATTTTTGATAGCACTCCCGATAGATACCTTGCGTCGTAAAATGCAGGACTCTTCGCGAAAGCGTCCGCTCTTGTTGTACCCAGCCGCGCCTGTTGAGATGAGATTTTCCCACCCACAGATACAAGTCTGGTCTGTATGCCTCCAAGAAAGCCCGTTGTACTGTTCCACTTGTTATATATTTAGGAATCTCACATGACTCAGCTAAGTGAAGGTTGCTCCCGACCTTGGAAAGGAAGCCATCATCAGTGTCTGCAGCACAAGTGGCTGCAATGGTAAACAGTGCGCCCCGGTAAATGATACCCATACGAGATCCCTCTGCTTTCCAGTCCGTATCGTCCCCGCATGCGCTTGGCTGGACAATACACAAGGCATCGATCCAAAGAAAGCGCACATCGAGAGCACGGGCAATGGTAATAGCGTCTTTGAATGTCTTCGGCATGCTTGCGAAAGCTAGGTCGATTGTCCTAGAGAATGGTGCCTTCAACATGCAGTCGTGAGCCGCTGAGCTCCAACGATAGCTTAGGGTACAATACTGGGACAACTCAGCAGTCGTTGCCAGCTCTTCAGAAGTACAAGTCATTGTATCGATTATAACGATAGTAGAGCCGTGGGATAGATCGAGTAATCGGCGCGGAAGCGGAAAACTCGCCTCTTCAAAAAGGGGAGGCATGCCGCATTCCTTGTGAGATGAAAGGCAATCCTGCAACAATGATTTGGCTTGAGCGTTGATGTCGTATGTATCGCTCGGGACAGGAAACTGTGGCTTTCGTAGCTTTGCTTCTTCGTATGTCACGCTGACAGGGATAGGAAAGTCATAGTTCTCTTCCTCTAGATACAATGATCCGTGTCTAGACAAGTTTAGGTAAATTTTGCATCCCTTCAGTGTTAAGTCTTGCGAAATGTCACTATTCTGAGTGTAGGATAAGATCTGCCAAAATAACTTGCAAAGATCGCAGCCTGCGCGCGCAAGGCTGTTCAATTCCGCATAAGACGACCATGAGCGAAGCCTCTTTGTTTTTGACGGGGCCGGATGCAGTACAACCTTTTCGCGGCAGACAGCACAGCGAGCCATGTCGGTGCTGTTGCGGTATCTGAAAAAAGGTGAAGGGACTACGGTTTGCATAAGTTGCGTCGCGATTGTAAGTTCAGGCTACAAGGCTGATGAGCTCAGCCGCAACATGCAAGCCACCAACTAGACATCTACCTCGGCTCTTTTCAGAACAGCTGTGACATGGAAGCCATCAGTCACATCTCAGCGGCCGGTTAGATAAATAGCAACCTGCGAAAGAGCTTGTATTTAGTGAGTTGTAGCCGCCAGAACACAACGCGGGAGACAAATCTGAACTTTGCATATGTGCGAGTAATCTGTAGCTATCGATCAGCCTTTTATCAGTATTCATGATGGAGACTGAGTGCGTAACATTTTTAATATGCTAATCTTAATCCAGGCGCGGGGATGGAACAAGGACTAAATATGAGTTCGTTTGTAAGGTAAGACTTTGGTGTCTCCACATCACCACTTACAATCAACTACAAGGTCCCCACAAACAAATCGCGATACCTTAAGACCGGCCAAGCAACTACACAAGTCGATCTCCATATTTCCATTACCCATGTTACTTTCCCCTCGTAAATAAACACAACTTGTGGTATTATTTCCTATAGCCGACATCCCCGAGAAACAGACAAATACACCTCATCCAGCATGCACAACCTATGTACCGGTGGTCGTCCTGCCTGGCGGTAGTTATGCAACACCTCGTGTGAGCAATATGCCAGGTGATCCGCGTACATGATACCAATCAATTGGCTGTCTGGGGACGAAAAGCTACCACAAGGCCTCTTAAAAGAGGGCTAAGAGTAGGCGTATATAGCGTACACTTGAACTTGAAAAGCAGTCAGGAGCTCAACAAATAGAGACCAGATATGACGCACCTCGAACTATGCGAATGTAGTGAATTCCGGATATTGCATCGAATCCGCGCGCCTACCAAGCACCTCGGGATGGCAAAATGGGCAATCTAGTTGAGTAATTGAGCGTTGTACAAGTCTGTTCTAATTTTCCCCTTTCTCAAAAAATATATATATACACCCCTCCATCCCCTCCACCATCCCATCCAATTCATCAAACCCCCCCCTCCCCTCGCGCACCCACCCCCTCCCTCCTAACATACGCCATCTCACTCGCCGGCACAACAACCCACTCCCTGCGATCCATCACTCTATCCAGCCCACAACTACTCCCCTTCCACCCCTCCCCCCTCAACCCGCGCGCAACATTCCACGCACCGGTAATACAATCATTAACCCCCACACCATTAAACTGGCTGCCCACAACGCGTAATCTACCTTTGAACTCTTTCGAGATCCCCTCTGCAAAGTCCCGCAAACGCTCTTCATACCCCAATGTATACTGCGGAATACAATCTCTCGACAAATTAACACAATGCGCAGCCGGCTCATCGGCGATGCCAATATGTCTCTTCACTACTTCTCGCGCCATTTCTAAGCCCTCTTGTTCAGTAGGATAAGAAGACCATCCGTCCCACCAGTGGCCGCCCATCATGACTGTGATTTTTGTGCCGGGAGAGCTGAGGTTGTCTTGTCCTTTTATCGCGGATGAGTCGAAGATTACGCCGAGGGCGCGTTCGGGGTTTTGCTCGAAGGGAATGGATTGCGGGATTAGGTAGCCGAAGCCTTCGACTGGGAGGAGGGTGGCGGAGGGGAAGAAGAGGTTTACGGTCATGACGGTTATGTAGGGTGTTATGTTGTTGTTGCGGAGGGTGGAGATGGCGAGGTCGAAGGTTGATGTTTGGGGGGAGGCGTCGGGCTGTGAGAAGGTGTTAGTGTGTGTGTGAGGAGATATGGTGGGTGGGTGGAGGGATGGACGTACGCCTGAGACTATTTCGACACCTAGGCTCTCCCCTCCCTCGATTGGTTTGAAAGACTGGATAGGACTCTCTGTCTTGATCTCCACGTTCCCTTTCTTTTCCACTGCATCCTGTAGCGCCCGCACTAGATGCTGCAAGCCATCTTTGAACGTAAACATGCTGGCTTCCTTGAGATTCTTCGCGAAGTCAAGGTCCAAATCAATCTCCTCGTTCATCGCTTTCGACACCTCTAGGTCGTACGGATGAACAAGTGATACCTGCTGTGGTCTCTGGTCCTCACTTTGCATCCGGAAGAACCCGCCCAAGGCACTACCGTACCTGCCTTCTAACTGCCAGGCTAAACTCAACAGCGTCTTTGCGCTGAGCTGCCATATATCGCCTGCGTAGATGCCGTGAAACACGGCAGACACTATGTTATCCGCTATGCGCTTGTCCACTCGTCGTGCTATGAAGGAGCCGACCGTTTCGTCTGTCATGCCGTGCGGGCGTTTGGGAATGAGTGGTTCTTTGATCATGCCGAGTGCGCCGCCGAGGATGCCAGTCCGCCAGAGAGAGAAGAGGTCCGCTAGACTCGGTGGTTCAGAGGGTAGTCGATTTAGTCGGTCGGGGAAGTATATGAAGCGGTTCTTCGCGCCCGGTTCAGTGCGCTTCGTGTACGTTACATCCTTGACCAAGCCGAGCTCTTGGATCTACCAATATCAGCCATGCCAGCACAGCAAATTGTGAAGCGTGCGTACTAGTGAAGCCGTCGGCGTTGCATTCCGCAACGTCCTGGGCCCCAGTTCGAACAGGACATCGCCGCCTGGAACGTCTACTCTCTTCGATTTTATCCATCCACCCGTCTCTTTGCCCGACTCAAAGATTGTGATTTTGCTCTTCGGAAACTCCTTGCTAACGAAATACGCGCTCGAAAGGCCAGCAATACCTCCCCCTAACACCGCGATGCGCTCAGGATATGCCGCGGACGTAGACGAATATCGGTGCCGGTTGCATTGCGACGGGAGGAGCACTTTCGACCTTCCGAAGAGCACTCTTGGGCTTCCGAGCCCATTCGACCGCGCGAGCACTCTCTCACCCCATCGCCATTGAGCCCGCACGCTCGGCCGGACAACTCCAATCTTGAACGTCGACTCAAGGAGCGGACCACATCTCACTCGCCGCATTGCCAGAAGTCTAAGAAAAGGTGAATTGGCGGGCTAACGTTCCCTCGCCATGCGGAACGGTCGTTCGTTTAAAGTGCGTGAAGTTGGAAAATGTCCGAGCTTGGGCCGCCCGCCGTCATTGATTCGATTCAGCCCTATGGGTATCTACCCTGCATGCACGATGTCATACATGGAGCTAATTAGCATATAGCGACAACAGTGTTTTGGTTGGGTTGGGCAAATGGCAGATAATCATGCTGTTGCATATATCCGCGCGGTGGCACATGTTCACAATTGCAAATGGAAAGACTGTTAGAAGAAGAGAAGGAGCCCCGAATCGGGGCTGCGAGAAACCAAACTTCGTTTTTCAAAAGGAAAAAATGCCCCCGAGATCAACTACCAAAAAGCATTGCCAGACCGAGGCAATGCTACCAACCATAACGCCGCATTCAAACCAATTCCAGACCTATAGTACACTTGATTTACTGTCATATCCACCAACAGCCCATACCTCCGACCAGACCCTTTCCCAATGGTATCAATAGTCTCCACATCCGTCCCACATCTATGATTGCACATCCACGCTCTCATTGGCCTGCGCCTGGTTCTGCCCTGGGATGATGAGCTCTTCCTGTTGTTCCTCATCCACAAACTTCCTCTCGCTGACATGTTCGCCTTCTTTCGGTGCGACCCATACGTTCGTGTTGTTCTTCTTCTGTCCAGGGGCATGCTTGTACACACAGCGGGGGTTCAAACACGGGTTGAACTTGCACATGACGGTAGAATGGCCAAAAGTGCAGCCTTCTTTCGTGCAGTCGGCGCCGTTACGGCAAGGGGCAGCGGCAGGGTGCTTATACGGACAGCTATTTGGATCTCGGCAGTTGGGCCAGAAGGCGCATTCTTGCTCGGACTGGAACTTCTGTCGCTGTGCTGGAGACGGGTGCTTTCCGACGCACTTCTTGTTCTTGCATGCAGCGCCGTAGTCGCATGTGTCGTTCATATCTACTGGCGTCCCTGGCACAGCAGCGGGTGACTGGTGGACAAAGGGGCAGTCTGGATTTGTACACCGCAGGTTGAATTTGCACATGGTAGACGATGGCTCCGGGCGCGATGTCTCCACTTCCATACCGTCACCATTCTCTGCGGCTGGACCATCTGCCATTGTTTCGTCCTGGCCGTCCTTCTTTGTGAATGGTTTCGCGTTTGGATTCATGCCTTTGTTACCCCGCTCCATACGCTGGTGCAACGGTTTCTTGGGTCCGTTTCGGTTGCCCTGACTGAAGTTTGGGTTGACAAAAGCTGTTGGAGCGCCGCCGGAGAAGATTTGCTGCATCATCTGCGCTTGTTGCTCGTACATTTGCATAAGCGCCATCTGCTGTTGTGGGTTCAGCATGCCGGGCATGCCATTCTGGCCACCCATCTGCGGCATGGGCATTCCTGGCATACCGCCCATGGGCATACCGTTCATGCCGTTCATGTTGCCCTGACCCATGTTCATGTTGGCGTTACCCATGCCTCGGCCATTTGCCATAGCCTCGATCCCTCGACCGATATTCTGGCCTCGTGGGCCTTTTGGTGGGTCGCGAGCGTGTGAATTTATCCGACCAACACCTCCGCCAGCGCCGCGCACGCGATGCAATGCTGAGTCGTCGTTGCGATTCATCGATTTGTTGAGTTGATTGAGCATGCGTCCGCCACGTGCTGGGCGCGCTGCTTGAGCACCACTTCCGGTGCGCATCGCTTTCGGTCCTGTAGGGCTGCATACCGTTAGACTTTTTGCACATTGAATCAAAGGGGTTGGAGGTGAGTTGTTGACATACATGATGCCCTGTGCCGACTCTGACGCGCCCTCCATATCTGTGTCTTGTGCAGGGGTGGAGTTATCGTTGGATATGCTGTCCATTTGGCCCTCAATCGACTGCGCGATGGATGCATCGCCGCCGCTTAGTTGCCGCTTGAGGACCTCGATCTGCTCGAACAACCACTGCGCAAACTGCTGTGTCTCTGTGTTCTCAGGTCCCAAGTCCAACAAGTCGTTGGACAGCTCTGCCGCGACCTGCGCCTCGTTCTTGTCGTTGGCAAGCATGAGGAGGATGTACTCGAAGAGCGTCGTGTCGTCGCCGCCCGTTGTCCACCCGAACTCGGCGAGCTTGGGCTGCACGACATGTTGCAGCTGCATCGCCAGAGGCGACTCGGCAGAGAAGTCGACAGCCATGCTGGGCGTCGGCGATGGTGAGAGAAGGCTGTCGCGAGGACTCGGGTATGAGAAACTGTTGGGGATAAAGGGAGTGGTGATCGACGCGACTTCCTTCACGTCGTCTCGTCGCGTTTCTTCTGGTAGCTGGTCGTGAAAGGAGGTCGTCAGTCGTGAGAAGAGGTGATGCGCGAAGGTGACTTGGCAGGTGGATGTGTGGGGAGCGAAGTAAATGTTTGGGGAGGTTCTGCATTCAAGTTGCTTGGCAATCAGGATCGGCAATTGCCGCCTGACTAAGATCGTAGAATGTTCTGCCTGAGACATCACGTCCTGCCTCGACGCTGAGGTATGTCTCAAGCTGCATGAGTCTCTGTTTTATCGTAGAGAATCCAAGTCACATCATGTAACACACATTCTATCAGATGCCAGCATAATAATTTCATTGTAGTGCGGCTACCTGCAGACTTCGTTACCAAGAAGCGTAGGGTGGCGAATTCGGAACTTCATCTCTCTACACTGAAACAACTTTACCTCCATGCCTACATGACTATCACTATTGTGCTAGGTGTTCTTTCAGTATAATTGGGGAGCTGTTCACCGTCTTAAAGATATCAGGCTACCCTGCTGCTGAAAGGCACAGCTTGTCAAGCGCTACCCTACTTGTCGCACTCCATTGTTTGCATGTAAAACGCAATAGGCCTTGTCTACTCGGCCGTCTCTGTTCGTCTCTGACGAGGAAAAACGCCTCATCCTTGGTGTCCAGCTGCGATCATGAACTTCTGGGCTGAACCTAACATGGCTCATGTATTCTTGGATATTTTAGTTGCGAGCGCAGGCGGTCTGCGGGGTATCGGCATGCCTAGCAGAAGCATATGGTGCTCATGGGGAACGCAGACTCTCTGCTAAACTGAACCCAGCACACATTCGCCTTCTCCTCATGCAGGCTCAATCGATCGCGGCGTCGAATGGTGTTGGTAGTGTAAGCGCTGTACACTTGGTATCGAGGCGTGTCAAAGTGAAATCTGTCTTGCCATCATCGTGTCTGGTGTGTTCACCCATTCGATTTTTCCGCCATCCGTCGTTCATGCTCCTGACGTAGCTGTGCCGTGACTCGGATGCCGCGACCATCGTTTCGACTTTTCGCTAATTCTTCCTGGCTGCCATGCTCCTCTTGGAACAAACTATCATTCCCAGTGCCAGCTTTGCGACCCTTTGAGCTGATCAGGCTCTTCAGTCTGATCCCGTTGGATGCTGACGCGGATGCAGGCGCAGATGCATTCGACCGACTTCCAGGCTGTCGGACATAGCCTTGGGTGTCATACGTTACTCTGTTCGAGGCGGTGGTTTTGGGGATGAGGGAGGCGAAGACTGGACAACACCCAATGATGACAGCTGGGGAAGCGTCAGGGAGGTCTAAGCAACATTAATGTGGGGTGCTACGTACCTGTCGAGCATTCGATGATTGTCCACATCGTGAGCCACTTCGCATCTGGCGAGCGTGGCTTTCCATCACCGCCAACCTGCACGATACGGATAGTCGAAAACAGTATGCAAACAAGACCAGAGGCGAACAGCAGCGCACACCCAATTTTCCGAGCTCGTGCCATCTGGAGATTCCAGATGAGTCTGAGTGGGAGGAACATGACTACAGTATTACTCGTTAGCGTACATGTTCACTCTAAAGGATCCAAAGAATAAAAAGCCGTCGACTCACCCATCAAGTTTGTCAACGTATCGACGGCATATGCGTAGTAAAGGTTCGCAGTCTGTCGCCGAACCTCCTTGGGTGATAGACACATCTTGCCCTCTTCAAAGAAAGCCTTCGTATCATCGCATGCCAATCCAGGACCAGTGATGAAACAGGTGATGTACGTCTATACAGGATTAGCTTCTTGTGGACTCCAAATGCAGTCAGAGGGTAGAAATAATCACCACCTACGATTATACAGAATATGAGCGTTCCCCACCATGTCCACAGGTATGCGTTTGGCATCCCCACAAGCAACTTCTTGTAAAGCGACAGAAGGGAGAACTTGACACACCACAGACAAGTCCAAAATTCCATTCCGCTAGACCACATGATCTCCGACGCGAGCTTGATATCTTTTTGCATTCCGACCCATCCGGTGATCTCGCCCTTCGTAAGCGCTTCGAGTTTGAAGAAGATGGGCGTGATGATGATGTAGAGAATGGAGAAGGCGAGGTAGGCGGCGAAGGCAATATAAAGCCAGATATCTTGCATCTCGACCGTCTTGCGTCGCCATACCTGGACGATGACCCGTGCGACAAAGACCGTCGACGTCAACGCGATCATGGCGTAGTCTGTCCGAAGAAGCTCATCCTGTGCAATCCAGTTGTTGGCCGAAGCCATAGCGGCCAAATGGAGAGTGTGTCCGAGGGAAACTCAAATGAGGTTGTGTAGCATGCTGATGCAGTGTTGAGCATCCTGCCCTCAAAGCATATGTATGCGCGGACTCTAACGTGTCTCCAGAAACATCATGCTGCAGATAAGTTGGTTGCTCCGCAGCTCGAGGTCCGGGAGCAGAAGGAAGCATTGTGGCAGGAAGCGAATCCTAGCATCCGCTGGAGCTAATCAGAGTTCAGCGTGTAAAGCCTGTAAGATGCATGAAGACCAAAACACAGGGTTTACCCCACGTGTCCACAGGAAGTGGGGATGTGCCATTCAGCTTTGCCATCCTGCTCGAGTCAATCCTGCAACATTCCTCTTACCCAATGCTTGAATTAGAAAGAGACCATGCGCGCTGTGCAGGAAGCGCGCAGTGCAATCACCGAGGTACCAGATGTCTATCGTGGCTGGTAGTCACTCATAGCCCGTAATATTGCGGGAAACAGCTGGTGCATGCGCGTAGACGCGCGTTATGACGTTTTGGGGTTTGTCCGCTCAAGTCTCGTATACACTGTGAGAAGCATGGCATACAACTAGCATAGCTGTCGTAAAGATAGAGACTCTACCAGCTGGCTGGATCGAGGCTTTGAAGTCTTCTACCTGGAAGCTCAATCGTGTTCCTGCAGGCCATGGGCTTTCGTGCTTTCGCTCATGCCTCATCAATCAACACGACGATGGGAGGCGTGGGATCGGGAACGCCACTGAATCCTGCAGGTACCGTTTACGGCGAAGGCTGCAGGACTTTGGCAGCGTCGCAAGCCATGGTGAGACTGTGCCGCGATTGCACTTCCCGTTCCACTGCTGGGTGTCAACAAGCGCTGCTGTGATTCGCAGGCGCATTATTGATTAAGTGAGGGTATAGCCGTAGTTGCTTTCCGAGCATATCAGCCTGTATAGCTTCAGTGATGTTCCCATCTCTTTCGCAGACTAGCGCAACGGGGTTCCCCACACGAATTACCTCTGATCATGCATTCGGTGAAGCGCAATACATCGAGAACATCGTGCGTGAAACATGGCTGACGTATGAATAGGCTCGGGCGGATAGTGGAGCAGATTCGTGGATTCTCCCGCAAAACAAAATTAAGTGGTCATGCAACAATCAGACTCTACCCATGCAGGCGCAGGCGCGGCTCGGGTGCCACCTTCCCCTTCCGACCCTCCCGCCACCGACAATCTGCTCCTTTCCTTCGTACCTGTTGTTGCGCTCAGGTCGTATGCCAAAGGAACACGGCTGCGCATCAACGTTGAGGCACTTCAATCGCACCGATGACCTGCCGGAGCTGCCTCGTCAGTCCTTCGAGTAACCAGCATTAAACACTCATCGCGCTTGGTATGGAAAGATGCAAAGGTACCTGAAGATGCGAGACGAGGCGCAGCAGTCCAGATCCACTTACCACGGCACGACTCATGAGAACGATCTAGCCTGTTCCCCGCGAACTCTAACCAGTGCTTCGGACTTGCAGAAGCACAGCAGGGCAACTGAATGATCTAGTGCTGGCTCGCTAAGGCATCTTGTTCCGCGCGGACGAGCAATTTCATGTGCAACCATGTAAAAAGGAGTAGGTACCTTATATGCAATGGCTCCCTGCAGCTCTGTCACAATCCCAGACCATTGGTACCAGTGTCTTTCCCCTCGTGCGGAACATTCCGCAGCCCATCGACGATGAAGGTCACGTCTGTTGTCTCATTAAGCGCGTTCGTCGCAGCCGGGCTGGGAAGCACGTTTGAACCCGCCGACTTTAACGTGACAGAAGCGCTCACTAATAATGGTATCAATGTCTCGGCTATCCCAGAATTGGCGGGGTTGGTGGAACGGTCCTCTCTGAGTGCCTGCTCAATTGCTGTCGGTCACTCCTTTTCTCAATACCTTTGCGTGTTGCTTCGGCCTGAATGCTGACCATCCCGCACAGTGCACCGCCCTCAAGATCTCTTTCGGGAGTGATAGCGTGCTCTCTGAGGGAACTGCGGCGTACGAAAACTTCACAAATAACTACTGGTCGGGCCAACAAAACAGTGTCAACCCTTACTGTGTGTTCAAGCCCAGTAATGCTCTTCAAGTCTCGACTCTCGTACTTCTGTCTCGACTCACACAATGTCCCTTTGCTGTCAAAGGAGGTGGCCATGCTGCATTCGCTGGAGGCTCAAGCATAGAAGGAGGTATCACAGTAGCTCTCGAGAAGTTGAATGAGATTACGCTCTCATCTAACAAGAAGATTGCATCGATTGGACCGGGTAACCGATGGGTAAACGTCTACAAGACGCTGGAGCAGCATGGTCTGGAAGTGATTGGTGGCCGGGTACGTAACAACTTCATTTTTGCCTTGTTCGATTCAATCATAGCGATTGCTGTTCTAACTTTCCTCAGGTAGCTTCAGTCGGTGTGTCTGGACTGACCCTTGGAGGAGGCATCTCCCACTTTGCTAATGCATACGGTTGGGCTTGCGACAATGTTGAATCTTTTGAGGTTGTGACAGCTTCTGGCATCATCGTCACTGCCAGCGCAGGTGCCTTCTCCGATCTCTATTGGGCGCTCCGCGGTGGCGGAAACAACTTCGGCATCGTCACAAAGTTTAACATGAGGACCTTTGTTCAGGGCCCGATGTGGGGTGGCCAACGCGCGCATGTCGAATCTGAGTTCGACAAGATCTACACGGCCTACTACAATCTCGCGAAGAGTGCCGCAAAGGACACGAAACAGGCTCAAATCGTTTCGTTCGCGCTACAGAACGGCATGAAGATCGCCGCAGAGGATCTCGAGTACTCTGACCCTACGCCCTGGCCCGCAGTCTTTGATGAATGGAAGGCCATCCCAGCAATCGTAGACGGAACTGCTGTCAATAATCTTTCAACGCTGACACAGAACCTTGGCGCAGGGACACCTGAGGGTATTCAGGAGACGTACTGGGACCGAACGTTTAAGCTCGACAGGGATCTTTTCAAGTCCTTCATTGACACATTCTTCGAGATGCTACCTGCAATTTCAGATGCTGCCGACATCTTGCCCGTGCTCTCCTTCCAGGCCATCACCGTTCCAGCCATGGAGAAGATGCAGCAGAACGGCGGTAACGCACTCGGCCTTGACCCGAAGAAAGGTCCTATCTTCATCGCCAACCTTGCGATCATGTGGTCCAACGTCGCGGACAACACTCGCATCATGAGCTTTAGCAACAGCCTATATGAGCGCCTTGTGGCGATAGCAGGTGCAAGGGGCCTGAACAACGACTATATTTACATGAACTACGCCTCGCCCTACCAAGATGTCATCGCAAGCTACGGCTCGTCTTCGAAGCAGAGGCTGAAGAAGATTGCGGGAATCTACGACCCTACTGGTGTCTTCCAGAAGCTCCAGCCGGGCTACTTCAAGCTCGAGGGCGCGCCATATGGAGCGTTTCCAGCGTAATCAGGAATCATCGGGGCGGGCAATACAGTTTAGAATAATCCATAATGTCCGAACAGATAATTGCTTGTTCAAGAATTGACTGCTCTTGCTTGCTTACACGGTGAACTCGTGCGCTCTTGCCGTATGCATTGACAAACTCGCGGACTTAATCGGCTCACCCTCTTCAAATTGAGTTCTACAGGTAATCGTATCTGGAATTGAACAGTTCATTGTATCCGGCACGCTTCAACAAAATGGGATATCCTCTTCAACCCTCCTCAATGAATGCCTCGGTGTCGTGTTCGGTCGCCGCCGGTGAGGCTGCTGATGCCAAGAAATGTGGCCAATGCGCCCAGGCGTTTGCAGCTGCCAGGCCTTTTCTTACGTCTACGGACTTCCATCATCAACCTCCAACCCACAACTGCGACGACTTGTCTTCAACCACAAGTTTGTATCACAAGATTACACACCCGACTCATCCACTCCCTTGAAAATGTCTCGCGGCGGCGGTACTACGCTCTACGTCACTGGCTTCGGCCACGGCACCCGCGCTCGCGACCTTGCCTACGAGTTCGAACGGTATGTCTCCTAACGCGTCGCCCCAGCTCGATCGCCCTCGTTCCCGTCCTCGACCGCCTCTGTCTACTCCCCTTCGCCGTCTCGCTCCCACGAACCCTTTTGCGCGATGCTCCCTGCTCTGCTTTCACCATGCCCGTGCGCCTGTAGGCAATCACCTGCGCCCTCCCGCTCCCGTCCTGCACCAACTCCTCGGACAACCGTCTCTAACATCTCAAAGCTATGGTCGCCTTGTCCGCTGCGATATTCCAGCCCCTCGCTCGGCTTCGAGTAGACTGTGAGTTGGCTCTGGCCCATCTAAGAGACCCAGGCTCTAACAGCCCAGCAGCTTCGCCTTCGTGGAATATGAGAGCCGTCGTGATGCCGATGATGCGTATCACGAGATGCACAACAAGCGCATCGGCCGTGACGACTTGTTGAAGATCGAGGTGCGTTCATATCATCCAGTCCTCCCAAAACACGTCTAACAAGCAAGGTACAGTGGGCACGCACACCACCATCTGCATCGTGGCGCTTCGACTCTGGCCGTGACCGCCCTCGCGGCGAGCGCTCTGATCGTGGCGATCGTAGCGATCGTGGTGACCGCGGCGTTCGCTCTCCCCGTCGTCGTAGCACTTCACCGCGACGTGAGCGAGGCGCCTCTCCCCGCAAGGACGACCGTCGTGAGCGCGACTATGACCGACGCGATCGCGACAGGACTAGGAGCCCCGACGGCGACCGCGAGATGAAGGACGTCCGCGACCGTGAGGACGACCGAGGTGACCGTGAGCGTGGCGATCGCGACCGTGATGATAGGCGTGAGCGCGACCGCGAGCCTGAAGCTAGCGGCGAACCGCGCAAGAGTGAGAAACCCGCTCCTCTGTACGACGAACTTCTCTGATCAACAACACAGACGACTCCCCTCCCCCTCCCGCACACGAGGACTTGGACGTGGCTGAGTAGATTGGAGGCGCTGTTGTGCTTTGCGCAGGCAGTTCTCGGTCTGCGGCTATTGTCTGACTATGGGTAGGAATCGGTGCAACTTCTTTCCAAAATTGGTACTGGCGTGGGTGTTTTGATAAGCGGAAAATTGGCCAAGGGTTTTGTTCTTTCGCTCAGTGGTGGCTCGAGGTGATTCTCAGCCATAGCACTACATTAATCAGATCAGCAGTCGATTAGCTCGGTTCGGATCTTTCTTTGGCGAACGATAACGGCGACCCCTATTCGACTCGTTTTTACCTTGCTCGGTCGATCGGTCGGTAATCGATGCGGTTCGATGGATTCCTTGCCTGTACACTACTCGGTCGATTCGTAGCACGTCGAACTCCTTTGTCCCCTACTCCCCCGCTGCTCGCTCGCCTTCACTGTTCGATCCCGTCGTAACATCAGCAACCCCGATGCGATTTCCCCGATTCCTCGATATCCAAGGTTTGTACGTCTTGTGTCTTAACCTCAGATTTTCGTTGTGCTCACCGTGACTGTGATATCACCATTTCTCTAGCTGTTCATGAACGCAGCATTTTGATACCATTGAAGTACAATGAACATGTTATGTTATATCAAACTATTTTTCCATCTATTCCATCCGTCTTTCCCACCACCTAGTCCCCAACCCACGTGCAAACCCCATACCGATACAACATCTGCCCAACCACAATATACCCACCGACAGCGGGACTCGCACTAACAACATATCCCGCGACCCTCGCCCAAGGCCCCACCTGCGCGCCTACATCCCCAACGCTATCCTTCCCCTCCTGCTCCAACACCCACCACAACCCCGTAAACACGCCAAAACTCAACCACTGCACCGTAAACACACGCCACGTCCCGCTCTCCTCTTTCGGAATCGATCCAACCTCGAACTTGGACATGGTCCCCGTGATCAGCAGCGGGACCAGCGATACGAATGTCGTCAAGGCGTATTTCAGAATTCGCCAGCGGCGCGCGCGGATGGTGGTCGAGGACGGGTGGAACGCGGGTGTCCAGGTGTAGTGTTTTTTGAAGGGGTACGTGCGTGTTAGAGAAACGGAGGAGATGGAGTGGCGGGGAGGGGGGAAGGATATCGAGGGGGAGGATATGTAAGCTGTGGGGTTTGAGCGGGCGATAGGTGGGTGGGAGGGGATTAAGAGGAGGGGGGAATTGTGAGTGTTGATGTAGTTTAGTGTCGAGGGGAGTGGGGCGATGGTGAATGTTTGGGGTATCCGCGTGGAGGGAAAGGTGGATGGCGAGGCTGATGATGATGGCGATGGCGATGGTGTTTTGTTTTCGATGGTTGAGATGGTCGGTTCGAAGGCAGGCTTCTTCTTCTTCTGGTCGTCGTTGGGTGTGTTTTCCGCCGAGTGCCTGATATACGCGAGCGGATCGGCAATTTGAAACTTAACTTCCATCTCTTTCTTTCCCCTTTCACCCGTCGAAAACCGCACACAGTCAATGTCCTCTCCCCCTTCAAATCCACACGCACACACACTCCCCTCTCCCTCTCCCTCCCCTCCACCACCAACCTCCTTCACTCTCCCCACAGCCCCATCAAACATCCCCCCTCGCCCCCTCGCCTCATCCATAACACTGCTCTCAACCATGTACAAACTCGCATACTCGGGTCTACACAGGTTGCCGATCAAGTTCATGGCAGACATGACTGCGTAGGGAGCGACTGTTAGCCCAAACGCAGCGTAGCCAAATTGCGCGATTTGATCGCCGCGGGAGCGGTACAGGGTGCTGAGGGCGTAGGCGGATTGCGCGAGGGCTATGAGGGCTTTTATGTGGGGGTAAGTTGATGAGAGTTCGATTGTGGTGGTAGGGGTGGTAGTGGAGTTGGTGTCGGTATTGGGAGGAACGAATTGCGTGTCGTGAGGGACAATGGCGAAGCGGTATCCTTCTGGGAGACAGTGTGTGCCGTGGACGATGCGGCGGTGCACGAAGACGGGGGCCCCAAAGCGCGTGAACATGTATGGCGGAGAGTAGGGAATCACGTGGATTGAAGAAGTAGCAGAAGATGATGATTTCTCCATCTCTTTCTCCGCATCTCCATTCCTATCCCCTTCTCCAAGGTCTTCTGCGTCTCCCAGTGCATTATCACGTGCCGTTGCAGCTCTCTTGAACACCACATTCGTCACCTCGTCCCCCTCAACAGCCCTCCAATCTGCTCCTCGCACAACACAACACAACGCCCCACTCCTCGCTGCCTTCCGTAAATCATCCTTTTTGACAAACACCGCGCCGCACAGGATCGCTTCAATCCCTCTGTACAATCCTAATGTAGGGAAAAGTAGCGTCCCTATCACGCTGACGATGTAGTCGTCTGCGCGTTCGCCAGGGCGCATTAACACGGTTGCTGCGTGAGCGATGTAGTTGAGGAGGTAGAAGATTAGGAGGTCGAGGGGTTTCGTGGGCGTGCAGAGGAGGCCTGGGGTGCCATGGTTGGAGGAGCCGGTAGGGAGGGGGAGAGTGATGTTTTGGAGGGCGAGGGGGGTAGTTGGGGATGAGAGGGTGAGGATAAGGAAGAGGAGGAGGGTTTGTGAGACGGTGTGACGGAGGGGCATTGTGAAGTCCGTGAATGGTGACTAGCTCTCAGTTTCATCCAGCCCGACGCGTATGAGGGAGGTTGTAGAAGACACGCATCTCGCTGCTCGGATCCGAGTGTTGGGGACGTTTGTGTGAAGCAAAACTGAAAGGCGAGAGGAAGAGAGATGGAGACGATAAGAAATTGAAGATGCGATTCTGTAAAGTTAGATTCAGGTTGATTCAGCCTTGAGCGGAGGCGCATCTCGTCGTCCATCTCATTCGCTGTCGAACGCCATCGATCGTATCTCGTATAGACTGCCGCACCACACCCTCCCCCGCACAGAAAGCCACCACGCGGAACAGAAGCCATGGCACGGTATCACGAGGCTGCGGGAATCTCAGAGTGCGTCGGGTTATTCAGATGCTCACCAATGATTTGCACACGACGGCTGTTCCGACGCATATGCACTACGATGAATGGAGGCTTAGGCTGCTTACGACGTCTAAGCCACGCCGCCACTGCGCCATCATCGCCGCGACGCCTAGTGTAGGAAGTCGACCTTCTCCGGCACGAACAGCGGGATTACTTACTTCACGATCGCTCCCCTGCTTCTTCGTTGACTTTTTCTTCTTCTTTGACCGTTCGCTATTTTCCTTCCCTCGCTTCCTCCGGAAAAGCGCAGTTCAATCCGGCAGCACAGGCCGAACGCAGACCAGCGGATTTGATTGACCGAAGACGAGCATTGCCCAGCTGCGCCGCGCCAACGCCTTGCATCAAGACTACCAAACGATCTCTGCGACTGAGCGCTTCATCGCACCTACACCAATCTCTCCGGCAAAGAACCCCTAGCCATGTCTCAGAAATACGTACGTCTTCCTTTGCGCGCAGTATTCGAGTGACCAGACCACTTGATTGCGAGGCGACTCCCATCTCCATCTCCATCGCTTTGGGCCTGTAATATTTCGTCTCAACACAGTTGGGACTCTTTATATAGCCTCCAACTAACATTCTCAGGACGCGCCTCAAGGCGCACCGCCCCAATACCCGCAATCCCCTCCTCCCGCCCACTACGACGCCGGAGCCGTGCAACCCTCCTACTACAACCAAGGTGGTGGCAACTCAGACTACTACGGTGGCTCCCCGAACCCATATCAACAGCAGGGCCAGGGCTACGGGCCGCCTCAACCGTATGGCGGACCGCAGCAGGGCGGGTATGGTTATGGGCAGCAGCAGATGCAGTATCCGCCGGGAGGACCGCCGCAGGGAGCATATTACCAGGATGATAGGAGGCAGGGCGGTAGTGGAGCGGGTGGAGGGCTGTTTGCCGGGTTGTGTGCGGGATTGGCGTGCTGTTGTTGTCTGGACTGCTTGTTTTAAGCAGCTTCTTGGATCAAGGACGTGTGCTTGAATGGAGGACAGGCTATCGTGCTGTGGTAATCAGACATTGTCTTCGTCTGCTTGACTATTTAAACATCTGGTGCAGCTTGCAAAGAGGAAAGAGGGTGTTTTCCTGGAAGGACTACATGTGGACTGCTATTTCCTGCTTCATTTCAATTTTACCGATCGATCTTCGAGGCAGATATCGGGTTTCGGGGTCGTTGAAAGGCTTAGAAAATCAGAAGCTTTAATAGACTCCATTACGTACTACTACAACTCAAACTCATCCAATCGCCTCTGTACGTAATTATGCAAGGCTGCTCCCGGTGTGCAGCACCACGTGTGGGATATCTACAACTTGGTAAATCTACACAGGTGACCGCGGCCTGCTGGTGCACGAAGCTATGTCACTCTGCCCTCACTTCCTAACCTAATACTCAGTGAGATCTTGATGAATTTTAGCCATGCGTTCCCACGTGCGCCAAGGTGATTACCTGAAATCGCTGTATTTAGTACTCGCGCCAGTACTGGGGTGGTGACGTTGCATGATTTGCACGCTCTAGCAGCTGCAAGGCTGATACGACCTTGTAACGTTGGAATGATGTGCTGAAGATGGATCGAGACCTCCCATAGTATATTTAAGTGGTACTGGCAACGCGTCACTACTATAGAGAACCAACACTAATATGCTCTCAAAATGGGCTCTTTACAGATCAACACCGAAGGCGACCTTGGCGATGTGATATCTTAGTGTAGGTTGATTATATGTGCTCATATGTAAATATAGTGCACGACTATTACATGTAGATAGGTAATATCAACGTGCGCGCGGAGCTGTGTTCATGTTGTGTTTAAACGTATCTTCTTTCTTTTCCCCTTTCGTAGGGGGTTTTCTTCGACATGGTGGCAGACATATTCTCTTATAACCGACGTGTTGGTCTCTTGAACAAACCTCTCATCATGATCGACCGACGAAGAATCTGACGCATTCGGGAAATCGAGTCATTTGGAAGGGATGTGGACTCTCGAAGAACCTGAGTGTTTCCTCTCATAGAATTTGCTGTTGTACAAGGATCTACAACTATTGCATGGATGTGATCTTGGATCGCATTGCACGTCAATAAATCCGAGCCCGACTAGATTTTCAACACCTCAACACGCCATAGCCACCGACATATGAGTAAGTCGAGTCGTGAAATCCGCGTCTTTGTCTCAAATTTGGCAAGAATTATGTGCAAAGTAGTGGGTAGTGGAACGCCGCTCCCGCCTCACAATGTGCCACGTTTGGGAAGCCTTGCTTGACCAAGCATAGGATGGATGAGGATAGTTTGTAAAGTCTCAATTTGAAGGTTAACTCGCAGCGTCTTTACACGCGTTTCTTTATTGCATGCAACTGATTTTTTAAATGCTAACGAAAAGCAACAAGGCCAAAGAGCTATAAGACGTAACTGAGACCCTGCACTCTAGGTTAAATACTCTTAATTTGAGAAGGTCTTCTTAGGCATATTATTAAATCCGGTCTAGGCGTTTACTGTTTACCTAGTTATACAAGGCGAGCCAAAAGAATTCTCCTAGTACAAAAAGTGGAAAGGAAAATACTCGGAACCTACATACCGCACGTCATACTGGGTGACACATATTACTCGGAGTAGCATCACCACTAGTTCTACACGCACTATCGCACTTATGAAAAAGGAATTTTAAATATGTTGAGATATTGTGTTAAAGTCTTGAGCGGCCTCACATCAAGAGCATCAGTAGTAGTCAGTATGACTCTTTAACCTCAAATATCACTCACTCACGTCTCCCAGTCGCCAACCATCCAAAAACCCCTCTTCAAAAGGCCTACCCTCAACAATATACGCCCATCTCCCCTCTCCCCCTTCCAACCAACGTCGTGCTCCCTGTAGCCGCTAAACTCCCCCTCTCACCATCACCCATCATAACCTTTTCGATCCGTGCCGACGCCCCATGCGCGCTCGTCCGATCCACCAAAATGGCATTCTCGCGCGCCAATTCCCGCGCTTTCTTCTTCGCTTTCCAATACACGCTTCCCATTGCGATGAGAACTGCTAGCGTGAAGGCTATGCCGATTACGATACCTGCTGTTGCGCCAGGGGGAAGGTGGAAGCGCTGTGTGGTGATATCGGGAGGGGGGGATGGAAGGAGTGCGGCAGGCGAGATGGTGGCGGTGGCGTCTGTGGGGGTGGTGGGTGAAGGGAGGTAGGGTTTCCAGTGGTCTGGGATGTCGATGAGGGTAAGAGAGGCTTTTTGGCAGTTGTAGAGGAGGCTTTGGAGGAACTCTTGGTTGCGTTAGTCGTGCTCAGTGTTTGACTTGAGAAAGTAAGATTTGACGTGTTGGGCTTACCTTGTAAGCCAATGGCGCCGTGACATTCGTCGAACACGCATTGTTGGTCGAACTGTGTGTTGTTTGCTAACGAGTTGCTGACTTTGCAGATGCATTCGAGGTCGTCGGCTCCACATGTAGGGTTATGGTCTTTTGGCTTCTTGAGACACTTTTGTGACACCTTGATTTATTAGCTAACAAGCTCGACAATTAAGCGTAAAGAAGCAGTGTACCCCGCAGATCGGTATCTGAGCATCAGCCAAGCTCGTCGTCGAGGGCATTGCCGTATCTGACAACGCAACTGACTGTGACATGGTGGCTGTTTGGGACAGCGTTGTTGCGTCAGTAGAAGACTGTTGGGGTAGAGTCAACCTCGTTATACCCTCATTCATCGAAGAGGTCGGGCTTGTAGCGCTAGACTGAGGCGAGGGAACGAACGGCAACCATTCAACGGGAATGTCGGTCAGTTCTAAGGAGATGGCCGCACATCCCTCCATGTACCTTCTCATGAACTCTGCAAACGCTGATCTCAGCTCTCTCTCATCTTTCCCTACAAATCAAGTAATACGCACCTTTCCTCTCGTCCACATTAGTGCACTCACCAAATATACAAGCGGTGGAGAAGTATATGTTATGTCCCATGGTATTGGTCTTGCTGCACATGCATTCGAAGTCGCCATAGCTACAGGGAAGTGGCCTCGGTGGATTGTCCGCTATCTTGGGTGCTTCTCTTTGGCATTTTAATGATATCTGACGCCGTTAGCTGCTGCACAGATTAGTTTTGGATAGCCACGATAAACTCACCGTGCAGAATGTTGCCCTAGTCGCTAGAGAAGTAGCCGCAGACGATACAAATGGCGAATGAGCACGAGACAAACCGGGAGAAGGCTTATATCCTGGAGCTAAGGTGGGTACATCCGCCATTATGCCTGAGGCCCAAAAGCAGCTGTAGGTTCAGTCGACTACTGTCTCGGTGGCGGAGCAATCGAATAGTAGTACGACTAGAACCTAAGAGATCACAAATAATCGAGTTCAAGTAAGAGGGAGGCAGCGACTGACTTCTTGAGAGCCCACAGTCCGCTGCCTAGTCGTAAAGCGAGGTGCACGCCGTGACGTTAGTCACCAGCCCAGAAACCCTGGAGGAAAGGACTTTTGCAAACAACACCCGTATCAGCAGGCCTCTGCCAAAGATCATTCATTATCAATTACATATCATAAAATATGCCAGCTTCGTAAATGCATATGACTTAAATGCTCTCGTTCGCTCGCTCATGCAGTTGTCGCCGAAAATTCAACAGCCTTATTGCCAAACTGATCGCTTGCGCAAACACTCTTTAGTAGGTCCTTGTACTCTGATAATCAAATGAGTCAGTATGCTTCATTCAATTCACTGCATCGGAATGAGGGGTAATTGGCCAACTCACCATATCTCGCTCCGTCTGTACACGCCGCTTTGCCCGCGTCGCCGTCGATGCATGGCTGCACTGTGCTCACGTAGCGGGTGACTTCGCTCTGCTGGAGATTACATAGGCAGCCTAGATCATTGGGGGCGCATGCGTCGAAGAGACCGGGTGTTTCTACGAGGCATTTTTCCTGTTTGGATGTGTTAGGAAGGACTTGGGAGGTGGGAGGGTGATGAACGTACGGCGCCGCAGGTTGGTACTTTGTGTTGCCGCACGTCAAGCTGTGCTGGTAAAGACCATATTGTGGGGACAACGGCGAGAATGGCGAAACCTGCGTTGCTGAGCTTCATTTTGTTGGATAGACGGGTTCGAAGAGAAGTGTCAGGTTGGCGGTGCTTCGATTTTCGTGACAGGCCTCGAGCAAATGTTGGATATCGCTATAGCAATTGTTTCCAGAGGTTCGAGGCTTATAGCTTCTTCAACTACTTCGTGTTCGAAATGTTTCTCCACCGCCCTGCAGCTAGACGTACGTTTGCAATCGGGAGTTTCCGATAGTCTTCCGAATGCAGCGGTCGTGTACCGTGGGACAAAAAAACACGGCTGTGGAGACTCTTTTAGCAACAAGTCTGGAACGTGGATTCAGTGGCTGCTCCGTACAATGGGATATGTTTCTTAGCAACGAATGGATCGTTAAGCGATGCGTTGTTTTTGGTTGTTGTTTCTGGATATGGTAGTGCAGAGGTGGCGTTACTCGTTGTAGTGTCAAATTTGTGTGTATACCACGTAGGTTCTATCACAGTTTATATATCCTTGACAGTCATACAAGAATAGAACAGACCTCGGTGGGACTCGACACGCGTTCAGATCGTCTATGATGCTCAGAGAGGATGTTGGAGAAACAACGTCATAAGGAAAGGTGCGGAGGTCAAGATGGAGGCCGTGCGGCTGAAGCGCCGGCTTCCGCTGTGGGGCAACATGATGGATGAGGAATCGATAGGCGCGACATTAGGTTGCTAGACACAGAAACTAGAGCGAAAGATGTCATGATGGAGAGACACAACGATGTCATCTGGACTTTGTGTACTGTCGGGCAGATATGCATTGTGGAACAGCTGCGTAAGCCATCGTGATGGCAGGGTCCAATTCACATGGATTCACCTGACTTGCAGACGCCAGAAGGACCCTGACACCTGAATGCTGTGCGTAACTTCCAATTCAATACAACATCCACTCCTTTTTCTGGACATCATTTGCGACATTTTTTTGACATAACAACCGTTGGTCGCTATCTATAATCGCCTCCTGAAATGCTAGTCGCATCCACATCATGCAGGGAAGTTGAAGTTGACTGTGCCGCCGGTGGTGTAGGCTCCGGGTATGACATACCGACCTGAGATAGCACCGTTGAACACAGGTCCGCTGTGCGAGTAGGCAGTTCGGCTCTGGTCGTGCATCCGATCCTCCTGAACTAGGGCAGAACGCTCTTCATTTGACATGCCGTTGATCTCTTTCTGCAGCCGAATAAACGCCTTCCTCCGGCCTTCTCCGTATAAGGGTGGCATGTGCACGTCGAAGATACCCAGCAGCGAGTATGCGGCGTCCTCTTCGCGTTTGGTTTCCCGTTGCCCTGCCCATGATATGCGTTCTTCGATGCTAATTTGACCTAAAGGTCTTCCTTGTAGAGCTTCAATGCTGATCCCCGTAATGCCATGGATTTCCTGGACCATCGAGTCTCTGTCGCTAAGTCGCTGGCCCTCGACTGAGAAGAACTCGACTGATCTCGGAGCTATCAGCTCTTGGAGCGTCCATCCTCGGGTAAACCATCGGCTACGCTGGAACGCAAGGCGCCACGACTGGGGAGAAGTCGTGCCGTCGGTGGAGCCACCAGCCGACACGTCGGACAGATAGACATAGCATCTGGCAGCATCACGATACCAGGCAAACATGGAGTTGATGGCCTCAGCAAGCTCTGCGCTGCTCGACTTGTCAATGCAGCAGGTGTCTACCCAGAAGTAGCGTAGGTTGTCTGCGATAGCTCGGTCGCCGCAGAACTGAATCTTTCTATAACCTGCTTTAGTTTTGCCTGCGCCCTTCCTCAAGTCTTCCAGTGTCACTTCGTCGCTATCTGCACCCCAGGTATGTGACAGGATGGCATACTGCGGGATACTGTTGCCAAAGAACTCGGTGAGCGCGAAGTCGCCGTTGTCCTTGCGTTCCAGAAGGCGCATGAGAGGGAGCTAATGGTAGGAATATCTTTCGGATAGAATGGCCGTCTGGATGGTGATGAGCCGATGTAGCATACATGCTGTGGAAAAGTGCGAGGACTTGAAGATGCCTACGTGCTGTAAGCGCCCAAGGACGAGGCTGAGTTGCAAGGCTGAGTTGCTTGGCAGCCATTCGTTGCGCGTAAGTGAGGCTGGACAGCTTTACACGATGGATACTCTTGCCTTGCCTTAGACACTCCTTGAATCGGTGAGAATCACCACCATCCACCGCGAGCATGGCCAGCAGCGTGTTTTACGGGCCCATTAACGCGCACATTGCTATCCCCGCGCCGCAATGTGGGCCTGGCGGGACGATGAACTTCAACTTTGCATCTGCCTCGACAGACGATGGTATGTCAGACCTTGCCTGCTACTGTAGCTAGACTCAGCTAACTAGGTGCTGTTCGCTTCAGGGCGCAAGCGCGAGCCCTTCTCCACGATTCCGTTCGCGCCGGACCCGGACTTTGTCGACCGGCCTGAGATGGTCACGTGGGTGCGCGACAAGTGCGCGAGACCCGGCGCGCGTGCGGCACTGGTGGGCCTTGGCGGTGTTGGGTCAGTCAGTCTACTGTTAAGGCGACGCCACGAGACGTCGCCCCAAAACAAAGCAAAACAAACACACCCGCGGTTCTAACAGAGCGCAGCAAGTCGCAGCTCGCCATCCAGTATGCCCACCGCGTGCGAGATGCCACACCGCGCCGCTACGTCTTCTGGGTGCACGCCAGCACACGCGCCCGTTTCGAGGAAGCGTACCGAGCCCTCGCCGACAGGCTAGAGCTCCGTGGGCGACATGACCCAAAGGCAGACGTCCTGCGACTAGTCAGCGACTGGCTATGTGACGAGACAAACGGACAATGGACCATGGTGCTGGACAACGTCGACGACGTCGAAACCTTTTTCCCGCCGCGGCGGCGCGAGCAAGAAGCTCAAACAATAGGCGTATCTTCGCCATCGCCTGCGCCAGCGCCAACACCATCGCCATCCTTGGCAGCGTACCTCCCTCAAAGCTGCAACGGATCCATCTTGATCACTTCTCGCAGTAAAGAGGCAGCAGCTAGGCTGGCTGGCGGATATAACAACACAAAGGAAGTGCTTGCAATGGAGGAGAGTCAAGGCCTACAACTTCTTTACAATAAGCTGCAAGGGTCGTCCAACAACGAGGACGCTGCTGCGCCAGATCTAGTTAGTGCGCTCGACTGTATGCCTCTCGCCATCACTCAAGCTGCTGCGTACATCAACCGGCGAGCCCGCATGACGATTGCGGGCTACCTGAGCGAGTTCCGTGCCAACGACAAGAAGAAAGAGAGCCTCCTGAATTGGGATGCATGCGATCTGCGCCGCGACGAGAGCGCGTCCAACTCTGTAGTAACGACGTGGCAGATGTCGTTTGAGCGGATCCGGCAAGAGCGACCATCGGCAGCTGACCTACTGTCGCTAATGAGCGCTTTCAATCCTCGAGGGATTCCTGAGAGGACCCTACGTAGGCATAGCAGGGCAGCTCCAAGACCGGTCGAACTAACGGAACAAGGTGCGATTGACGGCACTTTTGACGAGGATATCGACATCCTGCACGCGTATTCGCTTGTAGCAGTGGCAACGGATAATGAGACGTGGGACATGCACCCTCTGGTGCAATTCTGCACGCGAGTTTGGCTCTCGTCGTTCAGCGAGGCGGGGCTATGGAAGAGCAGGTTTATAGAGCTTTTAGCACTGGAGTTTCCCAGTGGACAGTATGAAACCTGGAAGTATTGCGAGCAGCTGCTTCCGCACGTCGAACCACTCTTTACTGAAATAATCTCTGAGAGGTTGGTTAGGGCATGGGCGAAGGTGCTTACGAACGCTGCGTGGTATCTATGGATGAAAGGAAGCTTTGCGACAGCGCACGTAGTAGCAGCAAAGGCGGTCGCAGCTCGAGAGCATGTACTCGGGTTCAATGACGGCCACACACTGACAAGCGTTTCTATCTTGGCGTTGGTGGTGCAAGCTCAGGGGAAGTATAAGGAAGCCGAAAAGCTCCACCGACGAGTGCTAGAGGGAAGGGAGAATGCCCAAGAGACACACCTATTTACGCTATTGAGTGTGAGCAACCTAGCAGGGGTGCTGAGGGATCAGGGGAAGTTTGAGGAGGCAGAGAAGCTCTACCGGCGAGTGCTAGAAGGGAGGGAGAAGGAGCTAGGAACACACCCAGATACGCTATTGAGTGTGAGCAACCTAGCGGAGGTGCTGAAGAATCAAGGGAAGTATGAGCAGGCAGAGAAGCTCTACCGGCGAACGCTAGAGGGGAGGGAGAAGGGGATAGGGACACATCTGGATACGCTAGTGAGTGTGAGCAACCTAGCAGAGATGCTGCTGTATCAGGGGAAGTTCGAGGAGGCAGAGCCGCTCAACTGGCGAGCTCTAGAAGGGTACAAGAAGGAGCTAGGAGCACGCCACCCACTTACTCTAACAAGTGTAAACGCCCAAGCGTTAATACTACAGCATCAGGGCAAGTACGACGATGCAGAGACACTTAACCGGCAAGCGCTAGAGGGATGGGAGAAGGAGCTAGGAGCACACCACCGAGACACGTTAACAAGCTTGAGCAACCTAGCAACAGTACTACAGTATCAAGGGAAGTATAAGGAGGCAGAGACACTTAACCAGCAAGCGCTAGAAGGGTATGAGCAGGAGCTAGGAGCACGCCACCCACTTACTCTAACAAGCATAAATAACATAGCGATGCTACTGCGGCATCAAAAGAAGTACGAGGACGCAGAAGCACTTCACCGGCGAGCGCTAGAAGGGTATGAGAAGGAGCTAGGAGTACGCCACCCACTTACTCTAACAAGCGTAAGCAACCTAGCAATGCTCCTGCAGCATCAAGGGAAGCACGACGACGCAGAGACACTTATTCGGCGAGCGCTAGAAGGGTATGAGAAGGAGCTAGGAGCACACCACCATCTTACTCTAACGAGCGTCCATTGCCTTGCTTACATTTTACACACGATGAAACGCTATACAGAAGCTATCCCGCTGTACCAACGAGCATACGACGGGCGTGTACAGAAGTTTGGCGCTCAACACCCACATACTATCGCTTGCGGTAATGACTTCTTAGAGCTGCAGCGAGAGGTAAGGCAAGCGGCGCTGCTTAGACGCCTATATTCTGGCCTTTGTATAGCAAAAGAAGCTTGTTGCTAACACTTACTCAGACTAAATCTCCGTTAGCGAGAGCAATTATTAAGCGGAAAGAGAAGCAAACTGCTTTTCTTGTCCGTATTAGAGAAAGGATGGGAAGAAAGACAGACCACACTCCATAGACTTCTTTTTTTTCTAACATTACTTCTCACACGTTCAAAGAGGCTGTAGCATTTTTGGAGAACTATCCAATTGCATGCATCGCTACTTGCGCATCATTCATCTTGCTGGAAAGCGCCATCCCCCGACCACCAGGTTCTCCTGTTGACATGAAGGTCTCAAGCTTGGAGATTTGTATCGATCACCCACAAATCACAGTCTGGAAGTTTTGTACCGATCAGCCGCACATGACAGAGTTCGAGGGCATTGTGAATTCTTCAAAGCAAGTGACCTGGGGTCTAGTTTTCAAGGCTTGCCACTGCAAGCATTTGATCAAAGCAGAAGCCGACTGGGCTCGAAAATCCCCCTACGGAGGAGGAATTTGATGAGTACGTACATGGTCCGGATTTATTATCGACTTAGACCAGTGTGGGAAAATTGGTACTGTTCCCACAGAATATCGTGTATTCCTAGCTGAGGACAACTTTGATGAGACCTTCCACCAGCGGTGGCGCAAGAAGCGCAGACAAGTCAATGCTATGACGCAAGAGGTGTGGGATCATAGTCGTGGGATGACAAACAAGCCGGACTTTGATATCGACGCTACGATTAATCAATGTTTAGAGGCAAAGGCTGAGGCTGGTGGTGGTGGTGGTGGTGGTGGGGTGATCGGACAAAGAGTTTCACCGCGATATGGAGAGGGCGCTGGGTGGCGGTGTGGAGGGAGGGTTCGCGCGGTATCACAGGTTTAAAATACGATCGGCGTGGAAAGAGGAGCAAGTGACTTCTGAACATGGACGGCGGGAACTTGCATCCAACGACTCTTCTACGGCGATACCAAAACCTATTTCGCCTATGTCTGATGCATCGACTATGCGAACCTGGTACACTCCTCTCAGCCATTCAGACAATGGAATCACGGCTGGAGAATTGCCATCACAAAGCTTGTATAAGGCGAGCCCCGTCTCAGAGCTCAGCTCGTCTGTTCCTGGCCCTGTATCACTGGTGAGGCATGAGATGAACGAGCTGCATGGAGGAGGAATGCCGGCTGCGGAACTTCATAGTGAGGGTTAAGTCAAGTTACGTTTATAAATGTCTGATATTGGACAACCCGTGCGAATATAGATCATACCTTTCCTAGCTTTCAGTATTACCCGCTCTTGTAGATCGCAAGGCAGAATTCCAAAACACATTTGACGAAAGGCCTTGGGAGGTGGGCGGCACTCGATTTTAACTTGTCAATATCTCTGCTACATGGGGCAAGACGCTTTACCTTTATTGAGCAAGCGTCTCCATATCAAAAACACCTACTAGTTTTTGTTTCTTTGGGTATTATTTGTAAGCTTGAAAATCGTCTTGGCTATGCTATGCCGCTGCGACTGTCTCGTTCCGTCTCTTTGAGATAGCTCCGATAAAAGAAGCACAAGGCAGTCCAAGGCAAACGGGTCAAACTGTCAAGTTGCTATCCTCAAACTCGTCATTAGGTACAAAGAGGCGCATTGGGAAAACTGACGTCAAATCCTGCTCTACGAATAAAGCCACCCTGCGATGCACGTCACCGAAGTTTGATCTTGGTCACCCGAAGTTCCTTGTATCTCTCGTCGAGCCCTTCAGATAGAGACCTTTGCCAGCGATTCCAGATTCTCCTTGTCGGCGACGGAAGGATCCTACTAACAGGTAATCGATCTAAAAGGTCCATTGTGGCAGAGGCCGTGGAAAGAGGTGTACCACTCTTCAGCGAATGCACCGCTTGCCCGTCCATGATGTCATCCACGAAGCAATCGCCAACAAGTTTATAGCAATATCCCACCTTCCGGAGAACAAAAGGCATATGTGCACCCCCGAGAACCCATACGGAATCTCCGGGTGATGTGTCCTCGCGGCCAAGCCCGAGGTGGCCTCCGCTGGTCAAAAAGAGGACATGGCAAGGGCATACGTCTGTCGCAACCTCTGTGAATCCTCGAGAGTCTTCTCCCCTGCCTGCTTCCTCCAGATGTGCGTCGTACCACGGAGAAGTTGGATCGCGCAGTTCCGACCAGCCCTCGACCATGGCCGCTGCAAAGCTACCAGCGAGTGCCGCCCTGTCTTCCTCAATCTCGCTGAACTTATTACGGCCCGCGCACAGCGTTCGCGACATCTTGGCGAGAGCCTCGAGATCCAGCTTGTTTCGTGCGTAGAGCTTGAGGCATTCCATGATGACTGGCCAATTCGTGCTCCAGCTGTAAGTTAGGATAGGGCTCACCCACAGCACTGTTGCGAACTCGACTCCTTTGACGTTGAGGTCCATGGAATCAGAAGACATGTTTCCTTCAAACTCCAGCCCTTGTGAGGTGGAAAACAAGGCGCCTATCGCCCATGGAGAGAGCATTGGCCGGCAGTCATATCTCGAATGGAATCTGGGCAGCCAGCTAGGATCTTTTGTTGCGCTGTAGCTCATCCCATTTGCATTTTCAAGAAATGATAGAGGCGCCGGCTGCATGAGGAACTTCTCTACAAGCTTTTTGTAAACCATTTCCTTCGTGAGAGTGTAATCGACCTGCAGAATCGGGTTTTGCGGGTCGTTGTCTGTCGTGGGCATATTTAAAAGGGCATAGACAGAGTCCTTTGGTTCGCTATTTTCGAATGCAGAAGCTAGTCGCGTCAGGTGAAGGAACGAAAGATTGAGCGGCGTAAATGCGTCTGATTGTCTGAGCCGAAACATCAGGTAAGCATTCGCTATCCCACTCAGGTGGGTGTTGTGCTCCGTTCGTAGGATCGCGGCCGCAAGTCCAATCCAGTCCCATGGTATGATATAGTTCCGTGCCATGACCTCTATCTCTCTGGAGTGCACTACTTCTTGAATTACCCATCGACGCTCGAACCAGGGCCTGTGAAACAGTATGGGTAATGGTGCTGAATACTCCCACATGTCAGTGGCTGACCACTCTCTTGTGGAAATTTGACAAGGCGTTGTTTCTCCAGTATCCAAATCTATCTTGTGGAAGGCTGCATTCTGGGACTCGTCCCAGGCGTTGACAGTTTGGCAAACTATAGAAAAGCCGTTGATGATGTCGAAGTCTTTAATCGTGCCCAGCCACACGATTGTCCGAAGAGCTTGGCTGTAGATGTGGCTCATCACTTGGACTTGCTGAGATCGCTCTTCGGGATCGTCTTGGTGTATGCACAGCCTATCAATCCACATTGCTCGGTGAGATGCTGGCTTGCGAAGGTAACGCAGAGCCATGCCCAAACTCTGATGAACAGAAACCTCTGCGCCGTTACATTCGATCTTGAAAGAGTTCGAAGCACCGCCCTCTTCAAGATACGCATATCTCTCGGTCCAGCTGTACGATAAAGCTTCGTATTGGCCAATCGCGTCATCACGCCGGAGAGTCTTGAGCCAACAAGTGACCGGGGAATTGAATTCGCCGGGCAGGATGACAAGCACGCGGAACCAGTCGTTATTTGGCAGCTTGTTGTAAAGCTTTGCGTCATCCTGGGATAGATCCTTGGGATGCATTGGATTGAAGAGATCAGTCGGCTTTGAACTGATTTGCATTTGTTTGGCGCTGCGAAGCCGATACTCTCGTGAAGGCATCTTTGGGGAAACGAGTTCAGCTTCTGTCGAAAGGCCCCGATCGTAATGACGCTTCTCCCTTTTACCATGTCGTTTTGCGAACAGAACGGCTACATACATTAGCTTACCGAATAATAAGATCATTACATCTTAAATACTTGCATTCCGCTTCTCCGAGGAGGATCTTGTCGAACTTGTAGGGATAGTCTTCTGGTTTTCCACGATATTTTGCCCTACGGGCCCAGTCCCAAACAGAACTTCTGTCTCTAGTTTCAGGAGACGTCAAGATTGCGTCTACCGTGAGTGCATAGTCAGTACAGGCCCACGCACGTCCATGGGAAGGTCGGTTGTTAATGTACCGAATCCGTTAAACTTCCAATTTGCCCATATTTCCTCTCGCTCCTTGTCGAGCTGTTCATCACGGGCTAAGCCAAGAGACTTCAGGACTGTATACACTGCCTGAACAGCGGCGACTGCGGCCTCCGTTTCCGAGCGCTCTTTGTCCGTACGCTGTTGATTGTACCAGATGAACGTGGTCTTCGTTTGCGAAAGGTCCATCGCTGATTGATGCCGCTCGCTTTGAGCCTTAGGAACGGTCGGCTGGTCTGCTATCGATTAATATGGCAAACGCAATGCCAACTGACTTGATAGATCTATGGTACGTCGGTAAAGGTTGGCGAGCGGACTTGACCTTTCCATACGAAAAACCGGTGAAGGTGCCAGCGGATAAATTGCCCGTTCTAGAACAGTCTGCAACGCTGCATTCTAAGCTAGTTGCATGCATGACATACAAGCATGCCCGCTTCAGCTGAACTACACAACGTCGAAATTCAGCCAATGGGATGACCCTTTCCTTTGTCCGGCACAAGGTGAAGCTCAGCCCCAGCGCCAAGGCACAGGAGGCTGTGCCGCTGGTATTATGTAAGATACAATACATGAGAGATATAATGCGTGGCATAGAAATATAACATGTGGCGTTCGAAAACTATTTCATTTCGACCTGGGACCCTTGATCGCTCTGATTGATCCCATGTACCAATCAATACGGCGCGATGTGTCATGGAACCTCGCGACGGCCGCCACCAGGCTGACGATAACTTTCTTAGCACCCCTGTAAGGCTATAAGGCTCGGATGAAGGTCTGTATGAGTTTCGACAGCGGCACAGGTTGATGGTGGTGTCGTGGTGGAGAGGGTCCTTGCCGCTACCAGATGAAGCTATCCACAAATCAGGCATGATGGCAACGATGACATTGGTAGTCTTGCCAGTTGGGGGGGTTCAGAAAGCGCCCATCACCAAACTCAAGCTGCACTGGACGGCTATTTGAACGTAAACACACGTTGTATTACTCTAAAGTCAATGTGCCTAAGATTTGTCTCGTAATGGGGGCTGTCTAGGGACACAGGGATTGATATAAGTTTAGTTACTTACCAATACCTCACTCCCACCATGGTATGTCAGTCTGCCTAGAGGGAGGATTCAAGTGCGGGATTGGCGAGGAGACTATATGTTGAAGGAATGAAAGGCAAGGATGATGTAATGGCGTATATCAGTGGATGGATGTGAATGGAGTCAGCCTCCAACAAGATCGTGGAAGTGTGGAGGTGGTTTATGAGTTCAGTTCCAACATGACTTCATCCAATACGACTATGAATTTGATCCTCCGTCTACGCACCATTTTTGGCTCTCCCCCAACCTTTCTCCAAAGAGCATCCCATTTCCTCTCTCACGTACTCCCTGTACCAACCTTGTGATAACATTACTGTTCGTTTCCAGGCGGAACCAAACCCTACAGAGCCTTTCAACCCAGCGATATTCGCCTTGACTCAGGACTCCTTTCGACCGCACAAGCAGACCAGCTTCCCATTTGTCCCGAGGACTTCCAGTGCTCATTATGATCGAAGTCTCATTTGTGCCGATCTCCTGCTCCCAGAACTTCTTCCACTCTACCCCTTGCGTATCGGCAACCACTTTGTACCATTTATGCATGCACTGGTGAACAGCGATCCAGAATTTGTGGTCGACGACTGGTTGGTTTGGGCAGTGGAGGATCAGTCCGGGAAAGTGGACGAAAAGGCCATGTTTGCCGATGGTTCCAATTTGCCTTTCTGGACGAAACAGTGGGTAGCTTTGAGCTTGCTTGCTTAGCCACGTTGATGGAGCCCATGAATACCCTTTGGCTTCATTCATATCTGGTGGGAAGTCGCTGCGCGGAAGAAAAATTATACCGGATGGGATCCCAAGGCTGCGCGTCTGGTCCATGAGGTCGAGAAGCTTGATCATCCTCTTCGCGGCCACATGGGTCATAGGCTCTCTTGTACCGTCTTTCATGCGCCCGTCTATCGCTTGTATCTTTGTAACATCCAGGCCGAGAACACTCGCGAGGATGAGGGCCTCATCCTGTGGCATGGTGACTAGGCGGAACTGCACAGCCAACCATGTTCGGTGAACCTGAAATTCACTGTAGGTTCTAAGCTCCCAGGTAGGTTGACTGAATGGATAGCCGGCTTTCCAAATATGGTGATATGGATCATTTGGATTATCTTTCGCCCTGCATCTAGCGCGCCCAAGTTCGTCCATGCTAACTGTGCTCTGATTAGAAAAGCCTACGTAAAGATTGTTTTGACCTGCTAGCACAGTCTCTTGTAAAGTCCATAGCCGCCAAGACCACTGGCTAGTCCTAATTCTAATGTTCATCTCAATCATATCTGCTTCGGAAGTCTTCTGCCTTTGTAGTAAGTCTCGATCCCAAACGAGAACCGCGGTTGCTTTCGAGTAGATGTCACGTATTTGATTGACTGCCTTGCCTTTCGGGCTCGGTTCTCTGGGTAGACAGAGGACATCCACCCAAAAGGGCGTATCGCTCGTAATGGCATCAACCTGTTTGCTCCTAACAATATCATTCAGGGTCTGTTGCAGCGCTCTGATTTGGCATTGATGTAGTCGACGGTCGTTTTTCCCGCGAGCGTCTGTCCCTGCATCGACAATGTTACCATCCCAGGAGTGAGACAGCGCCCCAAAAACCAAATCACAATCTTTTGTCAAGTCATAACCCTTGTATTTCAATCCAGTTGAGCCGAAGACAACTAGTGGAGTTTCGCCCCGCTCAATAATCTTGACCAGCTCGTCTTCTCGGATATTTTCAGTGGGACAGTGAGCACCGCGACAGCGGCCCATATGTAACGGGCCCGGAGTATTGACTCCTTCAATAGGATCAGGTGCAACGATCGGGTCGGTCCGCTTCCGGAGAGCTGAGATGGAGCAAGCGTAATAAATTACGCTTACTGAGGGCATGATCGACTCCATCCGACGAATCTCCCTTTCTTCATATCCATTCTCCTCCATTCGGCGTCTGCACCACTTGCTGCAGCCCCATCTCTTCTGTTCTGTTCGAGGATCTCTCCAAAACCCCATATGGCCCTCTAGATGAGGTATCATATCTGGACGTGCTTGCTGGAGCGTTTCTCCGAGAATAGCGAGGGATAGGGTCATGGTCTCATTCAATTGAGTGTGAATGGTCCTATCCTTCTTGAAGTGGTCTGCTCCAACGAGAATGATATGATCACGGTCCATGCGCTGATAAGAACAGTGTTTTGATACAAAACGTCTGGCATCTGTCAAGGCCATGGATGCTCGCAAATACCGGTTCTTTTGCTCGGTAGAGAGGCCCTGCTCCAACGCCGCTGTTTCCTTCTTCGCCCAGGCTTGAAGTCGCGCATTTAATGTCTTCGTAATCAAGGTAGTGTCGAAGCTCTGGTAGAAGTCTAGGTATTCTACGTCTTCGCCGATAACCTGCGCTAACAAGGCAAAGAACAACCATGATTGCAAGAACACGTTTGCCTCTTCTGAATCTATCGTTTTATACAAGCCATCCTCTAGCAAGAGCTGAAAATCTTCGTAGCCTTGTTGACCGGGAAGAGTAAAGAAGTGGTCTGGGCTATACGTTTGTTTCTTAGCGTAGAAGTGGACATCAGGGCGCTCCCCATCGATGGGAGCGGGGAGATGATCCATGTTTTTCTTGGCATGAATGAAACCATCAAAAGTTCACGGTTGTGGCACATAAGCTTGCCTTATAAGCGCGCCGCTTGGGCACCAGTGCATGGAGGACCCTTTAGCTGCTGCTTTCTATGCCTCCAAGCCATCTTAGTGGGGCGTTCCGGTGAGGACGGCTGAAACAACTGCCTCCAAGCTAGCCAATCAGGTCACGGCTGGGGCACACCCTTCGACGAATTGACTCTTTGACAGCTTCCCGAAGAAGATAATGACTATGGTGTGGATGAGCCATTCGTTATTATACCACAACCCACGGGTAGGGCATAAGGGCGCAAGATAAGGAGGCGACACTACAATGTCGACCAACGGAAAACTCCGAGTAGCGAACATATCTGCATGATACATACTAGTAGTACATCACTTGTTGTCTAGGCTGTTCTCTTGAGAACCAACCAGATATTGATTGGCGATCACTTGTCTTACAGCCTCCACAGCCTAGCACGCTGCTCCATCATTGGTCGCCCGCTCAATATCTACATATGTATGGTTGCCTCTTTTTCGCTGAGCCTGCATGCATAGTAGTTTTGCGTTTCGATATTGACCCAGTCATCAACCTTGTTTGCTTGGCTAGACGGCCCTATATGCATAGTACTTTTGCTCTTCGAAATCGGCTCAATTCGGTATTCTTGTTCACACGTCCACGGTCTGCCCAGATCGGCTGCGACAATCATGCCCTCGTTCACGACATGGCCTCTAGCCCGAGTTTTGAGACAGGCTCCTGGCGTGTGAATAAGGCCAGTCTGAGAGTATATAATGAACCTGCAAATACCCTCAGTGTCAAAATGCATCTTCACTCAAGCATTGGCTACTTTTGAGTAGATGTTCAAGTTCGCAATCCGCAATGACACAACAACAAACCCAGGGTGCGTACGAGACAAAAGGTCCTTCTTGGACGGAGTGGGAATCACATCGACAAGAGATAACGGATCTCTATTCTCAATACCCACTAGATGTGGTTCGTAATCGAATGCAGGAAAGGTACAAATTCAAAGCCAGGTTTGTGATATCAACTACGTTTGATGCTTTTGCACGAGCTGATTCCACGCGACAAGTGCACGTATGTTTCTAAGCCGCCTTAAGGCTTGGGATGCATTAAAGAATTGGAAAGCCGACGAAAAGAATCATTTGCTTTGCCAATTAACCGACCCTGCGCTGATGGAACCAACCGCGGCCCACCTTGACCTAGACAAGGACAAGCGTCGCAAGCTGAGACGACATATCAGAGCTAGTCTCAACGATCCACAGGTGATTTCTGGGGACAGTGGAAGCTCAGAAAGCTTTGTCGAAACTCCAGACAGTAGTGAGCTGGATCTTGAAGATAGCTCAGATCTCCACCTCCAGTATGTCTCTCATTGTGCGACACGGGCCTCGACACCAGATCTAGACATCTTCAACTTCGAACCAGATCATACAGGGACGTCCCTGGCCGACGCGACGCTTTCGGGCACTCAAAACCTCATTTCTGGAGTTGGCTCCCGCTTTTTTGCGATGTCCTTGTCTACCAAATCCATTTTCGCTTCCGACGCTGGTCTGGGACTGAAAACGACCTATTATGTCTTGAAAAATATTCAAGCATTGTTCTCTGGGACTATATTCTGGAACTCTACCGAGACTGCAAGTCTGACCTCATGCTTCTGGAATGACGTTGGTTACGCCATTTATTTGTTAAAGGTATCATCTCCAGCCCGGGCATGGACGACCATCGACAAAGCATGCAAATTAGCATCCACGCTCCAGTTCGAGTCCACGAGCTGTGTTCAAGCGATGCTCACCATTCTCTCACCAGTCAACACCAAGCATTGTCCAGAACTCCGAAGGGAGCTTCTCCAATACCTGGGCAATATCGTTAAAGTAAAACATGGTGGCACCCATCCTGTCGCTGCCATGGCTCATTGGCTGCAGGACGATGCTCAAACGAAAGAGACATCAGAGCGTTCACTCAACCTCATTCTCGACCTACTTACCGTACAATATGGCACCTGCCATCCACTCACGGTCAAGGCCCACACTAGCCTTATAAGATTGCTTCGGAGGAGCGGCGATTTCCAGACGGCTCATGGCCTTGGAAAACAGCTTCTGAATACAGCACGTCGTGAAGCCGGTACCCTATCACTTGCGGCAAGAAGGGCTGCTAGAGAACTAGAACACGTGCTGATGGATATGTCAGCGTGGGAGGAAGCGCTAGAGCTCTGTTTTACGGTGGTTGGCCAGGCTGAATCTAAGGCCGCTCTAATCGACCCTCAGCATGTCGATGAGTGTTCGGTATACGCGATGGAAGATATTTCGAAGATATACGGCGCTATGGGGGAACTCCCTCTTTGCCTAGCGTGGCTTGAGAGGGCTCTTGCATTAGCCTGGAAGGTGTGGCCAAAGGGTTGGGTTGGTGTTGATCACATCGTCGATAAGCTGAGTGTTATTCCACCATCGTGCGGTAATGTGGATTTAGTAAGGTTTACAAGGTTAAAGTAGCGCGCTGATGGACTTAGTAGTAGTATACCATCCTTGTCTTGAGTTTTCTAATTTTGAAGAACCATGATATAAAGAATCTTTCTTTTTCCAAGTAATCCACGTCGTTCTTATTATTATGCTACTTAAAGTATTACTCAGGTATATCTTACTCCCACCACGGTATATCAGTCTGCCTAAGCGTGTTAGTCCCACAGTGAATTTCTCCTCCTCTAGAATGGTGGCTCAGGTAATCGTCTACGAACGTAACGTTCATCCCAGCACGGGTGTACACCTCCTCCACAGCCCTTGAAAACACATCTACGCCGTCGATCACCGGCCCCCAAGAGCGCGGGGAGAGATACTGCTTTCCGATGATGATACCGTTGATAGCGGCCGGGAAGAAAGCGCCCAGATTCTTCTCTCCTTCGGTAACTGGATACCAGTAAACGTGCAAGCCGTCGGCTCTAACGAACGAGCCGCCACGTGAATTATCTTGGAATAGAGCGGGCACGAAGACGACATCCGAACGATTGAGCGGGATCTCAGAAAGAAGAATGTCTAGGTTGTAGTCGAGGTATTTCTGGCCGTAGGCGTTCGTCTCAGCAAAGGTGGTGTTGGCTAGTAGATCATCGATGTTGATGCTGAGGCCGGGGTTGGTAGGCACATTGCCGTTCAGCTCCTCAGCACGCGACACGTTGAAACTGACGGCCACCTGGCCTCCATGTCCTGCCGCCTGCGCATCCCTTAGGATCTGCATGGCCGATCTTGTATCTGCAATGGCAATAGTCCAGCCAAGCTCGTTATCGTAAGGGATAAATTGTACGAATTCGTCTACGTGCCCAACGCGCAATCATCCAGTTTCGAGCACGAGCGGAGTCTGTAACCTGTTTCCGTACAGCAGGTCCCGGACAGGCTTGGATGTGAGCTGATCGAAGTGCTTGCCGAAGATGGCACGCCCAGCTGGATAATTGACACCGCGTTTAGAACGGTGAGGTGGAATAGTCTCTAGGTTCCCGTAGCTGTTGATCGTGTCGTACCCAAAGCCAGTTCCTGTGGCGCTCCCTGGCTGGAATCCGCCTACTCCAGGCCCTCGTAGCTGTTCAAAGACCTGACGGCCACCGGTACGGGTCGACTGTGCGGAACGTAGCATGATTCGGATGGCGATAGGTCCGTTAGGGCCGGGCATGCTAGCGTAACCCGGCTCGAAGATATCCTGGGCCCAGATGTCGGACGACTGGTTGAAGAGAAGCAATGGATTCTCAAGTCCGATAGCGACACGAGCCTCCTCAATCTGATACACAAAATCCTTTTGGACCAGGTTGGTATCGTTGCCATTGGAGCTGACAAGAGTCTCGACCCGCTGGAGTGGGTGATGCAGCAGTACTGGCGCTACTTGCATGGTGACGATGTCGCTGCCAACGCGCGGGGTTTCCGTGTATGAGATAGAATCGGTGACATCAAAACGAACAGTTACGTTGCCGTCCCATACATCGACATCTTTCACAAATTCTCTTCCATCGATACCGAGGACGAGTCCCTGGCGTAACTGAGTAGCGTTGAAAAAGAGTTCCTGATCGACGAGGCGCCACGATTCGGTTGCGTTGGGGTTGGAAATGTCTTCGAGCACGAATATGCGGGTTCTCTCATAGGCTGCGCGAGGAGTGGCATAGACATGAGCGGTGGCATTGTCCGAGATATCCGTAATTGGCATCGTCCGGAGAGGTGCGAGGTATTCAGGAGCTAGCAGTAGATGTCCGGACGCATCACTGCAGAATGCTAGCTCATCATTGCTGAGTGGATTCCCAACCCGGTCGGTATTGGCACATCGCAGGTGTTTGTCGCCGACGTTGGGTAGAAAAATCGCGCCGCGTGTGGCAGACCAGACCGCTTTACCGGCAGAGTCTGAAGTTCCGTCCATGTCTACCACACCATCGCGGTTGGTGTCTGCACGGATGTCCACATTGAGTTGCGCCAGAGCTAGACCAGACTGAAGAGCCACAGCTAGAGCGACGAGGCCAAATGTTTGGACCATGTTGAAGGAAACGGCGAGAAGCTGCTTAGATCGCAGAGCTATCGTTTAAAGCCTGAACTAGGTACTTAGATAAAACCTTCCTGGAGTGGTTGCTGCCTCTATCCAGAATTTGGCAAAGACGGTTGTCCCTTATATAAGTATCTGGCGACCTTCTAGTAACTCAACCGTGTTGCCGTTATCTAGACTACGTTTACTCCGCGTCGCTTAGCCCCAGAACGAGCTGGATGCCCATGGCGAGCTTGATCCACGACTCATGAATTACTTATCTTGTTGAATCGGTGTCATGATTGCTCTGACTCTTTAGTAATGTTTGTGCCTTCTGTTCAAGCCAAGCTTCGATCGACATGAAGCGTTACGCATTCAGAAGGCCCATTGGCGAACGTAGTCAGTCTATCCATAGAAGCACCCTGCTCTATCTCCCCTAACCGATGGAGTAGTTTTTCACTCCCTAGGCGATATCTGCTATTGTGCCGACGGCAAGGAGATTGTGTATACCTATTGTTTATTTAATCGTATAAGCAATGTTTTGTGGAGTTGTAAATCCTTTTGCCATTTGTTGATGATAGAGGGCGAACCTTGCAAGCCAAGCCCGCCGAAGGATGCACTTCCACGCAATCCGTACAGTGTGCGACGGAAGCGTATTGCCGAAATCTAGCACCCGAGTAGTTTGCATCGTTTGGCCTTGTTCAGGACCGCGTGATGATTTTGATGATGCCCAACCCTGACACAATTCTCTAGTATTTGGAGGTAGGTGGTAAGTGGAGTATGTGAACGAAAACGAAGGCACAATCTGTTGCGTTACCGGTACTTATCCGAAAAGTGATTATCCAAGACACATGACTAGCCACGTAGTACATATACTATGGCGATGACTTTCTAGCTGCATGCAGCTAAATGGTGCAGCATATACGAAAGAAGTTGGATAGCGCATAGAATGTGCACCTCTGGGTCGCTCACCCCGCCAAGAGGTGACAGATAAGGCTAAAGAAAGTGAAGTGACCTACTGGTAACCCCGTCTTACCTCCGATATTTTGGCGCATTTTCTTCCTTACCTAGAACATTAGACGACTACGGACAAGACTAGACATGCTTAGTTCTATGTAGAATTATCAGCCCCAACGTTTATACGTAGAGAGAATTTGTGAGAGTTTATTTCTATGTATGTTTATTCGGAAACTTGGCTATGGTGGCCTGACCGCGTTTGCTCCACACGGTTGGTATTTGCCAAGACCATCATGCATGTCCTCGCTCGTACATTCTACTACCTTTCCAAGGCTGGCCAAGACTGGAGCTTGCGGAAACGTCTCTTGGCTTGAATTTGCTCTGGGAATAATTGCATGCGATATCGGGGATTGAGAACGAACATGTGGGGGAAGATGAAGATTCGAAATCCTTCGTCTGGGCGAGTATTGCTTGGGTTGCCTACGGCTATCTTCATACAAACGGCATCTGTAGATATGACAAGGCTAACAAGTCGTCCAGAATCCCCAACTCCCGGATATTCAGACCCCCACATCAACTGCATCGCTGGAGTCGTAGCCTGGTAGAACTGCACTGGTTGTCAGAATGTGTAGTCGCACGCGGCACACTGCTCCATTCTTAACATTGTTCAGCCATGAGGATCTTGAATACCACTCCGACTCCAATCATTACCTCAGACTGCTCCTTTTTTATTTCAGTCTAGTGGGCAGGATTTATGTTCATACACCCCTTATGTCCTGATTGAGGTGCCTTCTTGACCACGTACGCCAGTAGTATCAACATTTTGAGCTCGATCATCCGTGTATCTTTCACCCGATGACCATAATGCATTACAGCAGCAATTTTTAGCTCAGCGTTTGGCTCTGGAAGAAAAGCTCACATGTTAGCCTGCTAACATTATCTCTTCACTTCATCTTTTGGTGAGTTGACCGCCTCATGATTTCATCGAGTTTCACGGGCGCAGCTTCTGAGGGAGCTCTACGCTCGACAGAAGGAGTACTCCTTCACTCGACTTAGTAGCGCATTTGCATGTCCGAACACCTTCACTTCTCAGTGCATTTTCATTCTTTCACTCTTGAATTTCGTTTTCTTGCTAGAATATAAGCATAACCTCGCTCTATATGATCGCGGTGCACTAAAATTAGTTGCTTCAACCACACCGCGCACAATAACCTGCCAGGTACGCTCCACAAAAACTGCCTGATGGATACGAATCCGAACGTCCCTGTGCCCGGACGTCGCCACCTTCTGCGTCTTTCTGGTGAGATTAGGAACCTGATCTACGAATATGCCCTCTCTGAGGAGACTTCACTCCAGTATCGTCATTGCAACAGCTGTGGTAGGGGCAGCATTCGAGCGCGTGTGGAGGAGCTAGATCCTACTGAATCCCAATCCTCACCGATCAGCAAGCCCAAGAACGATCATGGTCAAAAGGACTCTATTCACCTGAGGTCACCAAACAGGAAAACGAAAAAGAGTCACAGTGAGAATGATGCCAATCAGCTGCGATTTGTAAATCGACAGCTTCACAAAGAGACGCGAGGCCTCGTTATTCGGTACAACGACCTGAAGTTCGACAACATCATTGATTTCGCAAAGTTTCTGAATAGCTGTCCAGACTCTCACTACGCCTATTTTCGAGTCCTAGAGGTTAATAATCGCATTTTCCAGCCAAACCGAGCCTACTACACCGCGGACCCAGAGGCTGTCGAGGACGTTTTCGAATTCTGTCGCCGGAACCCTCATGTACTTGTATACAATCGAGTCGGGTTCGCTGTGTCTTGTGCCTGGTTCGTCTTTTGGTTTGCTCAATTTCAACTCAGTGTAAGGCGAAGTACGGAAGTACTGGAGAAGGTCATTACCGAACCACAGGTTCAAAACATGGTCGTGTCAACCTTTTTAGAAAGGGCGAATATTGGGTCATTGGCAGAAGCACCGGGCAGCGTGCCCTCTAACTTTCGTTTATCGTCGAAAGAGAACAAGCTAAACGAAAATGATTTGGAAGCTTTCAGGAAGGCGTGCCTTGATGACCTCGTTGTTCGAGACATGTTTCTACCGCATGTTGACGGTGGAGTAGATAGCTGGGTGCAGATAGCTCGGGATATTATCAACTTCGGGATTTGAGAGCTGGCGGGGTAATGGTGGTATATTGCATGTGCACTCTAATTTCGGATGTCTCAGCAGTAGATACATGTATGTTGCGGTTAGTCCCCTATGGGGCGTGGTGGTGGTGGTAGTAACCCTGGCCTCTCCAATAGAATAAGTATTGTGTACCAGATCACTATGCTCCCATAATCTTGCATGTGACCCAAAATATATCAAATACTACGTTAGTCATTAGTAGACCAGTGGTTTATCAGCTTTAGTAACAAAGCGTAGGTCTTGAAAGGGCCAGTAAAGTGATCTTACGACCGGTTTGCTATTTATTTACGAATACACACGTTAAACTCTTACAGACCAACATATCCTGTAGGACGGACATACAGTTTTGCTGAACCAGCGTATAGTGAGTTGAGGATGATCTTACAATGACGAGAACTCTGTATTGACAATGTGGGATAGCTCGACAATTTTCCATTTGATTCGCTTCTTTATAGCCCCACAATGCTCATTGTTGGACAAACTTGCGTTCGTTCACCACGTCTAATGCCTTCACTCAATATATTTAATGATTTACAAACTGATGCATAATTGTATCTCCCAAATCTCAACCATCCGCTGTTGATAGATACTCATTGTCGCCAGTATATCTTCCACTCAAGATGGCGTCCCCCGATCCCAGCGTCCCTCCGACCGACGGCACCTGCCACTTCCTAAGTCTGCCAGCCGAGTTACGTAGCATGATCTACGAGTTCTCACTATCTCAACCCGAAGGCATCCAATATCGCCCAGGTTTAGATGGAATTACTTTCCAGTTTCGGACCAAAAAGAGCATGTCAAACTCTCTCAACTCCGACGCAAATCAGCTTAAGTACGTTTCTCGACAACTAAACCACGAAACACGAGGTCTTGAAATTCGTTGCAATGAGTTGTATATTGACACTTGCGAAGAGGCCATTGCATTTATGGAAAGCTATCCAATTGCATACCGTCATTACCTGGGAGTAATTAATATCGGATTCCACCACATTACGGACCTGCCGCTAAAACCTTCCTTGGACAAAATCCGGGAATTTTGCGTTGACACACCATATGTCACAGTCCGACATCGTTTCGACGACATAAAGACAAATGACGCACTATTCGTAATTGGTGCCAGTTTGTTACGACTCGTGTTCAGAGCAGAATCCGACTGGACTGGACGAATCATTCCTAACGAGACGTTCGATGAGATGATACCAGAGATTTTCGACCTGATGCCTGCACTGGCCGAATTTATGGAGAAGCCGATACTCATCCCACAAAACTATCGCTCATTCCCGGCTGAGGACCACTTCGACGAGCAGGCCTTCCGTAAGCAACTGGAAGCCGAACGAGATCCGTTTCGCACTGATTTCCATTTAGATGCTGAGGGTGTAATTGACTCCTGGGTTGCTGTCGCGAAAGAGGTCTTTGAGCATGGGATCTAAGGCGACTCGGCCATTTTGACGACGAGCAGTGCAAAAGGGTACAAAGATATGTGCGTGTTATCAAATGAGCGACGTGAATTTGAAGCGAGATAAATCCAAGACAGGATTTCTTAGCTTTACAAGCTAACCTTGATCCAGAGTTGCTTCCAATCTAGGATTTAGATTTATGCTTCGCGAATTGTGCCTAAAAGGCGCTTCCAATAAGAGGTGTACTTCATGTAGTTCTAGTGTAGAACATGACACGTAGTCTAAGCTATCTCCAATCATTTAGCGTGTGTTTGTTATTTCAGTAGATCTTGATTCATGTAGATGCCAGCCGTGTTTGGCGATAACGTTTCAGCCGATGTTATTTGTGTGCCTATTTACCCCACATAATGGTCTGTGTCTCCACAATGTCTGCCTTCTCTCGTACGATAAGGCGACAACAAACAATAGCCTTGTTCATGGATACATTTGGCTTGATTCAGGACTCTCGAAGGCTAGGCGACAGTGTCTATGTCGATCTCAAGATGAGGTCGCGCCGCTTGTCTTACTACGAAGGAGACGGGTATTCTGTGGTTACGTTTGGAAACATTGATAAAGAATAGTGCTCTATATGCTTTCAGTGACCGAGTACATTAGGACACGCAGTAAATGGAACTCGTCAACAATATCTTGGCCTCTCGGTTCGTGTGCTGACACAAGAAGAATCATCTGAATTCTTCTTAGTACTGTCTGGTGCTACGGGAGAGCCTTGAAAAGAGCACATATTAGCTCACCGCATGGATTAAAGCTGTGCATTGAACCCAGCGGAATCTAAGAGAAGCATCTATGCAAATTCAGAAGATGATATGCTACCCTCCAATGCCAAAGTGGGGTCATTCGTATCATATAGGGGCAAGACTTAATGAGAGTTTGAATATGTTTTTAGTGGTCTAACACTGCTCGTAGCTAGACATATAAGCAGAGGGCAAAGAGAGAGCGGAAGGTCGCTATTGTAACGAGTGCTTCCAACCATGTACAAGGAGAAATATTCTCAGGACGTCAAAGTAGATGGAGGGGAAACCAATGATACCCAGTATCGCTACGAGCCAAACACAATCAGGACCTCTAGTTTGGAGCACCGAAATCGTACAAACTAGCCGACTTGAAACCTTCCGGAATATCGAAGCGGACCAATCGAAAAGTAGATGCTCCAATCACAGTGATAGGGTCGTCAAGAGACATATGCTGTGATGCAACATCCAACATCTGACAAACGTTCGCGTGTCCATCCGCTTTCATCCAAAATGAGGACTGGTTGGTTCTGGGCTGACTCGGCGGGCGAACATGGTCAACGTGTCCTGTCTCCCAAGTATGGAGTCGATCCAAGGTGACACGACGTAACCGTGGCATTCCCTTCAAAGCTTCGAATATAGCCTCCCATGATATCTGATCCTCGACGACAACACCCACATATGTGAAACATATCTCTTCCATTGTGAGATTGTGGTTCAACAGGAATTCAAGTAGACCTGCCGCTGGCTCCATGGACGTGAAGAGATGGAATGTCTTGAGATGGGTCCACGCTAAGGTGCTTGCAAGTAATAAATCCGTGATGCCCGATTCGTAGCCTTGGAATTGTGCGGAACGTCCAGAGATGCTATCGACAGCAGTAGCTTGCTTGAGTATATTCGCCGCCCGTGCCATAAAAAGGGTTAAATCCGAAGTGTCGAGGTTATGCTCAGCGAAGTCGAATGTGATACTACGCAGTCGGGGACTCAGTATTTTCCATTCTATGTTTTCAGGACCGAACTTGATCCAGTTGTTGTTGTCTTTTGTTGCAGTGATCACCAAATCTAGCGTGAGTTTACTGAAATCGCTTTTACTCAACGCGACAAAGACACTGCGTATCAAATTTAGCTTTGACTTATGCTCGGTGAAGAGATGACCATCCAAATTGAACTTCGATACCCACATCGAATGAAGTGGAGCTTCGTCTGGACGCAGGTCCATCTCGTGCGCGCCAATCCTTCGGCCGAGGGAAACGGTACCACTGCTCGGTCGGATGCAGGTCTCAAATAGCTCTTCGAAACCGGGACCAACAGGACGGGGATCGATCTTGACATTCCTAAGATTCGGAAATCTCTTGAAAGCCTCTACAAGCAAGCCAACCTCTTTGTTCAGATGAAAAAACTCCTGCTGTTGATCTCTCAACCGCACGAATATGTTCCAGTATTTCTTGGCCCAGGTATCGTACCCGTCTAGAGTGTTCCATCGCACAATCAGGGGCGTAGTGATCTCATCAGAGTCATCATCGAAATCTAGGTCATCAGATTCGATAATTGGCCAAATGGGCCAATCTGATGATTTGATACCGTCCGGATGCGCATGTCCGGGGGGAAAAAGGCTCCATTTTGGCTTGCAGTACTGCAAATCCTCATCGAGCTTCGTATTCAATTGTTCCGGTCCGAATTCTAATGCTTTCACGTATTTCCGCAAGTGCTCGTGTTCCGATAGTTCTTGCAGAATGTCAAGGCTCCAGGGCGTAAGACTGAACTTGGGGCAGGCGAGGTGTCGCTGGAGGAATGCGTCTTGCGTCTTATCGTGTAGCGTGCGGCTTGTCAAACGTATGTTGGACAAACACGCGAGGTCAATGATGAAGAGCTCTCCGTTCGCATACGATGTTTTCGCGTGGCATATCTGCGTCCATAGCTCGGAGGGTAGGCCTTGGAGCGTAGGCGGCGACCTTGTGATGGGGAATAAGGGAGATGTCATCGCAGAGCTTGTTTGGGGTTGATTGTTTAGAAGGGTTGATGCGGAAGGCAAGGTGGAAATAGATTTGTGAGGAGGGAGCTCGTTAAATCCGATCGTCTGCCTCCTCCTACACATACACGTTTCACTGAGTTTACGCGCTCGATCATGAACGCGGAATGAATTAAGTGACGTATGGCTCAGGCCTTCCTGTCCGCAGCTTCTTGTCAGAAAATGTCTGTCGGAAAGTGCTGTTATTGTACTCCTTGCGATGGTGAAGCCTTTGGTGTTATTGTTTGTGCCTCCCACCGCCTCCACAACTCACTTTCACTTTCACCCCGACATCCACACCCTATTGTGTCCATTGGCGACAATAGCTGTCGTCATAGCAGCTACAGGACCTTAGATTCTTCTCAGAATCGCTTCCTCACAACTCCAGCTTCCTCAGTCAACTACCCACAGCCACGATTACTTCCGACAACGTCGACAGACAAAACACCCAAACTTCTTCACAAGCATCATCGTCTCTCCCCCGACAACACTATGTCACCTCTTTTCCAGTTTCTTGCGCTCTTTGTAGCCATGATGCTCGGCTTTGGCTCTACACATGTATTCCACCTAACTTCCTTCGAATACGCCTCCCCCGATCTCTCCTTCGGCACCTGGTTCTTCGCAGGATGCTGTATCCTCTGGTCCTCTCCACAGGCATGTCACGCCCTCTCGTCTTCCTTCGCTGTCGCCGCCTCGCTCGTGCGTGGGCTCGCTGAGGTGTTTCGCGACGCCACTATAGTCAGCCTGCGCGCCCAAATCCAAGCCTTCGAAGATTCTGATACCTCTATGGGTACCTCCTCGGCCGCCTATCACGAAGCCAGTCAGCAGCTTAGGGGTGACCGTGAGGCGCTTCAACGCGGTTACGATGCTTCGCAGGCGAGCATCCAGGCCCTCCAGTTGACAGTCGACAAGCTGCAGCGCAAGCTCAGCATGTACGACCGCCACTACAATGTCGGCGCCGTGGAGACAGACCGCGAGGAGTCTCGACACCAGCTTCGTATGCTCAAGGAAGAGCTTTCGGTGAAGGACAGGGAGATTGAGAGACTCCACGCTGCCTCTCGACACCGCAGTGAATACGCCGCAAAGTCTTCTAACGACATGAATTCGCTTGCCCGCAGCAATGACGAGCTCCGAAAAGCCCTGGACGCGAACTCGAAAAGAGTTAACGAGCTGGAATCGATTAACTCTCAGCTTCGTCGTGACATGTACCAACGCGACATTCAGGTGGCCAAGTTCATCTCCTTCAAGGAGATCATCCACCAGATGACGGAGGCTGGTGGAAATCAGATGATCGTTGCAGTACTCTTCCTTCGTTGCCTTGCGGAGATGAGATTCGACCTGGCTGAGCTTGGTGTGGATGAGACCCGGTTCGTCACCTACAGTGATTACGCTGTAGCAATGGCTGGAGGCCGTCAGAGCCCTCTCTTCCCTCAAGGTATGATTTCACGAGCTATCCTGTAGGCCATCAATGCATTATACTAATTAGATTGGTAGGTGGTTTCCGCCTGAAGGGCATCCAGTATCCCCTTTCGGGACTTCGTATGGTGGGCACGAAGATCCTTGAAGCTGGTCACTGCTGCGTCGTCCGGTCTCCTGTGGCACTTCACGGCGCTTCACAGCCTGTATTCTCTGCTCCTCCTGCTGACCCCATGGCGGGCTTCCCGACCTTCTCCGCACCCTCCTTCTCTGCCCCCTCCGCCTCCTACGCCCCTCTTCAGGAGACACCAAAGGTCTCCTGTGCTGCACCACAGCCTGCTCCTGCTCCTCTCTCGATACCTTCTGGTGGCTTCACGGCCTTGACCAATCATCCTATGCCGCCGCAACAGACCGTGGAGGCCTCCGCGCCCGCCTCTGAGACTCCTGCTCCCGCTGCGTCTGGGGCTGTTTCAGATGGTGTTGATAATCAGCAGCCCACAGACACGCCATCTCAGGCCAAGCAGAACGAGACGAAGGAGGTGGCCTTTCAGCAGACGAAGAAGCCTGGCAGCTTTGGTGTGAAAGGCAAGGCTCCTGCTGCTCCGCCCCCTAGGGACGTTACCAAGTCGCGACGGAGACATTGAGATTGGGGCGTGAACGGCTGGCCCATGCACGGACTTAGCGTGGACTAGCGTGACAGCGCGTCAACGCGACGCGACGCCCATTAAGCGGGAAAGAGCAACCCTACCACCAACCTCCACTTCCAGTCTCTCCGCACTCTGATACTCTTCGTTTCTGCACTTTTGTTTCTCCTGTACTGTAGCATCGAATTGCTTCATCATGGCGTCTAGACCGGAGATGCGCGAGGAGGATGAATCGGGCTTCTGCAAGTTCTTCCGCAGCCTGCCCGAGAAGAACGAGGATACCATACGCATATTCGACCGCAGCGACTACTACAGCGCTCATGGCGATGATGCAAAGTTCATTGCCAATACAGTCAGTCACCAATCGTCATCAATGTGCAAGACATGTCGCTAAGTGAACCGAGGTGTATCGAACAACAGCGGTGATTCGAAAGCTGGGGCGCGAACCAGGCCTCGAATCTGTCACTATGACCACGATGGTTTTCCGAAATTTCCTCCGAGACGCACTCTTCCGATTGAGCAAGCGAATAGAGATCTGGCAGTCAACCGGTAAGCGGATGGATTGGAAGGTGATCAAGCAGGCGTCACCTGGCAACCTGCAAGACCTCGAAGACGAGCTCGGCGGACAGATGGAGAATGCGCCCATCATACTCGCAGTCAAGGTGTCGGCGAAAGCATCAGAGGGGCGAAATGTGGGCGTCTGCTTTGCCGACGCAAGCGTACGGGAACTCGGCGTCACAGAATTTCTCGACAACGATCTCTACTCGAACTTCGAATCTCTTCTTATCCAGCTCGGCGTGAAGGAATGCCTCATACAAATGGATTCTACGAAGAAGGACGTCGAGCTAAATAAGTTGCGGACTATTGCGGACAATTGTGGATGCGCTGTTGCGGAGCGTGCGCAGGCGGACTTCGGCACTAAAGACATCGAGCAAGATCTCCCACGGTTGTTAAAGGATGAGCGTGCGGCGGGAACACTGCCTCTGACCGACTTGAAGCTCGCTATGGGCGCCGCTGCTTGTCTCATCAGATACCTGGGCGTCATGTCGGACTCATCGAATTTCGGACAGTATCAGCTCTATCAGCACGACCTATCGCAATACATGAAGCTCGACGCAGCAGCCTTGAAGGCTCTCAACCTAATGCCTGGACCACGAGATGGTGCGAAGAACATGAGCTTGTACGGCTTGCTCAACCACTGCAAGACGCCTACTGGAAGCCGACTACTGGCGCAATGGCTCAAACAACCCTTGATGAATGCCAAAGAGATCGAGAGGCGGCAACAGCTCGTGGAGGCTTTTGTCAACGACACCGAATTGAGACAGACCATGCAGGAGGAGCACCTGCGCTCGATACCTGACCTGTACCGACTTGCAAAAAAATTTCAACGTAAGGCCGCCAATCTCGAGGATGTTGTTCGAGCGTATCAAGTCATCATTCGGCTGCCCGGCTTCCTCAGCTCACTCGATTCAGTGATGGACGAGCAATACAAGGATCCATTGGATGCTGAGTACACCGAGAAGCTGCGCCAGTATTCAAATGCGTTCATAGGGCTACAGGACATGGTGGAGACGACAGTTGACCTCGACGCGCTTGACAACCACGAATTCATCATCAAACCCGAGTTCGACGAATCTTTACGCACCATTCGCAAGCGCCTCGACAGGCTGAAGCGGGATATGGAGTCAGAGCATGTGAGGGTTGGCGACGATCTCAATCAAGACACCGAGAAGAAGCTGTTCCTTGAGAACCACAAGGTCCACGGCTGGTGCTTCAGGCTAACACGCAATGAAGCGGGTTGCATCCGACAGAAGAAGCAATACCAGGAGATCTCGACTCAGAAGAATGGCGTATACTTCACCACATCGACACTACAAGACAAGCGCAGGGAGTTTGACCAGCTATCAGAGAACTATAATCGCACCCAGTCTGGACTTGTTAATGAAGTTGTCTCAGTCGCATCTTCGTATGTCCCTGTCATCGAAAAGCTTGCTGGTGTTCTCGCACATCTCGATGTCATCGTTGCTTTTGCACACGTCTCCGTTCACGCACCCACATCATACACTAGGCCGAAGATGCACCCTCGAGGCACAGGAAACACTGTGCTCAAAGAAGCACGACATCCCTGCATGGAAATGCAAGACGACATTTCATTTATCACTAACGACGTGAGCCTTGTGCGTGAGGAGAGCGAGTTTCTCATCATCACCGGTCCAAACATGGGCGGTAAATCGACATACATCCGACAGATCGGTGTCATCGCACTCATGGCACAGATAGGATGCTTCGTACCCTGCTCAGAAGCCGAGCTGACGATTTTTGACTGCATACTTGCCAGGGTCGGTGCCAGCGACAGCCAGATCAAAGGCGTGTCGACCTTCATGGCGGAAATGCTCGAAACAGCCAACATCCTCAAATCCGCGACCAAGGAGTCACTCATTATTATTGATGAACTTGGTCGTGGCACAAGTACGTATGATGGCTTCGGTCTCGCCTGGGCAATCTCAGAGTACATTGTGAAAGAGATTGGTGCCTTCGCCCTCTTCGCAACGCATTTCCATGAGCTCACTGCTTTGGTTGATACATATCCGCAAGTCCAAAATCTTCACGTCGTTGCACACATCTCAGAAGGTACTGCAGAGGATGGCAATGGCATGCACAAGAAACGTGAAGTCACACTCCTCTACAAAGTCGAACCCGGCTTCTCCGACCAATCTTTCGGCATTCATGTCGCAGAGCTCGTCCGCTTTCCGCAGAAGGTCATCAATATGGCGAAGAGGAAGGCAGATGAGCTGGAAGATTTCTCTGGCAAACATGAACAGGGCTTTGTGAAAGCGAGTAAGGAGGAGGTGGAGGAGGGCAGCAAACTGCTCAAGCAAATGCTCGCGAACTGGAAAGAAGAGGTGGAGGCAAAAGGACTGACGAAGAAACAACAGGTAGAGAAGATGAGGGAGCTTGTCAAGGCAAATCAGGCGCTCGTAGACAACGGGTTCTTCAAGGGAATTCAGGCGTTGTAGAGGAGCGAAATGCGGGGAAAGGTAATGGCGTTCAGGATATCCAAGAACATGGTGCATTCTACGAGATAGGGTCGAGTTATTCAGCGAACAATAGCAGCTTGATACCAATAATGTATTGATCCCAGACTGTGCTTTGTCAGGTCGTGTCAACATCTGTGAAGTGTTGGAGGAGGGAGCTGGCACAGCCACATCAACCCCGCCATGGGACCTTCCCTCCAACATCCAGCCCGGCCCGCGTCGCATCCATATCCCACGAACCTCACTGTACATACACGGCGACAAGCTGGCCTCTTCGCCCCAATTTCACGAATCACTTCACAAGCAGCGACAGCAATCATGGCACCTCAAGCTTCTTTAGTCGTAAGTCCCAAGGGAACCAGAGGGGCTGAAGAGGGGTAGCTAACAGCAGGCAGAACAAGCTCAAAGTGCAGCTCAAACTGTCGATATCACGGCTGCGCATGGTACAACAGAAAGACAGTGCGAAAGCGAAACAGCAAAGGCGAGAGATGGCGCAGTTAATCGAGGTACGTGAAGCATGAGACCTCCGCATAGCTCCGCCATCGTGACCTTGAACCCACACAACCACTAACCCATACCTTAGGTCGGCAAAGTCCAATCCGCACGAATTCGCGTCGAAAACATCATCCGCTCAGACATCACAACCGAACTGCACGAAATCCTAGAACTCTACTGCGAACTCCTGCTCGCGCGCTCCCAGCTCCTCGAACAGTCACCATCACACACACCCTCCTCCAACTCAACCACAACATCAATACCCCTCGACCCCGCCCTCGAAGAAGCCGTCCGCTCAATAATATATGCTGCCTCAAGGACAGAAATAAAGGAGCTACATGCCGTGCGCGGCTATCTAGTCGAGAAATTTGGCAAGGATGTCGCACTCGCGAGCATGGAAGGCGAAGGCGTAGCAGAGCGCGTAGTAAAGAAGTTAAGAGTTGAGACACCAAGCAGCGAATTAGTGGACGCATATTTAAGTGAGATAGCGAGATTCTACGGTGTACCATTTGGCTCCACCGCACAATCCTCAGACAACGACGATGACGACGAAGACGATGACGACGAACCATCAGGCGGTATAGCAGAAGAAGCAGACAAGCAATTAGAACCCCCCTTAGAATCTACCCCAGCGTCAGGAAAGGATAAAGATACAGACAAGGACAGTAAGAAAGAGGAGGAAAGAGAAGAACTCGCCAAAGCGAATACGCCGAAGAAACTCGGTCCGCAAAGTCCGCTGAGGGTCGTGCCGCCCAGTCCTAGTACAGATAATGTTGCGCCCAGATTGAAGTTGCCGGGGGATAAGGCGGCGAAGGTGGCGAAGAGTCAGGAGAAGAAGAAGGAGAAGGTTGTTAGAAAGGAAGATTCTTTGGGTAAGATTCCGGACGTGGATGAGCTTGCGAGGCGGTTTGCGGAGCTTAAGCGGTGAGATATGTAGGGTGGTAGTGTTGATAGGGGAAGGAAGGGCGCAGATGTAGGGAGTTTCGTGAAAGGAAGACTGGGGAATGTAGACGGACGATAGGATTGTTCTGGTGGCATTGACGGTAATTGTCTTACCACTTCTCCGCACATAACTCTCCTCCACATCTCTCCTCCCTTTTCTCTCAGTCATGCTCATCAGTCGACAACGTAATGCCCGAAGCAGATTGGTAGGGCGTGAGAGACTTGTCGTCATGGTAGGGGTCTTACTTTCTGTGCACCTGTAGAAGCAGGACTGCGGTTGAACAGCGCAACAGACATCGACTATTGGGCTCATCATTTGCGCTTAGCGTAGACATTCTCATTGGTTTTCGCACGTCGCATGTCGCTAGTGGATGACAATGTAGAGACCCATGATAAGAACTGCAATCTATTCTTCGTCCCTAGTTCATCCAGCTAAGCTGACGTACTACCCTTATAGTTGAAGCTCGTTAACGCCGAGGTACCGCCTTGGGCTCAAACGGTAGTTGGGTTTTACCAGCAACGTACTCCGGGTAGTATTAGGCACGAATGTAATCCTTGACAGTGGCCCCTTTTCTGACTATCGACAGTGCGGGCGGGGTAGAGACAAGATGTGCACTGTGAATGCCACGCTCACGTGCACGAATCCAAATTACCGTACGTACACTACTAGTAATCGCAAGAGCTACAGTGAAAGATGTATACACTCTTAAAGTCACCAGCTATACTTCGTCCTACAGCTTGTCCTCGGTATAAATTCCCCGGGTTCGCACGCACATCATCTCGCGGCTAATCTTAAACCAGCTAGCGCAACCCGTCCTGATTCGCGAAACTCCGTCTCCTGACGTCATTCGACATAGGCCAACTTGCTGGCCCGCTCACGACACACGACGTGGTGAAATTGCGGTCAGCGCTGCAATCCCCACGATGATGCTGCACGACTTATTGTGCAATCACAACTCTCCGTCTCCCTGCACGGGTATCAAGGCGTCCGGGGCACGGGCGCGGTAGATGGACGGCCGGGCGTTGCTGAAACAGTGCGTCATTCTGCACAGAGCGAATTGTTTAAGTCAACTACGGGCCGCTCATCGGCTGGCATTTAGTTTTCTCACTCACGATTGTTACGACTTACGATTGCTTTTTGGGTACTATTCGAAAGAGCTTGAGCACGCGATAGACAGAAGAGAGATTCATCCTTAGTGAGCGGGCGTTAGGTGTTACGTCTTGACCTTGTCGACTCATTTCCTGGTGGTTCTATCACGCTTCCCTGGACGTCGTGTGAGCGTGCGCGCTCACAGTCAGTACCGCCGATATGAACTACGCATCATGGATCGAGGAGAAGAAGCTGAAGGTGAGACAACCATCTCTGTATTGAGATGTAGAGGCAAATACTAACCCTACTCTATAGAAAACGTTCATCGTCGCCACGCTAGCTTCTACCCTCGTTGGAACATTCACGGCGTCTATGGGTCTTTGGGAACGTGTTGCGGACCGACGCGAGCAGCACAGGCAGAGACAGCGCGACACAAAACAGGATAGCGAGATCAAGCAGTTACGAGAACAATTCGAGAAGGCTCAGCAGGCCTCCGAAGGACGACAACAGGAGATAGATCGCTTGAGGAATGGAGGTGGTGGTGGGGGAGGTGGCGGGGGAGGTGGAGGAGGACAACGTGATGATGTTGGAAGGAATCTTGAGAGGGATAGTATCATGATTCAGCGAATGTACGATGATATGTACAGTCGAAATGGGAGGCGATTCGCACAAGGCGATGGTATGCATGCAGATACCCAGCGAGTATATGAAGATCAGAAGCTAATAGATATGCAGCAATTGTCGAGAATCAGCTCCAAGCGCAGATCATCTCCCTCCAACAGACCGTCATCAACGTCCTTCAGGATGCCCTATACAATGACCGTCAGCTTACTCGCGCCGATATGGCAAAGCTCATCGCTGCCTCCAACTCTGCCCGCGAAGGCTCTCTCGATGCACTGCGCCAGGCGCAACAACGGCTCGGTTCGAACGGTTCAAACCGGTCTCCGTCTCCTCAAAGATCCCTCCCACCACCAAAGCGCGCTTCCACCACCATCATGGATAATGGCCCCGAACAGCTCTTCTGCAGGTACAGCCTAGATCTTCAATACGTCCAGAATAAACCCCTCGCAGCATCGTTTGCACCAGGTGGCTCCTGCCAATGCCCGGCATGCGGTGTACGCCTCGACGTCACTGCCGATGATTTCTGGATGATCGGCAAGCGCACGCCACTAACAGTCATCGAGAAAGGCTACGAAACGGATATTATGGAGACGCGCGAGTTCCGCTTAGGCCAGCGCTTTGTGCTGAAATGTCATACGCCTGATGGCGAGTACGCGTGCACCATTTGCAATAAGAACAGGGACGTTGACGCTATCTGCCGAAACGTGGAGAGCCTAGTCAAACACGTTGGAACGTACCATGATGTCGATGAACTAGACCGCGAAATCGACCTGAGAGAAATCAAGGTCGATACGAGGAGGCTAAGCTTACCGGCTCCCAGGGTGCCAAGCCCACCTATCGCATCACGAAGGGAAGAGGTGGATGTGAGGGAGTATCGGTAAAAAGCATTTGAATGGAGGAATGCATAAACTGGAGTTTTCAAGAGCGGAGGTATACGGTATCTAGCGAGGCGTTTGTGCATGTCAACTCATTTGTCTGGTTTACGGCGGCAAGAAAGCGTGCATTTATCAATCCCCCTTTTTACGATGTACGAGTATATGATGATATGATTTCAATGCCTCTCAACCAATAAATACGTTTGTAAACTTGTTTACTGCGATTTTCGCCGTGGGCTTTATGTAGTACTGTTGTATAATGTGATTGCTTATGCACTAATACTATTGTGCGTACGTTTGGATGGCTGATTCCGCCAGATATAAACAGATATTCACGTTGATCATCGGATATACCGGGCAGTCTGAAAAGCTTAATTGAACGTCGAAGCTGGAGCAAGGCTGTAAATAGGGGAGCGATTGCGGGTGCGGAGAGATAACGTCACCAGCCAGGCCATCATATACAGTACTTGCCAACCCTTCCACATAGACAATTCCCTCAACACGTAGTGTATTCCTACAATTCAATTTCCTCTTCTAACGGAAATTTAGGTATGAGTCAAACCAACTATCCTTTGTCTCCGCAACCAGCCGCCCGCGGAAACGCGACCATTCCATTTCGCCGGGCCTCCACTCACACGCCCCACTCTCCCGGTGCAAATTTTATCAACCACAACCACTATTCCGCAACCATGAAAATCTAAACACATCTAATAAAGAAACTTGCAGTTGATACGTGTATATTTACTTTCCAATTTGGATTTCTTCCATCAAAGCAAATAATCACCAGCCTGGTTAGCTCAATCGGTAGAGCGTGAGACTCTTAGCAAGTGTCACGGTCTGAACAGAACGATTGATCTCTCTGCAATCTCAAGGTTGCGGGTTCGACCCCCGCATCGGGCTTACAAGTGTTTCTTTTTTGTTTTTGTGCTGTGTTGGGATAGGGGTTGGTAGTGATAGTGATGGTGGTAGTACTGTAAGATTTTTTTTGGGAGATGTGGCTCGTGCGCTAACTACCAGTATTGCCATGATTTGTCGATGAGATTTTGGAAAACGTGGAATCAGTTGTTGCTGAGGTCTATTGGCTTCTCCATTCTAGGCTTTTTCTATTTTTCTTAATTTGAACTCGTGGTTGTTGGATCAGGTACACTTTTTGACTATTAGATGGTTTTCAGCTTACCCTCTAGGTGGGTGCTTGCTTCTCTGATTTGACCGGCGAGTAGTAAGTCCTTACATATTGTAGATATTTATTTAGATTAGCGGACTGGAGGTAGACTTCACGTACACCATGTTGAGCGCGACGATCCTACTTCTTAGTTGTGCTCTTTTGAGATTGAGAAGGAGATCCTGGCGTTACGCTGCCAATCACCACATGAGTTGCTCAATGCAATCATTATGCGTCTACCCTCTTGCACCGGTATTCGACCCTGCGAGCTTGATGCGCGAATTGTAGGGAGAAAATTCGGCGCACAGCCTATCATTCTCATATTTCATGCCAGTTCCAGGGATAAGCTTTCTTGAATTCGCCACGAAGTAAAATCTGTATAGGTGGTGTGATGGGAATGTATACCGGTCACGTCCGCCGCGATCCGTACCGCTCCGCATTCATCCTTTCAAGTCAAAGAAAAGGACTCATGCTGAACACTGCAGCGACAAACGTCGATCACGGAGCTCAGGCTTCGTTGTGTATGGAGAGTGGCCGTATATAACTTCAACAAGTTCGTAGCACCAAACATCCTGGTAATTCTCCTAAACTCCCTAATATCTTGGCCGACCACGAACGACGATATGACTAATGACGACATGTTCTACATATGCGGAGCTTTATCATCCTTCGCTTGCGGCAGGCTTGCAGGATGCATGGTGCTTACGGATGTTGCAGGGCCCGACGCATGTCCGAATATCCCGGTCAAGGATCTGATTCGCTGCACCCGAACGTTAACACCACCAACGAATATACCAACATCTTCATTTATCGACGATGTATGAACATCTGTTCAACAAAGAAAGACTTGAATAGCTGAAGTGCTTAACGAGGACCTTTCATCTAGTATAGAAGCGCCCGAATCGCGGTAGCCCATTGCGCAAGCACCTTGCTATAACGATTGGTTTTGCATCTTGACGAGAACACATGACGGTAAGAAATGCCGAGAGCTTTGCTGATAAAGTCGCGCATCGTGTGCTTGTGACTGTGAAGCTGCGGGGCAGTCGCGCAAATGGGAGACGAAACTCGATATCCAGGTCTGCATGCACTGTGAAAATCATTCCTAGCTTCGCTTCCGAATGCATCCGCAGCCTTGCCCCCCTCTTCAATGCCACCATTTAGAGGATCACGGCCAAGGGGCTTTTCCAAAAGATTCCAAACTGTTCGCCTCTCGCACAATATGCATGCACAAAGCGAAATGCGCGCTTTGCTACATCGCCAAATCACAATGAGTGGTTTGGATTACCAAGCTACAAGGTGGTCAAAGCAACAACACTCATACGTCTAGAAAGCGTCACAGGGTATCCTTACACCATGTTGAGCTGGCGTGCACTGACTGGATGTGGCGTAATAAGCATCAGTAAATGCTCCGAGTGGTGTGAACCAACGTCACAACACATGCTCATTCGGCAAGCCGGAAAGAGCCCTCACCAGAAGCACACTATGAAGTCCAGCCATCCGCAATATATAAACTGGACGGTTACTGAGGCTTGAAAAAATCATCACAGCAAGCCGCACTTCCTCACAACGACTCCTCTAATAGCAATAACATCCCCATTGCTCAATTCACAGCAACCATAAACAAAGACTCAATCTTCAAGTCCAACCACCAACACAACAATCAAAATGGTTGCCACACAACTTTCCACCAAGGCTGCTCGCCTCGCCGTCGCTGGCTGCAATGCTCTTACCTGGATCAGCTCGGCCATCGTCGTCGGTATCACGGGCTACTTCCTGAACAAGTATCCCCATGACCAGCATCTCATCTTCGAGATGGTCATCGTAAGCATCTTCAGCCCTACCCACCAGCCACGTACGCTAACCACTCTACCAGTCTGCTCTCGTCCTCGGCTTCTGGCTCCCCTCATTCGTCCTTCCCGTCTTCAGCAGCTACAAGTTCTACTACGGCCCCTTGAACTTCATCTTCTCCTACCTCTGGCTCACTGCCTTTGTTTTCTCAGCCCAGGACTACAACGAGAGCCAGTGCGAACTGAATGCTCCTTTCGGCGGCTCCTGCAGCTTGAAGTTGGCTAGCGAGTCGTTCATCTTCCTTGCCTTGTGAGTGTTTCGATGTGCATTGCAGTAATTAAGTAGATGTGCTGACAAAATTGTAGCTTCTTCACCTTCGTTGCTTCCCTTGTCGATGCTTTCGCGTGGAAGTCTGCTGCCGTCATTGCTGCTGAGCCTGTGCACCCCGAAAAGCCTGCCCAGGCTCCTGCTGCTGCTCCAGCTACCGCTTAAGGTAGTTGCACCAGTGGATATATGCATGGAAGTGTTAACAGTTACACCTCTTTCGCCAATCAGATGGACAGTTGACTTGTCCATACCAGACGGTTGCAGGGACGCGCAGCCTCCTGCTGGAATTGAAGAATGAAGTAATGCAGTTTGGATTGGTAATTTTTAATAATCATAGATAAATCATTGGACGATTGGAGTTGTATATAGACTGGCACGAATTGCATGGTTCATCACGTTGTATGTTAGCAGCGTATACCCTGACGTTCTTTACGAATATTACTAGTTATGCTTGCATTTGTTCTTGAGGAGCTAGTGGTGATTTCGCAAGAATGTCGTATGGCGCTGCTATTGCTTGTTAGCCAAAATCTCCCCACATGCAATTCTAGGACTTGCTCAGCGGCCGACGTCGGCATCTAGTGACATGCATAGATTGTGCTCATCTCGTTATTTTTTGATATATTCGGTAGCAGCAAGAGCCGTTTAAACGCTTTCCAGTACGCCGCCCGTTGGAGTTAGAAGTGCCCCAAGTCTCATACTCCTACTGACGAATACGCAAATTAAAGAGCCCTAAAATCACTCAACTCCTCCACTGATGTAGCTATGAGCTATACACATACTCTGCAATAGCTCAAAGCCCATCTACACTCCACTTCCGCACATAATGCTCCCACTACTCTCCTCCACCCTTAACCACAAATTTCGCGAACCTGGCTTGTTCAACTACTCTTTCAAGTCCTCTCTCACATCCTCTCGAAACCCCTCGCCGTCAAAGTCGACCTTATTCGGATAGATTCTCAGATTGGCAGCCTTCATTCCCAGACGCTCAAGCATTGATCTCTTATCCTCGCCAAGGACACTGATTAGTATTCATCGTACGCAGCACTCCTACAACCGGGCGCATCAATGCGAGAGATATCTATACCGCGGAACACTCGTACGAGTGCAATACCGTCTTGTATGAACGTGTGCGCAGCTAACGTGTCCGTACCAGGGCGGAACGTGAAATATGGTAGCCGGAAGTCGACACAGGGGGACGGATGTGCGATGCAGAAGCCAGCAGGTCAACGACAGCTTCGTAAAGCAGTTTGATCCAGAGGATTGGGACTTGCACTGTTTCTGGGACCCTGAGATCGGCGGCTTGTGCGACAATGACGTGAGTCAGCCGTTTGAGCTTTGATGGTGTGCAGAGGCGTGTGAGAATGTGCAGACTATTGGGTGCATTGATGTTTGAGATTGGGTATCTGGAGAAGAAGATGTCGTTGTACTGAATTTCTAGACCTAGAGTTTCCATGCGTAGTTGGCGATTGACGTACGGGAGCTGGCTGATGGGGGAGGCCTCGTTCTCTTTGTCATTGTTGAGGAAGATTAAAGTTTTCATAACATGACGATTCTTCCCTACGCGCCATCGGACTTTGATCCCTTGTGGCACAGTAAGGGTTTACTCGTAGATTAGGTTGCGGATCTCGGGAGGGAGAGCGAGGAGGGGAGACGAGTCGTTCGGTCGAGACTGTTTCGCTCCCATGTGATAGTTTTCACTTCGTGTAGACATGGCGGGGACCTTGATAAAAGGGTAGGTAAATAAAATAGCGGTATTTGTGCGATTAGTGAGGTACAGATGGAATAGAGGAGGATTATTGCAGAGTGGGGCCATTTACCTGGTTGCACGCACGAATTAGAGTGAGTCGTCCGGGCTCTTTGTCCTAGAGTGTAGATTTACTAAGAATTGTGTCTTAGAGTGTAAACCCACTAAGATCTCCTAGATGGTTGTGATGCTCGACAAATAAATTTTGCCATGCCTACTGTTCACCGAAGATCGTGATTTAACCTAATGGAGCGGCAGGTGGATACTCCTTTCTCTCCCAACAACATCCACAAGAATCGCAAGACGTAGATAATCTCGGAATAGATACCTGGGTCCCTTGGCTTTATCTGTACTTAGTATCTCTCTTGTGGAGCCTCTGCTTACACTACATACTATAATTCGCAGCTAGTATGCACACTACTGCTACTTTCGTCTGCCTCGGACGTGCTGGACACTCTGTATATCTATCTATGGGATTGTTTAGCTATAAGAGACGTAAGGAGGATGCATCCTGAGAAAAGTAAAACAGTACGCAAGCTCGTTGCGCTCTTGTAGTGATCTGTTGCTTTATTAAGTAGGACACAAGCGAGCACTCGCGTATCGTGGCTGTACTGAAAAGCCGGATGCGGATTAGCTGTATCCTGGTTTTGCTGCTAGGCCGAGGCTTACTTAAGCATGACTCCCTTGCGGTTGTGCAGCGCTACTCTCTGCAGCGCACTTACAACACTGCTGGTATGAATAGATAGGCGAAGGCGACATTGCAGCTCTATAATGGTCAAGTAGCCCAGCACTCGTATATTAACTTGGATTCTATAGATCTTAACTTAACGACATCATCGAGCTGGTTGACGCGATGACTTGTGCTGACCTCCTCCCAGCTTCAATCACCCTTTCCAAACGTGAACCTGGACATGGTACCGGAGTTATGGCCAACCTGGAGGCCAGTGTTGCCATTACCTGAAAAGACGATATGATGGGACCCGTCGGCGCCATGTGTCGTCTTCGTGATTGCCTGCTCCAGCAGTTTATCCTGAACGGCAGCAATCTCTCTCAACATAGAGATCCCCTCACCTGCTCCAATATTGGATACTTCTATGTCGCAGAGGTCACGCTGAATTTGCTGAGTAGCCGGGAAAAGCTCCACTAAGCTGTCAACCAGCTCGGTGATGTCCTCAATCAGGCGTCGAAACTGCTTCTCTTGGTACAATGCCCACTTTGCCTTTTGCCGTACGCCAGACCGGTTCTGGCGACCAACAGCCAGCTGCCGCATCTTCTCGTGAAGCTTCGCCGCAGCTGGATTTAGGTCCGTCTGCGGATCGTAAACCAAAAGGCTATCGTCTTGAGGCTCTGCCTGATTCTTGTGTTTGTTCGACACGCCTTCGGCTTCCGCGAACAGTGTTACAATCTGGCCAAGCAAGTCTTCGGCGTGTTTGACAGTCGACTCCTGGGCCAAACGCCCCTGGAGCGACACGGTATCCCGAACATGCTCATCTAGAGCCAGAGCCTTGCCCCACCGCGACAAGCGGAGTCTTGCGCTGTCGAGTTTGAGCTGGCTTGTTTGGAAGTCTTTCCCAAATGTGCGGCCGAGCTGGACGAACTCGAAGCACTCGAGGGTGTCGTTGAATAGGCCAGCAAGGGCAAAAACACCAACAACAAGGCTAGCCGGCTCTGCCATGTCGATTCGCTGAGCTAGGGGCAACGGTGATAGTAAAGCTCGGAAAGCGAAAAGAAAAGGAAGTGGTAGATACCAAGAAATACCTGCTTCTGTTTTATGCTTGTTTCTTGATTGAAATGCGCAGGTAGCAGCGGTGAGGACGAAGGGCTGCGATTGACTTCCGTATGGGCGCGATGGCAGCAGGCTGAGGCTGGCACCTCGACAGCCCAGCCATGGCAGCTCAGCCTCACGCGCGAGCGCTGCTGTGTTGCTTCTCAAAGCCCGCGACAATGCGCAATCCCAGCCTTGTCGCATACCACATAATGGCTCACTCCAGCAACACGACGACTTTCGCAGGCGACAGGAACCAGGGCTTGCAAGTCGGATGCAACTCTGGCTACATCCAAGTCGCTGCACCCGGCAAGTGCCCGCTTTTGCTTTAGCCACCGCTGCGCTAACCGCGCTCTGTCTTGTAGAACGTCCCGAGACCCCACCGCAGCCGTCGTGCTTCGTCCCGTTCCGTCGCGACGCCGACTTTGTTGATCGTGCAACGCTGCTCGAGCAGATACGCGAACGATGCTCTGCGCCAGCATCTCGAGTCGCGCTGGTGGGTCTCGGCGGTGTAGGGTACGTTCAACGAAAGGGCCCTTGGGTTGGTGCTGGCGCCTCGCATCTAACGTGGGCACAGAAAGTCGCAGCTGGCCATCGAGTACTGCTACCGCACTGCTGAGCAGTTGCGGGAGACGTGGGTGTTCTGGGTGCACGCCAGCAACGCTGCCCGGTTCGAGCAGAGCTTCCGCGACATCGCCGACAGCGTCAGGATCGTGGGACGGCAAGACCCACAGGCGAATATCCTCAAGCTAGTGCACGACTGGCTGCGCAATAGCAAGAATCCGTGGCTGCTCATTCTCGACAACGTGGACGATGCGCGCTTCCTTGTTCACGACCCAGCTAATGGCCAGGGACAGCAAGGTGACAAGCCGAGAAGCGCTTCCAGACCGCTGTGCGAGTACCTACCCATCTGCGATCGTGGTTCGATCGTTATGACAACGCGGAACAAGCACGCAGCGCTGCAGCTAGTCGAGCAGAGCGACATTGTTGATGTAAAACCGATGGACAAGGTGCAAGCGCTGGCCCTGCTTGAGAAGAAGCTGGGAGCGCAACAGGCTAGCAGCGACCTTGCTGGACTTGCAGCAGCGCTCGAGTACATGCCCCTTGCCATTGTTCAGGCAGCAGCGTATATTTCGCAGAGAGCACCTCGATGCTCGCTGGCGAAGTACCTCGACGAGTTTAGGAAGAGCGAGCGCAAGCGATTAAACCTACTTACCCATGGTGACGGCCAGCTCCGGCGAGACTGGGAAGCCAAGAACTCAATTATCATCACGTGGCAGATCTCGTTCGAGCACATACAGCAGACACGACAGTCTGCAGCGGACCTGCTGTCACTTATGAGCTTCTTCGACCGGCAAGGGATTCCAGAGACCCTGCTTCAGAATCGAAGAGATCGTAACAACGACAAGAGGAATAGCGATGCAGAAGACGATGCATCGCAATCTAGCGCGGGCAGCGATGAGTTTGAGAACGACGTGCTGATGCTACGCAACTTCTGCTTTATCTCTGTCGACCCCACTGGCACAAGTTTCGAGATGCATGCGCTAGTGCAGCTAGCGACACGGAAGTGGCTTGCTGCGAACGGCAAGCTTGAGCACTGGAAGCAGCAGTTTATTAGCAATCTTTGTGCAGAATTTCCACCCACGGGAGAGTTCGAGAACTGGGCAGCATGTCAGACACTTTTCGCGCACGTCAAGTCGGCGGTAGAGCAAGAGCCGGAAGAGAATTCGTCGCAAGCAGAATGGGGTAGGGTGCTTTATCGTGCAGCATGGTATGCGGAGGAGATTGGCAACGTTGCTGATGCAGTAACACTAGCGGAGAAGTCCATGAAAGTGTGCAAGAAGGTGCTAGGCCAAGAGCACGAGGACACGCTATGGAGTATAGCAAGGGTTGGATCAGCGTACAAACTCAGGGGCTATTGGGACGATGCGGAAGAGCTGGAGGTGCAAGTAATGGAGACGCGCAAGAAGAAGCTTGGAGTAGATCATCCTAACACGCTCATGAGCATAGCTAACCTGGCGTTAACGTATATGGGTCAAGGGCGATGGGACGATGCGGAAGAGCTGTTTGTGCAAGTAATGGAGACTAGCAAGAAGAAGCTTAGAGCAGACCATCTTAATAACCTCGCGAGCATGCACAACCTAGCAACAACGTACATGGGTCAAGGGCGATGGGACGATGCGGAAGAGCTGTTTGTGCAAGTAATGGAGACGCGCAGGAAGAAGCTTGGAGCAGACCATCTTGACACGCTCACGAGCATGGCTAACCTGGCGTTAACGTATATAAATCAAGGGCGATGGAACGATGCGGAAGAACTATTTGTGCAAGTAATAGAGACCAGCAAGAAGAAGCTTGGAGTAGATCATCCTGACACGCTCACGAGCATGGCTAACCTGGCGTCGACGTACATGAATCAAGGGCGATGGGACGATGCGGAAGAGCTGTTTGTGCAAGTAATGGAGACCAGCAAGAAGAAGCTTGGAGCAGACCATCCTAACACGCTAACGAGCATGCACAACCTCGCTTTCACGTGGAAAGAACTAGGTCGAAACGAAGAGGCTATCAGCCTTATGCTGGAATGTGTTAAGCTTCGCCAGCGGAGTCTGAGTCCAAATCATCCTGATTCGGTCTCTGCTTTAGTGGCGCTAGTTCAGTGGGAGGTAGAGCAAGCAGTCGCGAACTTAGAGATAGGTTCAGGAAGAGTATAAGTAATGTAAGAGTGAGAGAGGTGTTGCAAGAAGCGAACAAAGCTAGTAAAGTAAACATAGGAATAACAGACTTACATATCAACCACCGGTTCACATTACTTCCTTCACATCATGTAACGTTAATTATTGTATTGCATCCGTTTAGTAAGTTACATTCCCTATATCACGGACTAAGCCTGAAAAACAAGAACAAGTGCGCGTAGAGGGGGGTCAAAAGGTGGACAGCGTAAATTATATTCGAGCCTGTTCGAGACGAGCCTCAGCCTAGCAGCTCTGACTTGGGTTACATTGGCGGTCATGAAAGTCTAACATCAGCACTGCTATAGTACAGCTGAGCCGCTTTAGACTTATCATACAGCTAGAATTTAGTCCTCAGCTTGTCAGATCCTGCTTGATTGAGTAACAGGTTGCTACAATGAGCTTAGATACTATGCCTTGCTCGGGATACACTGTTCCTATAATAGTTTATAGCTTCACGGTTTCTTAGATAATTGCACGAAGTCTGAGGTAGATACAAGGCTGTTCGGGGTAGCACTGTTCCGAGAATTTGTACGCCTTTTATTTATCGTTGACGTTGTTGATGAGAAGCACTACCGGCGTTCCGCCACGCAAGGTGGTCCGCCACGCATGAACGCACGTTAACCGCATTAATCTAGACAACCATAGCAAATATCATGACAGATCGACCCTCAGTTAAACGAAAGCACACCTTAGAACTAGACGCTGAAGATGATGGATCTGGTGCTTTTTCGCAAACTTCCAGACTACCACATGCAATCAAGAGGAATAGGTGGGATTTCCTTTCCCTAGCGTGGCCTTTGACGTTGCAATGCGGAGAGTGATTTCTCTGAGATGAATTGATTGTTCTGTTCGGTCTTGACTAGATTATATTGTGCCGAATGCTCGATGTGCCCTGCATTTCGAATTGAAATTCAGAGCGATGATGAAACATGCTAGGTCGGCTAATATGATCACAGTGCGGCGAACGTGCTTATAATGAAGATTCAGTTCGATATCACCTTGTGATTTCTCCAGTGATACTGAGACCGGGAATCGACGTTCAGATAATGATAGCAGTAGACAGAAACACAAGAGAATACCCACGTCACGGAACTTGCTGAAGCCATTCTTCTTCGGTTGTCATTTTCGCATAGACTGACATACCCTACACATTGCCTATATACCTGATCGATAGGACATCCATCCATTGTTCCCTGGTAACAATCTGTCCGATGCCCCTTTGAGCTTTTCGCCGTGCGGCTTCGATGATGCTTGCGATCTCTCATCAGGCACCCTCGTCAACCATAGCTACGGTCAAAGTCTCTACGTATCTACGCACTAGCCTCAGCCTCCGCCTGCCGACCCGCCACACTTCCCTTCTTCCATCTCAATTGCGGATCCTCCTTGCTCAAAACCCGACTTTCCTCGCCCTCCTTCCCCCATCCTCCACCTCCAGGCGTATGAATAATAATGCGTTCACCAGGCCTCATAGCCGCTGTATTCTTCGCGCCAAGATTGATATACCTATACTCCACCTCTTCCTTCTCCTTCTCCGTCGAATTCGAATGAGCGTCTTTATCTTCCAATGCCTCCACTGGGCCCGTAGTGGTGGGCTGAGTATCCGACGGGTTCGACGGTTCAGTAGGTTTCTTACTATCTGAATTCTCATCGATAGCCTTTCGATCGACTTTTCGCACCCAGATGTTCAAGCCGCAAGCAGCTTCGCCTCCTCCTTCCATGCCGTACGGATGATACACGCGCCGTTCACTGAGTATGGATACTTGGACTGGGATGCGGAATTCAATGTCGCGGATTACGCCTTCGCCGCCGGTATGCATGCCCTTCCCTGCACTTCCCTCGCGCAGTGAGAATTCGCGGAGGAGAACGGGGTAGCGCCGCTCGAAGACTTCGGAGTCGGTGATGCGGGTGTTGGTCATGTGTGTGTGTACGCCGTTTGTGCCGTGCCAGGTTGGGCCTGCACCGCTTCCACCGGCAATGGTTTCGTAGTATCCGAAGCCCTTTGTTTCTTTTCTCTCCCCTCCATTTCCGCCTTCGCCGCCGAAGGTCGTGCCGCCGAAACCAAAGGTGAGATTGTTGGTGTCGCCCTGCGATGCGGCGCACGCTTTGAACGCTTTGAGGACTACGTCTGTGACGCGCTGAGATGTGAGGACGTTTCCGCCTACGACGGCGGCGTTGTCGGATGGCGAAAGAAATGATTTTTTGGGGATAAGGACGTGGATGGGCTTGAGACAACCTTGGTTGAGGGGTATGTCTTCGCTTATGAGGCAGCGGAGGCAGTATATGATCGCGGAGTAGGTGACGGCTTCAGGAGCGTTGATGTTCCCGTACACCTCTGGTCCTGTACCACTGAAATCGAAGACTGCTTCACCTTTTTCAGGATCTATGGCGACTTTGAGGCGAATTGGAGATCCGTCATCCATGAATTCTTCTGCGCTGAGATCTTGGCCCTCGAAGCGTTTATATACTTCCTTGAGCAACTGTCGGACAGACTGCTCAGCGTTCTTCTGGATGTTGGTCATGTAGAACTTCACGACCTGCTCGCCGTAGTCAGACATCAATGTGCTAATCAGATTGATACCCTTTTGGTTAGCAGCGACTTGCGCCTTGAGGTCATTGATGTTGTCAGAAAGGCAGCGAGTACCAGAGCATCCAGGATATTGGCCGGGCTCATCTAACAGCAACTCCGTGATTCGCTTTTCGTTGAAATGGCCTTCCGATACAAGTTTCTCGCTCTTGATGGCTGCACCTTCCTGGTACAACTCCTTGGAGTGTGGTGGCATGGATCCTGGCAGAATACCGCCGATATCTGCATGATGCGCACGTGAGGCAACATAGAATATGATATTGTCGCCGCTAAAAGCTGGTGTGATGACCGTGATGTCGGGGAGATGCGTGCCCCCAAACATAGGATGGTTGGAGACGAGGACGTCGCCCTTTTTGAGCTTGCCCTTCCAAATCGCGGCTTGTTTGCGCACACAGGTCGACATGCTGCCGAGATGGACGGGTAAATGAGGAGCTGCAGAGTCGTCAATGGCACGTAGAAGCAAAGGGTGGAAGTAACGTACCGTTCGCAACGAGTCCACCATCTTCGTCGAAGAGAGCACAAGAGTAATCTAGACGCTCTTTAACGTTAGTAGACACACTAGTCTTCTGCAACGCGCGTCCCATCTGTTCAGCGATCGCCATGAAGCGATGCGCAAAGATGCTCAGCAAGATTGGATCCACCTCCTTCGTATCGATCTGCTTATCTTGACCATCGCTCTCGCCAATGTTAATGACAACGTGCGTATTGATTAGCAACGCACTCGCACCAGGCGTAACGACGATAGTCTGCGTACCATCTGCGATGATAGCGGGACCCTTGATGCGATCACCAACATCGAGGTCCTCGAGCTTGTATATCGATGTATCTTGTCGCCCACCTTCGAAGAACACTTTCCTTGAATCGTAGCGCTTGGCGTTGCTGGCAAGGTCCTTCGGTGTGATCTCCTTGAGTTGTTGGTCAACGCTCTTGTCCAGTCCTTCGAATGTCTTTCCAATACCACGTGCGCGTACGTCGTCTACGATGATATCACGGTCTGGAAGCGTGAAGCCGAATTCTTGCTCGTGTTGCTTGACGAACGCTTTCCCGAATGCCCAGTCATCACCGTCGTACTCTTTCTCTGCCTCTTCCTTCGTGGGCTTGATGATCATCAATGCGGACTCGGTGCCGCGGTATCGTAGGTTGAGATATTCTTCAAAATGGATATGTTCATCATCAAAACCCTGGTCCTTCAATGTTGCAGTCGACTTGGACTTTAGCTCCGCCATCTTCTTCTGCAGATACTCTCTGACGTCCTTCTCATCAGACCACACCTTTGACTCCGGCTCCTGTCTTTCATCTACAACATCCGCAAGTGCCATACCGTAAGCCGAGAGCACGGACGAATACCGATGTATCAAGATTTGCGATATCCCCAACGCCTCCGCGATAGCAACCGCATGCTGCCCTCCCGCGCCGCCAAACGTAGCTAGTCTATGTTTCGAGGTATCATGCCCTCGCGCCTCAGTCAAACTGCGAATCGGCCGAGTCATGGTCTCGTTTGCTATCTTGATGAAGCCATTTGCAATATCGTCCAGCGACATTTCCTTCTCCTTGTTACCACCCGCGACTTCCTTGTTGATTTGCTCCGCCAGTTCCTTGAATAACTTCTCACTCGCTTCGGCATCGAGACCCTCGTCTTCGTTCTTACCAAAGATCTTGGGGAAGAAGTCTGGGAGTAGGCGGCCAAGGAAAAGATTCGCGTCTGTGATGGTCAACGGGCCGCCTTTGCGGTAGCACGCTGGACCAGGGTGCGCGCTCGCTGATTCGGGTCCTACGACGAAGAGCCCGTTCTTCCAGAATAATCGGGAACCACCTCCTGCCGCGACAGTGTTTATGTCCAGCTGTGGTGATTGAATGGTAACGCCGGCGGTTGTAGTCTCAAACACGTGATCATAGCGTCCGGCGCCGTATCTGCTCACGTCTGTACTTGTGCCGCCCATATCGAAGCCGATGACTGGGATCTTAGTCTCAGGGTCGTACGAGGTCAGCGCATACCCTACAACACCTCCAGCGGGTCCTGAGAGAATAGCTTTCAAGCCTGAAAAGATGTCGACGTCTACCAGTCCGCCGTCCGACTGCATGAACTCGCATCGCGCGCCTTTGGAGCCTTCTTCACGCTTTACGCTTTTTGTGCCAAGTCCTCCTTCGAATCCCTTGGAAAACCCGTCAATGTACTTCCGTATCGCGGGCGTAAGATATGCGTCTGCACAGGCGGAAGTTGCCCGTGGGACCAGCTTGATCATAGGCATAAGCTCATGACTCAAGCTAACGTGCTCGAATCCAATCTCCTTCGCAATCTTGCCTACTAACGCCTCGTGATTCGGGTAGGTATAGCCATGCATTAAGCACACAGCAATGCTCTTCAAGCCGCTATCATACACGTCTTGCAGCTGCTTTCTTATCGCCTCCTCCTGCGGCCGTTGTAATATCCGCACCGTCTCGCCCGACAAGCCTTTAACAAGCTCTGCATTCTCCCCGGCCTCTTCAACGCTCTTCGCCTCGGTCTGAGTCCTTTCTGGGTCTTCTGCATAGTCTTCCAGCGTAACGCGCTCGTCAATTTCCACAACGCGCTTATAAAGCACCTCAGGCTTCCTTATATCCAGGGCGAAGATATTCGGCCGCGACTGGTTTCCAATCGCTAGGCAATCCTTAAATCCCTTCGTCACCACCATAGCTATATCCTCGCCTTTCCTCTCCAACAGCGCATTCGTAGCGACGGTCGTGCCCATGCGTATGCTCTCAATCTTGGACGTGTCGAGCGCCTGTCCGCGCGGAATTTCTGTGCCGGTGAACTTGGAGAGGAGACGGCGGATACCTTCGAGGGGCGCGTCGTCGTAGTTTGAAGGGTCGACGGAGAGCAGCTTGATGAGGATGTCGTCTTCCATCTTGCCTGTACCGGGGTTGCCGACGCAGTCTGTGAAGGTGCCGCCACGCTGAGGGCGGGTTAGTATCATTCTCAGATGCTCCGCTTAGTACGTACGTCTATCGCGATGCGGATTCCCCGCTCGCTGATCTTTGGTGTGGCCATGTTGATGCTAGGATATGTGGTCGTGTGCTGGAGTGCTCGCGGGTGCTATTGCAGAGCTACTGGCATAAAAGAGCACATCAATTGAATGTAAGAGACAAAATTAACTGTGAGTAGAGGAGGATGCCAAATATTAGCGCATAATTACGTGCAATAGCTTGTGTCGATGCATATGCACTGTAAATGGTAGCAAGAGTGGGGGTGTTTGGCCGATGCCCCGCGTAGCTGTTGTCATCCCAACTTGCGTCATGGCCGCGGCTCTCGCTTAAATTAAGTCGAGTCTATCTCAGCCTTGAGGCACCTTCTCATATGCTTCATCTTTGTATTCGTCCCATCTTCTTCCCTGGCAACTCGTCTTATTATCCCTTCTATCTCCTTCTGCACTGCTATGTCACATCATTTTACGCATAATAAAATGTTCTCCTTTCTCCATTCTCGTATATGGCTCCACTATCGGCTTTAAATCATAGCCTACATTTCCCGATCCCAATAGCCGATGAGGCGCAGAAGAGTGAATACACTCAATATCATGTCACTCGCAGTCTTGTATCCGTAGTTCAAGATAATTCCCCGGGGCTAGTATACTGGCGTTGTGACTATGCATAGTCTGCTGATGTGGATTTCCTCTGCCCAAAAGGCCTTGTCGACCGCCTGTCATGTTTCCGTGTAGCGCGTCATTCCCCGCGAAATTTTCTGCCTGTTATTTTTTCTTACTCTCCATGTCTTCTGGTCATAAAGAGGTTGAACGGATTGACACGAGCTCATAGACTGGGTGGTCTCTCATGTTAACCCCAAACCCAGCGTAGTGAGGTGGCATATGAGAGCACGACCAGGAAGTTCCATCTCACTACACCTCACAATGTGATGTAATCATGGAAATTCTGGCTTAACGAAAGCCCTTCGGACGCACAGTTAGTCTATTCTTCCTAGCAGCGAAATGTCTGTGACTTAGGACAGCAGCGGAACCGGCCGATTCCACTCGGAGTGTGTTGTACGTCTTCAGTACTACTTTCTTGCATTTAGTAAATCCAGTCCACCAACTCATGTTCACATGCGCAACGTCGACCTAGCGGTGTACTGACCTCGGAGGTTTAATATACAACTTGTCGGAGAGAATGCCTAAACGAACGCCTCTCCCGCAAAACCTGGGGAAGCTTGTTTCCCCGCATGCTTGGCTCGAGCAGACGCAGGGATGGCATCAGGGACGAGATCCAAACCCCTCCATAAAACTACATCCCCTTGGGCCGTGGTGGCTATTGATTGCTCATGCCTCGACATCGATCCAAGTCTCCTTCCCTTTTCTGGCGCTTGTCCCGTTGTTCAATCTATCTGTGCCACTGATCGGGTTACTAGATGTCCAAGTATCAGGAGCTCGTAGGCTACCACGCTTGAACGACGCCGACGAACCGAGGATGACATCTGCGTACTGCGCTGTTCCGAAGTGCTTCCAAAATGACTGGAGCCAGATCAACAAGCCTTCAATTTCAGCCACGCATACGTCAAGGCTATTCCAGACGCTGTCGTGAAGCGGGGAACCTTGATGAAAGAAGTATAAGTACGACAGCAGAAGTCCTACATCTCAACAGCAACAGCAAGAATCAAGCATCAATCATCATCTCAAGCACACATCTGACCATCGCAACTCTTCACTAAGTTCTCTAAACCACAAGCACCATGAAGTCCTCAATCATCTTCGCCGTCATCTCTGCCCTCTCCACCTCCGTCCTCGCCCAAACGGCCTGCGACTCCGCTGCTTCTGCCGTCCCAACCTGCGGCGTGAGTTCTCCATCTCCACTCCCAAGCTCTTCTCTGCCTCTTCACTCTTCTCCCATCCACCAACGATCTTTCCCTCTTTCCCACCTCCCATTCCCACCTCTCGTCCTAACATCCCACGCTTAGGTCCCGTGTATTTCCTCCGCCGCATCAGCCGCTGGCTGCACCGACGGGGACTACGGCTGCCGATGCAGCAACTCGGGTCCAATCCAGACTTCTGCCCAGGCTTGTGTGATTAGTAACTGTGGTATTGTTACTGCCCTGCAGGTGCAGGCTAGTGCTAGTGCGGTTTGTGCGTGTGTTGCTACTGCAACGGCTGCTCCTTGAGGGGTTAGAGGAAAGTGGATGAATGGTTGAGAAGGAGAAGGGAAGTGAGCAGGGACAGGGCGTTGAAGAGGTGTGATGGGAAGGGGGAAGGAGAGAGAAGTGAGGAAGACGCGAAGGAGAGTTGTACACGTAGTGGTAAAACTAAATCTGTCGTGGCTTTTGCGCTCCATTTCATTCACCTCTGAAACCAGATTCAGGATCATAGTAGCATCGAAATCTTCTCACTGCGAGCTTGAGGGAGTTATCATCGTGTCTAAGCGGTTATTCGATTCCAAGTATATACAATCTGTGTAATTACAGATATGTGAGCTTGATCTTGAGTCTCCAAGTGCATAGAATCTTCTATGTTCCTACTGCCAAGCTATAGCTTCTCTACCACTTGTGGCTTTGATACGTAATGAGTAGGAGTCGCTCGGAGGACTGTGCAGGACCTTACGCACGTAATTAATTGTAGCGTAACGTACCCTCAACACACAGCAATTGCGACTCTACGCCACTGCCACAACGCAACGTAATATAATCCTTAACTCTGTATACACAAGTAATATGTTTCTGTTAATTTATACTCTAATTAGTGGGTGCAGTGGCGACAGTGTACTTTAGCTTTGAAGTAGTGATGTAGATGTAGGCGCGAGGTTAGAGCCAGTATTCAAAAGATACGAGCTCCTTCGTCAGATTCACTCGGAGGACCCTTACGCACGTAATGAATCGTAGCGTAACGTAACTACATAAATCTCGTGTACCCTAGCTGTTTGCCCTCTCCTAAATTCCCATCCAAAAAACTTCCTTCCACCTTTACGCATTTATAGCATCGAAATCTCAACCTCTGTCGTAGGCAATCCGAAGTCAGTGAATCTTGATACGAGAACACATTGAAGTCATCGGAGCTGATGAAGAAATAGATCAGCACCGTTAAACAAGCTTGCGCAGACCTCCGATCATAACGGCAATGAAACACGAATCAGATGGAATGCGATTGAAATATTCTAAGTCTACGGTATGATGGCGGGTGCTAACAGTTGACCAAAGAAATGATTACGTCATGTACAGCGGACTAGTCATGCGCCACAATTCGGGGATCATGCGTGGCCTCGGCGTTACCTACACCATCAACCAATACGACCGATATTACTTCGGCGAAACCTTTGAAACGGCCCCTGCATCTCATGTAATGAAGGAGTGTGTTTCTTACAGCGACACTGTCTTGTGGCTCGCTCGGTCGCGCCCGACCTGGTCTCCCGGATCTTTTGTACTCTCGTCTCGATCCAGCCTCGCTCGAAGAGAGATGTATCGCCCACCTAACTCCTAACCGTGGCACGCTCACTGACTAGCATATATGACGCTGTATGAGCATTGCATTACAGTGGAAGGAGATAGACGCAGGAGTGTTAAGGCACCCGGCCTCAATGAGGTTTCTGTGCTTGAGGTGGAGGCGGCTTGCTCGCGATCCGCTTATCCTGCTCTTCTTTCGACAACGTATCCCACTCCGCAACATTCTTATCCTATACGATGGTTAGTACGCATGATTCTCAAGTCTAGAGAAGGCAGACTTGAAATGTAAGGGGGCATTTCACGTACCCATTCTGCGACACAGTCCGGCACCCAATTACACTTCTCAACCTCGCCATACATGGGATGGTTGTGTCTTGGATGAAGAGTTGGCCAGCCAGATGCGTGGTAGTGGTGCTTGACGAGAGCTCCCCTCGAGTCATGATTACCGGAGTCCGAATGTCCTTGGCCGGCGGCAAAGGCTTCGACGTTGAGAACTAGGATCCCGTTGACTAGCCTCGACTCTGCAAGGTTATGGAAAAAGTCCCAGGTGACAGGCTTTCCATGGTTTTGGGCTGTCATTTGCTCAAGTACCGCGTGCGTGAACGCTGACGGACCGGTCCCGCTAATGACTTCGTTAAAGTCTAACTGTAGCTGCGAGATAGGCACACCCTTCTGGCTTGACAACTCCTGGAGCCAGTCCTGGATGTTCTCGATCAGTCTCATCATGACTGGAAGCCTTGGCTTGGCGGCGAATGTCCATTGGCAAAACGATTTGCACTTGGAGCCAAGGATTGGATGATCGACGAAAGCGGGCTCATCGATTTCAACGCCGATAATCATGTCAACCTCATCCTCGTTGTATCGCTCAGGAATGAACCTGTCAATTGGTCGGAGGCATTCCACGTCAATGTCGGCATACACGCCACCCTCTGCGTACATAACAAGGTAGCGAAGGAGGTCAGCCTTGATGATTGTTATGTTTAATTCCCGGTAGAGATCAATCACATCCGGTCGATTGATTCCATGAGGTCCATAGTGGAAATCGAGGTACTCGATTGCGTTGTCGTCCGTCAGTACCTCATATCTATACCTCGGATTCTTCGCTGGCCAAGTCTTGGCCGAGTCTGAGTCGCGCTGTTCAAAACCCAATGGACCAACCTTCCATGTCTGCCAAATCTTACGAGGGATTGGCCCTGTAGAAAGCTGCAGTGGTTGCTGGTATTTAAGCTCGCGCCTATACTTTTGCGCAGCTCGAACCGGAGCAGTGAAGAAGTGGGTATTCGCAAAGAAGAGGATAAGAAAGATCAGAGCGAGGTATGCCGGCAACACCCTTCGAACTTGGCTTGTCAGTTTGCCTGAGAAGTGAGCGGCGATAGGGGAGTGGGGACGCATTCTGGTCTCTAGGTGAAGCTTGGGCGGAGGTGGTCTTGATCGAGTGCGCATGCTGAGGTTATCACAAATTTGCAGCACCCACGCTCATTTTGCCAATCTCCCCGAAGATTTCAGTCATTACATCAACCAGCCTCCTGGTTCATGAGCCTCGCGACTCCTCATTCCCCCTGCCGTGACTGTGGCCAATCACTAGGACCGAATCCTCCTCGGTACGTCGGTACATACAACATTTGCAGGTGAAAGCCGGCGACAACAGGGAATAACAAGGCACGCTGCATGTTCATCGTATGCCTGAATGTCTTCGTCGGAAGACTGAGCAAAGGTGGTTAAGTCAAGGCGGCTAAGCTAAAGCTTATACGAATGATCCCTGCAATTCCCTCGGCCGCTTGGGGCAACTTCCCCACAGAGTTTGCCAGGACCTGTGCCACCCCCGGTCATTCATCAGGGACAACCCTATCGGAGCACGCAGCGGAGTCGGAGACATGCCACCCTGAGTACCAACGCCGTCTGTGCCCCAACAATCCCGATCATCACTCCATGGATCAGCATAACCATCCCCCGCTTTCGCAGTTCACCTTGTGCGGATTTACTGAGGAGAGCCATTCAGATGTAAGGATTCTATGCAAGTTCCTCGGTTTCATGCGAGCTTCCATCCTGCGCATCCATAGCATGGCACCAAGCATCATGATATTGCGCGGTCATAGCGCTAGCTGTCCATTGAGTTGATACTCACAATTTCACGAAGCCATCTCTTGTTGATGTCCTTTTCCACTATCTCCCACACTGGAGTCCCCTAAGTCTTGAGTAAATTGATTGTTCACGATGCCCAAGAAATTCGAGGGAGTGCTCGACCATGGCCGCCTGGAAGACGTTAACCTCAACTCTGCAACCTGGAAGCCAGTACGAACTGCGAGATGGAGTCTCGACGCCGTACGTCCAGAGTTTCTGTCTTTACGACCGGGCAGTCCGACAAAGAAACCAGTCCGACCAACAGCATGGCTAGACGGCTTGAGAGGTTTTGCAGCATTCATGGTCTACTTCCACCACAATGCGTTGTGGTCCCACGATGGCAAAGGAAATTACATTTTCGAAACATCCTTCGGCTATGAAGGCAAGCACTACTTTGCTTGTCTTCCCTTCATTCGCCTCATCTTCTCCGGCGGACATTTTGCGGTGACGATATTTTTCGTCATCTCAGGCTACGTTCTTTCCCTCAGGGGCTTGAGTCTCGTCCACAAAGGCCAGTTGCAGCAGGCCTGCGAAGGCATCGGCTCCGCACTCTTTCGCCGCTGGCTGCGATTATATATCCCTATCATCGTTGTCAGTTTCTGTTGGCTATGTTTCCGGCATTCGACACACATCTGGGTTGACATGGGCAAGTTGAAAGACACGTTCCGTGAAGATGTGGTGAGCTGGTACCAAACGTTCAAGAACTACAGCTTCGTCTTCGACAACAATATCTACGCGTTTACGGACATGTATCATCCACACACATGGTCCATACCCATCGAGTTCAAAGGATCAATCATCGTGTACACTGTAATACCCGCGTTGTCCAGATGTACACGGAATGCTCGTTTATGGTGCGAGGCTGGCCTGATTTTCTATTTCCTCTACATCGTCGACGGCTACTTCGGTGCGCTCTTCATGTCCGGCATGTTGCTTTGCGATCTTGACCTACTCGCCCAAAACGACCAACTACCACAGGTCTTCTCAATGTTGGGAGGATTCAAAGAATTCATCTTCTTCCATTTATTCATCATCGCGCTCTATCTTGGCGGTGTCCCATCGCTTGACGCCCTTGAGTTCGACCGCATGACCCTTCTTCAGAAGTCTCCTGGTTGGATTTGGTTGTCACGGCTCAAGCCACAGGCTGTGTTCGATGCCAAATGGTTCTACCTCTTCTGGGCAGCATTCCTTGCCGTTGCATCTATACCCCGACTTCCTTGGCTGAAGTCCTTCTTCGAAACCCGCTTCTGTCAATATCTTGGGCGCATCTCGTTTGCGCTGTACCTAGTCCATGGACTGATCATATGGACGCTCGCTGATCGAGTCTACGCTGCAGTGGGGTTGACGAGAATGCTGCACAAGGAAAACATTCCAGGGTGGGTCAACAAATTTCCCTTGTCAACGAAGGGACCCTACGGCCTCGAGTTAGCATTTTGGGCGTCGCAGGTCGTTCTCCTGCCTGCCACACTGTATTTGGCTGAAGTGGTCACGAAGTTGGTAGACGAGCCCAGCAACAGGTTTGTCAATTGGCTCTACACAAAGATGCTACCAGAGTCACCACAGTCACAATCGCCCAAGCGATAATCACAATTCAATTATTAGAGCAGCAGATAGTAATGACCAATCATCTACCATAGCCATGTCTCCTCAGGCCGACTGTCTTGCTCGGTGCGATGACCATGAAATTTGCTCGCGTGCACTCCTCGGCTTCATGTGAAGCACTCACATGCTCCAGGGTCATATTTTATATGCGGGGCTACTGCAGGTGCTCGACGGTTGGACGCTGCTCACGCGGGCCGTTTATTGATCGTCCAAATTGGCGTTTGCTCCGACGCTAATTACCCCATGGGGCGGATTCATGGCTTAGCGCATTGCGGGATCCCTACCTCTAGCCCGGATCTACACAACGCTGACCTATTTTTCCTAGATTAGCTTGCAGACAGTTCCGATTGTGTCCTCATGAATAGCTGACAGATCATTCGTGGAGTGCCTAAGGTACGCCGCATCGTTCCTGCACCGGCTTCACACGACACGAACGTCATCCACATCTAGTGCAACGTCGATCTTTCGGTAGTCGGCCAACTACATTTGCGGGTATGCGCATGTGAAAGATCGTGGTCTCCAATGCGGGTTTGACTGGTCCCAGCAAAGGAAGGAGCATTTTCTGTATTCCCGTTTAGAATTTACTCGCTCAGGACCATGAGGAGACGGCATAACATCGTACTAGGGACTGTCATAGTCGTTGTTGTTGTTCTCTTGTTCGCACAAAGCCAAGAGGACGTGCTAGATGCGTCTCGTTTCACAAGACCTCAGCAAAGCTCTAGAATTGAAGACAAGGTCGAGAAGCCACCGAAGCAAACTTCACCATCAAATCCAAATGGTCAGTCCATCTCATTACCGGCAGACCTAGTCGCATCAGGCAGTCCGCTTCCGGATACCTTACCAGCATCTGGAGGCTCAGAGCAGCAAAGCATACCGTCATCAACTGAGCCATTGGCTACCGACCACTCACCCGACATACCCCAGCCGGAAGTGCCGGCACCGTCAGCAGAGCCTCAAGGTGACATACCAACCTTTGAAGCCGAGTACCCCTTTCAACAAGATCTCGACATAGAGTTCCCTATCTCTGTCCTCAAAGACCTCAGCAATCACAAACCACACCAATACGACCCCAATGGACCCAAAAGCTACGCTTACGCCACCTTCATGGCGACGAGGAACCCCTCAGTCAAGGACCCATACTTCCTCGCCATCCATTCACTCATATACCGCATCCTCTGGTCCCCTCGATCAAAATCAACAAAACATCCACTAGTTGTCTTCGTAGCAGAGTTCGTAACCCCCGAGCAGCGAGCTCTTCTTACCGGCGCTGGCGCCATCGTACGAGAACTCGCGCCCCTAGAATGGAACCCCAACGTCCCCGGCGTGGCAAAACGGTGGAAAGATCTCTTCGCCAAGCTCAACATGTGGAACGAAACAGAATTCTCGCGCATCTTGTTCCTAGATGCCGACGCGTTCCCGTTGACAAACATCGACGAAATGTTCGATTTAGTTCCTATGCAAGAATGCAAAGGGGACAAGTTGCAATTAGACGACTTCCACGCAGATGGCGCACCAGTATGTGAGCCGTATATTTTCGCCGGCGTACCGCAGGATCCTGTCAGTACACCAAACTCAAACATCAACGTTGGGAGTATGGTGTTCACGCCCTCCACGCGCATGCATGCTCGCCTCCTCCAGAATTATGTCAAAACTGATAGATATGACTGCCTTATGGCGGAGCAAGCCTTTCTTAGCTGGCAGTTCAGTCCTGAAGGCGCGTTCCCGGCGACGCCGCTTGAGCGGAAATGGGGTGGTGTATTTCCGAAAGATGATGAGGAGGGGGTATTGAAGGTTGTACATGAGAAAATATGGGCAGCGGGGGGAGGGTGGACGAAGAGGGAGTGGGATGAGCAGTGGGCAGAGATGGTGAAGTTTTATGGAGGTCAGGACTTTGCGGACGCGAGGGCAAGGGATGGGGTGGATGTGCGGAAGGTATAAAGTGGCTTTGTTAATGAAGCGATGAGACGAAGTTTTCAGACATATTTTTATCTCAGTCTACTATTCTTTCCTACATTCTGAGCGACTAGTCTGCTTGATGTTCTGACTGATGCAACGTGCGGTTTCGGCTCAGCTTTGCCGAGCGTAGAGAGAATGGGGAAGAGGGCAAGCCGCTAGCAGATCAATGATTGGATCATCGACTTTTACGCCCGCTTTCCTCCAATAGCCGCACGTTGACGCTCTTATCAGTAAAGCTATCAGCAACCACTTCCGCGCATAGAACTGGACTGGCTATCTAACTTGAGGCGTTGTACTTGACGCGCTTATCTCTGGATCTGGAGTTGAACTCTGGCACGTAGCTGTCGAGGACGTATATGTATTAAGATACACGTTTACAATAGATCTTGATGTATAACTCGAGCCTTCGATTTAAATCAAGCCTAACCAAGTGATTTATTCGGCTTCACCCAGAATCCCAGCAATGTCACCATCTGCCACTTTTGAAACCTTGTCGCCAAACAGTACTGGTACTGTGAAAGTGGAAACTGATGATCGCTCTCGTCCCCTTCCTAAAGTCCGCGTTTTCGACGCCGCAACATCCAACGTAGACGATCTCGTCGCGGCCATTATAGAAGCAGGAGGCTGCGTAGTTCGTAACGCCACATCCGCGTCGGTCCTCGCTGAGATTGAGAGAGATACACGCCCCTACCTTCAGAATGATGGTGACTGGACCGGTGACTTCTTTCCTAAAGAAACCAAACGCGTAATGGGCCTCATCGGAAAATCACCCACATACGTCAAGCACATTGTCCAGAATGAGCTTGCCTTGGCAGTCGCAGATCGTTTTTTGACCTCAACGTACAAGTGCTGGGTCGGGAACGAATTGAAGACATTCGTGAGCAAACCGCAGCTGAACAACACCATCACATTCAGCATTGCGCCCGGAGCGCGGGATCAAGAGCTGCACCGCGACGACATGATCCATCATAACCCGATTGTGCGACGAACATCTGCGGAGTATAAGATGGGTGATGATAAAGGAGTTGGCTTCTTCATCGCGGGCAAGAAGTCGACGCGCATGAATGGCGCTACACGTTTCATTCCTGGAAGCCATCTCTGGGATCAATTGACTCCTCCCGATGAAAATTTATCATTCTATGCAGAGCTAGAACCGGGTGATGCCTTCATCTTTCTGTCAAGCTGCTTCCATGGAGGATCGGCGAACAAGACGACTAACGAGGAGCGCTTAATGTATAGCTGCTTCTACACCAAGGGGTTTCTGCGCCAGGAGGAAAATCAATATCTGGCGGCGAATTTTGACAATTTGAAAGATATGTATGATGATAAGACGTTGGAGCTTATGGGTTATAACTTGAGTCCGCCTTTCATGGGTTGGGTCGACATCAAGCACCCCTTAGATTATCTGAGGGGAACCAATGGTATGACGGATTTGTACTGAAAATTCGTGTCCTGGGTGTCTGTCCTGCAAGGAATGGAGCATAAGCTCGGCATTTGAGTATTTCAATATTCAATTTGATGTATCGCATCTTTAGGCCTGCGATGGTACCACCATGTTCACCCTATGCAAGGGTTGATGTTGTGCCTGCTTAGGACCTCCTCAAGACCATAAGGCCCATAGAGGGTCATATCCGTATCCATTTCTGCCCAGAATCGGGATAATGTGGAGATGATTTGATGAAATAGGCGCATTCGTATAGTCGATTTGCGAATAATATCAGATAGCTGTTCCCGTTGATCCTGGCTTCGCATGCAAGAACCGGCAACGTGACATGGCCAGCTAATAGTAGTCCAGGAAGCAGCTTCATACGAGAGTTGAGTGAAGTGTTCCAGGAAGATCCTGATCAATGGCTCAATGGTGAGAACGAGTGCTTGGACCGGCGGATGAGGTCCGTGAAAAGATGTATGTAGAAAGATTAAGCAGGCTTGCTGATACATGTAGCCGACGGTAGCGAGCCCATCATCCATTGAGTCTGATCCAGGTGTCCAGCCAGATATGTTATGCTGCAATTCAATATACCGGGCGGACGAGGAAAGTGATGACTGCTGTCCTTCAGCTCTGCGGATAGCAGCAAGGTCGCATATCGAGGTGATGCATTCGTAAAGTTGATGCGAAGAGCCGAAGAGGCAGCCGTAAATGTCCGTTCCTTTATTGATTCCCCCGAGTGACGGGCACGGCAAAGCCTGATCAATCTGACGATTGAGACGTTCAGGCAAGAAGCTGATGTTTGAGACCAGAACAAGATATGCATACTGTTCCATCAGGAAACCTACCAGGGATTGCTCACTCACTCTAGTGTCTTTTTGTAGAGAATCGAGCATTACCCGAGAAGCGCGTAGATGATGGTAAAGGGCGCCCTTGGTATTAACGTCAAGTACCTATAAACCTTAGCGAAATGGGCTTCCAAGATCAGTGTACAGACTCACTTCAAACCAGCAGATGGCCATTACCACGGTCAGCAGGCGTATCCGATCAGAGATCGAATATGAGCGCCAATCAGTTATCGCATGTTTGATACCCCGTAATACTACTGCGTAGTGCGCTCGAGAGATGGTCGCCTGGCTAGCATCGTCGAATGATAAGTGAGATGAACTAATAGCAAGGATTGAGTGTTGCATCATTTCGTTATCGCCTGCTATTTGTAGGTTGTGCCTGAGAAATGGGTTTTCGCGGCTAGCCTTAGCTGCCAGGCGATTCGCGGTGGTGGTCAAATAGTGCTCAAACAGACGTCGATTCTCTGTTTTCTTAAACAGAGAAGGAAGTATATCGGGCTGAAATATAAGTTCCTGACGAGACAACGAAGAAACGACATTCCTCGAGTCAAGCGCTCTGTCCAGGCTGAGATCGTGTGATTCGCTATCGGCAGTATCTTCCTCGTGGCTCATAGAATTGTCTCTCACACTCCCTGATGGCCAGCGGCAAAGAAGATGGTTCCTATCGCAGCCGGAGCATATGGGATCTCTTTCATCGCATTTCTTGCGGCGTTGACGGCATGTCAAGCAGCCACTTTTCGCCCTCGTCCATCGTGGTTTCGTGCGAGCGGGTCGCACCTTGTCGTGATGAGACGAGTGGGACATCAGAAGAATATGATCATAATCGCACTAGAGAATCATGGCGAAAAAGATGTCCGGGTGTTCGAGACGTGAGGTGTTCGTGGTGTAGAATACCGAGGGAAGTGGGGGAGGGGTCTACGCTAGCCGTATTGGCTGGAACTAGTCGTCAACCGGATATAGCCCTGGCTCAGACTTCCTACAGCATGAATCTTTGCCAATTCTCCGGTCGCATGCGCCGACTCACGTCATTTCTTCATCTTATAACGAGTGTACTGAGTCAGGTTTTGACCAACCATGTGGCGGTGATAGTTAAATTTAGCTGAAGCACCTGGGCGGTGGCTTAGCAATGACAGGCGCCCCACTCCCGTGCGGCCAGTTCAGATATACCTCGATGGCAGACCTCACTCAATTCTCCGAGAATATTAAGCCAATCTCTGGAGCATTAATCAATCAAGTGTTAGTCTACTGTATGGGTAGCATTGCGCATGTGCCGTTGGAAAGCCATGGACCACATCGGCGCGTCGCTGGAGGTCATCAACCGTGAGTATTCTTGTCATAAAAGTCGCAAATCAGCAAATCGAAATGTCAAACCGGAGCTTGAGACCATGCCTCCAGTATGCTGGAGGCTTTCGTTGCATTGTTACGCCACTTTCGCATGTCGTGGATTCGGAGCGTGAAGCTAGCTGGATTTTGCTGACAGTGTAGCAGTTATATGTACGACTTTGATATTCATCCGAGACGTTACAAAACACGCCGATGGCCCTAGTGGCAACTCGAAAAACCTCGATGAATACCTCATTTTCCTAGAAACTTTCTCAGATGTCTGTTTCAGCGATGTCACCGGGCTCTTAAAGGATGTTCGCGTGCACCACGCGTTAGCACGTGACGTGGAGCAAGCACTACATTCCCTTAACAAGAGTCTCGCAGCGCATCGCGAGGCGTGGAGGTACGTTGGCGTTGACTCTGATCCAGATCAGCGAGACATCGAAGATATGACGAGCCCGTCGCTGGAGGTGAAGTACGAGCGGAAGAGATGGAGAGACGGGATGAAGGAACGATCACAAATATGGAGAGAAAGAGCGAGGCCTGGCATATATGGAGCATTATTCGGGCGTGAACAGATGGAAGCATTGATTTCAACGTGCCAAATATGGACGAACCGGTTAAGCCAAACATTGAAAGTTATATTGTTGGTTGTCGGCCCACCAACGACTAATTTTTGGTGCAGTGAGGAGGCAGCCATTCTCGGCGTCGAAGAGGTTCTCGAAAGACAAAGAAGAGCAGGGTCGAGACCGTCTGGTGCATACAATGCACTGCCTGGAACGCTTCGTGACATGATCAGCAATATGAATACAGCAAACCGCCTTGTCAAGACCGTGTACAAGGACAACCAAGACGAAGTCGACGTCCTAGTTGAAATAAGGTCCGATAAGGAAACGCCGACCGAGCTCTTGTGCCACCTTACATGGTTGCTTCAAGCTCCTATTGAGGCAGATTCCTCGAAGCGCGACGGTTACCAGTTACAGACGCTCAGCTGCATGGGTTTCATCGACGATCCCATCAACAACCGAGGTTTGGTCTTATATCAGTCACCGAAGAGCCATCCCTGGGCATCCAATCCGTCATCATTGCATGCCCTTATCTCGAAAGGAATCGGTGCAAAGCCAAGCTTGGCTAACCGCTTTCTCACAGCCCAGTCGCTTGCCAAGACGGTGCTTGAGACCCATGCGTCAGGTTGGGTACATAGAAACATCTGTTCGCGAAGTGTAGTAATGCTCCCGCGCACCCTCAATGACGCGGAGCCATCGCCATACGTCGTGGGATGGGGCGTACCGCAACCCCAGAGCACCACCACATTTAATCTCGAACCCAACCTATACAACCACAAAGATCGCTTTGGTAGACCATCGTCTGAATATGTAAATGAACATGATATCTACTCGCTCGGTGTGGTGCTCCTTGAGATCGGGCTATGGAAAACGATGTCCGCTGCCTTTGCACGCCGATTAGAGAAGAGTCCATCATTCGATACGATGCAGCAACAAAGTCTTTCGCTCCGTATCAGTAGTATGGTGCTACATCTTGCGAGTAGTCCGGAGATCAAGAGAGAAATGGGCGAGCGGTATGCGGAGGTCGTGGTGAATTGCTTGACGTGGCATCATCGAGATGCCGTCGAGGGCATGCTTGATTTTCGGAAACAGGTCGTAGATGGTTTGAGTATTGGGACGAGGCTATGACCAAAGAATATTTAGCTTCCGCATTATGAGATGATACCCGCTTCGCGATGTGCAGCAAACCCCCCCAAATCAATTCCTGCCTACAGTCACTATTTCTCGCCGCCTCGCCAAATGCTTCGTTGGTAGACATTATAAAGTCTAGTACTCTAATCTATTTTGCGATATACCTCAACGCGTTCATTTCGAGTAGTCACATATCGCCGCACGACACCAGTCTTACATGCGATGCCTACAGAGTCTAGATATATGTAGCGTTCTTGAATGGCACTGTAAGTGAATGGAACTAAGCAGCCGAGTTTATGACAGTCCTACTTCCAGTTGATAGTACTATCCTAGCGCACGAAGTGTTACTTTAAAGACGAGTTGCATTCATATTGATAGATCTCGTTGCAGACTACAAAACTATGCTTTCAGCTAACTCAACTTTGATTTATGAGTAAACTCATAGCTTCTAAGTAACCAACGCATCTGTGGGCATTATTGCGACGCGCGGCAATGAGTCAATAGCATCCCGGTCGATGTCATCCAATTTCGCATACCCTGAAACATTCATCAAGATGTCGAACTCAGCCAACAAAGATTTCATAATGTGTTTTACACCCGTTCGCCCCGCGATAGCAAGACCCCAGACCCACAGGCGGCCAATGAAAACGAATTTAGCGCCGAGAGCGAGAGCTTTGAACACGTCTGCGGCGCTTCGAACGCCGGAGTCGTACGTCACCTATTACGGACCTATCAGTACCCATATCTCAGCCTCAAAGAAAAGGCACTTACGACAATCCGATCTCCGACGGCGTCCACAATTTTCTCAAGAGCATCCAGGCTAGCAATCGCACCGTCAACCTGACGACCTGCGTGATTGCTAACCACAATACCATCACAGCCAATCTCAACTGCATGTCTGGCATCTGTAACATTCTGAATTCCTTTCAGGAGAAATGGTTTCCCTCCAGAGATACGCTTCCATTCTTTAATGAGCCATTTGGTCTTTTCCCATGTGTGAGCATGACCGTGCCTCAATCTTTCGTTAGATACGTCTATCCTCAATGATCGCGTGGCTAAACTCACCAGATATTTTCGTCCATCCACTTAGCACCCGCCTTTTTAGGCTCCTTCTTGTAGTCAATACCAGCCTCTTCAAGACGTTTCAGAAAGACTGGATCATTCAATCCAATACCACCAACACCATGTTCATGGTAGAAAGCATAGTTTCCCAGGAAGACATCGTGGTGACGCCAAGCCAGTTGCCAGGTGTCGGTGGTTAGCATACAAGCTGTGAAACCGCTCTTGTGAGCACGTTCGAGCATGGACAAAGCTTGCTCGTCATCCGGACTCTGATAGAGCTGGAAGAATCGCGTTCCATTTTTGTTGGCATCGCCCACTTCTTCGATGCTATAGCTGCCTGCTGAAGATAAGCTGTATGCAAGGTTCAACTCATGGGCTACTGAAGCGACTGAGAGCTCCCCGGTGGGATGGTATATTTTGTTGATACCGATGGGCGCGAATCCGATGGGTGCGGCGAGGTTGTGGCCAAACAGCTTCGTGGCAGTATCCCGAGCGTTTGTATCGACGAGCGTACGAGGTATGATTTGGTGACGATAGAACGCCATCCGGTTCGCGTAATGCGTCCAATTGATTCCAGCGTTGCAGGAAGAGTAGAGCCATCCTTGTTCAGTGAGTCGTTGCTTTGCCAACTCCTTGACCTTGTCAGGTTCTACGACGGAAACGTTAACTAATCGTTTTAAAAAGAGTACAATTTCAACCACTTGCCTGTATCAAACGGCTGGAACACTTCTTCATTAGGGGCCCAAAACATCTCTCGCTGCATCAAACTCCATTGTGGAGTGCTTCTAAGGGAAATATTCGGATTCTTTGGATCGCTCATTTTGGAGTTTGTATAGTGATGGCTATCAATCTCAACATGAAAGGCAACCACGAATATATATTCCTTCCATGACAAGTTGGGACAGTCTCGTGCGAAACAAAACATCTACAGATACCCATGCCCGTTGCAACAAGTAGATCTGGGCGCCCATGAGAGCTCCGTGCGCTCGAAGTGAAGCTTACTTCGCGCGAAGTAAGCTTCACACCAAACATCGGCTCGCAACGGATGTGACTTGGTGCTTGGGGACAGTGTAGTTTGTTTCGCGCGAGTATAGTTCATTTCGCACGAGTAGACCTTACTTCGCGCGTGTCGGAGCTTGGTTCGTGTTCCGTCTCGAGCCGTCTCGAGCCGTCTCTACGCGGGGTCTGTTTTGTGAACTCGGCCAGAGAGCTTGCAAGTATGAGTGATTAATAAGCATCGAGGTGACGTAATTCATCCGATCAACTCGTAGTGTTACGAATCGAGCTTGCTTTTCACGACCTTGATGATGAACACTACATGCAGGCTTGGCAGTGCTATCGTTGCTGTGGTCACCACGCAACTTATTGGCTTTACGATTCCGGATTAGGCCGAACCGGCAGCAGAGGTATCCAAGCGGCAATACATCATGGCGTCTGAGCAGAGAAGACACCAGCGGAGGAAGCAGCGGCCAATTCGGAGCTGTCTCTCCTGTCGAGCAAGGAGGGTCAAATGCGACCAGGTAAGCTCAGATCGAAGATTGATTTGACATGACCTTCTAGCTAATAACTTAGACGCATCCCGCTTGCACTAATTGCTTAAGAGCGGAACGCCGCTGTCTCTACAACTACACTCAGGATGACGTTCAATACGTCAGTCACATTCGTGACGAAGCAATGGGTTCCTCATATGCCGGGAATGCGTCTTCGGGTGGGGACATCGGACCGAAAGCGGAGAACATGGACTACCTGCATCGCTCGTTAGGTGGTCGGACACAGTATATTGGCCCGTCCTTTTGGGGACTCTCCAATAAAGATGTCGGTTGTCATTCCTGAAACATATGAGCAAGTAGCGCTAACCATAGTTGAAGGGCCCTGAGCTCCGACGTTTCCTGGAAGATCAGGCAGACGAGGGAATAGATCCCTTCTGTGTTTGCCAAGGAAGCGGCGGGCTACACCATTGGGAAGCCACTAGACAATCGTCGATGTCTCTCTTGCAAAGAGAGATCTCAAAACATGACAAATTGCATTCTTTGGAACAGGTTATCTCCCAGATTCCCTCTAGAGGGACCTGTGACAAGCTCTGGGCTGTCTTTGTCACCACCATCTATCCCCTGGTTCCTGTCTTACATCTGCCTACTTTCTATCGCCAGTATGATGATTTCTGGCGGTCTGTTGAAGGATATCAGCAGACTGGATCACTCACAGGTTTTCTAACAGAATGCCCTACCTTCCTGGCGTTGCTGCTTGCAACTTTATTCTGTGGTTCACTCCAGAGCTTTTTAACTCGATCCACGTCAGACAGACATATTCCTGGTCCTACCAAAAGCGAAACGCGCCAGTCTCGGAAGCTGTACAGAATCACCATGCATGCTCTTACAATGCTGGGATTTCCTCGGTACCCTACAATCTATTCGCTAGCTGGATTTGTCATTTGGCATGTCCCCTTGATCAGGGAGGAATCCGATCGTTCGACAGCTTTCATTAGCACAGCCTTTCGGGTAGGTCAGGCACTTGGCTTGCATCGGGACCCGAAGCACTTCAATATACCTGAACCCGAGGCAGAAATGCGACGCAGAGTGTGGTGGCACATCCTACACAAAGATACGTGTACGTCAGTAGTTGCAATAGAGGTGCGATTAACGCAAACATAGCTAACATCTTACTAGTGAGCTCTGCGAACTCCGGGCTGCCACCAATGATGTGGAATCAAAAACAACATGACACAACAATGCTATCAGAGGACCTAGACATTAAACTGGATGACTCTCACGACAGTACAGCCTCGTCATCGGTTTCATCTCTTAGTGGCCCCTCTGACACGACGCTTCACTCTTCAAGCTTTGAGAATTCGACTGTCAGGACACTACTTGGTTGTGTAGATTTCAGATCACTGAAAGTGTCAAGTGCGGATTGCCGTCAGGTAGTTTCGGTGGGTCGAATTTTGATTACTAACGCGATTAGAGAAATCCTCGGACGACAAACAGACTTGAATCCATGGTCAACGCAAGACGTTCAGCATTTTCAAAATTTGGTTGCACGCACTGCACTTCAAGTCAAAGGACGCATGGACTTATTGCAACATTCAAGCGACCAGGAGATTGCAATTGATTCCTTCTCAACTGATCCTGATGGCCTCGAGGCTACAAATCTCCTCCGTCAGACTAGCGTGGAATCGTGGACCCTTGTGCCGACCCAGTCTAATCGAACTTTTCTCGCTTGGTCGAGGAAGTTGCTTGGCCTGATGTTGGAAAAAGCATATTGTACACTGTATCAGCCATTACAGCAATGTACTGACAAAAGGCTATGGCTTGAATTCAGAGAAATGTAGTACCTCATCGACCTAGCTGACTCGAATCTGATACTGATATCTACAGTGCTATATCACATTTTCATGCCTACATCGAACAATACACGGCCATATGTACCGAGCCATCATATGCGCCATTCCACTGGATTTATCCTGGAAACTACCAGCCACTTCAGGCTGTGGCCCTTCTTCTGGCTGATCTTGTAGAGAGGCCCACCTCGAATGAAGCACTGTCTTCGCGCCTCCTCGTTGATCGAATATTTTCTTTACTCAGCCCCAATGAAGGCGTTGTTGCCGAACGGAACGGCCATTTACAGCAGCGAAGGCTATCAATACCAGGAAAAGAGGCGTGGAATATGCTCTCGCATCTTCGTCGCAGAGCTTGGAGAGGTATGGGGGTCGATCCAAATATTCTGTGGACATGTGAGTTTGGATTATGCACACAGTACAGCAAATACTGAACGCCCTTAGGCGCTCGTAAACACGATCATGCGATCGCGTCAAGCAGTAGCGAAGGCAAGTCAATGCAATCTCTGGGTATGGTAGATCAAATAACTAATATTTTGATTGCAGGATCTGATTCGGAAGATTACGAGGACGGAGGGAATAGCTGGCGCGCAGAGGTCTCAGAAGAAATGCCTGCGTCGATATCTCAGATTGATAGCAATACTGTTGGCATGGATTCCATGGACTTAGATGAGGGCTTTGGAAATCTGGACGAGCTATTCATTGGAGCTGACCCATTCAACGGTTTTGAGTGGGCGCTTCGGGATCGATAATAGTTCCAAATAGGGTTTATATAGGTGTTGCGTTAATTTAACGAGATAAGAAGAATTAGTATGAGCAAGAGAATTCCAGTCCACTTGTGTTTAGGCTAGCACTTCTACTTGAAGTAAACCCGAGTAATAACAGTTTTCTATTAAATATAAAAGGCGGCACACTGTCTAGTGGATTTGAGAAGGACGCACTGGTAGTCCGATATTATAAGTCTAATATTTCACGTACATTATACAGTCTAGCAACCCAGCGCCGCAGCAAATGCGACAGCTAACACCATAGTAATCGACGCTGCAATCGTGCCCGCTGATCCAGTGCTTTGCGGCGATGCAGTGCCGGAAGTTCCAGATGCACCTTCACTTTGCGTGGCATTCGCACTACCAGTTCCAGAGCCCTGCCCGTTACCATTACCTGTTGCAAGAGCCTCAGCCTGCGGATAAAGCAACGCCTGCACAACTTCCAGCGCATCAAAGACCTCGCCTAGATTTCCATCCTTCGCGCTGGCTGACTCCCACTCAGAGTCGGCATCCGTCCAGCTCAGCTTGCAAGAGACGTCTTCACCACTTCCACTGCATGCGTTGGCTGCTCCTTTGGCTGAGGCTTCGAGCACCTTGTTAATGGAGTCAGCGACGAAGGGCGCGGAGAGGGCGGCACGGGCGAGTGAGCGCGCTGCGATGCCCTTGAAAGCTCGCTGGTCGATGTCGCATTTACCGTTGGTTTCACACGCTGTTTCCACGAGAACATCGTTATCTTGGAAAACTGATGAGGCGTTCACGAAGCCTTGCACTGCATCTGTCCAGTTTTGCGCGCCGTTCGTCTGCGGAAGTTAGTATTGCTCGACTGATGGGAAAGGGATCATGGGACTTACAAGGTTGAACATGAGCGCCGCACCCTCGGTATAGACACCGTGGTGGCTGGTCCACTGGATATGGTTGACTTGCTTACACTCCTGTCTTGCATCGGCGCCATCGTAAACCGCGTAATCGTCACTGATGAAGCCAATATCCTTCGCCCATGTGAAAGATTTCTCTGCCCACTGCGTGTAAGTCTCGTTTCCGGTAAGCTTTGCTAGACGCGCAGCGAGAAGGAAGAAATTGCTGTTTGTCCCGACATTCTTATATTCGTACCCGTTGTTGAAGGTGAATATTTGCCAGCGCAGACCACCATTGCAAGTCCCATCCTTCTCCTCCGCTTGCAGACGTGAGACCTGAGTGTTAAATACATTGGTAGCGTAGTCGACCCAGTCGCCATTCTTGGGCTTGGAGAATCCGACTTCTGCGGCCGTTATGGCTGCAAGTCCCCACGTGCTTTGGTCGTCATTGCCAAGATTTTTCGTTTGATTTGCAGGCATGAACGCATTTTCGTCGCCAAGTTGCCACTGGAGAGCTTCCGAGACGAGCGCATTATATTGAGAGTCGCCAGTGAGGTGTGAGTACTCGATCAGTCCGTGGAAAACGGCACCAGCTTCCCACCAGTAGTAAGGATCCGGAAATAACCCGGGGATGAGTTCTTCTTTAAGGCTGTCTTTGTAGAAGGAGACGATGCCACCGGCGAGCGTCTTCGCTGTTGACTTGATCGAGTCTACGATCTTCAGTTCATCGTCCGATTGACGCGGAAGGGCAGGACCTACCCTGACTATTAACGTCCAAATCCAACGCCGTGACCTGACTGAGCACGACTGAAAGAGCGAGTGACTGGAGGCCTACGCGTCCCAACATGGTGCTTATCGTAAAGAGTGACTGCGACAAAAGAAACGAGCGACTGTAGAACACTGCTCGGAAGAATCAGCGATCGTGAACTTTTGAAGTTTGACGTCTGCGGCACAGCCGAAGCCCCGTAAACCGTGCGCGCCGCGCCGTCTCGCCCAATGACATGTTAGCCGTTAAATGATTCGCAGGACGCCTGACCGGATGAGGCATATTCTAATTTCGGGTCTAGGCACCAAGGGGCTCATCTTAAAAACTCGGTTCTATTCGTTTTCATCAGTTTGATTTCCGACTGATTCCCATCTTTGCGACGAGAGCTTCTGCAATGTCGTGTGCAAAGCTTTCGTCGTTGATGGCACGCTTGTCCACGACAACTTCGACCCCACTACCTGAAAGGCCGTTCGTGATTGCGTCGAAGAGCGCAGCGTCCGCTTCTTCATCTGCGAACGGTGCGCCAGGAACCGCGATTGCGCTCACTCCGCCGGTTGGCAACCACACTTGGATCGCATTAGCATCCTTCGCATGTTTCTGCAACGTATGCACGATGAACTCGCCAACTTGTCGCGCTTCGTCCTTTGATGTCCGCATTAGCGTTACAACAGGATTGTGTTCGTACAGTTTGCGGTCCTTATATCGCTCTGGTACTGTGCTCATCGGACCAAAGTTTGTCATGTCTGTGGCTCCAACAGAGATGATATTCGGTATGCCGGCTTTTGCAGCAGCTTGCAGACGGTGAGGACCTGCGCTCATGACGCCTCCAGTGAGGTGATCGCATATCTCAGTCGTGGTGAGGTCGAGTACTGCGTCGAGTCCGCCCTCTCGGATCAGTCGCTCCATTGCTTTCCCGCCGTGGCCCGTGGCGTGGAAAATGTAGGTCTCGATGTCATAGTTGGATTCGAGATGTTTTCGGATGGCGTCTACAGCGGGAGTAGTGACGCCGAACATGGTGATGCCAACGCGCCGCTTCGGCGTGGTAGGACTAGGATCGCGGCGCCGTGATGCATACGCATGGGCCATGCCTGCGATTGCTGCACCTGCATTGCTCAGAATGTTTCGTAGAACTCGGTTCAGGCCAGCAACATCGACCACCGAATACATCAAAGTGATGTCCGTCTCTTCAACGATCGGCCCAGTGTCGCCGCTTGCGACAGTAGAGACGATCAACTTAGGGAAGCCGATTGGGACCGCGTTCCTCATGACTTCAGCAGCGAGCGACGTTCCTCCCGACCCACCTGCAGCAACAATTCCGTGTATTGATCCTTCATCGAACAGCTTCTTCACTGCTGCCGTGGCATAGTCAGCCATCGCCTTGATCATTTCCCCGCGGGGCAGATCGGCAGTATCTCCTCCATCGCCATATAATCGTAATAGCTGTTCAGAACTAATAGTAATGTCATCGTGTTGCGTAGCAGTCCGGCCGACATCAATGAGTGTCACATGGACATTTTGTCGCAAGATCTCATGGCGAAGATAAAGTAGCTCTTCCAGTTTTGTGTCGCATGTCCCAATGAGGACAACATTTGGCTTCATACTGGAATGTATACTGAGGAGGACGAAGTGGACACGCGAAGATTTAAGGATGCGGTTGTGGTCACTAAATCGGTCCCCGCGGGTGACTTACGTCATCGTGCATTCTACAACATTTCCGAATCATCCGTCACCACGACTCTGTACACTTTTATGACACAAAATGGCTCCCCCTACTGACCGAAATAAGATTCTCGCTCAACTTCGCTCTCAAATCGATGAAGGAAAGATCATCGTGGGCGCCGGGGCAGGCATTGGCCTCTCAGCAAAATTTATCGAGCAAGGCGGCGGCGACCTGATCATTATATACAACAGCGGACGTTACCGGATGGCAGGACGAGGCTCATTAGCTGGATTAATGCCATATGGAAATGCCAACGACGTTGTTCTTGAGATGGTAAACCTCCGCACCTATCCACACCATCAATGATCTAGCTGAAGCAATCCAGGCAGGGGAAGTTCTCCCAATCGTCAAGAGCACTCCAGTACTTGCAGGTGTATGCGCAACCGACCCTTTCCGCAGCATGCCCAACTTTTTGAAGCAACTCAAAGACCTCGGCTTCGCTGGTATACAGAATTTCCCCACCGTCGGGCTAATCGACGGTACATTTCGCCAGAATCTCGAAGAGACGGGTATGAGCTATGATGCCGAAGTAGAGATTATCCGGCAAGCGCGGGAGATGGATTTACTGACTACGCCATACGTGTTCAACGTGGACGAGGCGCGGAAGATGGCCGAAGCAGGCGCAGACATCCTAGTCGCTCATATGGGCCTCACAACTTCTGGCAGCATCGGCGCATCCACGGGGAAATCCCTTGACGAATGCGTTACCCTTATTCAGCAGATTAGAGATAAAGCGGCCAAGATAAGAAAGGACATCATCGTACTTTGCCACGGTGGACCGATTGCGAAGCCGGAGGATGCGGAGTATGTGATCAGCAGGACGAAGGGCGTGCATGGCTTTTATGGGGCGAGTTCGATGGAGAGATTACCTGTCGAGGAGGCAATCACGAACATAACGAAGACGTTCAAGGGATTGAAACCAAGGTTACAGTAATAGAGAACATACAATATCATGCGCTTCCATACTGTAACAAATAACTTCTTGTGGTTTTTCGTCATTACCACGATATTTTTGAATAACCCTGTAATCTATTAGATTATCAACTCGTTTGATTTTGGGTTCATTGTAGTCACTGTAGAGGTGAGCGAAATTCACCTTCAACCTACACGGACAGCATACAACCCTAAAGGGATCCATATGTAGTTCGCTAAAGTATTACGAGTAGCTAATATGCTTTTAAGGAAAGCTTAACTGGAGGTTGAACGATGAATGGGTTTAATATATCCTCCAATTTCACCGCCCGTATACGTTCGCAATTGGCAGCTTCTCTAACAAAGTCGACATCACTGCTGTGCTCTTGGTGTTTCTGTCGGCCATATCGCTGCTCATGCAGGAGAAATGTCATGGGAAACATATGATAGTTACCTCTACCTCTACCTTAGGTGCAATGAGTTCTCTTATTACCCTTTAAACCGCTACCTCATAGCCCGGCAAGTGATCAAGCCAACCTTCCACCTCCTCGTTTACCGTGCTTTCAACCGAGCATTTGTTCATGTCCGCCACAGATTGTGTTTTCAATATCCCTTGCACACCCGGGCTTCCACAAGTATGAAACATGCAAGTATCATTCATCGCCCTCTGCAAACTATCGCCCTTCCACCCAAACACATAGTCCGCGTGTGTTCCATATCCCTTCTGATCCGAGTAACTCCACACAAACGGCTGTTCACCATTGTCCGGCCACATATCTGCAAAACCAGTAGTGTTCCACATCGTCTCATACGCAAGTTGCGGCATACGAACAGGATGAGAAGCAGGACAAGGCCCAGCTTCTCGAAATCCGCCTTGCGTAGTGGAAAACATGTGGGATTGGTGGTCGGGGGAGTCGAGGTTCTTCCCGTCCCAGCAGGCAGGGAAGTGATGGATGGCCATTATCCCGGCGGGACAGGGCTTATCAGGGAAATCTGGGGTCTCGTAGCCGCGAGTCAGGATTGTCTGGAGACACGTGTATGCTAAGCCCTTCTTGGATTCGTTGCGATTTGTAGTAGTAGGGTTGCCGACGGTCATTCGAAATCCCTGTGCGATGTTAGATTCACTACTTTGGAGGAGCTATGGTGACTTACGGGTGGGAAGGCTTTGATAGGGTGTTCCAAATCTGGGGTGTTGAAGTCCTTTTGGGTGTAGTACACAGTCATTCCACCATTTATGTCTGTTGCGTTGTGGCCTTCGTAACCTAGAATATATCAACCCGTCACTTCGCTCTAATCTATGTTTGGAGAGCTAATACCTAATTGGGCGTTTGGATATATGGGAACACGCTTGTATGACCCATTTTGATGCTTGAAGTACATTGCCGCAGTCCAGTAATTTGAGAAATCCAAGGTCGATGTTAGTTCTCGGCGCTCTTCAGTCCTATTGTAACGCCTACTAACCTTCAGTATAAGCACATGTCGTGCAAGTACCCTGCTCGCCAATATCGCCTGTCATCGTCGCATTGAAAGCGTTTCCACCTATGGATCAATTTAGGACCCCTCATCGCCGACTTTAGGTCAGGGCTCAATTACCCACGATCTGGTGCACCTTCGAAGAAGTGTCAGTTCAATCAAGATTGCTGGTGCCCAGGCGACAAACATGGGCTGAAGGTATGTTGCCGGGTTCGACTAGTGGGTCTAGTCTCTGAATTGAGACTGTGCTACATCCGAATCTCAATGCCGCTTGAGTGAGCCCGGCCTGAAGCAATAGTCCATTCCACCTCATCTTGGTACAGGATTTTGATGACTTGATCGATTGATCAGAATGAGTGTATGGAGTACTGCCCACAAAAACGGTGATGTTAATGTGTGAGATCCGTGTGACAATGGCGCAGCTTTATGAATCAGTATGTTAACCTTCAGATGCTCCGCCAATACTTTTGATTAATTGTTGGGTTCTTGACAACCGTGGATTAATGAGCTCATTAAAGAAAGTGTGGCACATGTTTCTCTCATTCGTCGGAGATAACCTTCCCAAATCTTGACTTTGTTTCATTGATGCCAAGCTCGCGGAACTTTACCAGCTCAACTGTGACTCAGCCACAAACATCCGCGGACTAGCAGATAGCGTATGTTTCGTTGTTAAGTCGACTTTACTGTTCGTTGACTGCCGGACGATAAGATTATGAAGTCCCTCCAATGTCAGATATACCCCACCATTGCGCCCCGATGGATACGTTTGGTATGTGGGGCATAGTAGATGCTATGAGGCATGCTGATCTTAAAAGTAGTCTGAGAAATTGTTTACAAATTATTCGTTGATCGTCTTCAAGGATAGCGGAAAGCGATACATTGTTACGTTTATCTAAACCGTTGTTTGCAGGCAAACTAAGAAGTGCGCTCCAACTCCAGTCAGGAGAACGCGAGCTATTAAGACTTACATGATACAAATATCAATCGGTTCTCTTTCACCATCGAAGAAGATATCACAATCAGAGACTAGTAAGGTATAAAACCTAAATTCATCGTCCACTTTAGTTGGTTGTTGAGGTTCAACTCTCGGTGTTCGTTGACCCATGCGGAACCAGGCCCCGCCAATCGGCACTTAAGTGTCCTCCTCCCATGACAAACATAGACTTACCAAGCACGGGTAAAACAGCCTCGCAATCAGGCGTTCTTATCTGGCTAAAGCCTCATAGTGAGATGGATCTGCCGATGCCACTATCACACATCGGCAGTCGCATTTCTCTTTCCCACCGCTCCGATCTATCATCGATGGTAGGTAGTCCCAAGGTCCCTGTATAGTCAATACACAACGATTGGGACACATTCGAGTGCTAAAAAAGTAGCCAACCCGGAGTGTTAAACTACGCGTGATGCTATCTATCTGAAGTACGCAATACCTAAGTTCGAGACGAATCTTTGATTGGCGGTTCTGGCTCCATGGTCGTATCTTACGGTACTACGCCAGTGGCTTGGAAGCTCGGTCAGTTTGTGCGCTAGGAACCCCTCAAAAATAAGTTTCATGTACTGGAACGTAGTGTAAGTATCGTTCCATGAATGCTTTTGAGGGTTCAGCGTTGCTCAAAACGTTTCGACTAAGCCGTCGGGACTTGAGTACGGGAGGTACGTGCAGTCCCAACACCCTGCACATTGAACACGAACGATTACGGCAAGCCATCGTCTTTTCATTCTGACTCCTCCTTAGCAGTGTCAGATTTGCGTTTGCGCTTCTTCAAAAAAAGCTGGCTCTAGATGTATCTGCATCGGATTTAGAGTTAGCGATGAGCCTGTGAGAATATTTGAATGTCAGGGTAAAACGACAATAGAGATCAGGATTTGTGTATTTGTGATTGCGAATCAATCACCCATTGAAGAGTGTCATAAGCCGCGATAATATCTCATTAGAAAATTCATCATAGTATTGGTGCAGGAGTTGAGGTGTGTAAGGTAGCGGGGAGGACTGTACCTTTTGAGTGGTACCGATCTTTCTGATGAGGATCGTGCTGAAGGAAGTCGCGAAAAAGCGCATTTACTGAAGACTTTTTGGCAAACGGTGGCGCAATATTTCAGCTTTGAAACCGATTAGCTCGACACTATGGCTAAATTAGATTGAGTTTTTAGCTGCTAGAGCTTTTGCTCATTGTCGGACGACGTACCTATAATGCTAGTCGAGGCTGCTAACAAAGCTTTCCTAGCTTCCATCGGCGCTGTACCTGACTTCGTGACTTGTTAACATATCCCTAGCGATTGTGTTTTAGAACCGACCTTTCCAGTAAGTCCCTCAACCCAGCATTATGTCAACAGTCTCAGCTGAAAGATTGTCCCACGCTACTTTGGAAACTATGCCGAGTCCTTGCCGAGAGGCAACATCGCCATCCCATCCTACCCAAAGGACGTTATAAAAGTCATGATACTCAGTAATATTTTCGATTCCGTTGTAGTGTAATTGATTGTGGAGATCGTTCAGGTTCAACTTTTCCGGCGAAAGAACACTTCCCTCGGAGATGGCAATAACTTCACAAGACGAGCCAGTGACGCAACCTGTGGATAGACTGATATGCGGTATCAGAACTCCAATTACCTCATCTTGATGTTTCAGCTTCCAAGACTGAATCTTTGGAGGGCGCGACGATGAATACGGAGTAAGGCTCTTTGTGGCCGTTTTGTCGAATGAGCTACCAAACGTCAAAGTGGCCTTTGGTACTTCGCAATGCAATATAGCGGAGGAAACTTCATTGATTGTCGGCACATACTGTCCCGTCACTGGAAGCGGAAAGGGATGTTTGCGGCCAGGACTAGTATCTTCAGGCCATGTGAAGTAAACACCGTTGCTGTCATTGTGCTGTTCCCAACCGTCAGGAAGACTGTGATGCGGTTCTTCTCTGAATCGTTGATAATCATAAAAACCATTCATCCAAGTCGTAGCTTCTGGATCTGCACCTTTCAGAGTATATTGCGCTGTTCTCTTTAGCTCTATCACAAGTACCTCGCTCGAAGACAATTCTCTCATGCCATTTCTGCAAGGATGAAAGGGGTGCCATGAGCTCGTACAGGACGCATGCCCCTCCCATCCCGTAAAAGACCAACTTGGCTCTCTTGTGCGGCGAGTCTCATTGCTATAGGGTTTCCACAGCATGGCTATATCGAAGAAAAACAGTGGGAGTCCGTTGCACATGTTTCCTGGGAACGTGCGACCTAGAGCAGCCGTGGCACCTGCAAAAGCGCGTTTCCAATCTTCTCGAAAAGTCAACGTACGGCCAGTGTAGTTGTCTATCGCTACAGCCCAATCTCTCAGGGATGGTAGTGCAGCTATACGTGACTTGAGACCTATCGGAAAGCCCCAATCTTGATATAGGCTTGCTTGTTCTTCTTCGACCCAATCAGTGTCGTTAAGCCAGGACTGGTGATCGAGCTTATGCCATGCAGATTGACCGCACAGCCAAGTCACGTAGTCTCCAGAAGCGAATATGAGTAGACGTCGGGAGAAGAGGGATTCTTGGAACGTCCAGCCTCTTCTTGACCATGCCGAGCCAACGGGATAGAATATCGTAAATATGACTTTGATGGACCCAGGAAGGTCTTGCAAATCCGAAGAAGGAAGTTGTCCGAAACCAGGTAGGCCATAATTTGCGTGAGAGCCAACTGCAGCCACAATAGTGAGGTCGGCACTGGCGTAAATATGACTCATGCTCTTGAGGACCACATTCATTTCCTCATCCTCTGCATCCTGTAAGACACATAAACAATCGACCCAGAGATATCTTTCCCCCAAAGCTGAAACCCAAGACATTGCATCGCGGATGGTATGTGGAAGGGTTACTTCTTGGAGAGCACCAGGAATTTGGAAGTCCACCAGGTTGGAATGTGTCAATTTGTTTGTGGGAACGTCACCCCAAACGTACGATAGAGCGATATATGTGGTAGACGTGTCTAATCGCACTAGGCAATTGTCGATAGTATCGATCAAGATGAGATTGCTTAGATACTCCGCCAATTCTGCTCTGTAGTCGTTGTTACAGCAAGACCCGTGAGTGTCGTGGCATTTTTTACGCCACTGTCGAATTTGCTGAACGTTGACATCGTTGCGATACGCGCCGCGTGCTTGCGACGTCCTCAGTGGTGTTCGCGTGGGCATCACTAGACCGTGGCGCACCCTTCCGAAACTCCACAAAAATATAGAAGATGCAGCAACGGTTGGAGCGCTATTAAGTTATACGATATAACTTAGAAATAGCCTTGTATTTGCTGCGATACTACGTTCAATAGAGCGGAACCAAGGGTTCAAATGCTGACTTTGGAGCGCGGGGTATGTTGGCATGAGGGATAACGAAAATAAAAAAAAATGTTAGGCAAACCCCAGCTGAAATACTGCGTTGGCTTATATGTAGGCTGAGGGCTAGAGAGCTTCTGTGCAGCGGGTCGAATGGTCAGCACTGCGCCTCGTTTCGCAAGGCTACAACACCGCACCGACAAAGATCTCTCTTGTGGGCTTCCACTTCTCAACACCCACAACACAGCGCTAACTATAGCGAATACTTCGCCGTCATAATCTTCTTCCTCTGCAGCTCTTCAAATGCTCCAAAAACATGCCAACAGTGTTAAAGATGCGAGCATTAAGTAAGTAAATTTCTGGGAGCATGCATACATGATCACGATGTCCAAGCCTTCATATAAGCAGGCTAGACTACATAAGGACGTTCTAAACGAAAGCACAGAGCAAGCAAGTGTACTGAGTGTCAGTAAAAGCCACGCTGCCTATAGGCGAAAATTTACAGCGCACGGTCTAGGTATCCTTGTTCCTCCCTGTCAAAAGTCCCTACCGTGAATATTATGCCTGCTAAAGCAGTAAACACACGCTGAGATAAGTCAAATTCGGTTTATGTCAGTGTCATGTGGCACAATTTACGATGCGCGTCAGCTTCTCTGCTTGCGTTCTCGCTCCACATCAATGATCTATATCTCTCATTGATATAGGAGAAACAACAATATATCTGCTTCAAACCCAATCTCAGACCCAGTAGCTACGAAGAAACCGCGCAAAGTTTATTCATGGTGGCTAGCGAACCTTGACCACGAGATTACACCAGAAGTGAGGCACCGTTATGGCAAGTATACCACCAAAAGAAATTAACTTACACGAACACAACTCGTAGGTTCGCCGTTTCCTTATTGAATACAGCGGGATTTGTCCCGAGGATATTTCAAGTCATATATACGCTATCCTAAGTCACCCTCAAACACGACTTCAACTTCTTACCTATGTATTGCAGCGTGAGAGAGCATGGAACATCCGCGTTTATCCATGCAGAGGTTTGGGAGGCTTTCTCTCACCAAGCATCTCCCAACATCCCGCTTACACCACTATACTGTCTCGACTCAAATCGGGAGAGAAGTTTCTCGATGTTGGCTGTTTCATGGGCCAAGATTTGCGATGGCTTACGTTTGACGGCGTTTCCCAAGACAATCTCATGGTTAATGATATTGTTAATCATTGGGACCTCGGGTACGATTTCTTCAACGACAAGGACATTTTCCATGTTCCTTAAATACAATCTGATCTCCTAAATCCAAACGAAGAGTTGAGAAGGCTGCAAGGACAGATGAACATCATCTCTATCATTCATGTTTTGCACCAATGGGACTGGGAGACTCAGGTTCTGGCATGCAAGGAACTCGTCAAACTTTCAAAGATTGGAAGCATGGTGGTGGGGTATCAGGGTGCGACAAACGACCTTGTAAAGAGATCGGAGTTGAGCCAGAAGAATGTAGACATGGTGGAGTTCACGCTGCATGATGCAGAGACATTCCAATGTATGTGGGATTTGGTGAGCGAGGAGACGAACACGCAATCGAGTACCGAGGCAGCAATTATGCCGTGGGATGATTTGGCATATCGCGAAAAGGAGGTTGCATACATTGGGGAGGATTTTGTATTGCTGAGGTTCCTAGTCAAGCGAATTAAGTGATACGAACACTACATCTTGCATCATAGCAAGGTACTGAAGTAAGGAGGATAAATATCCATTAATTTATTTACATGTTTGTGAATTTAGATACCTTATTGAGGCTATGATCTCCACAACAAAAGTCGTGTACCAAGCTCTTTCAACATGAGCACAGCAGTTACTCGGCTCCGCGCCGCAGCATCCTGGTTCTCCTCTGCGCGGCGCAGCATGTACAATAAGCAGTCTTCGAGTGAACCCCAAACGGTGTACTTGTACACTCCTAGTCCACCTTCATTTCCCATTGCTTGCAATCGGCTAGCAAGCTTCATCGTAATCTCATCAGCCATACCCATGAGCTGCGCAAAAACCAGATTCTGTGTCCCCCCATTTGTCTTGCGGGACATGTCATGTTGAGAATACATGTTGAGAGCCTTGTCGACACTGTTCATGTTGTGAGTTGCCAGCATGACTTCGGCCTTCCATGGGTTTGAGCTTTCGTTGCCTTCAATCTGTTTTCCTTGAAGAAGAAGATCGACAGCCGCGTCGTATGAATTATCGCAGTCTGCTTTATTATCGTGGATGATTGACGCACGCTCCGGCTCAACGTAAATGTATGCGCCACGGACAAGCTTGATACCGCTGACGTAGTTTCGCGCCTGAGCAATTTGCAAGTGTGATTTTAGTGTATCGAGCCCTGACTTTAGATACATTTGGTAAGTGTTGAAGACAAGTGCATTTTCAGAGGTGTTGAACGCTGCCATTGCTTCCTAGATTGATTGTCAGTCAAACCGCGCTGCCGCCAAGTCTACTTTGTGACATACTAGTGTAAGCCAGTCAATGGCAGGCTGATGATAAGAGCTTTCAGCGTCGACCATGATCTTGACATTCTTATTCTTGCCCGCGGTGCAGACTTCAAATAATGCGTTCCTCAGTACTTTCATCTCGTTGGCAATCGTCTTGCTGCATCTTCGCTTCGCATCAAATGCTTCCATAGCATGAACCGCCGCAGGTCCAGCGCCAGTAATCTTGACGGCTATGTAGTCACCCTCGCCTACACGAGCCACGGTATCCACATTGGACTTTACCCAACTCCTCAAATGAGCGTCATTACCCACTAATTCGTCATTTGACTCGTTGTGCCCAAGCTTGGCTTCACGAGCAAACGACAGGACAACACCAGTAATGCCTCGAGTTTTCATCGTGTTGATGTTGGAAGCAATGTCGAAGCTCGTCTCGCCTATGCAAAAGGCCTTGTAGAATGTCTGTCGAACTGGCCATGATAGGATGCGCGACTTTGCAATCAAGGAACTGTGGCGCCTGACAAAATGTATTAAAAAGGAAAGAATAGGCGACGGAAGAGCGGCTACAGAGAGGACAGAAAGTGTGCGCAAAAGGTCTGATGTAGGGAGGGTCTTGAAAACTCGATCTTGCGCCGGCGGAGGTACTGGTGTTGGTGTTGGTGTCGACAAAGGGAGCTGTGAGATCTGTGTGGCTGGTTTTTGCGCTTGGTGTGGCGAATGTACTGTGGCGCATGCACGATGGCGTTGTGGTTTTCGTGCCACACAACGGCTCAAGAAGATGCTAGGCCTCGGCTTTGAAAACATCGCGAGCGGGAAGATGCTCTGTAGACCTTACAGTATGAGGAGTCTTTATAATTACCTCCATAATAATGTATAGTTTTGTTTGTCGCGTCCAGATGCAGCCATTCTCCAACAATGGAACCAAGCCGATTCTAGCCGCGCAGTGGTAAGGCACTAACTGGCTTTTCGTGTGACGATTTCCCGCCGATGTCGCAACCTCTCTAACCATAACTACAGTGGTTCAATAACTAACCAGGCCATCTTTCGGTCGGTAGGAATCCGGACGTTAGTTTAATCGACTTTCGCGCTCATTAGACTCTGGCAGTAGGAGCGGTTAGTATCGGGGAACCACAGAAACCATCTCCACACCGCAAAATCGCTCTCAGCAATGCTTCGCTCTCCGCGTCTAACGCCAGCGCTAAAGGTCTACTTCCCTAATAACTCTGAGAAAATGTCCTTAGATCCCATCACTCATAGAGCTCAGATTTTCTGATATTAAGAGGAATACTAGCCCTTCGATTTCACAGTACAGTCGTTGACCCAACAATGCATTCAACTGTCACTGTACTTTCGCTTTCTGTGGTGTTCAGCCGTCGCATCCCACACGTCGAATTTGAATTTAGAGCCTGGGTGTGACGAGTTTAGTTTTGAGGCTCCCTGCTTGCCATTTAGATTTTCTCTTGCCGTGCCGCCTGGAACAAGGTACCCGCCATCTCGTAGCTATCCTCGCTCCCTCAGCTCAGGAAGCAAAAACTCGACGACGTCTTCCCAGGCTTGCGACACTGCAACATGGCCGATATTGAAGCCGTCGACGTCGGCCTGGGTGATCCACTCCTCCATTTTATCGGCAACAGTCTTCCCACTACGAACAAAGAAGTTTCCGCGGCCACCGATGGTTTGGTATTGGCCAAGAATGCGCGGTGTCCAGCTCGTGTATCCTCGAGGGCGTGAGACCACTCTTTCACGCTGATTCGGGAAAAACCGTTCCAGGCGCGGATCGGAGAGATCTGTCTGCAGCTCCTCATCCCAGCCAAACTCTGAAAGATCGATTCTTGACGTACCAGCATAAAGAGCAAGGCCGCCTTCGGGAATAGCGAATGGGCGATGATGCTCTAGCTTTGCTTTTGCCTCATCGTCAGTTGCGCCAAGGATCAGGGTGAGTTGAACAAAAAACTTGATATCAGAAGGGTCTCGTCCCTGCTCCGCTGCCAGCTTTCGAGTTTGCTTAAATCCGGTTTTGTACGATGGAAGGGTTGATGCCACCGATGAAGATGCACTCGGCGTGCTTTGCGCCAAATTTTGACCCAGCGGGTGACATGCCTGCCTGGAAGATGACCGGAGTACGCTGCGATGATGGATCTACCTGATGTGCCGATACGCACTTGAAGTACTTGCCTGGATGATTGATCTTTCGAACTTTTTCTGGAACAGCAAAGATGCCTTTTTCTCCGTCCTTGATGACAGCATCATCAGCCTACGAGCCTTCCCAAAGCCTGTCATGTTAATCAATGACTAACGCTCAACTTTGGCCAACATACTTGTACATCAAGTCCAAATACTCGTCCGCCATATCGTATCTCGAGTCATGCTCTGGCAATTTTTCCAACCCCATCGCTCTCGCTGCATTGTCGCTCCACGATGTTACAACGTTCCAGGCAATCCTGCCATTGGTGATGTGGTCCAGTGTTGAAAATAGTTTGGCAAGAATGAAAGGAGGCTTGAATGTCGGACACGCGGTTATACCGAATGCGACACTCTTAGTAACCGCAGCCATTGCGGACACGACCTTAGATGAATGTTAGCTTTTCTATCTCCCTGGAGATGCCGGCTCGTCTTACTATGGAAGGATCATACAACGGCCATTGACTTCCGGCGCGGATTGCGGGAGCGTGACTACCGGTTTAGATATCGTGCGATCCAAAGTTATCAGCTTGTCATGTCAGTCCTTGCTCTGTCGGATGGTACAATGGCTCATACCTAGAAAGAGAGCATTGAGCCAATTCTCGTCGAGCAACTTGGCAAGGTAGATTCAGTACTGCAGCCGGTTATTGGCCGCGCTTTTGTTCTGCGGGTTCCTCCACTGACCAGCACTACACTCCCACGTCAGCGATGGGGAATTACGGGCTTCCTGAATCATGCCTGATGTGACCAATACCGTTCATATCAAACGCATTGAGTAAGATGCGTTTCTTTTGACCACCAGGTCCGTAACCATACTTTCCAAGCGTTTGTTCTGTCCCCTGCAAGACCTGCAGCGGCATATTTAGTGCAGGTGAGTCTGCAAAGCCCATTTCTTCTTATGTTACTATCACTTTGGGATTCGAAGGTTTTTGCTGGCTACAATAGTAAGTGGACAGTCTCCTCCTTCAAAATGGTGCAGCGTATCATCAGCAGTCCATTCAATACCGTTATCTCCGTAAACACGCGTGATTTGGGCAAGCTCTTTCCACGAGTCAATACGACCTCTGATTGCGGAACACAGAGTCTATAGGCTACCAACTACCAATTTTTCAACTCTCAGGTCGTCATGCGTGCACTGCGAAGCTCCTTAGTCTGGTTTTCGCGCCGTACAAACCACATTACCAAAGCTGTCCACGCAACGTAGGTGAACTATAGCACAACTTCAAGCACAAATCCTTTGAAATACCGAGGCGCTTGGAAAGTTGGGAACGCTAATAACGGCAATCAAATGTTGAAGGCCGTGCTGTTAGCCAGCATATTGCTAATAATGAAAGTTCTCTCTTCAGCAACAGCTGCGCAAGCCAAATTTGCGACACTGTAGCTGATAGGTGAAAGCGAGACTTCGATGTATGACGTGGCGGCAGCAAACCTAGATATGATTAACAAGCAGAACTATGTTCCAAGATGATGGTTCTTACCATTTGTACCCGAATGGTGACTTGTCATAAAGCACAAAGGACATTTTCGCGATGAAGTGAACGAGAGCGACTGGTGCGATTAATGTAACAATCGCCTTTTGGCCCAGTTTGTCCACGGTCCAGGCGAAAGTGATAATGGAAATGATCCCTAGACTAGGACCTATGGCCTACATATGTGTCAGTATCGCTCCAAGCATCTTCGTTAGCTGAAAATAAGTGGACGTACAGTATAATTATTGACTCGCACCACGGAGTGCTACTTCTGCGCCCGCAACCAAAGGGTATACGCGCACTATGTCATATTTTGATAGCCGAGCAACCACATGACATTCCATAGAATAAGAATCCAGAAATGCCAGCGACTGAAGGACCTCTTCAAAACGTTCTACTCGATGTTCAAACCCTTGGGATCAAGGCGACCTTGCAAAGCCATGCGTTCGCGAGCCACAGTGGATGCCATCATCATCGCTACTGGGTTTGATCATGGTTTCAAAACAAAGTTCCCGGTTCTCGGTCTGGATGGTGTGGATTTGAGGGAGACATGGAGTGAAGGAGACATTGGCTTTCCAGAGTCATACCTCTGCGTCATGGCACCAGGCATGCCGAATTACTTCACGATTCTGCGGGTATGACTCCCGTTCATGAGATGATTGTTTCATTGGCTTATATTTGATCAGGCGCAAGGAAATGCACGTGGCGGAACCGTTCCATTACAAGTCGAGCTCAGCGCAACATATATCGCCAAAGTGATCCGCAAAATCCAATCTCGGTCATACGCGGCTCTGCATCCCAAGGCTGACGCCGCTACCAAGTTCGATGATATCGTCGCTGGGTTCTTTGATGATGAAGTCGTCAATGACAAGTGCAACTCGTGGTTCAAGCAAGGTTCAGGCCACAGTAGGATTCTCATCGCATGGCCAGGGAGTTATCATCACACGGGGTAAATTTTGAGAGAACCGCGATGGGAAGATTTCGAGTACGTAAAGGTCAACACTGCACGTCGCAATCGTTTCGAGTATCTTGGTAATGGTTGGACGAGCCTAGAGGCAAATTACTCGGAAGAAGAGAACGCAAAGAGCGAATGACAAGATCGCTGGGATGTTGTTGGGTATTTGAAGGAAGTTGGGACTTCTGACGTGAGACTGATGCATAAGACATGGTATGAGTAGTGCATACTTGTTTGCAATGTTGCCTACATAGTTGCTACATAGTTATGCATTCAAAGAAAAGATGACAATCGACATGTTCGGTCTGAATCAGATGAGCGAATATGCGGGGCCGCTCCCGCGTAAAAAAAAAAGTTTTAAAAGCCTAATTAGAAAACGGCGCTATGCCCTTGCGGCGCAATGGGTTTTAGGACTCTGCGGCGAGACCAATGGTGGTTGTTGAGCATGCTTAGCGCTTATCCAATTTGAGGTCAGCATTAAACTTGGTATTAGTGGGGGCGGAAATGCTCCGGGACGGAATGGAAACCTACTTTCCCAGGTCTATCATACTACTTAGTTCCGCTGTATTGCAATAAGGTTTGCGAGACCGAGTGCATGGTTTAGGCGGCAGCTTATTTTCTTGCCCAGACCACACGCTGCTCAGGGAAGAGACCCGAGTCACCTCTGAGTCACCCAAATCGCCATTTCGACTCATTTTGCATCATTATTCAAGTTACTTGAGATGCCACGAATTTTAGATTTTGTGGCTTGATATGGTATAAGAATGTAATTCTTATCCTTTTTCCTGCACTTCAATGTACCATGAAGCAGTTAACATCATACGCCAGCAACATAGTCAGATCCACGATTCAGCCCACAATTCATTATCTACCACCTCGATAACAAAACTGACGCCACTGAAGGCATGAAATCGGTCTCAGCCGAGGCTGAGCCATTACTCAACGTTCAATCGTCCGACACCGAGTATGGCATAGGATCGAGAGACGATGATTCCCTTTCATATGCAGAAACGAGTTTGAAAGACGATTTTGACAGCGGTAGCGACAGCGATGATGACGAGGCCGAAATTAAAAAGAAGCGAGAGGAGAGGCTCAAGGAGGCGGGCGGTTGGTTTGGATACTTGAAAGATTTCAAGGTTTTTCTGCCGTATCTCGTACCGCGCAACGACATTCAAGTTCAATTTTGTATCATCGCGGTTCTCCTCGCACTTGCGGGGCGAAGGGTTCTTAACATCATGGTTCCGCACCAGCTCGGCGTTATTGCGGACAAGCTACTCGATCGCACACCACCTTACAAGGAACTGGCCATTTGGCTTCTGCTCAGCATCTTAAACGACAACTCTGGGCTTGGTATGGTCGAAAGTCTTGCCAGCATACCTATCAAGCAGTTTGCAGAGCGTCAGATTACAAACGCTGCATTCAGTCATGTCTTGAGTCTATCGATGGATTTTCACTCGGAGCGAGATTCTGCAGAGGTGATGAAGGCGTTGGAACAAGGTTCGTCTTTGACCCGACTTTTAGATACCGCTGTGTGCGAGTCGCTCCCAACGGTTGTTGACGTTTCTGTTGCACTCGGAATACTCTACTGGAAATTCGACATTTATGTGGCGCTCGTCTTGCTCGTCGCATGTTCTTCATTCCTCGCAGTGGAGATCTTCACTTCGCGCTGGAAAGTGGAGCCTCGCCGGCAATCTGCAAAGGCAGAAAGACAAGAAGCCCGAGTCATGCATCAAGCCATACAGGGTTGGACCACAGTATCATATTTCAATATGTTTGACTTTGAAAGGAATCGCTTCGGGAAGACTGTAGATTCGAAGCTGTCAGCCTATCGGAAATGGAGCTTTCGAGACACCGGCATTCGGGGACTGGTAGAACTGCACATCCCGCTGACATTCACTATCCTTACTGGTATGGTCATCTATAACATTTCTAGGGGTAGGGGCAGGCCTGGTGACTTTGTCTTCTTCATCCAGTACTGGGACTACTTGATTTGGCCTGTGAAGTGGCTTGCGCACGAATATCGCCAGATCATGTCTGACCTCATCGATGCTGAGCGTCTCCTGGCCCTGCTTCAACAGAAACCCACTGTGGTCGATTGCGAAGGAGCCCATAAGATGAAAGAAGTTGAAGGACATGTTGCCTTTGAGGACGTCTCCTTTGCCTATAATGATCGTAAGAAGACGATTCGCACTCTCAATCTATCAGCTGGACCATGTCAAACGGTTGCGCTTGTCGGAGCTACAGGTGCCGGCAAGTCTACCGTCACCAAGTTGTTGCTTCGATTCTACGATGTTACCGAAGGGAGAATCACCATCGACAATTACAATATCCGAGATGTAACAATGGACACTCTACGAACTTGTATAGGCGTCGTACCACAAGACCCACTCCTGTTCAATGGTACTATTCTCGAGAACTTACGATACGCAAAGCCCTCTGCCACCCTCACCGAAATCATCGAAGCCTGCCAAGCCGCCGCAATTCACGACAAGATCCTCACATTCACCGACGGCTATAAAACTCGTGTAGGGGAGCAGGGCGTCAAGCTCTCTGGAGGCGAAGTGCAAAGACTTGCTGTGGCTCGTGTGATACTCAAGGACCCATCGATTCTTATCCTAGATGAGGCAACGAGTGCCATCGATACACATACCGAATCGAATATTCAAAGGGCGCTGGATGCGTTCAAGAACAAGAGGAAGAGAACTACTTTTGTGGTTGCGCACAGACTCTCAACGATTGTGGCGGCGGATCAAATACTCGTGTTTGATGAGGGCATGATCGTGGAGAGGGGCACGCATGAGGAGCTGCTCGAGAGTGAAGGTGTGTATAGGAGGCTTTGGAGCAAGCAGATTGGGGCTCATATTAACGAGTCAGTCTAGTCTGAATTTAAAGCTACAAGAATAGTGTAATATAGTTTGGATTTTGTGTACGGTTTGATTGATGGTTTGAGTCTAGCTAAATTTCAGTGGCGAGTCGTGAGCACGTACGACCAGCCAGCCGACGGCCGAAGCGACGCTGATACATCTTGTTACGCGGCGTCTAAAGATGCGTAGTTGAGGCTTTCCATCTCATCAATGAACCAATTCAGGAATCCATAATCTCGGCTAAGGACTTCCTGATGACCAAGACAAGTTGCAGACGCTGACATCGACACGCGAGAATGTGCTCTTCGTCTTCTGCTCGCTCTGTCGAGAGTATCGCCGCCATGCGTGTCGCACAAAATAACGCACAACTTACACGCTCTCACCGTTTTCCGTCTCTCTCGGCGCTTGAAATTAAACCTGTCCCTGCTCAAAGATATCGCCACGCAATACAAAGAGTTTAGAATTTTCTGCGCATCAGCATGTCCACGCTGTGACTCCTCCTGCGCGTCCCATGCTACCTTGCTTATGTCCCAGACAATGGCCGCATGAAACTCGAACCTTCCCTCGTAGACGACTCGAACCGCAGCATACTTCAACAATATCACCTACCCGGAATATATCTTCTTGACTTAGATCTACCCTCCGCTCTCCGTCAAAGTGTATTTCTTCTAGCCACTCCTGGAGTAAAAAAGTGGAGTTTTCACCGGACGATTGCTCATAACGCGCCATGTTCCTTGCCAGGGGTCTGGCAAGTCCTAAACAGCCATGTCCAGCATCTGGCTGACAGGATCGCTGGTGTTACGATGAAGCTATCGAATGGCGGTTGACCAACGACGAGCTCAAAAAACTACCCCAATGTATCAGTCACGCTCTAGCGGCCACTAAGAGGCTTGTCGCCTATCCGCTTATCACCAAGATATGAACTCACCATGCATCCCATGCCCCACAAGTCCATGCGGTAGTCTACTTTATACTTAAATATGACTTCTGTGGCTCCAGAAACGGATGGAGCGTGGCACGCATCGGGCGTGTCGTGATCGTGGAAAGATTTGGCCGAAGTCAATTATTCTGATCAAACAGGACGAAAGTGTAAAATTTTTGGTAAATGAAATAAGTCTGACTAACTATTCGGACGTGCCGGGCTCTAGTGGCTTCCATCACTTCTTTTGACGACGCCCGTGTCGGGTTCCCCCAGCTGCTGGAGGAAATCATCTTCGCGGAAAGCATGTATTGAAGGGATAGCAAGAGCCAAGTTGCGGATGTGCAGATCTGTATATCATGAGCATCTCCAGTTCAATGATGGCCACCTTATGAGCATGTACTGGGGCGCCGCCTTGGAAATATAGGCAGCAATGGCGAGCGATTGGTCTTCGGAGCTTCATGCTGTTGAAGTGATGAGTTTGGCTGTGAAATTATCTGTGTATCGACACTCTGTGCTCACGTGTTTGGTGCTTTGTAAGTGCATAGAAATAATGGCGGCCTATTTCCTTGTTGAAAGGCAGCATAAAAGTTCGACGAATGGCCTGCCTGCTAGATTTATAGCAGGGAAGGGGCTGATGTATCTGGAGACTTACGTATAGGAGAAGTTAATGAGGATCTGAGGCGGCATGCACAGTTGGTTGTGTCTCTACCAAATTGTCCGAATTTGAACCGAAACGGATATCATCGTCTATTTATTATCCCATTCATTTGAAGTGAACTTTCCGTCCAGAAAAGCTACAAGAGCGATCAATAATGCACCTGTCACCAAATTAGCTCTGCAGGCTTCCTCTGCATCGTTATGATTGATGGCAGAACCTCCTAGGACGTACTAGCTGTCACCAAATAGCTACCGATTGTGAAAGCCGTCTGAGTACTTGCTTGTGCATCTGCCTCGAAACAAAGTGTAGCCACTATAGCCCATGTGATTGAGAACCCTAAACTCCCGAAGACAGGTATCATGACGATGATGCTTGCGACGTGAGCATCCCAAGTCCGGACAATATTCAAAGCATTTGTCTGTTGTCCGCTCGTGGTTAATACCTGCTCATCCACAAGTCTCTCCCTAATAGCTGTACCGACTAGCTGCGAAGGATCTTTGAAGTAGTAGACTTGGCGATTATAAGGTCCATGCCTCCCCAACGCCAATGGAGGGCCACTGCGTTTGCCCACTGCGTAGGCCGATTCGAGCTTTCGTCCGAGGTTAATTTGGATACTACCAATAAACTCAAAAGTGCATTAGGGCGCACTTACCTCTACCACGTCAATTCTGTGACTAGACTTCGAGCCAAGGTATTCAAAAATGCCGCCACCGGTCCGAATGAGGCTATAGAAGAGGTGTAGGTGCCTTATGAGCTCCTTGTCGTCTTTTGTACTCGAACATGGAATGGCAAGGCGATGCGCATTACCAACGAAAAGTATAACCTCCATATCGTATGCTAGCTAACACCTCCAGGATTCACAGTAATCTGCTATGAAATCGTCCCTATCATTCGTGAAAACAAAATATGCGTACCAGAACAGTACCCATCTCCCCCTTGGTATCCGTGGAGAGTCTACAAAACGTATGAAACGCGCCTTCCAGCAGAAAATGGGTTAAACGTGGTCTGATAGACTGTCGGACATAACGTACCAGGAAGACTTCGCGGAGACGAACGTAACTGACGAAGCTGCCGTCGCCCCAGCCGCAATAAGCTAGGCATTTCGAGCCCAACCTGAAATACAGTAGGACGGGATAACAAATCGAGATATAGAATGGGAACAGTAAAGATACGAGGAAGCTCATACTAGTCAACATCCTCCATCTGGATGCACCGAATAGACGAGCGACGCCAACATTTCCGCCATTGTGGTGATGCGACCTAAGGGCTTCGGAAGCAAAGGCCATGCGCTCTCGAATCTTGTTCCTTTGGTACGTAGTCCAGCTCGTAAAGAATTTTGTTGAATTTTCGTTGTTGGGAGGCCGCCAATGTGCTTGTAGCCTCTTTCTTGAAACGTGATCAACCTCGGCAAGCTTGTCACACTGTGTGCAACGCCCTAGTTAGCCTTCGTAGTAGGATACAGTTCCCAAACAGGTCTACAGTCACAGCTACTTTGAAGCTAAACTATTGATGAAAACAATTCCTTAACCCATCGATGTAAATGGTGATAACACAATGCGCCAATCTAATCTATCCAGACTGACTAACCCCCTCCAACGACTCTCGCCTCGCTTACCACCAACGTATCCCCGAAACCCACCCAACCACCCGGGGCCTTCCAATCCGTCTCACCATCCGACCCGAAAACTCATCCCCATCATGTACCCCAGACGCATTCTCCATTCTCCATCAACGCATGCACGCTCGCTCGCTCGCACCAGCACGTGCGCAAGTGGGCCCCGTCTCGGCCTCCAGAAGCCGCCGTCGGAGAAACCCATTTTGCCGACACCAAGCCGCGAAAATGCCGATCGATAGGAAGAAGATGCCTGGAGTGGCGAGTTGATCTGCGAACGCGGCGAAAGGGAGGAGATAAGTAGATGGATCGTAAGCGTGGGATGGGTGGTTAATCGTCCATTATCTCACTCATTTTAGGTTCGCTCTGATTTGATTTGAAAGTTTAGAACCTTTTTTGAGGGTTAAGTGTGTTGACATTGCTGAAGAGAAGAGATGGGATCAATGCCTGAGATGGATGTTTCGAGTGGAATGCCGACGGTAGGTGGATTGTCTGCGCGAAGATTGAATTCAACATGCTGATGAAATGGTGTAGAGCTGGTCTCGTTTGGCGCGATTTGTTGCAGCTGAAGATGGAGCCGAGCATATTGGAGAGCCTATTGACGCCAACGTTGATGGTATTTTCATTCTTCCCGCGAATGTCGCTTACTTTGACTAACAAATACAAGTTGGTGCAGCGCTCGCGTCAGGAACAACTATTCAAGTTCGCGCATTTACCGGCTCCTCAGTTCTATCATCAGATATAAAGCCGACGTCAACAATTCTTACTATCTCGCGGCTACTCCCACCACTTTCGAAATCTCAAGTCGGCACCATTCGCTGCATCGGGCTAAATTACCGCAAGCATGCGAAGGAGATGAACTTGGACCTTCCTAATCACCCAACTCTTTTCTTCAAGCCATCAACATGCCTCGGCGCACCCAATGCTCCCTTGGTTATTCCGTATCAAGCAACGGATGGCCAAGCAGATTACGAGGCGGAGCTCGCTGTTGTGATCGGAAGGGCCGCGAAGAATGTAAGCAAGGAGGACGCGATGGATTATGTACTCGGCTACACATGCTCAAACGATGTTACGGCACGAGTACATCAATTTAATGGTGCGCAGTGGGGATTCGGAAAGGGATTCGATGGGTTCGCTCCTCTCGGACCGTGCCTCGTCTCAGCTTCATCGATACCGAACCCAGGTGACATTGAGCTCAAGACACTGCTGAATGGAGAGACTATGCAGTACTCGCTGGCCAACGACATGATCTTCAGTATTCCGGAGATTGTTGCATATCTAAGTCAAGCGACGACCCTAGAGGCAGGCACGGTCATCATGACGGGTACGCCACACGGGATTGGCGTGAGCAAGGTACCCAAGGTGTTTTTGAAGCCCGGGGATGACCTAAGGATCGTGATGAGCCATGGCATGGGAAGCTTGGTCACACCAGTGGAGTATGAAGCAACACCGAAATCCAGGTAGCAGATATTTAGCTGCGACGATGGCGTTTCGCGAACATAATTTCATTGAAGACCAAACAGGATCTGATCTTGCGTGATGCTATCTAGTACATGCTCCCATTGTTGTAAATCAGTTGGCTCAAAGAGTGGGAATGCTGGATCGCCCCATGGTGCTTGCCATTGGAACGGTCCACCAGCTGCGGCCAAATGTGGAAGTCCAGGAATCGTGTCGGAGCTGAGATCGGTGTTGGGAGATGTAAAGGCATTCATGTTATTGCTTGACGCATTGGCGGCTGCTTCGGGTGCCTGCATATGGTCGTACCTGAGATCGTGGGAGGCTGTCTCAGCTGGTGGCTCGACTGCACTCATCGCACGATTGGCGCGGAATTGAGTAGCCTTCTTGATGCAGAGTTCTATTATCTTGACTTCCGCAAGCGCAAACTCGTTCAGCCAAATGTCAGCCCGTTGCATATCGCAGTAGGCCGTAAGATCTTCTAAGATGGCATGACATCTACGCGAATGTGGGTCCTTGACGGCAATGATACCCAGGACCAACGCACTATTGAACAGGTGATGAGGGCCCAACGTCCATTTAAGCCGATCATGCAGCGGTTGCTGAAAGTAGTCGATGCGCATTGCAAGGTCAGCGCAAGCAGACGAGATGCATGCGTCGTGGCTATGTCTGAAGCGATTCGTGATGCTTTGGCGAAGTAGATAAGGCCGGTGGAGTGTCACACGTGCAAAATGGTACATGGAGTGAAGGTGCAGCCGATTCCAGTACAAGAACGGGTGCAAATGGTCCCTCGATGTATCTGGCTCCTTCAGATGGTAGTAATCCGGCAGTTTAGCTTCCCATTCTAGAATGTCACGATCCAGCGAGAGCACGGTGTCGTACGAGACGGTAAAGAGGCCGAAACAGCGTTCTTGGATATTGCCTACAATTTTGGCAAGGTCATGAGCGAGGAAGTTGCAGACGCTAAGTGTGGGTTCCGACAGCGGAAGTTCTGGAACGGTTGCGGCGCGGTCATCAGGCTCATCATCCAACCACACATTGGTAGCTCGCTTAACGAGGCACTGCTGGTCAACAATTGCAAAGGGACGACCGATGGCGAGAGCGATGGTTTTGTCCAGCATGTATAGGTGACTCCATAGCCGCCTCCGAGTTTCGGTCTCTTTGCGTGGCAGTCGCCAACGTTCGCCATCAATGTGGATGCCCTGTGCTTGCGCCATGCGCATTGCGAAGCTTGTCGTGAGCCATGATTCTGGCACGCGTCTCAAGTGAATGAGATAGCGCGTGACTAACACGCCAGCTCGCACAAGGTCGGTGGATTCACCGTAGAAGGTAGGCGCAATGACGATGGCCCGACGCGATGCCCAGTAGAAGCGTAGCGACGTCTCTTGCAGTTCCCGCTGCACCTCTGCGTTCTTCGGATGTGGGCAGTCGAGAAAGACGCCGTACGCAAGTACAATGAACAGGAGCGCCAGCCAACGGAGGTCCATGGACGCAAAGTCATCAAACCCAAACTTTCTCTCCCAAAACTCGTCGTACTTGGCTTTGAAGGATGCGGGGTGCACAGCGTCGATGGTCCAATTTAGCTCCGCAAGAAATACGTCCACGAGACGGTCAACGCTTGCTTTGTTCCGGGGTAATAGACCAAGCAGGTCCCAGATTTGGGAGAAGGGTCCGCCAACGTCGCGAAAAGAATGGGTTGACGCTGCCGCATGGCGGATACCAGACGAGAGGTCTGGCGCTGGGGCCTCGATTATCTTGGCTGCTGCTTGAGGGCCGAAGTAGGAAGATCCGAAGAATGAAGGCGCATCGCGACTCTTGAAGAGGTTGCCAACCTGAGCGTCTCTGGGCTCAGGCGATGCCCTGCCGCTTGACCTGCGCCGTTCTGGCTGCCCCGCTGCTGTTGGATCTGCTTGTGAAGGGTGAGCGGTGGGCTTGGCCTCGATGGAGCATGAGTGAAAGTGTACCTGCAGCGCTTCCTGGTGCATCTGAGCTTTGCTCGTTCATCGGTGTCTGGGAACGACCACGACCCCCGTGCTCGCTTGCGCGTGGAACGACTGAGGTTTGCCGACGATGCGCTTCAGCCTCATCGCTGTATGCGCAGGTCGAGGCGACATCTCGTCGCGTGCAATTGAAGCACGGCAGCTCTCCATCGCACTGCGCTTCGTTAATGCCCGTTCTGGAGGATAGACGCTGATTACGTCACCATAGTGTCGTACCTTTTGCTTTCGCCTGTGGCATGCGACGCAACTCTTTGGCTGTCGGCCTCGTTTCCGCCTCTTGTTCGCCTGGCCTTCGTCGGCCTTGTCTCTCCTATCGTCGTTGGACGCCTCCATTGGTGGTGCGATGCGATGTTACAATGCCCGACCAACCTGGGGATTTGGCCGATAAGTAGCCCCCAATTCCCGACATCGGGTGGCCCGCCAAGCCTGGGGATAACGAAGAAACTCCTAGCGCGCTGCTCCGCTGCAAACGTCGCCCACGCTGTCCAGGATGTCCTATCTCTCTCCGCATCGGCCTGGTCAACCGGGGTTCTGGCATCAGAGATCGGCAATAAACGCACGACTCAGCGTTGAGATGAACAATATAAGGCATCTCCCATAGTGCGTATTGTCCCAGCAGACAGGTTCCATCGTCCACATCACATCCATCACTTGTCAGCCAGACAGCGACTTTTCTGCATCATGTCGGCCCCAACGCACGACGACAAGGCCTTCGATGGCTCAATCCACGAAAAAGACGCACAGGTTGGTGCATCTGAGGAAATCCACATCGACCCTGTCGCCGAGAAGAAGGTACGAACAGCCTACGCAACTTACACGTGACATTCACTAACTTGACAAGCTCATCCGCAAGCTCGACCTTATGCTCTCACCTATGATGGTGTTGATCTTCCTCGTGGCTTACCTGGATAGATCTAACATCGGTTGGTACCCCTGTATATTTCCGTTGTCGCGGCAGAAGCTGATTGTCCCAGGGAATGCGGCCATCGCAGGCATGAACGAGGACCTGAACCTGACCGGAAACCGCCTCAATGTCGCCGTCACCCTGTTCTATGTCACGTATATCGCCTTCGAAGTCCCGGCCTCTATCATGTTGAAGAAGCTACGTCCCTCTCGCCTGATTCCCTTCTTCATTATCGGATGGAGTGCCGTCATCATCGGAGCCGCCTTCATTGAGAACTACGCCTCTCTCATCGCCACTCGCCTGCTTCTCGGTGCCTTCGAGTCCGGCCTCTTCCCCTGCCTGACTCTGTACCTGAGTATGTACTACAAGCCCTTGGAGCAAGCGCGCCGGATATCCTACCTTTTCGTCGCATCGGCTCTTTCAGGCGCTTTTGGTGGCCTTTTGGCGTACGGGTTGACCAACCTGCATGGCGCGAATGGTTTGGCCGGCTGGAGATGGCTATTTCTCGTCGAGGGCGTCATCAGCATGGTCGTTGGCATTGCAACTATCTTCCTCCTACCAGACAACTTTGAAACCGCATGGTGGCTCAACGAGGATGAGAAGGCTCTCTTACGCGCGCGCCATGAGAACGAGCGCTTGTACCAAGGCAAGTCGATGACAACGGATGCCATGGACAAGTCAGAAGTAAAGCTCGCCTTCCGCGACCCAAAGGTGTGGTTGAACTCATTCTGCCAATTCTGCGCAAACACTTGCTCCTTTGGCTTCTCCACCTTCCTGCCAGTCATTATTCGTGGATTCGGCTACTCGAGCATTCGCACACAGCTCTTGACTGTACCTGTATATATCTGGGCATCTGCTGTCTACCTTACAGTAGCGTTCTTTTCCGACTACTTCAACCGCCGAGCTTTCTTTATGGTCCCTCTCGCGCTCGTCACGTCCGTTGGTTACGCAATGATGCTCGGGGTTTCCATGCACTCCACGGGTGTGTTGTACTTCGCGACATTTGTCACGGCTACGGGCATCTACTGCTGCGTCGGCTTGAATGTCACCTGGATCATCAACAGCAACGCAGGATATTTCAAGCGCGCAACAGCTATCGGCTTGCAACAGACGATCGGTAACAGCGCTGGTATCATGGCCGGCCAGATCTACCGTATTACTAACAGCGACGGCCGCTACGTAATTGGTCACGCTGTTTCAATCTCGACCATCACCACTGCAGCGTGTGGATACGCGCTCATGTATGTGCTCCTACGCCGACTAAACCAAAAGAGGGAGGCTATGTCAATCGAGGAGAGGATTCGTGAGATCGATGCTGGCAAGATGGGTGATCGCCATCCCGACTTCAAGTACACTTTGTAGGGGGAGAAGAACCTCTTCTCAACCCATCACAGTAATCGTCATCTTAGCAATATGTACATATTCAATACAACTTTTTGCCTGCATTTGGCGCATTGTGCGAGAGTGCACAGACCATTTTACTGCGCCTCACTCACGTCAGATCTACCCGAGTGTGACACAACATATAACATCGATCTTGCTGCGCAGGTACAAATATCTTCAACCAAGAAATTCAAATCTATAATACCCCTAACAAATGGCCATAATCCGCATCGAACTCGAAATCGCCGCACCACCAGCCGAAGTCCGCGCAATCGTACGCACACACCCGACCCAGTCCCTTCCACTCCCAAATAAAAACCCCCACCCCTAACATCAACCTATGTAGATTCTAGACTTCCCCCACTACCCCCAATGGCACACATCCTTCATAAAATCTCTCGTCCCAATTCCCCCTTCAAAATCTCCCTACGACCTCATACCAGGCGACAGGCTCACCGCATCCTTCAACGGCAGCACAATCAAGCCCGTTGTCCTGTCTAATACGCCCAGTGAATTCCGCTGGAAAGGAAGTACGGCTTTGGGAGCGTTTGCAGGCGAGCATTACTTTGAGTTTAGGGAGAGTGGAGAGAATGAAGGGGCGTGTACATTCGTTCATGGGGAGAATTATGATGGGTGGATGACATGGTTGTTTGGGGAGGGGTGGTTGGGAGTTGCGAGGGGGAGCGTGGTGGGGTTGTATGAAGGATATAGCAAAGATCTTAAGAGGAGGGCTGAGGAGGGTAAGGTAGGACGCTAGACCGTCGATTGCAAAAACTGAAATATTTTGTAATCGGCTTTGTATTGCTTGTAGGTGTAGAGACATAAATTGTTGCTAACGCTGAAGAAGAGCGAGGGTTTCTATGAGAGCTGAGAGGCGCCATAAAACGATGTTGCCCAATTAGTTTGCGAGGAAGGCCGTGTCTCACTCTATAGTCCTATTACCTTACCGACGTTGCTAAGTGCCATTTTGATCATCCACCAGCTCCTCCAGCCATTCGCGTCGGAGCCTAGGAAGCAACAGTTCAGTAGCCTCCTTCTCACCCCTGAAAAGTATCCTCAACACACTTCAATGCGATTTCGATTTGGCGTCTGAGACCCCAATCTCATACCGTGAGGGTCGACGGATGCATAGAAAGGTCTGCAGGATACCTTTCTCCCGTATGTTCAGGGCTTGCGCAACGCGTGAGCTCCACTAAAAGCCCTACCAACGTGAGTACCGTTGAGGAAGCGCCCGGTCCCTTGATGCAGATCTTCGGTAAGCGCGCCCGGTCTCAACCCATTGCTGTAGACGCCAATGCTGAAGATGGCTTAAACGATAATTCGAATGAGGATATGGCCGGTTCTCCCAATGACACCGATGAAGACGAGAGCGACCTAGCTTCACTACCAACACACCTCGTATGTGCACAGATCGTCCTCCTCGTATCAACGACGCCACATCGACTGCCGGTCTGTCCCCAATGCACAGATTTCTAGCAATCACCCTAAGGTCTGAGTTGGGACTTCTTTCCCCTCTTGTGAGCGAGACCGTTTGTCCGTTGAGTCCTTTCCAGGACACAGCTGGGAGGAATAGTGAGACACGGATCATGAATGTCAGCTCGTACGATGGCAGAGCTATTCTAGCAATGGTAGTATCTAAGTATTGATATGTTCCAAAAATGATCATCGTGACGCCTTCCAGGAAGAAGATGTATGTGTCACTCTAAATGTGATAGAATGCCGCAGCTCCTCAAGCATTTAGCTACATATCCTTGTAGGAAGTGTTCTAATAGAGTTGGCTACCTCGAAAGTCCTGTGGCAACGTACTCGGCGTATGGCGCTAAGTAATGCACGCATAGGACCTATTGGACCTAAAGACTCGTTTATAGGGGACTGTAGCCGCCCCAACGTAAGCCTACATCTAATATTCGGCGTTTTATAGAGATTTCTATTAGCTTACCTATAGAGTATAAAAGACTATATATAATATACTTTATAAGTAAGTAACCTACCTAAGTAAGTAGCCTAGCTATACTAAGACCCTACTAATATATACTATTAATCTATAGTATTTTCTATATTATTTATATATATATATATATATATATATATATAATACCCTATCTTATTATAGTGTTATAGGAAAAGGCCTAGGATTAGGCGAGGAAATCGTAGGACTTAGAGAAAATTTAAATTTCGGTCCACATTTTAGTCTACACCTAAATATCTTAATAATAATAGCCTATAATAGAAATACTAAGAGGCTATTTTATGCAGAATTACGCGCTAATTCTAAATCTTCTCTTAGATTAATAATAGCTATCCTAGTTATAGAGATATTAATAATAAAAGGTAGGATGCGGAATCTAGTGTTCCTAACCCCTAGGAGTAATATAATAGACTAGTTATTTATAGACTAGTAGTCTACGTAGCGTAGTCTATATATATAGACTAGTAGTTTATATTTAGTTTAGGTCTAGTATTAGAGTTATATATAGCTCTAGGAATAATATATAAACTCTAGGAACTATATATAGCTCTAGGAGCTACGAAAAATTCGTAGCTCTATATTATTATAGTTACTATCCTTATTATCTAATAAGATTACTACTATTACTATATTTCTCTACCTTAGCTCTCTAGTAGTCTAGCCTAAGGCCTACTTCTAGGGCTAAGTTAGTAATAGTATATACCTCTCTAAGACTAGGTATATTTACTACTATATCCTAACCTCTAGGGTTTATCCTAATAGTAGTTCTAATATAGAGTATAGTTTTATATAGAGTATAGTTTAGTAGACTATATACTATAGTAAGCGTAGTCTTACGTAGCCTACCTAGGCTTCCCTAAACCCTAGGGTTTATTCTAATAGTAGTTTTAATATAGAGTATAGTTCTATACAGAGTATAGTTTTATATAGACTATACGCTATAGTAAGCGTAGTTATATATAGTATATAGTATTATAGGAAAAGGCCTAGGATTAGGCGAGGAAATTATAGGACTTAGAGAAAATTTGAATTTTAGTCTACACTTTGGTCCATTTCGGTCCACATTTCAGTCTACACCTAATTATCTTAATAACTAAGACCTTATAAAATAATCCTAAGAGACTATTTTATGCAGAATTACGCGCTAATTCTAAATCTTCTCTTAGATTAATAATAGCTATCCTAGTTATAGAGATATTAATGATGAAAGGTAGGATGCGGAATCTAGTGTTCCTATAGGTATTCTAATAGCTGCATCTACGCAATAAGGCGTAAATAAAATAATCTAAATAAGCTATTTTGTAAAGAATTACGCGCTAATTCTAAATCTAGTCTTAGATTAATAATAGCTACTCTTATTATTAAGTATTATAGGAAAAGGCCTAGGTTTAAGCGATAAAATCGTGGGACTTAGAGAAAATTTAAATTTCGGTCTATACTTTAGTCTATTTTAGTCTATATTTTAGTCTATACCTAATTATCTTAATAACTAAGACCTTATAAAATAATCCTAAGAGACTATTTTATATAGTTTAACGCGGGGATTCTAAATATACCCTTAGTTAAATAATAGCTCCTCCTATTATTAAGATATTAATAATAAAAGGTTAGGTAGAAGTTTTAATGTTCCTAGCCGTATACGACTTAAAATTCTATCTATATAGCCGTATATAACTTAAGATTCCGTCTATATAGCTATATATAGGATTATTCTATCTATAAAATAAAGATTAAAGACTATATAAGAAGTAATAGATCTAAGATACCTAATAGGGAGCTCTAGAAAGGCTTCCTTAAAGGCCCTAAAGAAGGAGAGTATAATATATAAAGGTTATAGCTAATATATAGGGTATTATAATATAATAAGGCCCTTTTTCTAACTATCTTACGAGTAGTAATATACCTATACCTTTAGCCTCTAGTAATACGCTGTAGCGTAAAGTAGCTAGTAAAGAATATAAGACCTTACTAATATCGCTAGTAATAAGGATAAGAAGATTACCTTTAGGTAATTAGGTTAGAAATATAGGTATATAATCTACAAAGCTCGCTTTCTTAAACTTACGCTAGGGTATTATAACTATATAAGCTATTATTATAGCTAGTAATAAGCTAAGTAAGTAATATAGAAGATTTTACGCGTAGTATCTAAGGGGGGTAGTAATATCTTTAAGCTCTAAGTATTTTAAATAGCTAGCCTATCTTACGTAGTTACTACAGCTATATAAAGTAGATACTAATTACTTTATACTTCTAGAAAGTTATAGAAATTAGACCTATAGCTTATACTAAGAATTCTAATACTATATACTATCTAACTAAATTTACTAGGCTAGATTTAGAGATAGAGTTCTAAGAGAAACTACTATAAGGTTATAGGAGTCCTTAAAGATCTTATACTTTTTATATTAGGGGAGTTTAATATATAATATAAGGAGAATAGTTACTTATAAGAGGAGTCTACTACGTCTATAAAATATAACTTCTAATAATAATATATCTACTAAGTAGTTTAGGATTATAAAACTATAATATATAACGTGCGTATACGGGATAATATAATATAAATAGGGGGCTAGAGAAAGGCTTTCTAAGAAAAGTTAAATTAAAGCACGTGCGCGCTAAGCTTAGGTAGTTATAGCTCCTTTATTAGCCTTAAATAACTTCTATAGCTTAATAATAACTCTACTACTACTACTACTACTACTACTACTACTATACCTACTACCTTATAGCTTTTACCTACTTACCTATTTTATAAGTAAAGGTAAGTTTAAAATATTTAATTATTAAATAGTACTAACTTATTACCTAGTTCTAGCCGCTTAAAGTTTTAGCTACTTAAAGTTTCTACCTAGCTATTACCTAAATCCTAGGAAGCCTTTCTCTAGCCCCCTAATTAAGGTATATCTTCTAGTATATATATAGGTAAGTAAACCTAGGAAACCTTCCTCTAGCCCTCTAAGTATATAGACTAATAAGGTATAGGATATATAGCGCGTTAGAGGCCTTAAGGAAGCCTTTCTAGAAGCCCCTAATTATATACTATAGTAGAAGTTATATAACCCGCTCTAGAAACTATAGTCTCTATTCTAACCTTACCTCTATCTATAGTACCTAATATTATAGATAAATATAGACCCGCTAATACTATAGTTAGTAGTATAAAATATATATATCTAGATAAGGATAATTTAGGTAATACTAATTCTAATAAAGATAATAAGTAGGATCCTACTACTAAAGATACTAATAATACTCTATTAATTTAAGAGTAGGATAGTAGAGATAAAGCCGGGGATTATATTATAGCTACTAATAATTTTAGTAAGTTAAATAATATTAACTTATCTTAGTATACTAAGAAGTTTAAGTAGACTACTATAATACTAGGGGCTTTATTTAATAACTATATACGCCTCTACGTAAAGTATAATAGTATTTAAGAGCTTATTAAGACCCTATTTAGGGTTCTTCCTAAGAATAAATAAAGCCTAAATATATAAATAGTACTTAATAACCTAATAGGTAGTAAGTATATAACTTATATTACCTTAGATATAACTAAATTAAAGAGTAAGACTAAAGTTAAAATTTAGGCCTAGTTTATTATATAACTAAGAGTTCTACTCTATAATAAACATAATAGTATATTAAAGAAAATTAGGTTTTTTAATAAGAACGCGTTATAGGCCGTCCTTTAGATTATAATATATAATATTATATATAAGAATAAAGATAGGAGTAATACTAAGGGTAAGACTCTATAAGGTATTAAGATATATAAGGTAAAAGCTAGGGTAAACTAGAAAGCTCTTTATATTATTAGAGGAACGCTAGGTAGTAAGATATAATAAGTATAGTATAGTGTAGTAATAATAAAATTACGTAGGCCTAAATAAGCCCTTTTAGGGGGTCCTAGAAAGCCTTCCTTAAAGCCCCTAAAAGGTATATATTTAAAGTGCTAGTAATAAGTATTACTATATATAGACATAGACTATAATAACGTTATAGAGGATATATTTATAGATACTATTATAGATAAAGCTTAGGAAATAATCCTTAAAGAATTTATAGTAGAGTAGGATTAGGCACGTATTAGAGTCTAGGATATAGCTTAATATATTACTTAAGCTAGCTAGACCTTAGAGGTATTATTTAAGAAGCTTATAACTCTATAGGCGCGCTTAAAGTATAAGAAGCTATACCTAACTACCTTAAAGCTACTATATAATTATATAGTAGATATACTAAATAACTTTAGGCTTATTAATAGGGAACTAGTTAAGGCGCTTAAGAAATAACTAGTAGCGTATATATAGGGTACTAAAAGTACTACTAAGGAGCTTATAAAGTAAGTTAATTCTAATAAGCTACTATTAGAGGGAGCTATACTTAACGCTATTAGAGTAGAAGATATATAGGCCTATATATAAGTTAAAGTAGTAACTACGCGCAGAGATAATAATAGGGCTAAAGTAGTAGAAGATATAGTAAAATTAGAGGGTACTCTCCTTATAGATATCTAGCTAATTATAAAAGAATAATAAGAGAAGATACGTATTTAGAATACAGAGCTAAGCGCTATATTATTCTTACTATTATACTTAAAGGAAGCCCTAATTAAGTATTAGATTCTTAACCTTAAGTTAAAGAAGATACTATATACTATAAAGTCTCTCTAATAGTAGTAGGTAATAGTAGTAAAGTAGTTTACTAATCTTACTACGCGACTATAAGATTAAAAATATATATATAATTATAGTCCTCTAGACTCTAATAAGGTATTAAGTAATACTACTACTAAGATACTAAGCTCTATATACCCTAGATATACTAAAGATTAACCCTAACCTATCTTAGATACTCTTAAAGGTAGATTAGTTATAGATTAGATTAGTCTAGGTAAGATAATTAAGGCTATAGTAATACTAGTAAAGGTAAGTACCTATATCTTAGGGGTGCTTAGGAAGCCTTCCTAGAACCCCCTATATTATATATAAATACTAAATATTTATAGTTAACTAATAACTACTTTTTACTTATAAAGGAGCTAGTAGCTAAAGTAACTAGTGATAACGCTAGGGCGACTAAGCGCTAACTTCCCCTAGTATAACTATCTCTATACTTAACTATAGTATTACTTATAAACTAGACTATAGGAGAGATAGTAGATTTTAGGAGTAAGTTAGATATTATAGTACTTACTAGTTAACCTACTAGTAAGTTACTATTATATATAGGTTAAAATAAGCTAAATATTAATAATACTATCTAGGACATAGATAATCTATAGAATATTAATAAGCTCTTCGTTACGTTAATTAATTAGATATATAATAAGTTTAGACCTCGGTTAGGGTTAGGGTTAGGGTTAGGGTTAGGGTTAGGGTTAGGGTTAGGGGTTAGGGTTAGGGTTAGGGTTAGGGTTAGGGTTAGGGTTAGG